>JAWNLW010000340.1:667500-1272500 GCA_035042075.1 Drosophila macrospina
GCTACTTTCAATATCTATGCGTGTGCAACTCGCGCAGTTGTGAAAGGCTGCAAATGAGACTTGTGGTAGCTGCCAGCTTTAGTGGCATGCAACGTGTACTTTGAAGTGAGCTATATATAAGAAGATATCTACATATATATCTATATCTATATCTATATATATATATATATATATATCTGACATATATATATATATCTGGCAAACTTGCTTGTTTCACTTGTAGATATCTTCAAGCAGCTGGCAAAATGTCAGCTTAAAAAGAACACATCTATAATTCCGATTCGATATAAATAAATATATATAATATATAAAGTGTTCATTCAGCTTACAGCTGATTCAAAGCTGATTCAAAGCTGATTCAATAACTTGTATGTGCCATAAGTTTCTGCGAGAGAAACGCAGCAACAATCAGCAAATGTTCAACGTTCTTTGTCTTTACTTGCTGAGCAGAGCAAAGGGAATAAGGAAAAGAAATGTTGCTGTTGTATATAGTGTATAGAGTCTTGCTTGCTATTAACAATTGAGTTTGTAAATTATCCAGAAATTAATTCACAATTGCTAGCATTTATTTCGGGGAATATGCATAAACATTTGAATTGCAATCTCATTTCTGCATTCCAATTATTTGTTTATATATTTGCAAGCAGTTGATCAATGAAAACTCTAATGAAATGCAATTGATTGCACAAAGAACTTCAAGTGCAAAGCAAGTGAATTGACTTTCCTCAGATCTGCTAGAGTCTTTAGTCTTCAGTCTTCAGTCTGCCGTCTTCAGTCTTCAGTCTTCCGTCTTCAGTCTTCCGTCTGCCTGGCTTCCTCATCATCTATCAATTTGGCGCTCCTACGCAACGTTTGTCACCTTTCTAATGGCATCTGCGTTGTTTGGAAAACAAATTAAGGTGCTCAATATCGCGTGGTTCGTTTACCTTTGCGGCAACGCCACAATGCACAAGTTAGCAGCAATCTGTCTAAAGTGCTCGAGCCACTCGTATTTGCGAGCTCTTTCGGCATTTTCAATATGGGTTTGGGTTTGGTCTTGAGGTTTGCCGACTGCAATAGGCAAATAGATAGTCTCTTAGTTTTAGCATTGTGTAATGAACAGCGACAGAGGGAGAGAGGGAGAGCAAATAAGAGACAGAGAGAGAGTGAGAGTGGAAGATTTATTTATTTGAAAGTATTTTAATAGAATTATTCAGTTTCTTGTTCAGTTCGCCTACGTGACTTGTCAGGGAATCCAATGAAATCAACGAAGTCACTTGACGGGCAACTCATCAACTCATTTCTCTGTCCTCTGTCTCTCTCTCCCCCCTCCCCCTTTCCCCTCCCTCTCAAATTAGAACACGCTACCGTTAGCAACCGCTGTAGATCTTCTCTCATGCTGAATTATCACATTAAACTCTCTTCTCTCATGCCGATCACCTGTTTCGCTGACTTTTTTGATTTTATTATTCATGAGATCTCTGAACGCGTTTCAATACCGTAATCCAGTTAACTGTTTAGGCTGGGTCAAGACGGCCCAAGACCAAGACCAAGACCAAGACCTCGAAACGTTTAGGCCGAACGCACAACAAATTGTAGAAATAACAAACAAAAAAAACACAAAAAAGAATTTCACTTTTTCGCCGCTGAGAATTTCAATTCATTCTCCATTTACATAAGCATATTTTCGAATTTGAATTCCAATTCGAATTCCAGTTACAATTCGAGCTCGAATACGAAATAAAAGTATTTCCATTTCATTTGGTTGCTCGCTGCATTTTACGATGACGCGTGGAGTGTTTGTAATTGAATGCAGCGGACTGGGGCATGCTACAAGCCAAGTGGCCTGTTGCCAGTTGCCAGTTGCCGGTTAATGAATGCGAAATACACACACACACACACACACACACACACACACACACACACACACACACACACACATACAATTATAAGCTGAAAATTGAGTGTTGTCTGTGTGTGGCAATCTGCGCCTGTTTTCCGCGCCATTGCATCATTTACTCTGTGTGGCAGGGGCATGCAATACTGCCCCCTCCCTCTTACACCAACTGGTTGCAATCAGCTGCAACTACCAACAATAACAATAACATTAACAACAACAATTCCCCAGCTCAGCTAAGGCCAGCGCCCTGTCCCCTTGGGCGTCGCATTTTTCTTTTTCTCATTTCTCGGCAACATCAAGTGAAATATTTATGAAAAAAACCCGAAAAACCCCAAAGAAACTTTTAACTTTAACTTAAGTTTATCGACAGCGCCGACTTAAATAGTGCTCTGCTTGCCACATTTGTGTTGCACTTCAATGATTTGCATGCAACATTGGCGCGGTAAGCAAATCAGTTGCCGTGCGCATTCTTTGGCGCGACTTTCAGCTGAAATATGTTTGATTTGCAGTGCACTTTTACCAACAGAGCTATGTTAATATCTGCAATTCATTCTTAACAATTGATTAATAATTCATTGATTTGACTTGCATAATTCTGCTCAATTTCATAGGCATATGCAAACTGTAGCTGCATTTTTTATATATTTTTAAACTAATTCTTGTTTAATCTAAGCCGCAGTAATAACGTACAGCTGACTGATAGCTCAAGTGTTAAATCTAACAGTTGTTATTAACATTGCGTACAGTTTTCAGCTTCTGTATTATAACTCTTTCCTTAAGTCAACTTGCTGCAGACTTTATGCGTTATATCTAGAGTTATATCTTAGAGTTATTTCAGCATCTACTTTTCCTCATACTGAAAATTTGCATTGGCATAACAGAGTGCGCCTTTTACTAACAGTTGTCTGTTAGCTGTTGAACTGTTGGCAATTTCTACAACACTCTTATATTAGCTTCTCTAAAATCCTCTTTATATATACTTTATGTAATTTACTTACATCTATAGCTTAGAGTTATTTCAACATCAATATATTTGCTTGCTTAAAATTAACATAGGCATAACAGAGTACTCCTTTTACTAACAGTAGTCATTCACAATTTTGTAGAGTACTATTTTATTAGCTTCTCTATACTAACTCATGCCTTGCCTCAGAGTTCTACACACTTTAAATGTTATTTCTACTTATACTTTTCCTTCTACTTAGAATAAACATAGGCATAACAGTGGATGCCTTTTACTAACAGTTGTCTGTTAGCTGTTGAACTGTTAGCAATTTCTACAACACTCTTTTTTTAGCCCCTCTAAAATCCTCTTTATATATACTTTATGTAATTTACTTACATCTATAGCTTAGAGTTATTTCAACATCAATATTGATGAATGTTTAAAAATTAACATAGGTATAACAGAGTACGCCTTTTACCAGCAGATGTTAGTTAGCTGTTGAACAACTGTTGAAAACATACTCCCACAACAATTCACAATTTTGTAGAGTACTATTTTATTAGCTTCTCTATACTAACTCTTTCATTGTCTCAGCGTTCTACCGACTTTATATGTTATTTTTTCCTACTTAGAATTAACATAGGTATAACAGTGCATGCCATTTACTTACAGCTGTTGAACTGTTAACAATTTCGACAAGACTCTTTTAATAACTTCTCTAAAATCCTCTTTCTACATACTTTATATATTATACCTACAAATATCTTAGAGTTACTTCAACATCTACTTTTCCTCTTACTTAAAATGAACATAGGCATAACAGTGCTCGCCCTTTGCTTACAGTGCTTTGCTGGTTTCAACAGCTTTTATAGATATTCTCTCACAACATAGTTTATGTTCTACCCTGGAATCATCTTAATATCCTTTCACTAACAGCTTGACAGCTCTATTCTTAACATACTCACAACTGTGCTTTTCAAAGCTGAACATATCAAACACCGGAGTGTTCTTTTAAGAACAGTTTGAAGCAGATTAAAACTCAGCATCTTCAACTGTTAACGTCGTTTGCTTGCATAAAATATACCCTGTAGTTTTATGAAGCATTTCGAACTATTTCTAGATACCGCTGGTAGCTGCCCTAAAATGCAGTCATCAATTGCTACGGCTGCCTTTTGCTAACAGTTTTACAGCTTGTTACAACAGGCAGTTGCTAAGATATTTGCAGATTTGTTGAAAATGCTGTGAAAATCAACAATTAACAATTGCAATCAACTTTTACGACACTATTTCGCATATTTTATGCAATTTATATTTGCGAACATCGCAAAGAATGGTCAGTTGTTGTAGGAGGGGGCAAGCGGGGGAATTGACAAGTCAAGAGTGTCACTTATGGCATTCAAATGCGACATTATGCAAGTCTATTGCCCATCAGCTAAGACTGAGTATTTTTAGCAGTTATTTGACAATTAAAACTCTCCCAAATTATCATAAAGAGGCGTCACTTGACATTTGTGTTGTTTCACACACACACACACACACATACACACAAGCACCTGTTGGCTGTTGCAGTGTGAAAAGACTTCGCCGCAAGTAAGAAAACATAGGCCTGGCCGTGTTGCCTCCATCAACTGCTTCGCCGCCCAAAAGGGTCATCAATCAGTTGCATGCTAAATGCTGCCTCTGCTGTTGTTGTTGTCGTTGTTGTTGTTGTTGGTTGACTTATGTAAGCAGTATATAGTGACGACCCTAAACTAAATTGGCGTCGCATTTGAGCGTGGGGTCATTAATGCCATTGGGCGTATGGTTAGCGCCTCATGGCCCCAAAACTGAGCATTTGACATCGACAGCTGTGGCAAATGCATTCGGATGTTGCCCATAAATTCCAAATATTTTGGTTAGACCAGACAGCTGAAATGATCGAGAGCGAGAGAGAGTGAAGGAGTGGTAGGAAGAAGGGGCTGGGGAATGCCGGCATATCCTACAACAGTTTCTCAATCTCTCAATGCGATGCGGCCAGCAAAACCGGATCGTATATTGGTTAAAGTGGGTTAATCGGTTACGGCGTTGTTGTTGTCTCTGGAAATGGCACGAAATGAAATGAAACAAACACACACACACACACACACACACATGCGAGAGACCAGGCCGCGCCAGATCTGGCAACAATAACAACAACAACAACTGCAATGGCAACGGCAACGGCATTGCTGAAAGTTAAAGCGGCCTGCTCGCTTACCAATTGCAATGAGCACAATTGCCAATCAGAAATACATGAAACGCAAACCAGCAACAACAGCAACAACAACAGCAACAGCTGCTCAAGAGTCGCCGCTCGGCTGCGTCTCTGCGTTGTACGTGAGCGATGTGAGCGCGACAGGCTTCACTGAGTCGCTCTCTGAGACGCGTGATGCACACTCCATAGATTGGCATGTAAGAGATACGCTAACTCACACACACACACACTCGCACACACACACACACACACACACACACACACACACACACACTCGACACACACACACACACACACTCGACACACGCTTGTCAACAAAGCCATCAAAATTTGCCGCAATTTGGCAATTTTTATCATCTTTTATTTGACCACAAACACAAAAGACTTAGGACACGAACTTGCTAATATCAATTAAATCACTTGAAGCAAAACGCCACAAAAAAACACTAAACAAACGTTTTGTTGGCAATCATGTAGACACCATTCACTTCAATATCAATATCTATAACGTATTTCATAATGTTTGGCTACGTTTACTTAAGCATAGTATCAAAAGACTTAGGACACGAACTTGCTGCAAATGAAACAACGCAAAAAAAAAGAGAACTCATCAAATTGAGAGAGCATTTTAGTTGATCATCATTAAGATTATCCTTTTCTTCACCGTGTTGCAGAACTTTTGTCTCCTTGTGATTGCAAATTCAAAAGACTTAGGACACGAACTTGCTAGTAAAATCATTAATATATTATATATATATGTATATCAATAGCATGAAATGTATCAGCACATGTCTAATTTCATCATCAATATCTGCCTCCTCCATTGAGTTGAGCACAAAATCAAAAGACTTAGGACACGAACTTGCCAATAACCTAGAAATAAGTGAAGAAGACGAGAAGTGAAAGAGAGGTAACAATAGTTGTAAAATGCCATCAATGCTGGCCATCTTCAATGATCATCATCATCATCATCATCATCATCATCCACTCGAGCGTAATCGAAGCCACATGGAGACCTTGACTCCAGTGAGTGTTGGGCGATTTCTACGCGCATTCAAGTCTCACTTGTCGCTCTGTCAATTGGTGTCAATTGAATTAACATTCAACGCAACGCGACAGCATAACATTCGATTTATGTAAGATTTTTGCAAATGCTTATAATGCATTATGCTTGGAAAGTCGCTTGGCCATCAAATGAACAAATAGTTGAGGCGAAAGCAAGAAGAAGATTGCGATTAGTGTTAAATAAAGATTAAAACTGTTGAGAGATTACAGCGGATGCTTCTCAAGTCAGTCAACACGTTGCAGAAATATAGTAGAAACAGATATTTGGTTGCTAGGCGCAATGAGCAGAGCATGCAAATGAAGAGTGGAAGCGTTAATGGCATCATTTGTATGTTAATCGAATGACTTTAATGATACCCACTAATATGGTTCAATATTTATACGACAGTTCAGCGCACCTACAAGTCGAACTCTCTCTCTCGCTCTCTCTCACTCGCGACTCAGCGAGTTCAAGTCAGTTATTTATACATTTGAAACAAACGCTCATAAATTTGTAATATGCAAAATATAAATGATTGCAGTCAAAGAGGGACACTGCAAAATTAGCTAACAATAATTGTTAGCATTTATGCGCACTAACTGTTAAATGGCCAATAAAAAAAAATATATATAAAAGAAAAAAAACAGCTAAACACATTGCGTCACTTTGGACCTAACATAGGCGCAAGAGAGACGCGCGTCAAGGGAAAGTTGCTGGATTTATGATACCGAAATTGCGGCTCTGACTCTGACGCTGACTCTGACTCTGACTCTGACCAACTGACTCAATGAGTCAATGATTCGAATAGGCATTCGTTGCATGAGTTATTCGACTGATGGCGCGTACTTAATAGCTAAACTACGCCCAACAATGCGTCTAGGCTAGTCCAAGGGACGGCCCTCCCTCTCTCTCTGTTGCCTCGAAACTCATCAAGCGACAGCATATTAATCAGCTTCCACTTTTCCGACACAAACGACTTTAACACAGAGGTGCGAAGAAGCGCCAAAACACGAAGCAAACAAAACAAAAGAAAAAAAAAATGCAAATTAACAATGCATAAATAAAGTTGATCAGCAGCGAAATGAGCATGATCATGAATCAATAAAGCAACAGACAGACAGACGCTAACAAACGCTAACACTTTCATATCCCAGACTCTTACTCTTCCATCTTCAATCTACAATCTTCAATCTTTCATCCACAATCTTCAATCTTTCATCTCATAATGTCAGGCTTCCACTTCGACTCTGATATCAAATCTTAATCTTTCTCTTTCATTTCTGTCATTTGCACGTCTCGCCTGACAGTTTGCTTGGCCAAGTTTCCGCACTGACATTTCGCTTCCTTTTTGTTGTTACCTCTTATACTCTATTGGGGTATGCTGACTGATGACTGCTTATGTGTTTCTGTTGAGCAGGGAAACGAAGAATTTGCTTTATGAATAGAATGATTGAATCAAAGTTTGGCAACTTTTCAGTTCTTCACACAAGTTATTACAGTCTGTTAGCTGTGCCCTTAAGTGGCAGACAGAAGTGATAAAAAGAAAGAAGAAAAGAACTAATGATCTTACATTGCTTTATTTACTTTGCATAACAATTAAAAGTAATTTGATTAATAATAATATTAAACCTGCTTATTTATGGACATTCAAATGAGTTGAGAGAGAATCAACTCTTCGTTCAGTTGAGACATTTGCTTTGTTCTTGCAGTTGAAGTATTTGAAATTTGTTAAGTGAAAACTGCAAATACATTTGTCTGCTCTAATTACAGGGTATTCTACTAGTCGCACGCTCTGTACAATTGGCATTCTTAATTATTTAGTCATGTTTTGAAGTTGGTTACACTTTTGCTGCAGTTGCTTAGCTCATTGTGGATTGTTCATTGTTGTTTGTTGATTGTTGCTTTGTTGCCAGTTGTCATTTGTTGTTGTGGTTTGTTGTTGTTGTTGTCATATGCTGCACACACATATATATTTAATTTACAGTTCGTGCCGCTGTTAGTTGAAAATTTCCTGTATGTTTAATAAATGCACAACAACTCCAAGAAATATTACTAATTAGAGAAAGAGCGAGACAGAAAGAGAGAGAGGGAGACAGAAAGAGAGAGAGGGGGAGAAACAGAGATTGAAATAAATGCGAATAATGCGACAGTTGTAGGCGTTTTGCTCACAATTTGTAATCAAATGCTGCTCCGCTTAACAGAAGTCAGCGAAATTCCAGAGCTGATGATTTGCAAGGCATTGTTTCAGTAACAATGGAATGATATACTAATGACAAATTATATGTGTGTATATGTGTGTGTGGGTGTGAGTGTGTGTGTGTGTGTTTATATAGCTTATTGCCTTGCTTAGTTTAAGGAAGACAGCAACAAATTTGTTACAACAATTAATGCAACTAAGAAGACAACAAAAGTCGACTAAATCATAATTGAGCTGTTCACTTGATAGTTGCTGCAGGTGCCATTAAAAACATGTGTAGAGCACTTTCGGTGGCAACTCTGGCCACAGTCAGCTGCTTGTTGTCAACATTTGGGTTGCTTTGAATTTATAATTAAATTATTAAATTTATAAACTCTTTGTGGATATTCATGACTCAAAAGTAAAGTGAAGTGAAGTGAAGAGAAGTGAAGAGAAGTAAAGTGAAGTGAAGTGAAGTAAAGTGAAGTGAAGAGAAGTAAAGTTTCGATTCTGAAGAGCTGTGGATTGCAGTTGACTCTGTCTGCCCGCTCACAACTGCTTTGAGGCACTCAAAGGGAAGCTGTGCAGTCTCAGGCAACTGCTGCACTTGCCTGCGAACTGAATAGCATTTGATTAGATAATAATGATAAAGAATTTGTACATAAAACCAAGATCAGACAGCTGTCTGGGGCAAGCCAGGTGGCAAACGCTCTGCTGAGCAACATCCCAATTGTTTTGGTAGAACAGCAAGAATCTAATAGATAATTTCCAGCACAACATGGCTCAGTTGCTTGAAATGCTTTGAAACGTATGTAAATATCGCTATTACTATTTGAACTATATTTGTAATATAAATATTTAATTTAATATAAACAAATATAGCAAATAATTTGTGGTTATATTAGCTCTTCACTTTCATTATAATTTCATTCTATAATTCTTTCAACTTCGCAACTCAGTCATGCTCTAATCTGTCTGCATTGAACATAATTGTCTGGCAAATCATTAACAATGCTTTTTGCTGCATTGTTCTTTGACTATTGTTCATAATGTTGCACAAAACAATGTTTGTCTACACTCAAAACAGCTGATTTATCTCGAAGAAATGACTCATTATTTTCTAGACTAGATTCTTTTCCCAAAAGAACTTTTAAATGTGTTGAACAAATACTTTCAATTTAAATAATAAATCAATTTAACTAACAAAAGTTCATTGCGAAGACAAAACTTTATTACTTGATGAAAATAAAGAGCTATAAATTAAATAATCTAGCATTGCTTTCATTAACTTGTAAAAGCATTGGATGAACTCATCATAGATTGAGCTCAACAAACTGCTTAACGATAGATACAGATAGATAGATAGATAGATAGATAGATACAGCACATAGTTCTCTCAATAATCTTGGCTACTCTCTCTAAGCCTCAAATTCTATCAACATACTTGCAAGTATCTTTCCTATCGAGCTTTCAAAGCCTCAGAGACCGGCTCAATTGAATGCCTAAAGAATCCTGATGATGTGGACTGCTCAGCAGCTCAAATAGAGTCATCTAGAGTGAAGTGTCTCAAGACAGACAAAGCGAACTTCTTGCCTGTTGCTAGATTCCACTTAAAGTGACAAGTAACGATCCTGATTATTTCAGCTGAATCAAAGTGATATCGACTTCTCACTACTAAGAGAAAAGAGTGTCCTGCAGAGTCAACAGATTCCCCAACAAATCAAAGATGATCTCGACTTTTCAGCATTCCAAGTAGAAAGTATCCCAAGAAAGACAAAGAGAACTTCTTGCCTGTTGCCAGATTCCGCATAACGATAATGAATTCAGTTTATATGAACTTTTAAGCAGCTCAAATAAATAGATTCTTCTAGTGTGAATAGTTTGCTTAAGGAACTCAAAATGAATTAAACTGATATGGACTTCTCAGCAAAGAGTGTCCTGCAGAGTCAACAGCTTCCTCAACAAATCAAAGATGAACTCGACTTCTCAGCATTCCAAATAAAAAGTAACCCAAAGCGAACTTCTTGTCTACTACAGAAAGTCTAGACTGCTCGATTGACTTGCTCAAGTAGTTATTCAACTCGTTCGCTCCTCCTTCTACAATAACACTAATTTTTAAATGAGTTTCAATTGACCAGCAGCTAGTTAAGTACATATAATTTCTCCTTGTTTACATAAGACACGAAGCAAGGCTCTGGCTCAAGGCGAACCCAAACGTTGTTGTTGGCACCGTGAGTAATACTCGAAGCACAATGAATGAATACTCAAAGTGTTTTTGTGGTATTTCAGCAGACATGCTCCTGGCTCAAGGCAGTCGTGTCTCGACTTCAAGTTAAGTTAAGTTAAGTTAAGTTAAATGCCAATTATTGCTGGACTGGACTGTGTGCAGCTTAAGAGCTTCGTTTCAATTGAAGCTGCAGCTGGGGGCGCTCTTGGTTTCCCCTAATGACCGACAACGATACCGAAGGCTGTTGTTGTTGTTGTAGTTGTTGTTGTTGGTATTTTGCTTGTGCTGTAATTAAGCTGCCCCAGTGGGGCAACACACAATTGTTGTTAGCCGTCTCATGTTTTACTGTTTGCTTCTGTTACACTTTTCTCTCTTTCTCTTTCTATTTCTGTGTCTGTTTCTGTTTCTGTTTCTGTTTCTGTTTACCTTTTGCCTTTGGGACGGTCAATGCCGCGTACAATGCGCCGTAGGGCGTTTAGCTCTATAGTTTATTATATTTTGTGGGCGTGGCCATTGGCATCGCATTAGCTAATGCGATTTTATTGTCGTGTCGTGTCGTATCGTGTTTACCTGTTGATTAATGATGAAAGCGCTGCCAACGCATTTGCTAATTGTTTGCGTTTTCTCTGTTTATGCCATCTCTCTCACTCTCTCTCTCTCTCGCTCTGTCTCATTTAGCACCCAGCCCCAGCCCACTGCCTGCCAGGCCATGAAGGACAAACGCTGTTGCTGGACACGCGGCAAGGTAATCGGAGGCAGCTCCGTCCTGAACACAATGCTCTACATTCGTGGCAATAGACGTGACTTCGATCAATGGGCGCAATTTGGCAATCCCGGCTGGTCCTACGAGGAGATCCTGCCCTATTTCCGCAAATCCGAGGATCAACGTAATCCCTATCTGGCACGCAATAAGCGCTATCATGGCACTGGTAAGTCTGCGCCAAGACAAGGTTCGAATCTCTGCAAAAGTTGCTTTGACGAAAGTTCAATCTTTCAGCTCTTTAATGAGCTTTTAGCTATTTATTGGCAGCAATGCATTAGGAATTGGGAGCTATCCTAATTTGTCTTTATTAATGTGCTTTCAAAGCTCATTTTATGCGCTTTACTTAACTCTGACTGCTTTAAGCTTAAACAGTGGCTTTAGTAAAGTACTTTACAAAGCTTTCTGATTGATTTAATGTGCTTTCAAAATAAATTTTATGCACTTTACATTTGCTGCTTACAACTACAGCTTCAGTTCTAAGAAGCCTCAAGCAGTCAATGAACTTTCCCAAGCTCGCCAGCTACTTGAATGTGCTTTCAAAGCTCATTTAACGCGCTTTACTTAACTTTACGAGCATTAAGCTTTAACAAAAGTTTCACTTTTAATGAATAAACTTTACGAAAGCTCTCTGATTATTTGAATGTGCTTTCAAAGCTCATTTTACGCACTTAAGTAAACACATGTTAAGTAAACTTTGAGGGTTTAAGGCTATAACCACATTTTCAGTTTTAAGAAACGCCAATCAATAAACTTTCCCAAAGCTCTCTGATTGTTTTAATCTGCTTGCAAAGCTCCTTTTATACTCCTAAAAATGATGGTACTTTTTCAACTGCAAACGCTTAACACTTTTCCATTTAAAAGAAGCCTCAAATTGTCAATGAACTTCAGAAAGCTCACTAGCTACTTGAATGTGCTTTCAAAGCATATTTTATTGCCTTTACTGCACGTCAACTGCTTTAAAATTGAACTTTCGCTGCAGTTTAAGAATCCTCAAGTAGTCAATGAACTTTCCAAAGCTTTCTGATTATTTTAATGTACTTTCAAAGCTCTTTTATACTCCTAAATGATGGTACTTCTTCAACTGCAAACGCAGTCAATGAACTTCAGAAAGCTCACTAACTGATTGAATGTGCTTTCAAAGCATATTTTATGGCCTTTACTACACTTCAACTGCTTTAAAATTGAACTTTCGCTGCAGTTTAAGAATGCTCAATTAGTCAATGAACTTTCGAAAGCTCGCCAGCTACTTGAATGTGCTTTCAAAGCTCATTTAACGCGCTTTACACAAATTTTACACCTTTTAGCTCTAGCTACAGTTTCAGTTTTAATCAATAAACTTTCCCAAAGCTCTCGGATTATTTTAATGTGCTTTCAAAGCTCTTTTATACTCCTAAATGATGGTACTTTTTTAACTGCAAACGCAGTCAATGAACTTCAGAAAGCTTATTAACTACTTGAATGTGCTTTCAAAGAATATTTTAGGGCCCTTCAACTGCTTTAAAATTGAACTTTCGCTGCAGTTTAAGAATCCTCAAGTAGTCAATGAACTTTCCCAAGCTCGCCAGCTACTTGAATGTGCTTTCAAAGCTCATTTAACGCGCTTTACACAAATTTTACACCTTTTAGCTCTAGCTACAGTTTCAGTTTTAATCAATAAACTTTCCCAAAGCTCTCTGATTGTTTTGATCTGCTTGAAAAGCTCCTTTTATACTCCTAAATGATGGTACTTTTTCAACAGCAAACGCAGTCAATGAGCTTTCAAAGCATATTTTACGGTCTTTACATTACTTCAACTGTTTTAAAATTGAACTTTCGCTGCAGTTTAAGAATCCTCAAGTAGTCAATGAACTTTCCCAAGCTCGCCAGCTACTTGAATGTGCATTCAAAGCTCTTCTTTTGCAAAGTATTTCTTCAATTCCCAGAACTCTCCATTGACCATCTAAGCCAATCACATGTTCTCTTATAGGTGGCCTCTGGACGGTGCAGGATGCGCCCTACAACACGCCCATTGGACCGGCCTTTCTGCAGGCTGGCGAGGAGATGGGCTACGACATTGTGGACGTGAATGGCGAGCAACAGACGGGCTTTGGCTTCTATCAGTTCAACATGCGACGCGGCTCACGCAGCTCCACAGCCAAATCGTTTCTGCGTCCGGCTCGACTGCGCCCCAATCTGCATGTGGCGCTCTTCTCGCATGTGACCAAGGTGCTCACAGATCCCGCAACGAGGCGTGCAACGGGGGTGCAGTTCATACGCGATGGCCATCTACAGAATGTGTATGCCACGCGTGAGGTAATACTGGCAGCTGGTGCGATTGGTACACCGCATCTGATGATGCTATCGGGGATCGGGCATGGCGAGGAGCTGAGCCGAGTGGGAATACCGTTGGTGCAGCATCTGCCGGGTGTCGGACAGAATCTGCAGGATCACATTGCCGTCGGCGGCATTGCGTTCCTCATCGATTACCCCATTTCCATTGTGATGAAGCGCATGGTCAACATCAACACAGCGCTGCGCTACGCCATCACTGAGGATGGACCCTTGACCTCGAGCATTGGGCTCGAGGCGGTCGCGTTTATCAACACCAAATATGCGAATGCCAGCGACGATTGGCCGGACATGAACTTCATGATGACATCCGCATCGGTGATGTCCGATGGCGGCACCCAGGTGAAGACAGCCCATGGCCTGACCGATGAGTTCTACCAGGAGGTGTTCGGGGAGGTCACCAATCGCGACGTCTTCGGCATCTTCCCCATGATGCTGCGGCCCAAGAGTCGTGGCTACATCAAGCTGGCCTCGAAGAACCCCCTACGCTATCCCCTGCTCTACCACAACTATCTAACGCATCCCGATGATGTCAACGTACTGCGAGAGGGCGTCAAGGCGGCGGTGGCCATGGGCGAGACGCAGGCAATGAAACGATTTGGGGCACGCTTCTGGAACAAACCATTGCCCAACTGCAAGCACCTGACGCTCTTCACCGACGACTATTGGAATTGCTTCATACGGCAATACACGATGACCATCTATCACATGAGCGGCACGGCCAAAATGGGGCCACCCACCGATCCCTGGGCCGTTGTGGACCCCCAGCTGCGGGTGTACGGCGTGCCGGGACTGCGTGTCATCGATGCGAGCATTATGCCAGCGATCACCAATGGCAATATCCACGCACCAGTCGTCATGATCGCCGAGAAGGGGGCCGATCTCATCAAGCAGCTGTGGCTGACGCCCTCAACGGGCCACAAATACCGCAGCAAACGCTCGATGAGCAACGCGACTCGAGCGGATCCCTTGCAATCCAGGCAATGGCCATTGCCGAGCTCGTAGCGCGTATACACAATTAGGTAGAGGGTATAGCTCCTAAACCAATGACATCAGCTGCAGGCTGAACTGAACTGACCCTGAACTTCACCATAACATCACATGCCGCGGACTTTGTTGTGCACAGTCATAAGCAATGAAGCCCAATTAATTGCGCTTAGAAGAATTAATTGAAGTGGCAGAGTCAGGCGTCAGTTTCAGCTAATGGCATTGCTAGCTATACTCATAGGTCGGGTAGTGTTTAGATAATGTTAGTTAATTCACAAAACGTTAATTTATTAAGCCTCAGTTCGCTTGCTGCTCCTATTTCCTATGTCTGTGCGTTGTCCTTAGTCAATTAAGCGCTTCTTGTAAATATCGAGTCATTTATGCTAATACATTTGTTTGTTTTACCTTAACGAATATGAATATATAGATATATATATATATATATATGTACTTTTTTTTACTGTTGTTTGTTTGTATTTTAGTTGTGCGAGTGTGCCTAATGTAACACACAAATATATATATATTTAAATATATATCAATTTCTGTATATGCTTCGCCGCGTACACTTGAAGTACCTCAATTAGATCGTAAGTTGGATTCAAAGCAATCAATGTTTAAATAGTTCTTATGCTTAACGAATAAACGAATAAATAAATCTAAAATACGAATACAAATAGATATACAAATATCAATTAACTCATAACTAATAAAATATATATCAAAGTTCATGGTAGTTACACTGCGTTGCGTTTTCTTATCGCTATGCATTACAATTGTGTGCGTTAAGTTGGCAGCGCCTCAACAACGAGTTGGCAGTGCCACTCCAGATATTCATATTTCATATTCAACATTCATTAGAAAAGTCGTTGGAGTCATTAGAAAAGTCACTTCTTTTGCATCTCATCTCTGTCTAATTACTTTTTTCGACTACGACATTTATGTGAACTTCTGTTCGTTATAGAACTTTAGTTTTGTAGTGGAAAGAGAGCTTAAATAAATCAAAGAAAATGCTTTACTATGGACACAGCATTCTACTATATGCAGACAGTTAATCAATGTATTTTCTGTATATTTATATCTATAAATTTGTATGGCAAATTGAGGTAAATTGCATATATTTTCCAGTGGCAACACTGCGATAAAATCTGCATGTTAAATATTTAACATGCAGTTAAATAATTCACCCAATTTTGCTTACATTATATACCAATCAAAAGTTGAAGTTTGCATGTCAACTCTCCAGTCCAGTGCTTTTCAAACCTGCGCAGTTTAGCAAGTGCACAAACCACGTAGTCACAATCTGATCATTTAGCGAGCATGCCAACCACACGCATCAGCAATTATACAGTTTGACAAAGCTGACAGCAAGAGCTTTTGCTGTTGCTGGCATCGATTTTAAAGCTGCGCTTGAGTCTTAAAGCTTACCTGCAATGAAGAAATTTAAAAAGTGAAATTAAGCTTTTAAATAACAATAGCAAATAGAAAAAAGTTTAGTTTTTCTACAGAAAAATATTAATAAAAATTTATAGTAAGATATAGATAAATAGATAGCAAGCTGATATTTAAATACCCTGTACATTTAAAATGTTAATTTAATTACAACACTGCATGTAAATGATGAAGTTAACAACTTAATATTGTAGTCAGAATATAGAGAGTACATAAATAAATATCAAAGGTCGAATAAAGGCTATTGCTGAGTTGAACTTCTATTGGGACAATGGCAGCAATGAGCTTAAGGTCTAAAAATAAACTTGGAACAACTATTAGTTTAGTACACACTAATTAATACCATGTATTATGAAGTGGCAAGTATAAGACAAATACATATGTATATTAACAAACATCATCTAAAGCCGTCTCGCTTGCTCGCTTAATCTGTTTGTCCAACGAACTCAAATAAATTTAACTGTAGAGAGAGATAGATATCATACATCTATCACAGCATCTAAGACCATATAAGTGTAAATTGAGAGATAATATCATGGTTATTTACAGATAATAACATGATTGTGCCACATCCGTTGAGCCCGGTCTGTGTGGATCACTCCATTGTCATTTTTTTTTTGGAAGCCAAGTTGAGTCTCTAAGGGTTATAAATTTATTCAACTCAATCATGTTTATTAGATAATAAACTCTTTTTAATGATATTTGATCCGACATTAAACTTTCTGCCACCTTTCAGGTTCAAGCAATATAACTTATCTTCGGTACTTTAGGAATCAACACACAAAAATAAAAGCAAAGCACTTGTATTAAAGCACTGAAAATAGGTATTGCGAAGGCATTTGTAGCGTGAACATGTTGTGGAGAGGCGCAGCCAACTTAACGTGTACATACTGTGAAGTTTGACAACGTTCTACGTTATGTAAAGTGTAAAGTGCAAAGTTTAAAGCCAACTTAATACTGGGTGTTGATGTGGCCAGTCTATTGAGTGAATCAACCAAAATTATAAATGTTTTTCCAGAATTGAGGAAATAACAACATTTTCATTTGGCATTTTCGGTAGCGGAAATCGTAATGGAATAACTCTGGAGCGAATTCGCAATATGAAGGTAAATACCATAAACATTGATATCTAATCTATATAGAGTTCCTCGTTGTTAAAAGTCTGGCCTGATCCAATAGCACCAACAACAACAATTAGATGCGCTGAGTAAAATTGTAATGTTAATGGAATTCCAAAAGCAATTACGATTACAAACGCAATTACAACTCCTTTTCTTTCAATGATGATTGCAATTAACGCATTTCTTAGGGTTGCAAGCGGGGGCCATACCACAAAGTATGCCTGCTTGGCTCTGGTAATACGGGCAATAAAAACTAACGGTGCATACAGCCCAAGCCATAGACATTGATATATTGAATAATGCATTTGTGGCTAAGACAATGTTTGAGCACAAGAAAAGGCATCAAGTCATAAAAGTGCTTGACTTACGTGTGCTGGGCTAGTGAATACCCTGTAGAAGAGAGATGCGAGTTAACAATAGAACTGCTTGCAAGCAGTGGCGTTTGTGAACAGTTCTTGTTATGCGCTCTCTGAGTGCTCGACCTAAGCATGCTGGGCTATGAATACCCTGTAGGAAAAGAATACTTGTTAACACTAGCACCGATTACTGTTTTTTGAAAGTAGTTTCTTTTATGAACTCTTCTGGCACTGCTTTCTGTGAGCGCTTCATTTAAGCATGCTAGGCTAGTGAATACCCTGTAGGAGAGGGAGATTTGTTAACAATATACCCTGTAGTAGAGGAGTAAGGGCTACTTATATGAACCATTCTGCATTGCTTCCTCTGTATGGTCTATTTATGCATTTTAAGCTAGTGAATACCCTGTAGGAGAGGGATACCCGTTAACAATATACCCTGTAGAAGAAGGATACGTATTAGAAATTACCCTGTAGAAGGTTACTTGCATACTTACTAGCAACATAACTGCTTGTAAGCAGTTGCGTTTATGCACTGCTTTCTCTGAGTGATCGACTGAAATTTGGCAACAACTGAATATTTCTACTTCCATAACTACTAAATTTATTATCTAATTCTTATGAAATTTGCAGAATATCAAGTTATTGTGTTAACTTATAAGAATATTAGATACTCAAACTTAAGCCTTAGTTACATATCTAAAAAGTACACATCTACAACTGAAACTTCCTTCCTATATAACTTCTCAGTTTATCAGTCGATCGCTATGAAAATTCTAGAATAAGAAGATGATATAATATAATTTTTGCACTTCAAATATAAAGTCCATAGTCCATTTTAAATGTGCTTTAAAGAGCAAACAATCGCTTCTTAAAATAATATCTTTAGCAATCGTAAATTGTTTGCTTGAGCAATAAATTTCTATCGTCACTCAGAGCATATGTTGATGATTTGCCAGAGTTTTACTTTGCGTTCATTCCATGCGTTTGTCTCCCTGTGACAAACCTTTCTCAACAATCAAAATACCCCATTTTCAAACACATTCAATGTCTGCAAGGTGTAGCATAACACTCGCATAATGCTTGCTAATGATTTGTTAACAAAACGCATTACAATTAGAGTTAAGGCTCTGTTAATTGCCAAATCTATGCTGGCCAACCAACCGACTCCGACTCCGACTCCTACTCCGACTCCAATTTCGACTCCGACATCAACTCCTGCTTTGGGGCTCGGGTCGCGGAAACTGGCCATAAATTCAATCGAAAAACTTGCGAGCCGTACGTGGCTTATGGCTTTAAGGAACGCTCTCAAGTGCAACGCATAAATATTTATACCCTGTACACTTGGCTGCCTGATTTTG
Source organism: Drosophila macrospina (assembly GCA_035042075.1). Taxonomy (NCBI): domain Eukaryota; kingdom Metazoa; phylum Arthropoda; class Insecta; order Diptera; family Drosophilidae; genus Drosophila; species Drosophila macrospina. The sequence goes on from JAWNLW010000340.1 coordinate 686,369, forward strand.
GCCCACGCCAATGACCGTCCAAAGCGCAGAAATGAAAGTTGCACCAGTGTCAACCGGTGGCCACAGTTTGATATCAATTCATTACCGTTGTCTGGCGGCCTCCTTTCGCTCCTTTCTCCTTGCTCTTCCCTTCGCTTCTATCTCATTTGCAACTCCATCTGCGGCTTGTCGGAAGCAGTGCCAATGCCGGCTAAGAAATACGCGAGTGTCTTGTGCGGAACCAAGTGAATACAATTTATTTGACTCTATCTAGTAGAGTGTGGTCTCTGTGTGTTGTGTGTGTGTGTGTGTTGTGTGTGTGTGTTGTGCTTGTGCCTTGCATTGAGTTCAAATTGCAGCTGTGGTCCATGCTCATTGTCTACTATGGTTCAAGTCGCCCTCCGGTGAGTGCCCCCGTTAATGTTTGGGCCTCAACTCGGCGCACTCATTCATGTGGAGTTCAAGCCACTTGAATGACTTAATGAATCAACCAACGAATGACAAATGAATGAATGAGTGAATGAGTGAATAAACAGACGCAAATTGTTGCAAATGTGGGCAGCCAACACAGTGGGTTTGCTTTGAAAGATGCGTGTGATGTGTGCAGAGTTTTGGTTTCATTTTGATTTTCATTTTTTATTTTCATTTTCATTTTCATTTTCATTTGCTGGGGTCGTTCAACGCTTCGGCTGGAGACGTTGCACTCTGGAGACGTGAACGTTGAAGGTTAAAGGTGTAGGCCAAGCGTAATCGTAGCACTCTCGCGATAGTTGGAGAATGAATGCGAAATCGTTGAGGGAATTTAAAACTCGTCTAAATTGAGGGCAACCCCAAACAATCTTCAGTTCTGTTCAGTCCAATTCGATGAATCATTCGATTGATTTCTTAATTGTTGATTGATCTAACTATCTGTATATATACCTATCAATTTCTTTATATGTCTATATATCTAAAAATCTATATGTGCATCTGCAGATCAATCTCATCAATTTATCTACTGATTCCAATCTATAGATCTGTTTATAGATCTATACATGGATCACTCAAATGTTGAGCTATTCTTCTGAATATCTATTTGTCTGAAGATACATCTATCTATCTATCGATATTATTAGCTCAATCAAACTAATCGCTCTATCGGGCTGTCTATTTATTGATTAAAATGTCTGCTTTTCTATCCATAGTTAGAGACATCTCCCGAACTTTCTCGAGCCTTCCGTCTGCTTATCTTAACTTGCGAGCTATCTATGTATCAATTGATATATTTATCTGTTGATCTATCAATCTATCTGTTGATCTATTTAACAATCTATCAAAGTATTATATTTTCTGTTTGATTTGCTTTTTCCCTATATATGAGCTGCCTTTTTATATTAATATACATATATAAATATCCATGAGACTAGCTATACATCTAATTATCTATAAATCTAAATGTTTATTTTTTCCTGAACTTTCTAACTATCCGATCAGACTATATGTCCATATATTTATATATCGATCGAGCAATCTGTGTGTCTATTTGTCTGTTTATAGATATTTGTACCTGTTGAGTTAGCTGTCCACAAACCTATCATCCTTATCTATCAATCTATCTTTCAATATTTCTAAGTATATTTTTATCTGTCTTCTTTTCTATTTTTTTTCCATTTATATACCCATTCATCTATCTACTTACTTATCCATCTATCTGCTTATGCATCTACTTCCTTATCCATCTGATTACTTATCCATCTCTCTTCTTTTCCATCTACTTACTTATCTATCTCTCTGCTTATCCATTTATTTACTTATCTAACTCTCTGCTTATCCATCGTCTTACTTATCCATCTGCTTACTTATCCAGCTCTCTTCTTATCCATCTACTTACTTATCTATCTATCTGCTTATCCATCTATACACTCATCCATCTACTTACTTATCCAGCTCTCTACTTATCCATCTATACACTCATCCATCTATCTGCAGATTCATCTCTCTGCTTATTCATCTACCTACTTATCCTTATACTGACTTATCCATCTATCTGCTTATCCATCTTCTTACTTATCCATCTCTCTTCCTATCCATCTATACACCCATTCATCTATCTGCTTATCCATCTACTTCTTTATCCATCTACTTACTTATCTATCTATCTGCAGAATCATCTCTCTGCTTATCCATCTACCTACTTATCCATCTACTTACTTATCCATCTCTCTTCTTATCCTTCTATACACCCATCCATCTGTCGACTCTTTCTAGACTTTCTGTCTCTCTAGCAATCTCTTATTCAATGCCATCATATATATATTTCCATATATCCATCGCATCATTCACTTTGATCAACAAACTCATCAGTTGTAGAGTGCTGCTAAGGTTCTCAAGGTGATGGCTTGGTTTAGTTCACCCAGCAGTTTGAGAATCTTTCGAAACAAAAGCTGAACTAGAAGATAATTAGCAAATGAACTAGTTGCAGCTAGAACAAGTTCAGAACTGAAGTAGTTCAGTGTGTATAATTCACATGTAGGCTAATGAATTTCAAACATAACAGTAACTGCAGCTAATTGTATACCCTGTACAGCAGGTACCCTGAGGTTCCGCTGAAAGCTGAGAACTAGTTTAAGCTTTGCAAATTAGTGAAAACTATATACAACTCCATGGAAATACAAGTAAATAATTGTGAATACGGGAAGCCGGCTATGGAAATGTGATCATCAAACTTAAATGCAGCGCAATTTAAGCCATAAAGTCAAGAGCTGCCATTAAGTCAACAATGTAGTGTATGAAAATCAATAATAGGCTGATAAGCAAACTTGATCATGAACGCTGTGTGTTAGACAGTTGCAGAGCTGAGGAGCTTACGAAGAGCTTTTGGCCAACAGAAACGAAAAAGAAAAACAAAAACAAAAACAATAAAAGCAACAAGCAAACATTTGGCCTGAAACGTTGGCCAAAGCACGTAGACAAAGACGAAGCTGCAGATCAAGACGAAGACAAAAGACGAAGACGAAGACGATGATGAACAACGAATGAAAACGAAAGTGCAATCGAAATGCTTTAAGTATACATATAAATATAGAAATGTATATATGTGTATATGTGTATCTGATAGCCAAGTCTCTTGGCTGATGCTCTAACAAATATATATATATATATATATATATAAACTTATAAAATCATTAATAAACCATTCATAAACTTGCTTAAGCTAACTGAACAAACAACAAAGTTTTGCCAACTCAAGCTGCAAATCTATATCGCTCGATTTCCTATAAGCTTTATGCGAATTTTCTTTCGTTTTTTTACATTTATTGCCATTAATAAAATATGTAAAAATATGTTCCAAAAAAAAGTGAATTTTAAAGAGTGCAAAACAAATGTGACAAAATCATATCGTTTATTACTCTGAAGCATATATATATATATATATATGAATATATATATATATATATATATATATATATATATATATATATATATATATATATATATATATATATATATATATATATATATATATATATACTTATATATATGTATATATATAACTGCTGAGCTTTGCCTCGTCTGCTTGAAGGCATGCCAAATATTGTGAATACTCATATACTTAACTGTCTGATTTGCTAACTCTTTTTATATCCTACCAAAATGTAGAGCTTATATAGATCTGTAACTATATATATCTGTATTTACACATAGGTAACAATGATAGGCTTTATGATCTCTAATATATAGCTCTGCTCACTGATTAGTAAGCATATGGTATATACAAGAATTAATTTATAGCATATATTATATATAACTAACTATACATTTATCTGTCTGATTTGTTGAACTTTTCTATATGTCTATATATATGTATATTTGTATTTACACATATGTAACTATGATATGATATGATATGATCACCAATCTATAGCTCTGCTCACTGATAAGTAAGCATATGGTATATAACTGAAGTATATAACTCTGCAGCATATATATATATACAAATATATGTATATATATAACTTCTGAGCTGTGATTCGTCGAATTGAAGTGATGTCAAATGTATTCCCAGTGCAATATTTCTATATAACTAACTAGACATTTAACTGTCCGAATTGTTGAACTATTCTAAATATCTATATACTTATATATATCTGCATTTACATATGTATGACTATGATAGGCTGTATGATCCCCAATCTATAGCTCTGCTCACAGATTAATAAGGCATATAACTCTGAAGATTATGTAAATAACTTCTAAGCTGTGTCTCGTCTGCTTGAAGTGATGTCAAATGTTGTGAGTACCCAGCACATCCTTTCTATCTATACATTTATCTGTCAGATTTGTTGAACTTTTCTATATATATATATATATATATATATATATATAAATATCTTTTACACATATGTAACTATGATATGATATGATATGATATGATCACCAGTCTATAGCTCTGCTCACTCGTTAGTAAGCATATGGTATATAACAGAAGTACATAATATATATATATATATATATATATATATATATACATATATATATACATATATATATATATATATATATATATATCTTCTAAGCTTGAAGCCATGTCAAATGTTGTGAGTACCCGCTGCAAGAGTGAGGGCAACCACAAAGCTGTCTCCGGCTGGGAACTTGGGCTCGAGCGACGAACGCGAATGGCTGGCTGTCTGGCTGGCTGTCTGTCTGGCTGGCTGTGTGGCTGGCTGGTTGAAAAGCTGAAAGCTCCAAGACGAAGCGGAAAGATCGCTGGAAGCCGAGGAGAGCTTTTGTTGGGGTTGAGTGGCGTCGGCGTTAAACCGATTTGCTCATTGAACAAGACGAGTCCGTGGCGTGCGTATCGTGAAGTCAGCGTCCGCTGTGCGCTGTCGAAAGTGTCAATTACATAAACAACAACAGCAACAACAGCAAAAGAGATCAAATTGTATACAAAATAAAGCAACTAAAGTTACGCGCGATCTTAAATGTAAATGATGCATTAAAAACAACAACAACAGCAACAGCAACAACGCGTGCAATTTCAGTTTCAGCAAAGCGAACTTTGTGCCGCAACAAACAAATTGTTTGCTTGCTTCTTTTTTTATAACTTTTTTTTTTTTGTTGGCTTGTGGCAAGAGAGAGAGAGAAAGAGAGAGAGAGAGTGAGAGAGAGAGCGAGAGAGAGCAAGAGAATAACAGCAGTGAACAGGCAGCATAATGTGTGAAACAAAGGAAAGTGGCAGGCCGTTGCGTTTGTGGTAACTGACTGCAGACGAGGGGCAACAGCAGCGGCAGCGGCAGCAGCAACAACAACAACAACAGCAGCAGCAACAGCAACAGCAGCAGCAGCAGCAACAACAACAACAATTGCGGCAACTGCAACTGCGGCAGCTAACAACGACAGCGGCAACAAGTGGAGGCAAGTTGACAAAGTCTCTGGTGCTTGTAAGCATACACACTTAGCTAAATACACACACACACTCGCACACACACAGACACACACACACACACACACACACACACACTCGCACACACACACACGCACTTGATTTACTTGTCCTAATTTTCACTTTTTGGAAAGCGCGCGCCTCTCTCGCTTATGCAACAGGCAACAAAATGCAACACAAAAGTTCGCTGGCGATAACGATAACGATAACGATATCGCTTACGCTTTTACGAATTGCCCACAGCATTGTGTGTTGTGTGTTCTTATGTAACTGCAAAACGTTCAACATTAACTCAATAATTTCCTCTACACGCCTGCCCTGCTCCCTCACCTACCTCCCCCCCCACCCCCTGACAACACGTTAACACTTTCTACCAATCGAAAGACTGGGCCGCCTCGCACCTTCCCAGCTAATTATTATCAATTTGTGCACGTCGCATGCCATAAGTAGACGTCATACACATGAAGCGTTTGAATCAAAGTCAGCTAAAGGAAAGCAACGAAAAGGGTTAACAAAAAAGATATATATATATATATATATATATATATATATATATATATATATATATATATATATATATAAGCTAAAACAACGATGTCCCTGGCGCCCTGTGGCGCCAACAACTGCTGGACCTCAAGTGCTTGGCCAAGTTAGCGTATTTAGACCAAAACCAAAGCGGAAAATGCAGCAAAATTGAAAGCGGAAACTGAACTGGTTAAGCTATTTATCGATAATAACTGTTATCATTATGATGGCCGCAACAATGCAGCAAGCTGAGACTGCTCGACTGGCAGTTACCCTGTAGCAAGCAGTAAGCTGCTTTGGCACTTTTACGCATATATGTGTGTATGAAGTCTAAGCACACGCACAAGCAGTAATGCAAGCAGTGCACGTAGCGCCATCACTGCTTGATCGTCTGCGTCTTCTTCTTCTTCTTGTTGCTGCTGCTGCTGCTGCTACAGGCCAACGTAAATGTTTGCTTACATAACTTGTGTATTTCTTATGCGATTTTAATGAAATAATGAAGCGTTGACAGACTGCTTGATATACTCTTTATATAAATATATAGATATGTATAAATATATATATATATATATATATATATATATATATGTGGTATGCAGCTCAAGGCTACAGCTTTACTTACGCGTGACTTGCAAAGTTATCAATTAACCTCATCTGCAACTAATATGCAGACTTCTGCCTGCATTTGTCTGCGACTTGAGCTGAAAACGAGAGCAATTAACTACTCTATATATATATATATATATATATATATATATATATATATATAGAGAGAGAGATATATATGTATAAACACAGATAATCAGATAATTAAGTTGATCTTCACAACAACAACAACAACAACTCATTGAGCAGCTCTTTGGGAATGCAATCGCCAGAAGTAGATATTTCACAAATGCACTGCAACTTTTCCAAATGAAATGCTTCAAATATTCCTGCCACTTGCTGTTGGCATTGCCAACTGCCGTTGGCTGCACAATAGGAAAAAGGAAAAGAAATGCATTGCAATAGATATGAGACATGCAATCGCCATTTGGCTAATGTGGCTGCAACAATTACAACAGCCGAGTAATCAAAACCAAAAGCAACAAATGTCCCTGGGAAGCATGACAAAGTTGTGGTAAATCGTTGTATTAAGAAATCTAGCAAAAACTAGTAGCCTGGAAAATGTGGAAATAGAAGCAGAAAAAGTAAAGCATTTGTCAGAAGGTTTGAGCACGGAAATGCGAATGACGCGTGCCACAACTAAGTAACTAACTAACTAAGTAACTAACTATGTTAACTAACTAACGGACTAATTAGAGAAGCGTTTGGATTCAGTCAACGTGAACGTGAGCGTGACTCAAGCGAGAAAGTGTCAAGAGCTGCAGTTAGTTGACCCACAAACAAATAACAAAATAAAACACGTGTGGCAAATAAAATATGGGAAAAAAAAATACGAAAAGAGCCCAAACAAATGCCATCAATTATAAGTCGTAAAAGTAAGGCCCCGTCATAATTAAAAGCTGTCAAATCATAATTGACAGACGGACGGACGGACGGACAGACGAAGCAACTGTACTAAACACATTGTTCAAGCTAAGCAGCAAAGCGAAGAAGACAAGTGGAGGCTGAGCTTAGTTTCTAACAACGTGTCAATTGCATAATAACCTGCAAACAATCGACAATAGCAACAACAATCGACAACAACAATCGACAACAACAATAGCAACAACGACAGCCGCTCATCAGGGAAACTGGAGCTGCTGGCTCTGCTCAAGCTGTAGGGTTGCGAAGCTCTCATGATGTAAAATGAAAAAAAAAATGACAGAAAAAAAAACAAAATAAAGCAAACAATTCAATGAATGAGAAAAGCCAAAAAATAAAGAAAGAAAGAAAGAAAGAAGAAGAAAAAGATAACGATAACGATTGCGTCAGTTCAAAGTTTGTATAGGATGATGGTGGCCGGTTGATGGCCCAAATCTTAAAGCTGTGCCTGTCCCAAGGGCGTTGCATAAATTAGCGCCATGTTGCAGTGCCGACATTGTGCAGATGATCAGCGGACGATCAACGTGATCAACACGAATCATGATCGACAGTGTTGCGTTTGTATTTTTATTAACGGCTTTTCTTGCTCCCTCTGCGCTGCTGTTGTTGTTGTTGCTGTTGTTATTGTTGTTTCTGCTTCGCTCTCAGTGAGTTTTTTGGATTTCAGTTTCGTCAGTTTTTGTTCAGTTTAAAGCCAACCGCGAAGACGTTGCAACGTTGCGCCGCTGCCAAAAAATTGTTGGCAAAAATAAATAAATAAAAAAAAATAAAAACAAATTCAGCACAGCAATTGTAGCGTTACTTTTTGCACATGTAAGCAGAGGCAACACAAGTTGCTCAATACGCAAATTGAACTCGCAACATTTCATGTGACACAGTGAAAAAAAGAAAAATGCAAAAAGCAAACCGAATCAAATCCAAATCAAATCCAAACTAAACTTTCGTTGGCCAAGGAAACCGAGGAAGCTTCATCTTATGGCCAAAAGAGACAAGCTCCTACTTTGTTATTGCTGCTGTTGTTGTTGTTGTTGTTGTTGTTGTTGTTCGCTTTGGGATTGCTTTCACTGCTATCGTTTAAATCGACCACGACAACACGTTGATAGTAGACTGGAAAAACCACAGGCAATGCTTTAACAGTTTACCGGATGGCAAGCAATTAAAGCTGACACTGTGTAGGCTGCTGGATCACAGCGGAGATTGGGGAGTCACAGACTGATCAGCCATTGAGGCGGTGGGAGGGGGGTGTACGGCAGACAGACAAACGAAATAACGAAATTGCATTTTACAATCAGATGCATAAAACTGAAACAGAAGACAGAAAATTTTGACGAGGATTGCGACGCTTACAAAGTTGCTTTTCCGCCTGACGGCATTGAACTTGAAAAACTTGAATCGTCAACGGCAAAGAGCTTCAAGGCAGACAGAGATGGGGAGAGTGGGAGTGCATAGAGGAGGCATAGAGGAGAAAGATCGTGGCGCATGTCTATAATGAGATGCTGTTTTGACATCATCATTTAAATGTGATTTTTACGTTTTTTATTTCTTATTTTTTTTTATTTTTTTTTCAATCTTCGATTTGATAACTTTTTGCTTTCTTACATCTCTTTTGCTTCTTTTTCGGCTTTTTTTTTTGTATTTTTTTTTTTTCGGTGCTTGCGAAAAATGTAAACAAGTTCGTTGCCTAAGTCTTTTGTTTGTCGTTGAGAAGCAACCGCGTGTAGTTAATGTGAGTGTGTGTGTGTGTGTTCGTTCATGCAAATGCGCCAACAATTGACCAACGATTGGCCAACGTCAACGCTTCCGCGCATTTGGGCCGTTACTTAAGTACACAAAACTAGTTCAAAATGTTGTTCGAAATGTGGTTTTGCTGCAGGCAAATCTGTACAAATGCTCTTGCTACACTTCCAGCTGGAATTGTTGTGCATCATTAGTTTGTCACGAGCTACATTTGTTTCTTAAGCATTAAAGTAGATGTATATAAAATAGATATACAGTCATCTGAAGTACAGCAGCATCAGTTCACTTTAAACTGGAATACTTTGTACTCAACTGAAAGCTAGCACAACATTCTAATTTGTTCCTCAATTCTGTAGGCAGTTCAATGCCTTAAGCAGCAGATAATATGCCTAATACATAAATATATATTTAATTATTTATGTTTTAAATTCAGCAAATATATTCACTTATTAAACGATACTTCTATCAGCTAACTAAATCTAAATCCATGCTATTCTTTAAGCTCAATAGTTTATTTAGATGTTATTTAAAAGTAATTGTTATTTATTTAATATTATTTATTGTTTATTTAATATTTATGTTTTATTTATTTATTTATGCAGAATGTTCTTCAATTGCAATAGTTAAACTCATATTTTATATTTATTTTTATATATTTATTATAATTGAGATTTTGTACTGAGTTTCAAAGATCCCAAAAAATTACAAGCATTTCTTACAATTCTAATAAATTAGCTACAAGAGCATCTGTAACAAACAGCTATTGAAAATATGCCGACAGAAACATAGTTAGATTACAGTTTAATTTCCTATCTACTGCATCTAAAGCTTCCTCTGTACAAATGTTTCTTATTTTAAAATCCACTCAATGTATTGTAATATAATCAGGTTTTTAGTTCAATCTTGTAGCATTAATAGTTATCAGAAATCTTTCAGAGATCAGTAACCGCTTGGTTAGCAAACCCTTGTTAAGGTAACTGAGAACCGAAGTGAGATGTAAGCAGTGAAATAATAATTAATAAATAATAAATAAATAAAGAATAAATAATAAATAAATAAAGAATAAATAAAAAATAAATAAATAATAAATAATAAATAATAAATAATAAATAATAAGTAATAAATAATAAATAATAAATAATAAATAATAAATAATAAATAATAAATAATAAATAATAAATAATAAATAATAAATAATAAATAATAAATAATAAATAATAAATAATAAATAATAAATAATAAATAATAAATAATAAATAATAAATAATAAATAATAAATAATAAATAATAAATAATAAATAATAAATAATAAATAATAAATAATAAATAATAAATAATAAATAATAAATAATAAATAATAAATAATAAATAATAAATAATAAATAAATAAAGAATAAATAATAAATAATATATAATAAATAAAAAATGAAAAATAAATAAATAACAAATAACATATGATAAATTATAAATAATATATAATAAATAATGAATAATAAATAATAATTAATAAATAATGAATAATAAATAATAAATAATAAATAATAAATAATAAATAATAAATAATAAATAATAAATAATAAATAATAAATAATAAATAATAAATAATAAATAATAAATAATAAATAATAAATAATAAATAATAAATAATAAATAATAAATAATAAATAACAAAAAAACAAATGATAAATTATAAATCATTTTAAATTAAACTTTTATAAGCTTTTAGATGAAGATTAATTGGATTATGATTGATTGAAGACTTTACTTTCTCTTCATCTTCCGTAATGAAGTCTCTTCCTTCATCTCTTCTATAGCTCTTCTGCCTCTTCTGTACTTTACTTTAAGCCTAAATCAATTTGTAAAGTCTGCCAGCCTCAAGCTCATGTTTTATTTAGTTAATGTTTAAGTTTAAGTTTATGTTAATTGGACTCAGTTTTTACACATTTGTGGGAAATGAGACAAGGAACAAATAAACATATTGTAATACTATATGAATGCACATAAACTTTGTTGTATTAGAGCGAACAAGTCGATATACTCAGTTGCTAAGCTTACAGTCTTGTAATACCTTAATCAATATTTCAATCTCTCAACTTATGAATCTTGCTACTTCTACTTTTTATCATTGCAGTTCCGTCCATATTGCCATTGAAATATGGGCCAAGAGATATCCCAACAGCAGCAGCAACACCACAACCAGAACCACAACCACAACCAGAACCACAGTCACAACCACAACCACAACCACAACCACAACCAGAACCTCAACCAGAACCTTAAGCGTGACAGGGACATCGTAAGAGCTATAAGGACCCCATTTATACAACAGCCAGCAATCTATCCAGCAGCTCAAGCTCGCACAACGCACCGACGACTACGACGCCAATTATCGCTTGAGGCATAAGTACAATCTTACCAAACAGACATACGAGCGAACTAAGGTCTTGGCCAGCACACAGTCGGACAGTGATTCGCATTACGCCAAGATAAACGGCAAATATCTGCAGAGAAGCAGCTCCCAGAGCTCGGACAGCGGCATTTACAATTCGTCGTGTCATTGCTCCTCGTTGTCCTCGCTGTCGGCGGTTAACAGCAGGTCAGCGAGCTCCAGCAGCGGTTGTCCCAGCTCCCTGCTGTCGGCTAAGTCCAGTCGTTCATTGGACAAGCAGAAGCATTATCTAAGCCATCATCTGTATATCAAATCGTATCTGGACATCTTGGAGGAGGACGAACGGGCGCGTGCCCATTTCAAGTCGGCACGTCCGGGCGGCATACGTAATTATACGCCCAAAATTTTAGGAGGCGGCGACTCGACCAGTACCACGCTATCGGCCAGTGCACCTGCCTCAAGTTTCGGCTATCCGAATCAAGCGGCCAAACAGCGTTCCAGCGTTTGTTCGAATAGCCCAGCGGCAGCCGTTGTTAAGGGAAGAACTTGTCAAGAGGATCCTTGGATTTGACAATTACTGAAACATGGGGTTTGGATCAATGACGTCTTTGCTTGGTATGATCCCACTACTGGCGATCGGCATGAACTACTATCGCTATCAAAGCGCCGATCCCGAGAACAAAGTTCAGGAGCCAGCAATTGTAAGTAGCAAAGAGAACCGATGAAAAGTCTTTCGTTTTCCGACGAATCCACAAAGTGACAATCGGAAGAAAGCATCACAGAAAGAGTCATTTAGAAACTCATCTAGACAACTGTCTTCACCGCTTAGGAAAGAACCTGCTTAGCTAGATATCAGCACAGGTAGAAGCACAGAAAACTTTTGCACCTAACTTCTGCTTCAGGGGGATACGAGGTTATCAGTTAAAATATCGTTTATCCAGCAACCCGAAGGTTTCCTAGACAAAACCCTATCTCAGCAAGCAATTGGATTTTCACTCTACCTAATTTCAATGTCAGTTCTTTAGCTATGATATTTCTAAAAGAAAGAACGTAAATACGATCATCCTAAAGAAAGCTCAAGAAAGTGACCATCCCAAAGCATTTCCTCTTTAACAGTTTGTTATTTGGACTGATTCTACTAAGGGCATTGCTGTGTATCTAAGAATTAAGCGATATTTCAGTTAAATTAACGTTTAACTTACAAGCACTAAGACTTCCTTGTCTTCAGACTATCCCAGACAATCTCCCCCGATGTCATCTTTATTCCATTCAAGGGACTTCTCTTTAGAGTTATTTTAGGGAACTACACATTACTTCAAGTGAATTTAGCTATGAGACTGCTTTACCTAAAAAGAGAAGAACTAGTCTTAACCTACCGAAGGTTTCTCTATCTAATAGTTAGCGCATGTGACGTCCCTAGACCTAAGCACTCTCTCACTAAGACCAACGTCAGTCTTTCCTTAAGCAAACCCTTATAACCTCTCACGAGAATCATTACGTCAACTGCTCTAGACTGTGACAAGATCAGATTTCTCTTCCCCCCTCTACCTTCACTCAAAAGAAGTTGACTGCCTGCAGACCTCCGATCTGCCCAATGGATTAGACCTGCTCGACGATTAGACTTTTCTTAAACCTATTGAAACACAAACAAACTTAATTTACAAATCACTTTTAATCTATTGCAGGTAAGGCGCCAGTATGACTTCATTGTGGTTGGAGGCGGCTCCGCGGGCGCTGTGATTGCCAATCGCTTGAGTGAGGTGCGCAACTGGACGGTGCTGCTGCTTGAGGCGGGTGGCGATGAGACGGAAATCTCGGATGTGCCAGCACTGGCGGGATATATACAGATGACCGAATTGGATTGGAAATACCAGACGACACCCTCGTCAACGGGACAGTACTGTCAGGCAATGAAGGGTGATCGCTGCAATTGGCCACGTGGCAAGGTCCTTGGCGGTAGCTCCGTTTTGAATGCCATGGTATATGTTCGGGGTTCGAAGAACGACTTTAATCATTGGGCCTCGCTGGGTAATCCCGGCTGGGACTACGATCATATGCTCAAATACTTTTTGAAATCGGAGGATGTGCGCAATCCCTATCTGGCGGTAACGGATTACCATGAAACGGGCGGCTATTTAACCGTACAAGAGTCGTCCTGGCGCACTCCGCTCTCCATTGCCTTCCTACAGGCTGGCATTGAGATGGGCTATGAGAATCGTGATATCAATGGCGCCAAACAGACGGGCTTTATGCTCACGCAAAGCACTATACGACGTGGTGCTCGTTGCAGTACCGGCAAGGCCTTCATACGTCCCGTCCGACTACGAAAGAATCTCGATGTTGTACTCCATGCGGAGGTCACACGTGTAGTATTTGATCCGCGACACAAGCGTGTCCAGGGCGTGGAGTTCATTAAGGAGGGTCGCAAGCAGATTGTGTTTGCTCGCCACGAGGTGATACTCAGCGCCGGAGCCCTCAATTCCCCCAAGCTACTGATGCTTAGCGGCATTGGACCCGCGGAACATCTACAGGAGCACAACATACCCGTGATCGCGGATTTGCCAGTGGGCAACAATCTGCAGGATCATGTGGGTTTGGGTGGCCTAACCTTTGTCATCGATGCCCCACTGACCGTGACACGGTCACGTTTCCAGACCATACCCGTCGCCATGGAGTACATACTGCGGGAACGCGGTCCCATGACATTCTCGGGTGTCGAGGGTGTTGCCTTTCTGAACAGCAAATACCAAGATCCCGCTGTCGACTGGCCCGACATACAGTTCCATTTTCTACCCAGTTCCATAAGCTCGGATGGCGGCGAACAAATACGCAAGATCCTCAATCTACGCGACGGTTTCTACAACACGGTCTACAAGCCGTTGCATCAAAGCGAAGCATGGTCGATCCTTCCGCTGCTGTTGCGTCCGAAGAGCACCGGCTGGGTGCGTCTCAACTCGAGGAATCCACAACAGCCGCCCAAGTTGATACCCAACTACTTTGCACACCAGGAGGACATCGATGTCCTTGTCGAGGGCATCAAGTTGGCCATCAACGTATCCAATTCGCAGGCCTTCCAACGCTTTGGCTCGCGCCTGCACAACATTCCATTTCCCGGCTGCCGTCATCTGCCCTTCCAGTCGGATGAGTATTGGGCGTGTTGCATTAAACAGTTTACGTTTACCATTTATCATCCAGCTGGCACTTGTCGCATGGGTCCCAGCTGGGACGCCACCGCCGTTGTGGATCCACGCCTGCGGGTCTATGGCGTCTCAGGGTTACGTGTCGCCGATGCCAGCATTATGCCGACCATCGTCAATGGCAATCCCAATGCGGCGGTGATTGCTATTGGGGAGAAGGCCTCCGATATAATCAAGGAGGATTGGGGCATGCGACGCTCTCCACCGGAAGTGAACAACAACTCCAACAACTCCACTGCTGACCCAGCTGGTTAACTTGATTCTGTCCTTCTGACCTATTAATTTCATCAACTAGTCAAATGTTTGTATGTAATTACTATTATTATTGTCTTTTTTTTGTTTTTGTTTTTTTTTTTATTTGTGTAATTTTATTTTTATTATTATTATTATTATTTTTTTGTTTTGCTTTGTTGCAGTTGCAGCAGAAACGTTTTATGTAGCAGTTGCTAGGGTAATGCTACATATGCATATGATTTTATATCGTTTTTGTTAAATATTTATATAACTATTGCTATTTATTGATATTATTACTAAATTACCTATGTATTGCTATTGTTTGTTTATAGTTGCTAAATGGAATAAAAACATAATCGTTAGTTTAGATCACCACCAAAAATATTAGAGTACTTTACAGCATACAAAGGGTCTATTGGGATTGTCGAAGATGGTGTATAAGATATCTGCATTATAGTTTGTAGCATAATTTCTATTTGTACAGAATAAAATCAGAGTTTTTACTGACTAGCACACTCGAATTATATTGTCAATTAAACAACGTAATTTAAATTGCAACATAATTTGCAATTAAGCTGAATAACTACAAGGTATGTCACAGTCCAGCACACTTAACGTAATCAGGCATGTTTAGTTGAGCGATTTCAATTATATGGATTTTTGGCTAATTTTGTATTTGCAGAGACTAAGTCTAGCGTAATGGGCTGATTTACACAATTTAATTGTTTTGGAGCAATTTGCATTTCAACAGTTTAAATGCAGGCTATCTTAGAGCAAACACACCCGACTGTGGCCATTGCTTGCAGTTAAATTAAATAATTGCCGCCGTAGAGTATGCAACACTTTTTTTAATCAAATTACTTGCACACGCAGCGAGTGCACAAACCAAGCAGCTGAGTTGCGTTCAACTTAGCACGTGCACACACCGCGAACTGTGGCTAACTGTGGCGAACTGTAGCGAACTCTAGCTAACTGTGCAAAAGCCGTTTAATTTGGCGACGTGACCAATTTTGGCCATTATAGTTTTTGGGGGGCGTTTGCTTCCGCTTTTGTTCGCAAATTAAGAGCCTGGCCAAATGTCAAACAATCAAAAATTGACGAGCAATCAAACGAAATCATAATGCAATTTATGTGACGTAGCATTTCCTGATTGTGCCACAGTTGATAACTTGTTGTTGCTGTTGTTGTGGTTGCTGTGTGTGTCAACTGTGCCAAGGTTAGACAGAAAGTTACGCATTGGCGACATTTTTGGCAGCGATCACGTTTTATTTCGCAGGTGCCAAGCGGAGGGAACAACGTTAGTTAGCAGACAGCAGCTAATGGTCTCGATCAATAGGAGACCAAGTTGGCCAATTTCAATTGCAGGCTAGTTTCCCAATTAACAATTCCCAATAACAATCTGCAATTTGCGTGCACCCATAAAACAAACACTGCTCAACTGATCATAAACCAAACCACCCAAGGCGTCTCTTATATAAGGCCCTTTTAACACAACAACAACAACAACAACAACAAAAGAAGAAAATAAAAACCTTAAGCAAATATTTGATTTGATTTAAACGAAATGCCAAGTCATAGTCAAGCCAATAGCTTGGGCGAAACGCTGGCGTACGTGAGCCCAATGAAATGGAAAGTGTTATGCGAAAGAAGTCGGAGTAGTACACACTCGCGCACACACACACACACACAGAGAGAGACACGCACAAGCAAAGAGTAAACATAACAAACAAACCGATGAAGATGAAGATGAAGGTGAGGCAGAAGAAGGCAGCTGAAGCTGAAGCTGAAGCTAAAGACGATCATGATGAGCAAGATGATGACATAGACGAGCAAAACTGTGTGTGCAAAGTGTCTGTGGTCAGTGCGGCCACGAATTTGGGTCATTAATCGACTGAGAGGCTGGCCAAAGGCAGCGAGCGAAAGAGCGAAAGAGGAGAGAGAGACAGAGCTGGGAATTGACACATTTCGCTGTTGCCTCGTTTTGTTTGCCCGTTGTTTGGTTTGGTTTTCGCTGCGAAGATGGCCCGTTTGACTGGCGGTTTAATGTCTACATGTCTACGTGTCTACGTGTGTTGCAAGTTGAATTGGGCGTGGGTTATTTTCAGTTGTTTCTGTTTTTTTCTCTCTCTCTCTTCTCTCTTTTTCTTTCATTGCTGTGAGGATCAACATTGAGTGAAATGTTACAGCATGCGATGTGGTAAGCTGTGTATGTTGCAAGTCCATGAAATGCCTCAAACTAAACAACCCCACCAAGTGGAAAGTGTATAATTGGCAAACCACAACAGACAACAAATGTGCGAAAATTCTCTTTTATGGCTCTCAAGCAAGGAACAACATTTTGAGAGACTGAACTAAAAGCAATGAGTCTGGCAAATGAAAGAGT
The DNA here is from genome assembly GCA_035042075.1 of Drosophila macrospina. NCBI lineage: Eukaryota > Metazoa > Arthropoda > Insecta > Diptera > Drosophilidae > Drosophila > Drosophila macrospina. The sequence goes on from JAWNLW010000340.1 coordinate 703,762, forward strand.
TTAATTCAATTGCATTTTCACTCAACTTTCCACTTTATGTGTTCCTTTCAAATGTTTGAAAATAAATTGCAAGCTGAAAGAATAATTGAAATTTAATTGTTCATCATCTAGCGCTAAGGTATTAGATTACCGAAGAAAAGCCAGAAGAAAACAGTTTAGAATTTGTTGATTATAAATTGAAAATAATCACTGCGATTCATAAACAAATCAGTGACTAAAATCTACTAGCAAAATAGGATAATATGCATTTATTTTGTGCATAGAAAGCTTCAAAAGATTCAATTTCAAAAAGAAATTGAGAGCTGTTAAACTCAGATAAAAGCACATTATTTCTGTTTATCATTTTTATATATAGATTTCTAAATCAATCAAGGTGTAGTTTGCATTTTACTTAATTTTTCAGCTTAAAGAAAAAACGCATAAAAAATAATTAAAAAACTGCAATTTCAATTGAATATTGTAGAACAAATACGAGCTAAAAACTGAATAAATATAATATAATAATATATATATAAAATAATATAATACATCAAATGTTCCATAACAAGTACATATTTCAACTGGGAAAAGAAAGAAATTATTTAAAATATTGTTGAAAGTAGCTAAAAGGGAATTCGCAGAAGTATTTACTTAGGATTGAATAAGCGAGAAAATGTATTGAATAATATTATATGTTTGAACTTTAAAGTGCAAAATTTGCAAAAATCAATAAACAAATAAATCAAAATAAAAGAAAAAATTAAGTTTTGTTTTCGTTTTTGTTTTTGTTGCTTTGTTATTTTGGCAAATCAAAAGCAAATCTATATACAATTCCTGTGCATGACTATCCCATAAATGCCGCAATAGTCACGACAACAACAACAACAGCAACATAAACGATGACTACATGTGTCGACGTGATGTCGTACACCACACATTTGACGACTGAAACGATCCAAGCGAGCCAAGTTGGCCAAGTGAGCCAACATTGCTAGCGGCCAGCAGCCAGCAGGCAGCAGCCAACAGCAGGTAAAAGCCGGCAAAAGCAGCTGTCTTCAGATACGGCACGAAATTGAATAATGTCTGCTTAATTTCGGTCAATTATGCCGCCCGAATCAAAACCGAACCAAAGCCGGGCCAAGGCGTGGCTATGGACTGCGCTGCGAGCTGAAGGGGCGGAGGGGGCAGGCAAGCTGAAGCGGAGCGGGGCGGGGCGGGCAGCGCACCAAATGCTGAGACATGTAATTTTAGTTGTTTTGCTTTTTTGCTTCTTTGCTTTTTGCGGGGAGGGGGAGCTTTTGGTGATTTTGGGTGAGGAATCTGGGAAGCAGTTGTGAGGCATTGTCAAAAAAAAAACTAAAAAAAAAACTAAAAAAAACAAATATATATACATATATATATATTTGAACAGTTCAATGGAAGTGCTTACATCATGTACGGCATGTTTTTCGTGTGTGGGGGAAGGGGGGATGTGTGGCTGCAGCAGCAGCAGCAACAGCAGCAGCAGGTGAAGGAAGGTGTCAGTTGGGCCAAGCGACTTGATTGGACTCACGTAGGCATTCAGTCGGCCAGTCTTAAAGTCTACACTTGGTAACTGCCCTTAGTCAGAGCTAACTGTTTAACCGGCCATTAATTGGATGCGGTTGCAAGCCAAAACTTGCAACCAGCTTTGAACTTCACTTCAGTTTTTGCTTCCTGACGCTCACAAAGCGAAAGTTTTCAACTTTTGCGATACACTTCTGCAGCGAGTATTGCAAGTTCTTTGCGCAATTCGTTGTACGCGGAAGACTTTCTTATCAAATTTATGAAAATTGATTTATAATTATTTAAAAAAAAATGAAAAATTCGATTTAAAACATTTATGTTGAAAAGTCTCAACAGCGATTGTGAATTCAATTTAATTATAGAAATTATAGAAAGAAAAAAACTATTTAATTAAATTAATTCATACAATTCTAAACTAATAGAGTAACAATTTAAAATATTTAAAATTATAGCAAATTATTTTAAAAACATAAATATAAGCAATTCTGATAATTATTGAAAATTTTATTTTATTTGTTTATTTACTCCATTTTTTTTATCAATTCAAAATAAAATAAAAGAAAAAAAACAATTCAAGTAAAATTAATTAAATTAAACTTAATAAAAAGTCTGAAGTTTTAATTTTATTTATTTACGCAACTTTTTAAATTTAGCTTAATTAAAAATGATATAAAAATATAATATATAATATAAAATATAATAATATATAATATAAAATATAATAATATATAACATAAAAATTAAAATAGAACCATAAGACAGAAATAAAATGTGTATTCAATGAACTATAAAATATAAATATTAAACAAATTTCTTTTTGTTTAAACACAAATTAGATAAAGTTGCAAAACCTTAAGCTAAATAAATAATTATAATGTTAAGTGAACAGCAATAAATTTTTTGTAGAATTAAAAGTATAATAAATTTTTTTTATAATTTAAAATATAAAAAAATTTTTTGTGAGTTTATTAAATTACCAAAAATACAATTTAGTTTGTTTTTTTTTTATTTGATTTAATCAATCATAAAAAAACTTTAGTAAAACTAATATATATTACATTTTAAATTAACGAATACTAAAATTTCTCGTATATTGAAGTATATAAACTATTATATTTAAGTTCTTTCTTTGAAAATATTCAGTTTAGTGCTAAAAATTTAAATTATTAAATTAATTAATTAATTAATTAATAAATTCTTCATTATCCCGACTGGTGACTGCAGACTGGTTCTGTTTGTTTATTTATTTGTTTATTCCTACCTCTTTAGATAGTTTTCTTAACTTTATCTTTGCCTATGCAGCTCAAAGCTCACAAGCTTATCACAAGTTGAATTCATAACCTTTAAGCTAATTCTCTTTAGGGTAGTTTAAGCTTTCCCATATCGCCACTGCAGTTATTCCTTCTTGTTTTTATATTTTTCTTTTATTTTTAATTTTAATTTTATTTTTATTTTAGGGCAGTCGCATTACATTTTTGCATCATCAACGAAATGAATTTGCGCTTGGAGCAGACACCCACTCTGGCCCCTGTTAAGCCCGCTCCTTATCCCTTGCTCCGCTAATTGCACATTAACACCCAATGAGAGCGACAACAACAACAACAACAACAGCAGCAGCAGCAATAACGAGAGAAAGACTCAAAGATTTCAACAGCGCAACTAAATCTTCAGTTTTTCTTTCATTTTTTTCTTTTTGTTTTTGCTCATGATTACATAAATTATAGCAACAAGTTGACAAAAAAGCAAAAGCATTTCTGCAATTGCCAGCCAACAAGTTGCAACCATGTTGCCAGTTGTTGTTGTTGTCAGTTGTTATTGTTGTTGTTGTTTTAGCCACAATTTGGCAGCTCGTCCAGTTGCAATATTGTACCAAACAAATTTGCACAAAACTAAAGCCCAAATCTTTACATCTGCCAAATGTTAATGTCAGTTAATAACTTTATTTCGCATAATACCCTGTGTGAGACAACGCTCATGGGGTATTACACACGAACAGTGAGAAGAAATTCTCTTGCTTAGAAATACAATTTTATAACTTTGTAAATTTCCATTGCATTTCACTCAAAATTTATGTGATTAAATCATTTATCTACGCACAGGGTATCGCCTAGGCGAGCATTCAAGTCTTTTGCATTCTCTCTTTTCATCAGCTGGGAGAGTCGAAATGGGAATGCGTATGTAATTCGCGGAATGCGGTCATACAACAGCAACAACAACAACAGCAACAACAACAATTTGTGGGAAGCACACTTGTTGCTGCCGCAATTTGTGGCAACATTAATTAGACAATACTGTACCTCAGCCTGAAGGTCTACACGTGTCTCTTCCTCATTTTCTTACTTATATTTATACTTATATTTTTGATATTTAACATTTTTATTTTACTTGCGAAAAGTATTTTACACTTGGACAAATTCTATCTATCTTTATTCTCTATCATTATCTTACATATAATAATAATAATAATAATAATATAATTATCTTTATAATATTCAGTTGAAATTCTTCATTTAAGTCTACAGTCAATTCTTCAGCTTTAATTCTTCATTTCAACTCGAAGTTTCATTTTCTTTTCCTCTCATTCTCTCTCGCTCCCTTTCATTCGGTCCCACTATCTCCCTCTCGCTCTTTATATTCTTTCTCTCTTTTTTCCCTGTCTCCTTATTCATATTTTTTCTAATGCTCTTTCTCTTTATATATTTTCTTTTTTCTTTCTTCCTCGCACTTTATTTATATTTCGTTTCTCTCTCTCTCTCTTTATGTATTTCTTCTTCTTCTCTATATATATTTCCTCTCTTTCTCTCCTTATTTCATATATCTCTCTCTCTTTCTGCCTCTCTCTTCTCCTCTCTATCTCTCTCTCTCTCTCTCTCTTTCTCTCCCATTTTCTATTCTTCATCTTCTTCTATCATCATCAAGATACCGAAGCTCAGCTTTTTAAATAGATATTCTCTGTCTCACTCTATTTATCTCTTCTTTGTCTCTGTCTTCTAGTATTTCCCTTGTCTGTCTTCTCCTTTCTTGTCTTCTCCTTCCTTGTCTCTTTTACTTCTTCTCCGCACATTTATCCATTTCCATTTTCTCATTGACACATTTGTCTTTAATCCTTTACTTTCTACTTGAAGCTCTTCATATTCGATTCTTCTTCTGCCTCTAGCTTGTTTATTACCTCTCTTTTTCTAATGAGTTTATCTTTCTCTTTTCTTTTTTTCTTTTTCTCCATTTTCAGCAAATTGCCTCTGCTTCTTTTTTCACATTAAAATTAAAGCGCAAATTCTAGCTTGAAGTATTTTTGACTACAACAAATTGTCTACGCTCTCCTGCTCTCTCTCTCTTTCTTGCTCTGTGCATCTCTTTCTGCATCTGGCTTTATGCTTCAGCAGTTTCCTACTGTTTATTTCATCTTGACCTTTCAGCCAAGATCATCTTTTTCATTCTTTATGGATTGCAACTAGTTTTTTTGCTAGCACTTAAATCTACTCTCTCTCCAAACTATTCCTCTTCCTCTCTGTCTCTCTCTCTTTCTCTCTCTCTCTCTCTCTGTGTTTTTTTCTATTAATTTCTTGTCTACACCCACATTTTTCTCCATCTCTACCATCCTAAACCTCATCAATATTTTAAGCTGTGTGATCCTCAATTCATTCTGGATTACAACAAGTTTGCTACGCTCCCCACAGCTTACTCTTCCGCCATGCTCCCTCTCTCTCTCTCTCTCTCTCTCGCTCCTTCTATCTCTCTCATACTCTGTGCCTTTCGTTTCCCTCAACTTGCTCTGTCCTTTGCTGCATTAAGTTTAACTTCTTAAACTTCAGCTGATATTTTGAAAGCATTCTTGACTACAGCATGTTGCTTTCTCTCTCTCTCCCTCTCTCTATCTCTCCCTCTCTCTATCTCTCCCTCTCTTTGTCTTCCTCACTCTCTCTCTTTCCCTCTTTTAACCATCCTTTTCGTCATCATTTGGCTTGTCTTATCAGCGCATCGAACATGTTGCGTCTGTCTGCCAACAAGTTCGATGCCGATGTGCCAATAATATGCAACAGCTGCTCGCTCGCTAACCATTTACCGTAGATACTGTTGTTGTTGCTGCTGCTGCTGCTGCTGCTGCTACTGCTGTTGTTGTTGTTGTTCGTTTTCATAGCAATTGTTGTTGCTGTTGCCAAAGAGTCGGCGATGCTGACGCTCGTCGCGGTTTGCCCGTCTGCACGGATTTCGCGTTTGACTTTGCGTTCAGTTGAAAGCGTGCAACGCAGCCGCACGGACGCAGCGCTTCTCAGAGCGATTAACGATTAACGTTCATCGATAAGCAATAAAACTAAGCTATTCTTCTTTCTTTTTTTTTTCGTTGTATATCTTTTTGTTTTGGTGCGTGTCCTGTCTGCGAGAAAGACAGAGCGAGAGAGAACGAGCACGAGATAAAGCGAGAGAGAACGAGCACGAGATAAAGCTCTCTTTACCCAGATCGTCTCGCGTTAGAATTTCAAGTAAGCAACAAATCGACAAATCGATAACAACTTCAAGTGTTTATGTGAGTGTGAGTGTGTGTGTGTGTGTGTGTGTGTGTGTGTGTGTATTTCTGTGTGTGCGTGTGTATGTGTGTGAAAGCAAATGAAATCAAAGTGAAAACCCTGACAAAAAGTCCGATTATTTCCGCCGCTTAAGCATTGCATTGAGGGACAGCTGCAACAGCTGCAACAACAACAGCAACTGTTGCAAGGCAGCAGGCGGCAACTGTTGCCCGGACTTGTTGACATTGCAGCAGCAGCAACAAGCACAGTTAGGAGCACCCTTCACAAAAGCCCAGGCTTGCCAAACGAAAAAGGCACTCAAGTGCAACAGCAACAGCAACAACAGCAACATCATCCACAACAGCAACATCAGCAACATCAACAACAGCAATTGCCAGCGGCAACATTTCGCAATCGCCCACAACGAGACTGCAACACATTCGAGTGGCAAAAAGGAAAAGCTAAATGACTTTTGGTTAACTAGGCTACAGCAGCAACAATCGCGAACGCAACAGCAACATTAGCAACTGCAACACTTGGGCGCATGCTTGGCTTAACAACGATTCTACGTGCAACAAGCCCATCAAAAAACCATTGCCAGTTCAAGCTTGAGCATTAACTGTCTAGGAATTATAAGCGTGAACACAAAACAAATAACTCAAAGTTGTTGTTGCTGTTGCTGCCATTGTGGCATGTAGCAAGCGCAAGCTTTCTAGCATGAACTTCACGCGTTGCGTTGCGCTTAAAAATGAACAACAACAACAACAGCAACAACAACAAAAGAAGACTTAGGACACAAACATACAAACACGCAATGCGACGCGACTGCAGCAGCAATTGTTGCAATTAAACGAGGTGTTGTTGCAAGTAAACAACAAGCAACACTATCGATTTGCCGCTACGCATTCAGCTGTTGATTTAATAAGCATAATATTGTTGCTTGTTGCTTGTTGTTTGTTGTTTGTTGCAATTGTTGTATCTGTAGCTGTGGTGGTTGCTGCTGCTGTTGTTGTTGTTGTTGTTGTTGCTACTGTCACATTGGCACATTGAACTCGCAAGTCTTGAGCCTGAACTGATTGTTGTTTCAATTGCTTTTGACGCCTGTCAAGGTGACTGACACCAACAGGCGGCAGCGGCAAACAAGCAACAACCTACAACCTACAACCTAGAGTCATCAACATGCTCATTATGTTGTTCACTATGATGTTGTTGTGGTTGTTGTTGTTGTTATTGTTGTTGTTGTTGTTGTCGTTGTGTTTGGTGGCCATTGACTTTGGCCTTATGGCCAAAACAAAGTTCAGTTCGTTTTTACACCAAATTAACGCAGAAAACCACTTTAATTGAGCACAATATTGTCAAGTAGCTGTCTCTGGGTGTGTGTGAGTGACTATGTGTGTGTGTGTGTGTATGTGTGTGTGTGTGTGTGTGTGTGTGTGTTTGTGTGTCTCTCTGTTTGTTGTGTTTGACATACAAACTTGACAATTTGGCCGCTTGGCCTTCGGTTGCCGGGAAGCGCAGGAAGTCAATTGCAAATTGTATTAAACACACACACACACACACACAACGCACACACTCACACACACACACACGCACACACACACTTTCGAAAAAACTCTACAACAATAGATAAAGTTGCAACTATTGGCAACGAGATGCCCAACTGGTTTACCTGCCACACTGACATGCCCCAATATCCACAATATCCACAACATCCACAACATCCACAACATCCACAATATCCACAACATCCACCAGCGCCGTCTTTAGCCGCCTCAATAAACTCGTTTTTGTCGCTGACCCAATTTCATGCAACTTTTTTTATTTTCTTCATTTTTGGACATTTTTTTTTTTACAAATATATTTTTAGTTTTGTTTTTGTTGTGTTTGTTTTTGCCTTTATTTTGGCACAGCAACAATAACAACAACAACAACTGAAATCATATCAGAAATGCGTACGCTTTTGCTGTTAGCTACAGTTTGCAGCATGCCACAAACTGTGGCAACTTGTTGCATGCAATGTGCTGAAAGGCAAAACAGGAATTGTGGTGCAACTTGTGTGAGCCTTCTCAGCCTTTGGCCTTTCACTTGGGCTCAGTTGAGCGGCAAATCACAAAAAAACTAAAGGGCAATTGCAATATATTGCAGTGACTTTCGAATACCCTGTAAAAGTTTAAATTATTTTCGTTTAATATGTGAAAATTTTAAATGTAAAAGAAACAAATTGAGATGTGATTTTTAAGTCGATGAACTTAGAATTAAATAATGAATAATAATGAAAAATACCCTGTAAAGGTTGTATGAAATTCATAATGATAAAGGAATAAATTGATAATACTTTCATGACTTAAGTGACTTTCAAATACCCTGTAAATCAGTATAAGTTGTTTGTGTTTAATATGGGCAAATTCTTAATGATAAAGGCATAAATTGATAATACTTTCGTGACTTTAGTGACTTTCAAATACCCTGTAAATCAGTTGAACTAATTGCTTTTAAAATAGGAAAATATTTTGTATTAATTTCAATGAACTCGGAAGTATAAAAGTGACTTTCCTAATAGATTCTCTCTGAGTTTACTTGAAAATTGATGATTTTCTCATCTAGAAATCAACAAACTTCAGGCAGATACCCTGTAGTGTGAGACGCGGCTACAACGCCTTCTCTGGCAAAGAGAGCTGCTCCTAAGCAACAAGTGCTTATGCATTCAATGAAATCAAGTTCATTTCTATCATTTGATTCCCACAGTTGTTCGTAGTCAGTTTACAACACATTTGCCTACAAATATATAAATCAAGCTGTGAAATCATTTGTTTGTTTTTTTTTTTCATTTTTTGATTTCAAAAGTTTTGTCCAATTATATTTGCAATCAAATACGGAATTTGTTAAGAGTTGCGTCGATTAATTAACAAAGTTTGTGAATATGTGAAAGATAAACTAACATTAAATAATCTCAACAAAGTAAAGGCTTACTCAAACCACGAAGAAAGAACTTAACTTACTTTTTCATGTCTGTTAGTTATTTATTTTTTAAATCTTTGGTCAATTGATTAACATTAATTCGATAACATTTATTAGTAAATGCAAACTAAAGGTGCGGAAAGAAGAACTGAGTGATTTCGTCGCTTCAATTACATTTTCGATAACATTATCTGCTCTGAATTGAAATATTTCTGATATTACATCTCTATATAATTCGATAACATTTTTAGTCTTGAGTTTAAATACGATTTTCTGTGTTTTATTCGAGGTAATTCAACTATTGATCTATAGCTTAGAGTCGTTATGTTTTATTGGACAGCTTCAGTTATCGATAATTCGATAACATTTGCAAGTAAATAATTGAACTAAGGAAATGGCGTACTGAAATCAGCTATCAATTATTATTAATCTTCAGTGTATTTAGCACTTCCGTTTCGATAACTCGATAACATTTGTTGCCCTGAGTTTAAATACGATTTACTGTGTTTTATTCGAGGTAATTCAACTATCGATCTATATATAAATATATAAGCTTAGAGTCGTTATGTTTTATTCGACAGCTTCAGTTATCGATAATTCGATATTTCGATATTTGCAAGTAAATAAACGAACTAAAGAAATGGCGTACTAAAAGCAGCTATCTATTATTATTTATTTCCCATCTTCAGTGAATTTAGCAATTCCACTCGATAGCATTTCCTGCTCTAACTTATCTTAAGTAATTCAACTGTTTATTTATACAATAGGCCTCAGTTACAGGTAGTTTCTCATCGTGTGTATGTGTTGCTTGTTGTGTCTTATGCATGATTCATGCACGTGGCGCATAACTATGGGACACAACAGTGCGAGCCATTTTCTCACCCACTGTGCCGTAATAGTGTCTACAAAAAAAAAAAAGAGCTAAGTTTAGCTGTAAACTGGACAGGCAAGCGGCATGTTTCAACACCCGCACGATAACAGCAAGCAAGCAACAATCGACAGCAGCAGCAGCAGCAACAACAACGACAACGATATCGACAACAACAACGACAACAACAACAATGACAACGACAACAACAACAACATAGTGACAACAGCTGCTTTTGGTCCGGGAGTTTAACGGCTGATCGAGGGACAAGACAAATGAATTATGCTCGCTTGATAAATAAATAGACAAAACATTTCGTATGTAGATTTGTAGATTTACCAATCGAGCGCGCCAATTATATATATCAGTAAAGCAGCAACAACAACAACAGCAACAACAGCAACAGCAGCAATAACAAACAATTTGGCTGCTCTTACATCAGAGCTGGTAGATATTGTAATAAAAACGAATGGGCCGACAACGAATTGAAAGACAAACAGCAATAACAACTGAAAGACTCTCTTGTTGTTGTTGCTGCTGTTACTATTGTTTATTGTTGCCGTTGTTGCCGTTGTTGTAATGCAGTTGAACGGCATTTTGCGTGTCTTACATACATTATAAGTCGCGTTGCCATCGCGTCATCGCTGACTTTTCAACACTTAACGATATTGGCCGCAATACCGTCAAGGTCGCAGCCCAAAACGCCAAATGGCCCTTAAGCCCAGACATTTGTGCAGCACGTGGGAGGTGGGTAAAGGGGGTGGATGACGGGGGGCTTAGCTGGAATTGTGTTGGTTTTTAGGGGGGTTTCACTCTGATGCAACTTCTGGTTTTGTGTTTTTGGTTTTTTTCTTTCGAAAATGCAATCGTTTGATGGATTTGAACTGAATATCATAACAATGCATGGCTTATTGAGGTCGTTAGTGCAACGGTTGACGTAAACGGTAGCAGAGATGGTACTACATACGGTACCACAGACGGTACCACAGACTGTTGCACAGACGGTACTACAGACGGTACCACAGACGGTACCATAGAAGATACCGCAGACAGTACCACATTCGGTGGCACAGACGATAGCCCAGACGGAACTACAAACGGTAGCACCCACGATTGACGTAAACGGTACCACAGACGATAGCATAGACGGTACTATAGACGGTTCTAGAGACGGTACCATAGACTGTACCCCAGAGGACCACATTCGGTAGCACAGACATCTGCACAGACGGTACCATAGACGGTACTGCAGACTGCTTTACAGACGGTTGCATCCAGGGTAGCATAGATGGTACGATACGATACTACAGATGGTTCTAGAGAAAGTACCATAGACGGTAGTACAGATGGTAAAACAAACGGTACTGCAGATGGTACTACAGATGGTACTACAGATGGTTCTATAGACGGTACCACAGACGGTACCACAGAGGATACCACAGAAGATACCACAGCCAGTACCACATTCGGTAGCACAAACGGTACCATAGACGGTACTACAGACAGTACCATAGATAGTTCTATAGACGGTCCCAGAGACCGTACCACAGACGGTACCACAGACGGCACTATAGACGGTACCACAGAAGATACCACAGACAGTACCACATTCGGTAGCACAGACGATAGCCCAGACGGAACTACAAACGGTAGCACCCACGGTTGACGTAAACGGTACCACAGACGGTAGCAGAGACGATACTACAGATGGTTCTAGAGACGGTACCACAGACGGTACCACAGAAGATACCACAGACAGTACCACATTCGGTAGCATAGACGGTAACACACATGGTAGCACAGATTGTTGCACAGACGGTACTACAGACGGTACCACAGAGGGTACCACAGAGGATACCACAGAAGATACCACAGCCAGTACCACATTCGGTAGCACAAACGGTACCATAGACGGTACTACAGACAGTACCATAGATAGTTATATAGACGGTACCACAGACGGTACCAGACACGGTACCAAAGGCGGTACCACAGAACTTTAAGGTATCTTTAGTGATACTACTGACAAATCATTGATAGTATTTCAAGAAGAAGAAGTATTGCACTGAATGTACTACTGACGACACTACTAAAGACAGTACAACTGACAACGCTGACATTAGCACTGACAAATCAGCATTATTAAAGATACGACTAACAATACTGTTGATTGTATGTCCAAACTTACTGAGCATGGTAACCCTGGTAGTACCAGTAGGGTGAAGTGAAGTGGAAATCTCTCAGATTGGCTGGCTGAGGTTGCTGCCAGATGATGGTGATGGACTTCGATATTCGATATGCATAAGTCAGATAGTGTTAATAATAACACTGATACTATGTTTGATATTGTAGAGTATTATATTATCTTATCTGTATTATCTTTTTCTATAGAAATTTAAGATCGCAACTAATAAATTTCAATCTTTGCAGATTTCCGAGAAACAACACCTAAAACAAGGGTTAAGAGGAAGTATACCCATGGCACGGGTTGGATGGTAACGGAGCCAAGCCATGCACAAGAGAAAGAAACGCTAGACAGAGAGCGAGCGAGCGAGCGAGTGTGTGAGAGAGAAAGAGAGAGAGTCAAAAGCAGAGAATAATAATCAGAAGGAAAACAAACTTTAAAGACAAAACAAAATAAACTTTAAGGCAGACAACAACATAGAGAGCGATACCCTGTTAGTCCGCCAGCGCGTGAAGGAGTCCATTGAATATGGTGCTCAATTTGCTCTTTATAACGACGGTGATCAAGTCAACGTTCGGTGTGGTAACAACCGGATTGTGGCTCATACCTTTGCTCCTCGCAGCGATAACATATTATCGCTATGATGCCGTCGATCCAGAATCGCGTCCGCTGGATCAGCTGGATCTGTGGCCCGAGTATGACTTCATTGTGGTGGGCAGCGGATCGGCGGGTGCTGTGGTGGCCAATCGATTGAGCGAGATACGGAAATGGAAGGTGCTGCTCATTGAGGCGGGGCCGGATGAGAATGAGATATCGGATGTGCCATCGCTGGCGGCATATTTGCAGCTCAGCAAACTGGACTGGGCCTACAAGACGGAGCCATCGAACAAAGCCTGCCTGGGCATGCAGAATAATCGCTGCAATTGGCCACGTGGTCGTGTTCTGGGGGGATCGTCGACCGTCAATTACATGCTATATGTTCGTGGAAACCGACACGATTACGATCATTGGGCATCGTTGGGTAATCCCGGCTGGGATTACGATCATGTGTTGAGGTATTTCAAGAAATCGGAAGACAATCGTAATCCCTATCTGGCCAACAGTGCCTATCATGGACGAGGAGGCCTGCTGACCGTACAGGAATCACCTTGGCATACCCCACTGGTGGCTGCCTTTGTGGAGGCGGGCACTCAGCTGGGCTACGACAATCGGGACATCAATGGGGCTCAGCAGGCGGGCTTCATGATCGCCCAGGGCACGATTAGACGCGGTTCACGCTGCTCCACGGCCAAGGCCTTCCTGCGTCCCATCCGACAGCGTCCCAACTTTCATCTGTCCATGAACTCGCACGTTACCCGCATCATCTTCGAGCCCGGCACAATGCGAGCCCAGGCCGTGGAGTTTGTCAAGCACGGCAAGGTTTATCGGATATCGGCACGTCGTGAGATCATACTGTCGGCGGGAGCAATCAATACGCCGCAGCTGATGATGCTGTCGGGTCTGGGGCCACGCAAGCATCTGGAGAAGCATGGCATAAAGGTGCTGCAGGATCTGCCCGTTGGGGAGAATATGCAGGATCATGTGGGCATGGGAGGATTAACATTTCTGGTGGACAAGCCCGTTGCCATTGTCCAGGATCGCTTCAATCCCACAGCTGTTACATTCCAATATGTGCTGAGAGAACGTGGTCCGATGACAACCCTCGGAGGTGTCGAGGGATTAGCCTTTGTGCATACTCCCTACTCGAATCGCACGATTGATTGGCCCGACATACAATTCCATATGGCGCCGGCTTCAATCAATTCGGATAACGGAGCGCGGGTCAAAAAGGTGATGGGTCTGAAGGAGTCGCTCTATCAGGAGGTCTATCTCCCATTGCCAACAAGGATAGTTGGACAATAATGCCGCTGTTGTTGCGTCCACGTTCCCGGGGCAGTGTACGTCTACGTTCTGCGAATCCCTTTCACTATCCCCTCATCAATGCCAACTACTTTGATGATCCGCTCGATGCCAAGACCTTGGTGGAGGGTGCCAAGATAGCGTTACGTGTCGCCGAGGCGGAAGTCTTTAAGCAATTCGGCTCTCGATTGTGGCGCAAGCCATTGCCGAATTGCAAACAGCACAAGTTTCTATCGGACGCATATCTGGAGTGTCAGGTGCGTACGATATCGATGACCATCTATCATCCATGTGGTACCGCCAAAATGGGACCCTCCTGGGATCCCGAAGCCGTGGTCGATCCACGCTTACGTGTGTATGGAGTGCGTGGACTGAGGGTGATCGATGCCAGCATTATGCCAACAATTAGTAGCGGCAATACAAATGCACCAGTCATTATGATTGGCGAGAAGGGCGCTGATCTCATCAAGGAGGATTGGCTCAAGAATCCCGAGTATAAGGTCAAGCGTCGTGATATCTACAGCGATAGTGCAACAGCTGCAAGTAGCTATAGTAGCAACAGCAACAGCAGCAGCAGCATCGATAGCGACAACGATAGCAGCAACATTACGCTGACAGCGACAGTCACAATAAGTTAGCAAAAGTCCAACAATGATGACAACGACATTGGCCAGGTTGCTCAGGGGTCAACTAGCTTTACCATAAACTATAGACGGACAAGAGAGCTATAGACAAAGTTTGCCATTGTTTAAAACAAACAAAAAGCCACAACAGTTTTCTGCTGTTTGCTTCGTTACACACAAGCACAACAACAATTACAACAACAACAACAACAACAGCAGCAGCAGCACAACAATCACTTTCCCAGACGTACAACAAATCTCAAGTTATGTAATGGCAAAAGCATGAAATCGAGTCATAGTTATTTATATCTTCTATACTCTAGTTAACTAATCATAATTATTATTGTTTTTCCTTCTGCTCCCTATTATTTTTAAAATTATTCATTACTATACTTAATTGTAATATTTTTTTCTTTTTCTTCTTGTTTTTGTTTTTGTTTTTCTTTTGTATATATATTTAATTTCTAATTTAGTTGCAATTTGTTTTAAACATTTTTTGACTATTTATAAGCAACATACGCACATATTATTTATACAATGCATAATCACAAAAATGCTATTTAATAAACTAAATTCATTCGCCAACCAACAACAACTACAGCTACCATTTATATCAACTGCCTAAAAGCAGGCAACAAAAAATTTCTGGTGGCATCAACTGGGCGTTGTCTTAGCGATGACATCAACTGAGCGCACGACGAGACGAGGTGAACTCAACGGATACGCATGCGAGGTGAGCTGTGTTGAGGTGTGGTGAATTAAGCTCAGCTAAGGCGAGGTGAATGATTAATGTGGGTGAAACGAGTGCAGCAAAGTGTTAGTCTCAGGAAGCTACATTCGCACTTAAATAAAGCTAGATAAAGCCAAAAATGTTATTCAAAGAGACAGTTAAGAAGCTACTGTAGTTTTAAATTTATTTTATTTTTTAAATCAATTAATGAAATTGAAATTCATATAGTTATCATTTTCTCCCGCGCTCGACGATTGTAAAATTCCAGAGCTGGCGACAAAATAGCCAAATGGGCAATACTGGTGCAACACTTAATTTGTGGAATTAATAAGCACAGCTGAGCTGTGGTGAGTTTGAAGTGCGCTGTGGTAAGTAAGCTAGTTGCAAGCTAAGCACTAGGTGAACTCTTACGTGCTGCAAATTGAGTTGAATAACTGAAAATATGACCCGTTTAACGGCCTGTAATGTTAGCCATATATAGCAGTAATTTCTATGCGGTCGTTGAGTGCCTTGTATTGAGTTTGGCTGTGATGTGATGAGTTGTGTAGTGATCTACGAGCTAACTTCTAAGTAAAGAAAGTAAGGTGTTGCTTATATATTTTCCACTAAAAATGATTTGTAATTTCTTATGCATTTTATATAATAAATGCGTAAATTGTAAAAAGAACCAATTCATATATTTTAGTGAAAAATAATTATTTAAATAGAAGAAATTCGACAAATATTTTGAAATTTAAAAATCGTACTTTTGCCTAATTAATAAAATTTAATTAAATTGTATTTAAGTGATCTGAAGAATTTTGAAAGAAAATACAGATATTTTTTAAACTTGGAATTTCTGAGAAGGAACTGGAAATTTAAGTGTTATGCGATCACTTAACTTACAGATAATCCATTTTTATATACGTATACCGTATTAGGCTCAAGCTTTATTCACCTCAATTCCAAACTAAAAGACTAGTTTGACTAAAGACTTCTGTTTCGTAAAGATAAAAGAACTAATGATGATGACATCTATATGATTTAAACAGAATCAAAAAACAAGACCACAATGAAGTAAAAAGAATGCGATATATTATTTGTAGCATAACTAGTCCATGTACAAAAGGTACATCTCTAACTGGTTGAGGGGTAAATATCATTGCCTAATAGATAGGCGCAGTCATTAAATGCCAGCTACAAACAAGACACGCAAATGCAAATTGGATTAAATTTCAATTTATGGTGATTGAATCCAACCGGCGACCCCAAAGACAGGTAGACAGGCAGACAGGCAGACAGGTAGACAGGCAGACAGGCTATTAACTGAAGTGAAGTAGAGACAAACAAGATAGCGCCTGGTATCGATTCAATAGACAGTTCAAAACATTGACGAAGGGCGCATAAGCGATAAATTCAACTTTGAACTTGGCTTTGGCAACGACTTTGGCTAGAAGACACGAAGACACAAGACGTGAACAACGCCCAGCAATTTGGCCATAAATCATTTTAAGAGTCGAACTAACGACCTTCGTTAACAATTTTCATGTCCAATGCGTTCGGAAGCCGGAAACTTGATTAAGCTCACTGATTGACTGACTAATCAATGCAAATTGCATTGGGTACTTTTCCGGGCAAAGAACGGAAGTGTTTTTGTTAAAGTCCCCCAAAGCCACACACATGGTGCTAACCGATAAGACCCTGCCCTATAAGTTTCCAACCGAAGAATGAACAACAAGAGCCAAGAAAAAACACAACTATCCTAATTATCAACCAAAAACTAATAACCAAAACTGGCTCAATATCGGAAGGAAAATATGTTAATTCGCTGGTTGACCAATTGCCGGGGTATCTTACTTAAAAGTTAACAACTCTCAATAGTTTTACAGCTACATTTTTGTTTTTGTTTTTACCTTTTACAGACGCTTAACGGAACGTTGGCCATTCAACCAGCCAGTTGAAGGTTGCATCGCTTGTTGAATGGATTTACCTGTTATTTTTTTTGTTAATTTGAATACCCTGTAGCGATAAGCTAATCGCCGGGGTAGAGTAGTTAGTCCAACATCGTTATGTCTGATTTTCTGATAATCGATCTTTGGATGAATCTATTAAATAATTGACAGATCTATCGATATATGGAACTATCGAGCTATTGATCGAAAGTAATTACTCCAAACTCTTCATTTGCGGATTATACAATCTATGAATAAGCCTATTAATCTGTATATCGATCTATGGAATGTTCTATTAATCAATGAAAAGATCTATCGAGTTATCGATTTTTAAATTAATCTATTAATTCATCTACCATGCTTTCTATGAACGTATCTGGCGAGCTATGAATCTAACTGGACTCCAGTATCTGAAGCTTGGATCCTACGATCTATAAATATCACAACCGAACTACGAATGATTCGATCTATGGAATGAACTATTAAACTCAGATATGATCTTTCAATCTATGAGGGATTTATCGAAACTCTCTAGTTAACGATGGATCTATTTATCCGAAGGAATTTACACATGGATTTATATATATAGATCTATGGATGAATATATCGATATATGGCTAAATCTGTAGAAATATGAAATGAACTTTAGGCATATTAAAAGATCTATTGATATACTAGTATGGGATCTGTCTATCAATAAATGAAGGGATCTATCGGTTTATAAATGAATCTTTTAAATTGCTTATAGATATTTCGATATATCACGCGAACTATCGATGCATAGAAGTATCCATTAAAATATCTATCGATTTATAAAGGCAACTATAGATGGAAATACCGAAAATCGATTGTAGGTATCGATCTTTAAAGGGATCCTTCGAGCTATGAAAGGATTTATTAAGCTATGAAATGTTATATTAAGCCATGCAGCAATCTATTCATTTTTACAACCATATTGCTGTCTATGTGTTGACAGGGTATCGCATAGTCGCGCTGAGTTCGCTTAAAGTGGTTTTCATATTATGTATGCGTGTGTTTATTACGTATACGCCCCCAGAGACAAGTGCTTGACAATTGATGCTGTTGCTACTGCTGCTGCTGCTGCTGTTGCTGTTGCTGCTTCTTCTTCTTCAGCATCTGCTTGCACATGTCACCAAAGTTTTGCCCTTCGCTACTCGAAACAAAAGCTACCAAATTTGGCAATGCAAAAGCGAACCAAAAATCAAGATCAACTGGGTCAATGGCTGGCGGAAGTGATGCTCGCTGTCTTATCTCTTGCTCTCTCTCTCGCTCTCTATCTGTCTTTAACTGACTCTCTCTCTTTCTATCTCTGTATCATCTTGTTACTATTATTATTACTATAGCTTGTTATTGTTTATTATTGTTGCATGGGCTTCCTTTGCTGCTTTTGCATTCATCGTTGTCATTATGTTCCACTTAGAGGTTAATAAACTTGTTATAGTCTCGCATATAATAGTTTTCAATTATCATTTGCATGCGAATCCGTTAGAGACTCACACAGTCCACCCAGTTGACCCAGACCTAGTGAACTTGATCTTTCGATTACTAAACAATAAAATACAAAAAACACTAAAAAAAACTAACAAGAATTTCATGGCTAAGAAGTTTCAGCAAATCACGTTTCGACGGCTCACCTGTTGAAGAGAGAGAGAGAGAGAGAATAGAAAAAATTGGTGATTAATAATAATAAAATAAGTTAAGTTAAGCATAAAAGGCAAATTACATCATCAGATTGAAATCTGTATGCATGTATGTTTGCATGTATTAATGATTAGCTGTTTGTCTGAGCGGAAATGTTTCCGTGGCTCTTACAGAACATTGATTGCCCCGTTTCCCAAGTGCTTTGACCCTGTGGCAATCACAAAGTTTTCTCACTATTGTAGCATGTTACATTATGAAGTTCATTAACCGGTTCCATAGAATTCTAAGCCGTTATCGACCTTGACTCCATTTAATACCTTGTCCCATGTAAGTTGTAATTAACATATTTGTAATCCACGTTCTACAAACTATATTTGAGTTGGGCATTAACAAGGTCATTAACACGTTGTTGCCCTTAAGTGAATGCATAAGCAGCGAATTGAACTGAAACGGAATTGAATTGAATTGAATTGAATCGATCAAACGTTCAATCGTCTTATCGACTTATCGATTGCTTAACGATGACACAGCTGTTCAGCGGTTCATCGAACAGATTGAATAACATTTTGTTTATGAAATATTTCGATATGCCTATAATACGCATAATTGCAAATGTGAACAATGTTAAGATCATCAGCACTCAGATGGAAACAGCGAACAATCATCAATTGTCTGTCAATTGTCTGTCAATTGTCATTCAATTGACAGCGACTCACAATTGTTGTTGTATTTGCTCAACTCAAAAGCACATTAAAGTGTGCAATTATTTGATATTTGCTGATGTCTTTGATCCAAAACTCAACTTAACTCAACCAAAGTGGACAATAATAATAACAAATAATGATCACAAATATTTATTTATCTATTTATATTTATACTTTTTTTTTCTTTTTTGCTATTTTTGTTTCACAGAGTTCAAGTTGCTGAACAAAACATGCGAAGAATAGAGGAAGGAAGTGTTTAGACAGCTTGACAATTCACTTCAAAGAGATCAAAATATTTTGATAATCAATCAAATTACATAAACATATTTATGTGTGTTTAGAAAACGGTTTCAATTAATCATCAAATCAAACACTATAAAGATTTCAATTAAATGTTTTCAGTACTCTGTTCTTTTCCGCCTTCAAATACATTTAACACTTTGTTGGAAATTTCCAGCAATAACTGAAAATCAGCCTGGCATAATCAATTGAACAGTTAATTGTCTGTAATTGTCTTCAACACGTGTCCGTGTCCAACTATTTCCACTTATTGCTAGAATATTTCAAATTATAATTTACAAATTAACTGCAATCAAATTGCATTTAATCGCGCAGTGGTTATTTATCTGTTATTTTATGTAATTTCTGAATTAATTCAAATGTTTCCACTTATGGGTGACATTTCTTGTAATATGGACAATATAACTGCATTAAGACAAACATTTCCCACTCAAGGGGTTGAATTTATTTAAGTTTTTCCTTGAAATTGAATATTTCGACACTTCAGAAAATTTATCAGCTTTGAGGTACGCATTTCCCACCTAGCGAGTTAAATTATATTAAATTACATAAAAATGTGTCTTTTGATTTCCTCTTAGGAAGGAATATTTCCAAAATGTAAACACATTCCCACAGAAATTACAGAAAGATAAAGTTGCTGAGTTTCCCTTTGGGGATGCAAATTTCCGAAGAATCAAAATATATGTTAGCCTGCAGTTGCCCACTTTCCACCTAGAGTGTAATATTTCTATTTAAATTACATAAAAATGTGTCAGTTTATTCTTCCTTAAGCATGAATATTTCCACAAAGTTTCCACGTCAGGGATTTAATTTTCGGAAATTAATAAAAGTTGTTTTGTTTGATACGCCTTAGGGTTAAAGTTCTACAAATGAGAGACAGGCTGGTGGGCACATTTTCCACTCAAGGAGTTATATTTGCTCAGAAATGAGTGTAGATTCTCAAAACTTTAAAGCACACATTTAACAACAAAAGACTTGATGCTGCTGTAATTGAAGAATTAATGTCAATTCAATTCGCCTTGAGGGCAAAGAAATTCAATTAAAATAATAAACAATATATTATAGAATATATAATTAAAATAAATTTAAAATATATAATAAAATAAATTAAAAAATAAATATGAAATAAATAATAAAAGATCCCGCCGATCTGTCGGGCGCCAGCGACATTACAATACCGTGGATCAGTACTTATAATTACAGTCGGCTACAGTCGATCTCAATCGATGAGGGCGTCAGGGGGCGTGGCAAACATCTAAAACAAACTTTATCAGCGTGCACACTATAAGAGGGTTGTCACCAAATTTGGTAACCCTAGCTCCTTTAGTCTCTGAGATCTAGATGTTCATACGGATGGTCAGGCAGACAGACAGACAGACAGACAGACCGACAGACATACAGACAGACGAACAGACCGACAGACGGACATGACTATATCGTCTCAGCTGCTGATGCTGATCAAGAACATATATACTCCATAATGTCTGCCACGCCTCCTTCAGCCTATTATGCACATTTCGCTTTCGACTAACTTAGAAGACTATGTACTTTTAGTACAGAGTCTAAATATACAGCAGAAAATACATGAAATTGAAATGAAAGTGAATCTTGCAACAGAATCTGAGTTTAATGAGATATTTCAATTGCTAGTTTATAGTTTTTTGCTGGTTGAACGTTGCAACAATATTTCAGTAGATGTGCTAACAAAATACGCAAAGCAATCAAATGGTGGGCTCTTCGGCCATTGGGTCAACTGGCGGCAGAGGTTGCCCACGTGTGCCCAAAAAGCTAATGCCTCGTGGACGCTGGCCAGGATTATCCCAGCAGTGCTTGTACCAAGCGGTCTGCTGACGACTCAAACCAAAGCCAGCTGCGAGGCGAGCACTGCAGTACATGAGGCAGCGGGTGAGGGTGCGCAGTAGGTGACCCCAACGATTGTCCGCATCCGCATCCGCATCCTCCGGCAGCTGGTCAGGAGGAGCAGCTGAATGTGCCGGCTGTTCAACAACTGTCTCAGCCTCAGTTGACAATCCTCCAGCTGCCGTCTTGGCATGCAATGCCAACTCAACTTCCTTGGTTGTGGTCGTGTCCTTTGCGCTCACCTCTAGCTGCTCTGGCTTTGTCTTTGACTTGGTCGGAGTTTGCTCCCGTTTCTGTTCCTCTTGCTGTTCTTGTCCCTGGCCATGGCACTGTTCCTGCTCCTGCTTCTGCTTCTGTCCCTGTTTCTGTCCCTGCCCCTGTTTACTGGTGCTGGACATGTTGCTCTGCTGTTGTGCGGACTCAAATTGATTGCCTTTGGGATTTTGAGTGCGTCCAGCTTAGACAACTGAATCAATTACTTTTCCATGTGAGTGAAAACTGAATTCGAAAACAGGCCTGCTGATGTTTCCAAAGTCTTTTTAAGAAACGGACAATCTGAAGAAGGCATAAACATTTTATAATTGTTCATCCAGCTAATTAGTTGTAAGTCAACTGTATTTCTATAGGAATATTGCAGGGTTTACCCCTTAAAATGGGTATATTAGCTTTGTGCAAATCTTTGTAACAAGCGTGGTAGTCCCTTTAAAATATGTATATGTATTTATTATATGTATATCTGATCAGTGTCAGTCAATTGGATTGTATTCCTTAAACCACTTCCCAAACTTACTAACCTATTATAATTTATGATTATTTACATATATACTTGCAACTTAATATGTGCTTCAAGAATAACATTTCAAAACAATCCTGAAAGTTTCATAAGGATCGGTTGACAAACGAGAAAGATATTCAGGAAGCAAAAGTCAAATCGCTGGCGCTTTGCTTAATGCGGGCAACATATGAGTGCGAGCGAGACAACGGCCAATGCATATGTAAAGTATGCGTGGAAAGAGTGCAGTTGCAGTAAGCGGTGGTATTATGATGGAGACAGACACAGGGTATTATAATGTTGTAGTAAGCGGTGATATGAAGAAGAAGACAGACACAGGGTATTATAATGTCGCGCTCGCTCCACTCCTCCGTTTGTTAGATGGAATCGCAATGGATTACAACTAATTTATAATACATTCCAAACAAGAAATCTCCAACAACAACTCAGCACCCACATTTTCTTGTGGATTAAAAAACATGCTCAGTACAAAATCCAAACAAAGTCCACAGAGATAAACAATTTAAATTAAATATATTAAATATAAATTAAATATAAATTAAATAAAATATAAACTAAATATGTAAAATTATATTAAATTGTATAACTGCAAGCAGAGAAAGTCTAATGCCAAATTAACTGCACTTTAATAATATTTAACTTTCAGAATTCAACCCACTGAAAAAGAACTGAAATTAATTAAAAATATTCAGAATATTCTTAACATTTCACAACGAATCGATTTCATTTGGATACAAAAAAAAAGAACACAAGCAAATTGGGAAATCGGAAACGAGCAATAGCCTTGATTTGCTATTACACAAATATTTATGCATTTATGGGGGCAAAATATTAACTAACTAACTAACCATTGATTGCGATACCCTATAACTTGTTTGACTTTTTACTAAGAACTGCAAACATTCTCGCATAAAGTTGAAGCTACTTTGGGGTTTTTATCTACGTATATATATAAATATATATCTTTTGTAGTTTCTTCTTGTGTATTGTGGCTGACGACCTTGTGAGTTTTTTTTTCTATTTCTCTTTTTTTTTTTATAGCAGATTTGCTTTGGCTCGTTACTGCGGCAGAAAGAAACAAATGTTTGGATGTTAGCTTTGTTTTTGTTTTTGTTTTTGGTTTTTATTATTGCTTTGCTTTGGTTTTTTTTTTTTTTTTTTTTGCTTTTATGGATTTGTTGTTTAGTCATTCACTTAAATCAACGGATTCTGTCAATTCTTTTGGATTTGTATTTGCAAAACGAATATGAATATGAATATTTACGATCAATCGCAATATCGATGCGTTGCCTCAAATGTGTCTTAGGTCTTGTAGCCACACTCAAATTTAGCCTCATTAGCCGACAGTTGCATAATCAAATTGTTTTCTAATTGACAGCAATTTAAATGATAAATAAAGTCCGTTAGTTTGCAATTATTTTGTGCATTGTGCATTCATTTGCAGCAATTGTGAGTCGTTAATAAGTTGCTGATCAAATTGTTTAAGCAATCAAGCAGCAGCAATTTTGTTCTTTAGAGATTCTAAAGTGATGGCCTGAGCAACGTGCACATTGCAACATGCACTCCCCCTCCCCCCCTGCTGTATGGCAATGACACACTTGTAATACCCTTTACAAGGACAAAGCAGTTGAAGAGCCACAAATTGTCTACCTGAGTACAATCAGCGATTTGTCAAGCTTAAGATGCCAGGGAAATGCGTTAAGAAGCACGACAAAACACATCTAGTCTAGTGGATCAGGTCGGGATGACTATAGAATACCCTGTAATCCCATACCATAACAAACTAGTCTAATAGTTGTTTTCACTTTTGTTAGCTAACAAAGTTAAGAAAAAGTCTTTAGCATATCTGCTCAACATACCCAACTAACAGTTAGCCTACAGGGTATTAAGGCAAAATACAAAATAGTCTTTTCGTATGCAAATTTGTGCTCATAAAAATATCTCAGCCAAGACAACAACACTAAAAGTAACCAATCAAGAATTCTGTTGTCTGTCGCCAAGAGAACAATTTAACGGGCGACAGGCTTGAAGTGGAGCTGAGGGCGGCCGCGGGCTGATGAGGGGGCAAAACCGCCAAGTCATCATTATGGTGCAGCCACAAATCGAATCAGCAGCGCCAACTGTAAAAACATAGGCATATATTATGATTAAGCGAAGGGAGGGAGCAGGAGAGCGAGAGGGAATGGGAGTGAGAGGGAGAGTGAAAGAACAGGCAGAGGCCAGTTCAATAGGCCAGTTCACTTGGCCCCACAGCTTGCTGCTGACTAGCAGCCCACCCTTCTCCCCAACGCAGTCAGAAATAAGCCCCGAAAAAGGATCGAAAATTGTGAGCCAAGTGCGACTTGACTGTTTCACGTTGCGGCCAAGTCGGTCAAAGCCAACAACTAGCTAAATTCTTGATAGCCACAAATACGTCTATGGTTTGTACCCACAAAAAGACAACAACAACAACAACAAGAACAACAACAGCAATTCAACAACTTTAATTGCCGTTAGACGAGCACGCCACACGTTGCAAGCAATTGCGAAATTGCGCACCAGTTGGCGGCGCTGCCTTGACTCGAATGCCGCCGTCTTGGCTTGAATGTCATCGGTAGTCTTTGGTCCCCAGTACCCCAGTGGCTCTGTCAAGAGCTTAACAAGGTTCTCAAATCAAACACGACAAAATATGAGCCACAATAGACCACAATAGGCCACCAAATGCCGCACAAATTCACAGCTCAAAAATTGCTTCTCATGTAACTTTGATGGATTCTATTCATAACAAAAGTTCTTCATAAATTATATATTTAACGCATTCAGGCCGCTTTATGCCTATTTCCCACAGTGGGAGCAGACATAATAACATCATTTTAATAGCCACGTTTTTTTCATTTACATTCTTCGTAACACAATAATTATATTCAAAGCGATCATTTGAATGTTTGCTGCTTTATTTGGATAGTTTTTACTCAGGTTTTATTGTTTATTCAAGCAACTTTTAATTGAAAAATATCACAGTCAAGTGTAATATTTTTTTGAGTAGCTCAGCGCAATATAAATATAAGAATTAAACGTTCAATTATCATTTAAATATGCTTGAGTTACTTCAATACAAATGAACAAATTGTAAACAACAACATTTATTGCTTTACTTTCCTCTGCTGACAGCGTCAGTGATGTCATTTAATATGAATTAATTGAATTAAATAAACAGAAAACTTTTCTTGCATTTCGCTCACACAGTTGCTTAGACACTGAGCACTTGAGTTGATTTGGAATGGATTTCTGGATTTGTGTCCATTTGAATTGTTTATAAAAATCTATAATAATATGTTTGAAACAACATTTTTGTTTACGCTTTTGGCATAAGCACCTATTATCTAATTATATATTCCTGATCAACAGATACATTGCATTTTGAACCCTTGTTGAGTATTATTATTCGAGCTGAGCTCAAAGATTCGAAACAATTAGCAGCTCAAGTTTTTGCAGGGTATTTTAAGTTCTGCATAACTGTGCAACTTCTGAACAGAATTTAAATTACCAAATTATTCAATGATTTACAGTTTATACTCTAGTTCTGAGTGCACAACAGTTTGCAGCAAGTCACGTTGAACTATTCGCAATATTTTATAAGAATTATTTTGCAAGTATATTAAATTCTAGAAATAAATTGACATTTTACGGTCCAATTGTGGGCATTGCACAAGCACTTGAGCTATAAAAGATCTTAAAGCAACTTTCAGCATATATATGCATATATAAATATATATTTTAGTATGTCATGTTTGTCTGTTTGAGTAACTCGTGTTGGGCTGCCACCCGAATAATTTGTTGTATAAGCTGCAGCTGTGATTTCTCTATCTCTCTTATCTCTCTCTCTCTCTCTCTTTCTGTCTCGCTCTGTCTAATTTTAAACCATTCTCTGTTGTCTACTGTGATTCCCAAGCCAACGGAAATAATTATAAAATGTGTAAACAATGTATCAAATATATGCAAACCCTTTGCGGCCCTTCCACAGGCGAGAGACGAGTCGAGGCAATAAATTGCCAATTCATTGTATGAGAAACTACATACAAGTTATCCTAAGCAACCCGATCTCTGTTTACAACAAAGTAACTAACTTGTGCGCATCGGCGAACGCTTTTACATATGCGATCCACATTCTTCCCTTTACATTTGTAAATTATTGCTTAATGGGTCAACAAATATGTTAACTATTGATTGGCAGTAATTAATAAAACATTGTATTTGGCAATTTACAATTTAATACATATTCTCTTCAAATATTTGCACTATTTAATATGTACATTTCATTTTTCATTTTTAATAGTAACTAATTAATGATAGAATAAAATAAATTCAATATTCTGATTATTAAAATAAAAATTGCCATATTTATTCATAAATAGTAATTAAAGGGATTGTATTTTATAAGTGAAATAATTTTTTTTAATGTTCAGTTTATTTAATATTAAAACAAAATAATATAAAATAAAAAAATAAAATAAAATAATAATAAAGTATATTGTATTTTATAATTAAAAAATTATTTTTTTAATTTTCTAATTATTATAATTATTTAATACTCAACTTAAATAGATCATTTCAATTAATATTAATAAATATATTGTATTTAATAAGTAAAATAAATTCTTTTGAAATATCCAAATTATTTGGTATTAAATTTTAACTTATATTTATATTGAATTTAGAAAATGATCTAAGCTTGCTAATATTAAAAATAAATTTATCAAATTTATTTGTTGGTTTGGAAATGTATGTCAGTCACAAGTCTAGATATCAGCATTAAATATGTATTTATAGATTTTAAGCTAATTTTTTTATTAGTCAATATAAACAATAGAAGTAGACAAAATCAAAAATAACCAAAATATAATATTTTTTATAAAAATATTTGTATATAAACAAAAAAAAAATAAAATACTATTTATATTATTCTCCATTATATATATTTGATATTATTAGAAAAATTAAAAAAAACGAATGAAAATATGAATAAATTATACAATTAATCTTTAAACTTATTTTTAAATATGGAAACACACTTTGTGTATGTTTTCAAATGTATGGATAATAATGGCTTTCAGTTTTAATATTATAAACAAATTCAAAATAATATTATGTGATTAATTATTTATTTCTAGAAATTTTAAATATTCTGATATTCGATCAATATAAATAAAAATCAAATTAAACATACTTAATGAATTTTTAATGTCGTTAAATATCCCGTTAATCGCATTAAATGTAAAAAATAAAAATATAAATATATTGAAATATGAATGTGTTTAAGTGGCAACAATTTCATTATGACAGCTGGTCACACTTAAATTTATTTTCTTTCCCTATTTGTAATTATTCTTTAAGAGTCTCTCACCCTCATTCTCATTCTCACTCTCACTCTCAGACCGTAATGATCGTATTTGTCTCTAATTTCACAAATTAACATCTTCAATAATTTAATCTTTAATAATTTATTTGAAATAATTCAACTAATTTTAAACCAAGTCAAAGTATTTTCTTAAATTTTTAACATTTTATCCGCGTAAACTCTTGGATCTTCCTGAGCTATTAACTTTTTTTATTATTTTTTTTTTCAAAATATGTTATAAAGATAATAATATATAATATATTAAAATATTTTTTATATTTTATAACTCAAGTAAAAGTATTTTTTAAATTTTAAGCTGAAATTCTTGAGCTATTCCATTTATATAGTTATTTTTTAAATTAGTTACATAATTTATTATTTAGCAACCGCTGAATGTCCCGACATTCGAATTGAATGTAAAAAATAACTAAAAATACGTGTTGTACACATTTCAAAGTGCAAATACACATTTGCCAGCGTAGACTCAGTGTTCGTACTGAGCTGTTGTCGTAGGTTATGGTTTGCCCCTGTTCATGAATCTCTTTCTCTGCCATCCTCTCTACGATGTGTCTGTGCTGTATTGAACGATAGTAACAGTTCATGACTTTGGCTACTAATGAGTCGCGACTGCAAAGCAATTGAGTATTGCATTGAGTTGTACAGTCATTAGCAATACTCTCCTCCAGTTACAATGTTAACGGATGAATCTCCTATACGAAACAGCTGTCTTCAATGGGAGACTCTGCCCCGACTCTTCGCCTTTCGCCATTCGCCTTAGGTTTCGTAGCTTCACAACAACTATGTATCGACGACTATATAATTTCGAATTTCGAATTAAGATCTAATGCCTGATTTATCGAAGCTTCAGTTGTATTCTATAAGTGTTACTGTCTGGATCTCGACGGGAAAACGAATGCAAGTAACGCTGAGATTGACACTCCTGGCAGGATGGAGCCTGTGCTATTTCAATGCCAGAGCTAACGCTCAGACCTTTCACCACAATGCCCTAGGGGATATATTCGAGATTATGCGACGGGGCACAAGTCAAATGAATCTGGAGGCCCTTGACCGACGCGTCAAGCTACTCGGCGAATACGATTTCATTGTCGTCGGCGCTGGCACCGCGGGCTGTGCTCTGGCCGCCCGACTCTCCGAGAATCCCAAGTGGAAGGTGCTGCTGCTCGAGGCGGGCGGACCCGAGAGCTATGTGATGGATATGCCGATGGTGGCCCACTATTTGCAGCTGGGTGAGATGAACTGGAAATATCGACCCGAGCGCTCATCCAGCTATTGCCTGGCCATGAAGGACAATCGCTGCAACTGGCCACGTGGCAAGGTGATGGGTGGCAGCTCCACGATCAACTACATGATGTACACACGTTCCAACAAGATGGACTATGATCGCTGGTCTGCGTTGGGGAATCCCGGCTGGAGCTACGAAGAGCTCTTGCCATATTTCCGCAAATACGAAGGATCAACCATACCCGATGCGGACACAGGACATGCGAGGCCAGGCCGACATGGACCCGTCAGCATCAGCTACTCCAAGGAGCGCACACGTCTTGCCGACGCGTTCATCGCCGCCTCAGAGCAGTCGGGCATGGAACGGGGCGACTACAACGGGGAGAGGCAGCTGCGAGTCTCGTATCTACAGGCGAACATTGGCAACGGGACCCGTTGGAGCTCCAATCGTGCCTACCTCTATCCAATCAAGGACAAACGCCCCAATCTCCATGTGAAGAAGCATGCTCTGGTCACCCGGGTGCTCATCGATCCGCAGACGAACACAGCCTATGGCATCATGGTTCAGGCCGATGGACGCATGCAGAAGGTGCTCGCCAGGAAGGAGGTGATCGTCTCAGCAGGTGCCATCAATACCCCACAGCTGCTCATGTTGTCGGGCATTGGCCCAGCCAAGCATCTGCGGGAGGTGGGCATCAAACCCATTGTGGATCTGGCTGTGGGCTACAATCTGCAGGATCATACGGCGCCAGCTGTCACCTTCACCTGCAATGCGTCCTCACTGAAGCTCAACGATATGCTGAACGTGAATGCCGTGGGCAACTATCTGCGTGGTCAGGGACCACTGAGGATTGCCGGCGGCGTGGAGGCCATATCGTTTCATGCCTTTGACGATGATGATCGCGCTAAGGGCTGGCCCGACATGGAGTTCTTTATGGCTGCCAGCAGTTTTCATTTGAATCCCGCACTGCAATTGGCCTTCGGCCTCAAGCCCGAGATCTACCAGGCAATGTACGGCGACCTGGAGCACAGGAATGCCAACAGTTTCATGATCTTTCCCATGATACTGCGCGCCAAGAGCCGCGGACGCATCAAGCTGCGCACCCGCAATCCCCATCATCACCCCATCATCCACGCCAACTACTTTGCCCATCCCTACGACATGAACATCACCATCCTTGGCATCCAAAAGGCCGTCAGCCTCATCGACATGCCCGCCTATCGGGCGATCAACGCCAAACTGCTGCAGAAACAGCCTCCAGGCTGTCGTCAGCATAAATTCCAAAGCACTGCCTATTGGGAGTGCCACGCCCGTCACTTCACCTTCACCATCTACCATTACTCCGGCACTGCCAAAATGGGTCCCAGATCAGATCCCGCCGCTGTCGTCGATGCTCGCCTCCGTGTCCATGGCATCAAGCATCTTCGCGTGGCCGATGCCAGCATTATGCCCCATCTGGTCTCTGGCCATCCCAATGGGCCAGTCTACCTAATAGCCGAGAAGGCCGCCGACATGATTAAACAAGATCACAACTACAGCAACAACTAACTAGATCAATAAATTTCAATTCTTTCAATATTCAAGATTGATTTCAATCGATTTTTGTAGATCGTTATCATAGATATGTCTGTTTGTGCTGTAGATCTTTTTATAGGTTTACATATGTATATCTATATATATATGTAGTATATATCTATTCCTGATCAGCTGTCTGAGCTCTTGTCTGCCTGTCTTGAGGTCCGACTTGTCTCTTAGTTTTCCAGCTAACTAAATGCAGTAAACTAAACTGAAGTCAGTTAACTTGAAAACTTGCGTGTTTCTGCTGCATTTCATATCCATGTCGAAGTAGAAACATTGGCATTACTAGAACATATAGCTGCCATAGGAACAATCGCTGTAAAATTTAAGTTTAGTAAGCAAAACTCAGTTGCTTCTTGAGTTCACTCAATCAATCTCTGCAAAAGCTACAAATAAATAAGAATTATTTAAAAATTGCAAAAGTTTCACTGTCAAATGCACAGTAGTAAATAAGTAGTATATATATAAATTTATATATATATATATATATATATATATATATATATATATAACTATAATTTGGTACTTTAGTTGATTGGCCAAATCAAGGCGAAGTCAGAATGAGCGGCGGCTTTGCCAAAAGCAACAGTCGAAAACATTAAACACAATTGTGCAACAATTATGTGCATAGCTAATAACATAAGAGTGCTCAACTGGCGAAACACCCTGTAGTTGAGCTGTGTATGCTTTAGAAGTAACATTAACACACACTCCTGTTTAGCTTCAACAATTGATGCACTTTTACAGGGTATTGCTGTGAGACAAAATGACTTCCGCAACAATTAAAGTCGAGAGCATTTAATCAAATCAAAATGCAAATAGTTTGAGGCTTGAAATCTTGCTTTGGGCGAAGTCAACAGATTTCATGGCATTTAAATTTGCTGATGATGTTGATGAGGATGATGATGATGTTGTTAGCATTTCGTTAGATTTCGTTGTGAGAAAACATTGAGAACAAATGACAATAGCGTGAGCTGAAGCTACAGATGCAGAATTGAATTAAGGAAGAAACCAAAAGAGATACAAACAAATAATACAATAAAACAAAAAAAGAAACATCAAATGACGGGCGAAATCAAATCAAATGAAATGGAATTCAATGTCAATGTCAAAGCCAGTTGTTGGGTTTTTGTGGCTGAACGGCATTCCAGGCGGTAACTGAAGTCGTTATCAGCGTTATATTAGCTAAATACACGTAACCAATTTCCCGTTCAAAGCTAATATCCATAGAAAATTGTAATCTATTGCTTTGCAATAGATTCGTAGATACGTTTCTGCGGTCAGCTTAGCCAGTGCCTTGACTAAGGTATCAAATAAATCAGATTCTATTGTTGAGCTGTGACTTTTCACAGATCGAATGAGTTGAATTTATGTGACAAAGCAGCAAATTAGTTTAAACAAAGTTCAATAGAACAGAACATCAGTCAACTAATGTTAGTAACAAAGGACAGCTGTAACTTAACATTAAGCTTAACATGCAGCTGTTAGTGCGCTGTTAAGTCGATATACCTGAAATGTTATCTGCGATCTAAGCACTCAGAGAACCTGTTTTCTTTTTCTCTTTTTGGGGGGTTTTAAATTGCAAATGTCAGCTGAGTTCTTGTGGTTTTCATATTTCATATTTCATAATGCATATTTTATTTGTTACTTAGCAACTAGCTTAGATTAGAATCAGTTCATTATTATTATACGACAGAGTGAAGAGGACCCTAACTAGAGTCGCCCCGTTCACTGCGATTGAAGATGCTCCAAAGTTGGGAATTCTATGTGGCTTGAACGGAGCTTAAACCTGATGTGAAGCCCTAACTAATTTCATAGATGTCTGTGACTTTAGTTGATAAAGCCATGATCCTGCTTAATCATATCGGCGGCCTTCTCGGCTATCATAAAGACGGGTCCATTGGGATGACCGGACATAATTTCTGGCATAATGCTGGCATCGGCCACCCGAAGATTCTTGATGCCATGGACACGGAGGCGAGCATCGACGACAGCGGCGCGATCGGTTTTGGGACCCATTTTGGCAGTGCCGGAGTAATGGTAGATCGTGAAGGTGAAGTGACGCACATAGCAGGCCCAGTAGGCCCAACTCTTGTAGGGATGCTGCTTGCAGGTGGGAATCTTACGCTCCCAGAGCTTGCCGTTGATTGCCTTCATGCCGCGCTGCTCCATCAGACTGATTGCCTTGAGCAGACCGCGCACAGAGATGTCCACGTCGTAGGGATGCGAGAAGTAGTTGGCATAGATCAGTGGATACTTGAATGGGTCGGTGCTCTTCAGCATGATGCGTCCACGGCTCTTGGGGCGCAATATCATTGGGAAGATCATAAAGGCATTCAGCGACTTTTCCTCAATCTCAGCGAATATCGCATCGTATATGGACTTCTTGAGGCCAAAGGCGCGGGATATTGCCGGGTTCGAGGACATCGATCCGCCCACCATAAACAGCTCAATATCGGGCCAACCATCCGCCTCACGCTCATGATCCAGATCCCAGAAGGCGATAGCCTCACAGCCACCAGGCGAACCATATGGTCCCTCCATCCGATTGAATCTCGTTAGCCACGTTGGATCGGCAAAGTCTTCGAATTTCAGCGAGGTCGCATTCGTTGTGAAGGTGACAGCTGGCGCCGTATGATCCTGCAGATTGTAGCCCACAGCCAGATCCACAATGGGTTTGATGCCCACCTCCCGCAGATGCTTGGCTGGGCCAATGCCCGACAACATGAGCAGCTGTGGGGTATTGATGGCACCTGCTGAGACGATCACCTCCTTCCTGGCGAGCACCTTCTGCATGCGTCCATCGGCCTGAACCATGATGCCATAGGCTGTGTTCGTCTGCGGATCGATGAGCACCCGGGTGACCAGAGCGTTCTTCTTCACATGGAGATTGGGGCGCTTGCCTTTGATCGGATAGAGGTAGGCACGGTTGGAGCTCCAGCGTGTGGAATTGCGTGTGGTTGTGTGCAGAAAGGCGACTCCATTCTGGATGCGTCCATTGTAGTCGCGGTACTTGAGGCCATCCTGTTGCGCCGCATCGACAAAGGCCTCCGAGATCTTGGAACGCCAGTTGACATAGCTGATCTTGACTGGACCGTCGCGTCCAACCATATCCTCCTCGGCATCTGGGACGCTGCTGCCCTCGTATTTCTTAAAATATGGCAGCACATCCTTCCAGCTCCAGCCGGGGTTGCCCAACTCAGCCCAGCGATCGTAGTCCCGCCGGTTGCCCCTGGTGTACATCATGTAGTTGAGCACAGAGCTACCGCCCACGACCTTGCCACGTGGCCAATTGCAGCGATTGTTGTTCATCGCCAGGCAGGCATGATCGGAGGGCTGAGTGCGGTACTTCCAATTCATTTCGCCGAGCTGCAGGAAATGCGCCACAATTGGCACATCCATAATGAGGCGCTCCGGGCCGCCCGCCTCGAGTAGCAGCACCTTCCACTTGGGATTCTCGGAGAGTCGGGCGGCCAGAGCACAGCCCGCGGTGCCAGCGCCGACGACAATGAAATCGTATTCACTCTGCAGCTTCTGGTTGTTGTCATAGTTCTCCAGCTCGACTTCCGATTGACCGCGTCGCAGGAAATTGATTGTCTCGATGAGAACGTTGCTGTCTTGGCCGGCGACCAGCGACAAGGAGCCGGCAATCAGCAGGCACAAATGCCAATTGCTCCTCATGCTCGACACTTTTCTTACACTTCACAAAAACAAAACAAAACAGAACGGAACAGAAAAAAAAACAAAGATAGAATTGAATTTATTGAGAATCGATCTGCTTTGCGATACAGAAATAAATGTCGCGCATGCGTGGCCCGTGCCGTTGCCGTTGACGTTGACGCTGTGATCTTGCCCAATCGGACTCGTAACTAGTAATGCTGGCAATCGGTCTAGCCAAGTTCAATTTAATATTAAATATAAGCGCCGAGTCGTTGTTGCCGAATCGCTTGTGCGAATCTTTTCGGCAGCTGAATCGGCTCTTGGCTCTTGGCTCTTGGGCTCGATCGACGAGCGTTGTTGTTAATGTTGTTGTTAACGATTAACGTTGTCAAGAATCTTCAGCAACAGCAACAGCAGCAGCAGCGACAGCAGCTTCAACTTGGCCTGACTGTGGGCACGTTCACATTTAAATTGAAAGCCAGCCCCAGTTCGTTGTCTCTGACATTGACTTGAGCGCTCACTGATCGTTCACACGATCGCAGCTCTCAACTCGCAACTCACAACTCACAACTCGAGCATTGACCAAATTCCGGAAGCAACGCAGAGTAATGCTATGCTTGCAGCCTGCAGGCCAGCTTTCGGCCAACTTGGCCAAACAGTTATAGGGCTCGTTTAGGGCCAACACTTAACGATCATCGATCGAGCCGATACGATCGATCCATCGATCGATGCGGAACACTCATTGTTATTAGCAACATTATGTCAACCTACAAACAACTATAAACACAAGAAGCAAGCCCAACAGGTTCTCTTGTTCACACCGACAATTTGATACCCTTGCAAGGCCCTTAAGCGAGCGATCGTGCCTTTAGGAACTACACGATATAATATATAATTATATAATGTGAGTATATAGTAGGTACTATTATGTCTCTGATCTGTTGAGTTTATTTGGGATAATTCAGGTAACAAATAAGTTAGATTTTGAAGCGATTGTGGCAGTTCCAATCTATGGCTATATTAACTATTAAATCTACGAGATTGATTGAGATAACTCAATAAACAACTGTGTTTCTCTTACTAAACTTAAATTTTACAGCGATTGTTCCTATGGCAGCTATATGTTCTAGTAATGCCTACGTTTCTACTTCGACATGGGTATAAACTGAAGCAGAAGTAGGCAAATTTTCAAGTTAACTCAATTCAATTTGGTTTACTGCATTTAGTTAGCTGGAAAACTGAGAGACAAGTCGGACCTCAAGACAGGCAGACAAGAGCTCAGACAGCTGATCAGGAATAGATATATACTACATATATATATATATAGATATATGTTAGCATATATAGACACAAAAGTGTAATACCCTTGGCAAGCGTATAAAATGAGTAAAAGAACAAAAGAACAAGAGAACAAGAGAACAAAGGGGGCGCAACAGACAAATTTATGATAACGAACCACAAAAATAGCTTGAAATCAATCTTGAATGTTGAAAGAGTTGAAATTTATTGATCTAGTTAGTTGTTGCTGTAGTTGTGATCTTGTTTAATCATATCGGCGGCCTTCTCGGCTATTAGGTAGACTGGCCCATTGGGATGGCCAGAGACCAGATGGGGCATAATGTATATATATAAATATATATATATATATATGATGTATATATATATATATATATATATATATATATATATATTTATATATTTATATATTTATTATATATATAAATATATAAATTTATATATATATATTTATATATATATATATATATATATATTTATTATATATATAAATATATATATATATATATATATATATACATATATATTTATATACATTTCCTCGCGGCGCTTAAAATTATGCATTAACATTAATTCGTTTGAGCTGTAGAGCTTTCAAGACGCAGCTTAAAGCTCTGCATTTACGCATTATAAAGCAATTAGTCATAAGTATTAGCTTAAACTAAACCTAATTAGAGTGTAAGAAATAAAAGTACAAGCATATAGCAAATGTAAGTCTCTTCAGTATTTCAATTGGAAATAAATTTTCCCAATTTACTTGCACGGCGACTAATGCGATACAGAGGAAAAAGGAGACTTAAAGGACACCACCCACAGGATCTACCTTCCAGAATTCTGTCTTAAGAAGTTTATGTCGAATTGTAAATATGTTGTTCTTCCATTGTAAATCTAACTGTTCTGTTAATCATGTCACCTATTATTCTTCTTTGTTAATGATAGAAAATATTTAACTTTGTTAGTCAATTGTATTAGCTTTTTGATTTAAAATTAGTTTAAGCTGTGGTAGCAGTACGCTAATTAATCTAAATAAAAAAAAAGAAAAAACTTTCAACAAAATAAAAAAAGAAAAGAAAAAAAGAAATAAATTCCCTAAGCATTGCATACTTTTGGCGGCGCTTAAAAGCTTGGCTTGAAGCAAAGCTTCAATTGTAGATTCAGCAAGTAAAAGATTGCATATTTTTTAAATAAATAACAATTAAATAAAAGTAAATAAGTTTAAGTAAATAAGTATAAGTAAATATTTATTAAAATACATATTTTATATATTGAGTCCCTCAACTTGTATCGATTCAACTACAATAAAAATAACAAGCGGTTCACTGAATACCCTGTGCAGTCTCCCAATTGAAGTATTTTGATTATAATAGAAGTAGCTAAGAAACACAGGGTATTTAAAGAATTCCCTGTTGAAACACTCATATTTCATGTGAATTCTTTGCATGTTCATAGCAGCAAGCTTTTGCATACGTACACATACGCGAACACAAGCTGACTGCTACGTCACTTCATCTACATACACATGTAGCGCAGTCGTTCGCTGTCTCGCTCGCACACATGTGCAATGCATAAATGTCTTCACTTTCTTTTGAGATTATCTTCCTTATTTATAGATCGATCTTAATGAAACTTTCAGCTCTGCTTCTGTATGATATACTTCAAGCAGCTGTTAAATAAGAAGTGTCTACGCTGAAAAATGTGGCCATAATTAGTTAGGGTATCGAAAAGTTGAAAAACACTTGATCAGGAAACTTGATGCCCAATTTGTTGGCTCTAGCAAGAATATATCTACTTTATGCCTACTTCTGTCTGTTAAATACATTTGCACAAAGTGATCATACCCTTTACTGTCCATTTCGAATAAGCACAGGGTATACTAGGCTATAAAAGTATTTGAATAAGCAAAGCAAACCCATTCTAAGCCAATTTAGTGTGTGAAACATTTCAAAATTTTGTTGAGTTTATTCCTTAAACATAGAACGCTTCAACTTAGATAATTTTACTATTAAATCAGCTTCATTTCCCCCTTTCCCACTTATTCGTAGATATCAAATGTCATAGAATTTAATTTGAATTCGTTCATAATTTGATTAAAGTTACGTAACAACCAGCAAACTTCAATTCAACAAACTTTTCCAGCAGAATGTTTTTGAAGTGGAAAATGGTTTGAATGCAAATTTCATCTGTGGTTACTCCCTGCTCCTCATTTCCCATTTCCCATTTCCCCACATCCCATTTTGTTGTACACATTTTCATTATCAAAGCATCAAATATTCATGAATCGTTCCCCTTTGACTCGACCAGGGAAGGGGTGAACAGGTGCCTGACGTTGAGTCTGGATCAAAAAGTTCGTTTGCCAGTTTTCAGTTGTCAGATTTACAAGTGGATGTCCCAGAGAGTGAGATGAAATTGCATACTTATTTTCAATATGCTGGACGACCCCAACAAAGGGGCCTCATCAACGGAGGGGACAGGGGATGGCGCGGGTGTGGTCATGTCTGGCGCGCTGAGGGGGGATGTTTGTTTGTTTCAGCTGCAATGCAGCTAACCGAATCTGGCAATGACTGTTGCGTTGCTAATGTTGAAAACGTGCAACGAGGCAAGTGATAAGAGCGAGGAGTGGGAGGAGTGGGTGGGGGGTGCACGGAGTGGGCAGTGGATAGCAGAGAGAAGGATAGCGCCCAGGCATAGGCACAGTCAGCCGCAGTCACAGTCCCAGTCCCAGTCAGTGCCACATAGGGTGGCTGCCAGTCGAAAGCCGTTTAATCTCCACTGATTGCGCACACACGCTGCGTTCCACTTTTATGCTGTACACTCAAACAGCGGGTATATGCACTCTGTGCAGAAAGATGTAACGCTATAAATGGGGCCGATAAACTACAAATATTGTGAGCTAACTGAGCTGATTGAATGTGGCTCAGGTCAAAAGAAAGGGTAAATAAAATACAATTAAAATAATATATTATATAATAATTATTATATTAATAGTAATTAATAGTAATATCAATAATAAATATATTAATAATAATAGTAGTAAATATAATAAGAAAATATAAATTAATTGTAGTATTTCTTTCTTTATCTTTAATAAAAATAATTATAATAAAAATAGTAAAAATAATAGTAGTAAATATAATAAGAAAATACAAATTAATTTTAGTATTTATTTTTTTCTCTTTAATAAAAATAATTATAATCATAATATCAATAATAAAAGTATTAATAATAATAGTAAAAAATATAATCAGCAAATATAAATTAATTGTAGTATTTATTTTTAATAATAATAAGAGTAATATCAATAATACAAATAGTTATAATAATATTTGAAATTATAATCAGAAAATATAAATTAAATGTAATATTTTTTTAAATAAAAATAATTATAATAATAATATCAATTATAAAAATGTTCATAATAATAGTATAAATTAATCGTAATTTTTTTTATTATTTATAATAATGGGACTTACAATAATAATTATAACTTCTTTGTTTTTATATATTGCATAAGTAATAAAATATTAAGAATAATATTAATAATAAAAAATATAATAAATCTACAAGGAATAACACAAGGAAATATTTATTTAAAAAGGCATTTGACGGCATCATCAAACTCCGAATTATGCCCTGTTTCTACTGCAATTTTCAAATGCATATTTTCACATTTTTTCACATTCATTTACATAGAAAAACGAAGAAAAATGTGCATCAACTTTGTAGTGGAACGAAGGCATTTAACATTAAACAGAAAAATGTTTATTTACTTTGTAGTGATTAGAGGGTATTAAATCTTGATCGCCTTTCGGCGCCTACTTGCCCCATAAGGAAGTAATTCTAACCATACATTTAAGTAATTGATAGTTAAGAAGAGTTGCGTTTTTTTTACACAATTTAAGCAACATCATCATTTGCTTGGCTCAAAGGGTATTAAAATGTCGCCACTCCCCGTAAACTGTAAGTTGTTGTTGCTGTTCTCAAGGGCTACACTGCTTGTAATTATGATTTCATTCAACTTTGTCATGGGAAACAGAAAAG
The DNA here is from genome assembly GCA_035042075.1 of Drosophila macrospina. Lineage (NCBI taxonomy): Eukaryota > Metazoa > Arthropoda > Insecta > Diptera > Drosophilidae > Drosophila > Drosophila macrospina. Next base: position 743,496 of record JAWNLW010000340.1, read on the forward strand.
CAAAAAATATAATTTAAACAAAAAAAATAGAAAAAAAAAATAGTAATAAAATGCTAGCACTTTATGGGGTGGCTAAGAGGGTTGTCCACTGATGGAACAGAGTTGGAGTCAGAGTCAGAGTCAAAGTTAGAGTCACAAACAGAAGCTGCGAGTTTTTGCAAGTGTTAACAGCTTCCGCAGATGAAGATAGCAGCATAATAAAGAGAACCAGAAACATTATTTAAAGAACTAAAAGAAAATCTAGGCACGAAGCCATCAAAATGCCATTCGACTGACTCCGAAAGCCAACTCAAGTGAAGTTGAATGTGGTAAAGTGTTGGGGAAGGGGAAAGCGGAGGGAGATAAGCCAAAGCTGGATAGAAAGCGTTAATAGACAGTTAGTTGGTAGTAAAATGAGCTGAACATAAAAAATCAAATAAAATAAAGATGAGCTTAGCACCAAACTGAGCTGAGCAGAAGCCATGTTGAAGCCAGCGTTGCACAGTGGCGCAAAGGCTATTGAAAATGCCAACAAAGGTGACTTAATGTGTCCATTGAACTTTGAAGACAATCATACTTAGCAAACAAATTAGTTAATCTTTTAAAAGGCGACATCTTTAAAGTGACCATGGAGGACATATTGAGGCAAGCCAACTAAAAGCTTTGCATTTACAATTGGCAATATCGTTATGCAGCAAATCAAATATTATAACGAATCACGCTGAGAATTCTTCAAATAAAGTGACCATGGAGGACAGAAATGGCAAGTCATACTAACTGAAAGATATTCAATATTAAAATTGAGTTCAATTACATAGGAAAGTAACAGCGTAACGGCAAACAAGCTGGAAATACTTTAAATAAAGTGACCATGGAGGACCAAGTCAAGCTAACTAAAAATTATAGAAAAACAAAAATTGTTCGAAACATGTGAGAGATAATACGATAAATAATAAAATCAATATTAAATAATCAAATAAACTTGAAAAATTCCTAAAAATAATGTGACTATGGAGGACGAGCATAAAAATGAAAGCTAAACAAATGCATGCACACAAATTGAAGAGCCATTATGAAGGAAATATAGTATGGCAACACCAAGAGAGTGAACACTACAAAAAAGTGACCATGGAGGACACAAATGAGATAAAGAAAATAATTATATTAGGGTAATTTATAGTTAAGTAAGTGATAAAAGTGTTGCACATAAAGAGCGATAATCGAAAATAAGATGAAACTAAAAATCAACAATAAAAGTGACAATGGAGGACAGTTAAGTATTATAAGTAAGTAAAATGTAGCAAAAAATAATCATAACAATGAGATTTTGACTACCAAACTGTTTGACAAGAAGAAATAACTCACACAGCATTTCTTTCCTTATGTAAATTGCAATTCAAATCATTTTGCACCACTGTGCAAAGCCAGCATTCAAATCAAAATGGACCAGAAGCCCAATGTAAGCTACACAGTCGCCAGAGTATAAGCCTAGCGAACGGTTCATCGAGAATATGTGCAGACAGTCGCTCAAGTCGTTGTCGTTGCCACTGATCGTGGCTTTGGCCTTGACAGTGGTAACAACAGCACCAAGGACAGCAACAGCAATAATAGCAAGAAGAAGAACAGCAGCAACAGCAGCAGGAACACAGCAATATAATATTGAACAATTGCGAGAACTCGGACTGGGCAATGTCGTCAGTCTGCCGTTGTACAGCGATTGTAAGTATCCTAGCTGCGACTTGTCTCTCTGCCTCTCAACCCCCTCTCTATCTATCTGTCTCTCTCTCTCTCTCTATCCCTTTCTCTCCCTCTCTCTGTCCATCTATCGCTCCGTACAGTGCCTCTGTCCAAGTATGACTTCATTGTCGTGGGCGCTGGAGCAGCTGGCTGCACTTTGGCCGCACGCCTCTCGGAGAATCCCAACTGGAATGTCTATCTCATTGAGGCTGGCGGCGTGGAGAACATAATGCATCTTGTGCCCTTGATGGCGCCATCACTGCAGCTGACCGCCTCCAACTGGAACTACAAGTCCGTGCCGCAGCGTCTCGCCTGCCGGGGCATGCACAATCAGGAGTGCGCACTGCCAAGGGGCAAGGTCTTGGGAGGCACGAGCTCCATCAACTTTATGATCTACAATCGTGGCAATCGACGCGACTTCGATGCTTGGGCGGAGCGAGGCAATCATGGCTGGAGTTATGCGGATGTCTTGCCCTACTTCCTGCGCAGTGAGTCGGCTCAGCTGCAGGGACTGGAGCAATCGCCGTATCACAATCGAAGTGGACCACTCAGTGTGGAGGATGTGCGCTATCGCACCACCTTGGCCCACTCGTATGTGAGAGCTGCCCAGCAGGCGGGTCATCGACGCACCGATTACAATGGAGAGTCCCAACTGGGAGTGTCGTATGTTCAGGCGAATACGCTCAAGGGACGACGACATAGCGCCTTTAGGGCCTACATTGAGCCGGTGCGTGCGCATCGCAAGAATCTGCACATTCTGACCATGGCAAGGGTCACTCGCATCCTCATCGATGAGGCGACCCATTCGGCTTATGGCGTGGAGTTGCGGCATGCTGGGATTCAGTATCAGATACGAGCACGCAAGGAAGTGATTCTCTCGGCGGGTGCCTTCAACTCGCCACAGCTGTTGATGCTCTCGGGGATTGGGCCGGAGGATAATCTAAAGGCAATTGGCGTACCCATTGTGCAGGCATTGCCAGTGGGCAAACTTCTCTATGACCACATGTGCCACTTTGGACCCACCTTTGTGACCAACACGACGGGACAGACGCTGTTCACCTCCCAATTGACGCCACAGAGGATTGGAGACTTTCTGCTGGGACGTGCGGACACATTGATCTCCAGCATTGGTGGCGTGGAGACACTCACGTTTCTTAAGGTGCCAACGGCACAATCTCATGCCACACAGCCAGACATTGAGCTCATCCAGGTGGCCGGCAGCCTGGCCAGCGATGACGGTACTTCTCTGTCACGTGGCGCCAACTTTAAGCCCGAGATTTACAACAAAATGTATCGAGATCTCACCCGACGCCAACAGGATCATTTCAGTTTTCTAATCATGCAGTTTAAGCCAAAATCCGTCGGACGTCTCTGGCTGCACACACGTAATCCCCTTGAATGGCCACGCATCGATCCCAAGTACTTCAAGGTGCAACAGGATGTGGAAGAGCTGCTCGATGGCATCAAGGAGGCGATACGAATCTCCAAGATGCCAGCACTACAAGCCATTGGCACCAAGCTACTGGATCGCCCTGTGCCCGGCTGTGAGAGTCATCCATTTGGAACAGATGATTACTGGAGATGCTCGATACGAACATTGTCGTATACGTTGCATCATCAGGTTGCCACCTGCCGCATGGGACCCTCAAGTGATCCAACAGCCGTGGTTAGTCCACAGCTGAAGGTGCACGGCATGCGACGACTCCGCGTGGTCGACACCAGTGTCATCCCATTGCCACCCACCGCCCACACAAATGCGGCGGCCTTCATGATCGGCGAGAAGGCAGCTGACCTCATAAGGGCCGAGTGGAATTGACCTACAACTGAACGCGATCACTCCGCTGATTGTTATGATTTACATACATAAATATACATATAAACATATATATACATATATATATATATATATATATTTATATATATATATATATATATTTATATATTTAAATGGGTCAATAAAATGCGAGTCGAAAGCTTGGGGAATGTGAACGAGTCTAACGGGTTTTCGCCTTTCATGAAATCAATAGACAGCGTTGATTTCTGTCTGTCTCGGCGCGGTTGAAGATCTAATGAACCCACAAAAAATGAAAAGTGTAAACATTATCGTATTATTCTGTCACACATAAAATACTCTTCTACTGCAGAGCATATGCATTTTGTAATTCAGTTTGCCTACAGCTAAGATACATATACCTAAGTGATACAAATTAATAAATACATTAAATTACTTATAATTTTAAATGAATTCCTCTAAAGTTAATAAATCTTTCTATCTTATATCAGTAGAACTTTTCAGTGTATATCTATCTAAGATCCTGATATATTCCATTTATTTTGCTCATTTATAAGTTTCTTTTTATTCAATTCTTTTATACCCTGCACAGGAATATACATTAACTTTGTGCACAACTTGTGGAACAGGCAGAAGAAGACCCTAGAAATATATTCTTGATCTCTGTATCAACAGCCGAGCTAATTGAGCCACGAACAGGCCGTCCATTTGTCCATCCATCCATTCATCCATCCGTCTGTCCTTCTGTCCGTCCGTCCGTACATTAATCCATTGATCCATCGATACATCCATCCATCTATCCATCTGTCCATCTATATATCTATCATCCATACATCCAGCCATCCATCCATCTAACAATCGGTCCATCCGTCTGTCATTCTGTCAGTCCGTCCGAACATTCATCCATCCATCCATCCATCCATCTATCCATCTATCCATCATCTATCTATCTAACTATCTATCATCCATCCATCCAGCCATCCATCCATTCATCAATTCGACCATCTGTCCGTCTTTCGGTCGATCTGTATGAACATTTATGATCTCAGCAACTATAAATAGGAACATCAAATTTTCTATATACCCTCTCCAGATCGAGTTTATTTAAAATTCTCAATAAATTCTCCCTTCCTCTGCAAATAGATAATAATAACCCTTATTTCTAAACGTACACTCTTTCCAACTCTACAGTTATTTAAAGAATACTCTTCTTAAAGACATCTGCAAATTTCAAAAAGATCGTTCCAGAACTAAGGAAGTTATGCAGAAAAGAAAAAAGAAACAAAACTGGATTTGTGCGAGCGAGACAGAGCGGCAGCAAGCAGCAATATGAATGTAGTATTTATGTATATATCACACATGCACACACAAACATACGTGTAGTGAGCTCGAAGCTGCAAGCTTCGACAGATGTACGTTTGCTCGCTCAAAAGCTAAGTGTTACGTCACTGCACAGCTGTCAAGCACGTAAGTTTAGAATTTACCAACACTGTCAAATAGCAGACTTGCCGTGCAAAAATATAAATCTATTACTAGATAGTTTATAGTAGAAGATAAAGAGTAGAATCTGTGAGACTTTGGGGAATCTGTCGTTTGGGGAATTGGGAATATACATAGGAGATAACAATTTAGGAATTGGGATATATACATAGACATAGGCATAGACATATCTAGTAATTATGAAAATACTTTAATATTTATACTGACTGGTACAGGGTATTATACTGTCGCTCGCGCTTGACTGTTATTAATTTATGTATTTCACTCTGTAAGAGAATTAAGTCTTCGGCATGTGAAAGATAACTCTACTCTCTAATTATATTAGGTATTTGCCATGTTCATTGTCAAAGTCAACACATGTAGTTAAGCTTAAACGACAATTAGGGAGTTGTTGGAGTCTTTCAAGACAAATACACAGCTCGATTAGGTTTTATGCACACGTGAGTATAGGTAAAGTATTCAGTTTGCTGTGAGCCAGAACCGAGAGTCTGTGCCAAAAAAAAAAAAAAAAAAAAACTTGAACTCGTAATTGAATTTTTTTTTCTTTGTTGTGCGTTGAGCTGAGAGCTCTAATTATGGAACATTGTTGACTTATAAGCGTCAAACGCGTTTCGGTTCCTTTCATTGAAATGTTTCACGTGGCGCTACTTACAACGCTCTTGGCCGTGGGCAGCTTGGCGAATCCTCGATTGTTCGAGCAGCTGCAGCAACTGGGACTGGCCAATTTGCTGGAGCTGTCACTGCATCCTAATGGTAGGTAATGCACCGGGAGTAGAGAGTGATCGGGCGTGATAGCAAAATTGACATTTTTTTACTATTAACTTTTCCAAGTTATCACTTCATAGATCATTAAAGCGTCTATCATGTTTTCGTTTACTTCAAAGTTCTCCAGTTTTGAGGGAAATTACAAAGTTTTTCTGTGAAAGTGTTTTCTTGTTACGGTAGAAGTTTATTTTTTTCTCACTTTCTTTGTTTATTAATGATCTTTATCAAATTTATTTATTGAAATAACATTTGTAAACAATTAAAACAAAGATATAAGTTCTCTTCAATTTGTCTGCAGTTTCTGAATCTAAAAGCAAAAGTTGCACAAGAGACTTAAAAGCGGAAGTGAATGAAATAAAATTATTAAAAGAATAAAACTAAATACTTTTGGTTTAGAAAAACTAATTGCTTAATTATCCGTAATTTAATTAATTTATATAAAATATTTTTATTTTTTTTTTTTAATTATTTACATTTTTTGAAAAAAAGCTTAAAGCTTAAATAAAATAAAAATTGTATAAAGGTTTTTTTTCTTTTTTTTTTAAATAAAAAAATTTATATAAAAGATTTTTTTTTATTTTTTTTATTTAGATTAATTTGTTTTCATATATTTAAAACTACACAAGTGTGTTTTACATATCTCAAGCAAATAAAAACTAAAACTAAAAAAGAAAAAGTTAAAAAAAAATATTTTTTTTTTTTTAATTTAATTTTAATATATTTAAACCTACATAAACTACATAACGCGAGCAATCTAAAAGCAATGCAAAAGTTATAAGTGTCCAAGTGAAAGCTTAAATTAAAATTAGATTACAATAATTAAAAACATTTTAAAATAATAAAAAAAAAGAATTAAAAAAAAACGTTCAAATTAAAAAAAAAATTTTTTTTTTAATTTAAAATAACATAAAAGAAAAACATTTTGAATTTAAATAAATTACTCTATATTTTATAATATATTGCATTTTATAATATTTAATTTACCAATGTTAAAAATGCAGTGAAAATTAAAAAATATTGAGTGAAGTTTTGCGACTTTGTGACTTAAAAAATTGAAATTTTGAAAATGCAATGAAAATCTCTAGAGATTTACGGAGCTCAACCGATGAGCGACTTGTCAATTAGACTTTGCATAGTCAACTAAAGAAACTCTATGTGTTTGCAGTGCCGCAACAACAGGCCAGCTATGACTTTATTGTGGTTGGAGCTGGTGCAGCCGGCTGCACATTGGCAGCGCGTCTCTCGGAGAATCCCGACTGGCGAGTGGCCCTCGTTGAAGCTGGCGGCGTGGAGAACATTGCCCACTTGACGCCTATTCTGGCCGGACATCTGCAGCTGACCGCCTCCAACTGGAACTACAAGTCCGTGCCGCAGCGTCTCGCCTGCCGCGGGATGTACAATCAGGAGTGCGCACTGCCGAGGGGTAAGGTCTTGGGAGGCACAAGCTCCATCAATTATATGATCTACAATCGTGGCAATCGACGCGATTTCGATGCTTGGGCGGAGCGAGGCAATCATGGCTGGAGTTATGCGGATGTCTTGCCCTACTTCCTGCGCAGTGAGTCGGCTCAGCTGCAGGGACTGGAGCAATCGCCGTATCACAATCGAAGTGGACCGCTTCGGGTGGAGGATGTGCGCTATCGCACACAGATGGTGCACGCCTTTGTGGGTGCCTCGATGCAAGCGGGTCATCCTCGCACCGATTACAATGGTCAATCGCAGCTGGGGGTATCCTATGTCCAGGCAACGACTAACAATGGACGTCGTCACAGCGCCTTCTCCGCCTACATTCGTCCCATTCGGAATCAACGCTCCAATCTGCACATTTTTCCCTTTTCTCGCGTGAATCGCGTACTCATCGAGGATGCCACCAAATCAGCGTACGGCATAGAGTTTGTTTACAAGAGGAAGAAGTACATCTTCAAGGCACGCAGAGAAGTCATTCTGTCGGCGGGTGCCTTCAACTCGCCACAGCTGTTGATGCTCTCGGGGATTGGGCCGGAGGATAATCTAAAGGCAATTGGAATACCCATTGTGCAGGCATTGCCAGTGGGCAGACGTCTCTATGATCACATGAGCCACTTTGGACCCACCTTCGTGACCAACACGACGGGACAGACACTTTTTCCCTCACGTGTGAACATTGCGGATACAATATCCTTTCTCTTGACTGGCAATCCAACAACGCGTCTGAGCTCAATAGGAGGAGTGGAGGCCTTGGCTTTCGTAAAGTCACCACGATCAGAGCTACCCAAGGATTGGCCAGATCTTGAGCTGATCCTGGTGGCCGGCAGTCTCGCCAGCGATCAGGGAACAGCGCTCAAGCAAGGCGCCAACATAAAGGACGAGATCTATCAGAGACTCTTCGAGCATTTGGAAAGAACGCAGCAAGATCATTTCACGCTGCTCGTCATGCAATTTCATCCGAAATCTGTTGGACGCCTGTGGCTACGCGATGCTAATCCAGCAAGCTGGCCCAAGATCGATCCCAAGTACTTTATAGATCCAGACGATGTGGAGTATCTGCTGGATGGCATCAAGGAGGCGATACGAATCTCCAAGATGCCAGCACTACAAGCCATTGGCACCAAGCTACTGGATCGCCCTGTGCCCGGCTGTGAGAGTCATCCATTTGGAACAGATGATTACTGGAGATGCTCGATACGAACATTGTCGTATACGTTGCATCATCAGGTTGCCACCTGCCGCATGGGACCCTCAAGTGATCCAACAGCCGTGGTTAGTCCACAGCTGAAGGTGCACGGCATGCGACGACTCCGCGTGGTCGACACCAGTGTCATCCCATTGCCACCCACCGCCCACACAAATGCGGCGGCCTTCATGATCGGCGAGAAGGCAGCTGACCTCATAAGGGCCGAATGGCACTAAGAGCAGAGCTGAGCAGAGGGGAGCCAAGGGATGGCGAAGGGGAATGGGATTGGGAATGGGAATGGGAATGGGAATTGAAAAGGTAATGGGAATTGGGGGGGTAAAGTGCTCCAAGCTTGTTATTTGCTTGGGCAAGTTAATTAAATGAAATCGCCTAACGAGCCTGGTGCCAAGTTGGGGGTTGGCCAGAGTCTAAGCCGGAGCTGTTGCCGTTGCCGTTGCCGTTCCCATTGCCGCAGAGTGCATTCACCCAGTCCCAAGCACAAGGGTTGAAAAACTTTGACTAGGCACAGCAGCAACAACAACAACAACACCAACAACCACAGCAACAATAAGAACAACATCTAACGGGGTTGTTTGACGGCGGCAGTCATAAAATAGTCAAAACATGAAACTGAAAACTTGACTGCGATGCTGTTGGCTGTACCCCAAAGCAAGGATGGGCTCAACCCATAAGAGCAAGAGAGAGAGAGAGAGAGCGACAGACAGAGATAAAGACAGAGAGTGGGAGAGGGGGTCGGGTGATCACAGGGCGAAAAGCGGGGAGGTGGTATGTGGCATATCAACTTGGGGGTGCGCATACAAGTGGTTATCAGTGTGCGAAGGCTGCGGCTGCGGCTGCGACTGTGGCTATGGCTGCTTTGTTGTTGTTGTTCTTGTTGTTGTTGTTGTTGTTGCTGTTGCTGTCATCCTTGTTCTTGTTGCTGTTGTTGTTGTTTGAAAAATTCAATATGCATCAACGGGGAATACACATACATGCAAAGCTCGCACAACAAAGACAACAACAACCACTATTAAGCATATAATTTTGTTTTATTTTTTTTTCTTTTTTTAATGTCAAACACAACGAAGCTTTTATACTCTTAAGTTCTGTGTAATTAAATTAATATTTAGTTAAGTTTGTATACTCTTAAGTTTCTTATAAATAAATGTATTAATATATTTAAGTTGAATAATATTTTGATGCTAATTTTTCAAAAATAAATATTTGCCTAATAACAAAAATATATTTATAAAATTTAAATTTATGTATAAATGTATTCCCTAAAGACAAAAAAAAAACATTTTTATATTTAAATAAAATAATCTGAAGCAACTTTTGTTATCTGAAGCTTTATTGTATTATTAAAATATAGGTTTCATTACAGCAAACTTAAAAAAAGAATAAAATTGTGCAATAATTTAGTTAACAAATGATCTAAAAATAAAACAATATAAATAAAAAAATATGTGAACATAAAACAAATATAATTTACTTCTATTTGTAGATCAAAATTTTGATTGAAAAACAATTTATATTGAATAAATTGTAATATTGTAATAATAATACAAATAGAAGTAAATTATATAATAATTATAAGTCTTTTTTTGCAATTTCAATAATTAGTTTTCGTAGCTTTCATTTACTTAATATATTTATTAAAAATTAGCTGACAATGTGATTCTGTTATCGAAAAGTTTCTATTAGTTGACAAAGTGATCGTGAAAATATGAAATATTTCGAAACGCTGCTTAAACTTTGCAGTATTTGTTTATAATAATTTAGTTAATATCTTTAAAAATGTATCTAAATATTTATTTGATACAAACTCGCATTAATTGCCTACAAAACTTTTCAAATATTGCATTCATAAACCTCGCAAATAATTTGTTTGGTATTTATAATATTTGCTAAAATATTTTATTTAATTCTTTAAATAATAATAATATATTAAATATATATGTAAGTAAATGTATTAAATAATATACCATGATATCAATTTATTAATAATACAAATTATATGGGAAATAAACTTTATCACAATGTGCAACTATGTTGATTTTTCTTAACTTAAATTCTAATCGGCTTAACAAGAATTGTTTGTCTGCTTTTTTTCTGCAAATAACACAATTCCTAATACAGAAAAATAAACTAACACAAATCAGCTGATTTCGACAACCTGAACAAAGCACAAAGCTATTTGGGATTGAAACATTATCGGTAACAAACATTTGCAATCATGCGAAAGTGTTGAAAAAACAGGCGGAACATCGTTTAGCAAATTTAAGCATTAATACAATTCAAATGATGACTTAAATATGTCAATAGCATTCATCAACAGACCTTTTTTAAGTTGTTAAACGGCTTTGTCGGAGGGGAATGACCATAATTCGGTTCATTAAGTGCCTAATAAGTTTTATAACTTAATGGTGCAATGACTTAACAACGCGATGACTTTGTCGACACTTTGTAGCACAAGTGAAATAACAAAAACAAAATTTAATTATATTAAACGTGATTCAATTTGACGTATATGAAGGATATATATATGTATGTATAGCGAATATACCCCAAAAGTGTGCAAAAGTGTATTAAAATGACCCTAAGCCACAAGCGGATTTTCGCTTAGCGCCGCAAAGTATGCAGCAGAAATTGTGGCAACTGCAGTCTGTCAACAATGCGGTTGGGGTTTTGCTTAATTGCTGCATTTAAAATTAGTCAACGGGTTGGACGAGCAACAATGCATTTCTCTCTGTATGGGTGTATGTGTGTGTATGTGAACACTTAACGCTATAATTAAAACTCACCTGAAACAATTAACGCCTCATTGGGGCCCGTTGTGTGTATGTTGCCCATGTTGGAAGACTCTGTGTTGGGATGTCCTCCTTTAATATTACTTGAATATAATATACGCTTACACTACGTATACTGATCAAACTGCAAATGCGTTCAGTTCACAAAAATGCTGTATCACAAAAAAAAATTATACTTTTATAACAATAAGTAAACAAACACAAAATGAAGTGCACTTCGTATAAGGGCTGGCCTTATTTTCCTGACTACGCTCGAAAGTATGATACACTTTATTCGGTTGAAGCATTTAGTTTACTGCACGAAAGTATGCTACACTTTATTATGGCAGCTAAGCACGATTTTGTTTTGTTTTTGTTTTTGCTTTTACGTTTTGAGGCGTCGGCGTCAACAACAACAACAATAAATACACACAACAGTAACTTGTTTTCAGCTATTTACATGGATAACAACTGTTGTTGTTGTTGGAAAGCACACGATTTTATCGATATTCTAGTTACCCGCATATCTATTAACATTTATGTATGTACATAGATTATAAAAAAAAGCTCTGAAATGTCTCGTGATAATTCAATTATTTTATTTCGTCACAAAACTTTGATACGAGAAAAAACCACAACGGCAACAATGCAAAGTGAAAAAATCGGCAAAGAGCGAAGAGCCACAATAAATAAAATTAGAACAGCAACAACAACTCCCAATACGTATAATGGCGTCCCCAGAATGGGTCGGATGGTGGCAGCATGACGCAAACATCGAAGCATTAAAGCGTCGCAGCGAAGCGACTGCGACGCGACGTCATTTACACTGGGAGGATGGGCAGCATGTGCTTTGCCCATGTATATGTATATGTGCATGGGTGTGTGTGAGTGCATGTATGTACATACGTACATATGAGTGCGTGTGTGCCTGCCGAGTGGTACTCCAAAAACGCAAATATTCAGAGCAACAACAGCAATGCCGCCTTATCATGAGCTCATCATCCATCAGCGAGCAGCTTTTGATACATGTATGTATAAAGGTATATTACTGTTTGTAGAAGGCAAGACGCAAACAGATTAAAACAAAAGCAGCACACAGTAAGTGCAACAATAGGAAGCACACAAAATATACGCATATACATATATATTTATATGTACACACACACACATACACAAAAATACACGAAAAAAAATAACCCCTAGTGGCTGGCGTAGTTGTTATTGGAATCTGGTTGGGGTTGCTGCTGTACGCAAAAATTCTTATTGGAAGTAAACAGTTTTTCCCCGTTTACTTTAATCTTGTTAAATTATTGTTGCTTAACTGCCAATCGCACACACAAAGTCACTAGTCACTTGTTAATACGTTTTAAGACCGGCGTAAAATGTAAAATATTATTAAAAAAGAACCGCGCAATGAGACGAGCGCGATTTATCAGCGGGATTCGTTTTCAGTGGCACTCACACATTAAACTAAACAACAACAAAAAGTAGCAAAAAAATAAACTCGTAGTGAATTCAATGCGACAACAAGTTGCAGGCACACACATACACACTGTCGCAATTACTAAATTGGTTTTATTATTATTAAATAATTGAAATTCACCAATAGTAGCAAATTTTTCCGGCACTTTACCGCAGAACTCCGCAATCGAATTGGTAATGTTTTATTTTTGTTCCGATTATCGATATAACAGTTTCGTATCGAAATTGAATGCGCTAGAGTGACCAGCGTGAAGCCGGTTATGGTATTCTTTTTGGAGTGTGACTGTTTTTGCTAGTATTAAATCGAATTTCATGGCACGATAACACTGCCGATAAGCAATGGTATTTTATTTATATTTTATATATAAATAAAAGAGTATTTATTTTATGGAGAAGTGCATGCCAAAATTATTATGTAAGATATAAATTTGAATTTAAATTTAACTGATGTATATTGATAAGTTTCTAAGCAACCCAGTGTATCATGCTTTATGAATTGATATGGTAAAGATATCGATACATCAAACAGAGAACTCGCTCTTTTTTGAAAAGCCGCCGAGCTGGTTAGACGCAAATTAATAAGGATGAATATAACCGTTGGTATTAATTTTATATGCTACTCTGAAAGCAATAATGGATTCAAATCATCAGGAAGCTGGCGGAAGCGAGTGGATAAATTAACTTTGGAAAACTATAGAAAAAATGTCGATCAGCGAACTAACAAAAACGCGCAGAACGTATGAGACATGGCGCCAATAGCAGACAATAAGAAGGCCTGTAAGAGAGAAAGAGACGCTGAAACAATTCCATCGCAGTTTTTAGAAAACAATGAAATACAGAAATTGAGTAAAGATATGAAACTACTGGAAATGTGAAAGCGGCTAGCAGAATTACAAATAACATGTAGCTTATGCTGATAAAGAAATAGCTGAGTTGCGGAATGGATCAAAGGACCGATATTCTACATAGCCCATGTAGCTCTGTTGACTTGCCAGTTGAAGAGCGAATTAATTAAAGTTTTTGAAAAGGTGTCAGTGGCACGAGATCATTGTAGAGGAACGGCAAGATCGGATGGGCATGGCAGTAGCTATGTTATATTGTAAATATATATTCTAAAAGTGCATATTGTAAGCAACAGCGGCAACGAAAGTATGATATAAATCCAAGTATTCTGTTCCATAAGATCATAATGTAAATAGCATTAAATACCGAGATCGAGGGCGATTTGCCGAATGTAAGATGTAAATTTTAATTTACATTTAACCGCTGTATATTGATAAGTTCCTGAGCAACAAAGTGTATCATGCTTGATGAATCAATATCGAAAAGATATGTAATTCCCGCAATAATTTAGTTTGCCTGTATTTTAATTTTGGCTGACAATCGGTTATCGATATATTGTTAAAAGCACCCCAGCAATTTAATAATCGCTAATTCCTATTTAAATTAATATATAAGAAAATGAATCGAAAAAACTCCGAAAAACACTGCATGAATAACTATACAGACAGTGAGCGTTGTTATTTGTGCAATTGCGCCTTTTTGGATAAGAAGGTGTACGAGCATATGTTCGATAGGCGTTTCAATGTAAATGGCATCGAACAGGGCACTTTGGCCAGCATATTGTCCAGTGTTTTGGGCAGCCCGCTGCAAGAGAAGCTGGTGCACTCCACGGTAAGTAATCTCTCATATGCCCACAGACTGTTCATATTAATGGTACCGATTGCAGAACATATGCAGCACCTGCAAGGTGAATCTGGTTAACTATGAAGCGTTGTCGCGACAATTGTTCCAGTTGAGATTGGAAATCATCCAGACACACAAACAAACTACCAAATTGTATGAGGCTAAACTGATAAAAGATTCCAGTACAAAGACTTTGGGTGCGCAGTGTACAAAGCCTTCAGACTCGGAACATAGCTCTGAGAATGATGAGGAAGATGAAAACGTGCAATGCTTCCAGGACATTGAGGAAGTCCTTGCTAAAGAGCAATGCTATGAGGACTCACACTTGATTAAACATTCCTCTGACGATTTGGATGTGATAGAACAATGCCCTGAGGACGTGGATGTGATAGAGCAATGTTCTCAAGACTTGAATTTGATAGAACAATGTTCTCAGGACTTGAATTTGATAGAACAATGTTCTCAGGGCTTGGACTACGTAGAGGAATGCTCTGAAGACTTGGACTTCATAGATCAATCCTCTGACGACTTGAACTGCATAGAACAATGTTCTGAGGACTTGGACTTGGTTGAGCGCTGTTCCGTTGACACAGAGTTTATTAATGATGAAGAGAGTAACATGGAACAGGTTTATAGAACAAGCTCAGGTTGCCGACGATTCTTAAACCACATAACACATTTAATTGTCCAACAATACTTGCAGATGGCATGCAAAATGAGGCACAAGACTCAAAGGAATGCCACAGACGCCGCAACGTCACCCAAAAGAAATTCACATGCTCGTACTGTGGCAAAGTTTGTGATCGCCGCGTACGTCTGTTGGAGCACGAACGCATCCATACCGGGGAGCGTCCCTTCAAGTGTGATAAATGCGGCCTTGGCTTTGCCCAGCGTGCCAATTGGCGTAGTCATGTGAAGGCCACACATCTGAAAGAGTCCAGTTTCAAGTGCAACGATTGCGGATGCAATTTCAAGCGGCGTCGTCTACTCGACAATCACATCAAGTCGGTGCACCTGAAGCTGCGCAATTTGAGCTGTGAGCATTGTGAGGCCACGTTCAGTAATCCCATCTATTTGAAGAAGCATATGACGCGCCACACGGGCGAGAAGAAGTACAGTTGCCAAATCTGTGGCAAGAAATTCAGGCGCGCCGAGAATCGCAATGTTCATCATTTTGTGCACAGCATGACGAAGCCATATGCCTGTAAGGTTTGTGGCGAAGGCTTCATGCGCAGACATCAGTTGGTCCAACATGGTAAATTGACCAAACATGCCAACCCAAAGATCGTGCGGCTTAAACCGCAGTTCAGTGCGGCCAACAGTGACAAGCTGCTGTTGCAGCGTCTTCCAGCTGCAGGAGTGGAATGAACCAAACCTACGGAATCTATACAACAAATCTCATTGATAAATCAACTGATTTACAAATAATTAAAAGTCTGATACATTGCAAACCCCCTCTCTCTCTATCTTATGTCTATTGTTGCTCTCCCTTTCTGGCACCCTTTGTTTTGGCGGAGTTTCCCTGAGCTTTGCTTATCCTGAGACTCCAGGAATGGGTAATAAGTCAATCTATTCTGCCAACTCATCAATTCTTATCAATATTAGATCTATTTATCTAATTCATTCATCATTAGTATATTTTGCAAATAGATTTACATATATGCGTTCAGTAAACAATGTGCGAGCGAGAGGCAACCAACAAAAAAAAGCAGTGTTGCATAGCGTTTTGTAGTTGTCAGTTCAGTCCATGCTTAAACAGCTGATGCAACTTCTGACGCACAGCTGATTTTTGCCTTGGGCAACCTTGCAGGCTAGCTGACCCCATGAAGTTTCTGCACTAAACTGAACATTGCCAGCAATTTAACAAATGCAATTATATTTCCAAAGCTAAGGCATCACTGGCTTGGCTAACCCACAGCGTTGCCAGACCAGCGCAAACAGCAAAGCATGCTTTCAAACGACAGACTATCAAAAGATATTTTAGCCAATTCTTTAGGCGCTGACGAGTCCATTGAAGTCCATGCCATGAAATACAAGTAATATATCTCTTTATTGCGTCACTCAACGGCTCCGCTAGTCTAGCCTAATAAAAAAAGAGTTGGGGGTTGGGGAGGAATAGAATGATTGGAGAAAAAAAGAACCGTCTTGGCAGCTTCGTCTTGGTGTGGGAGTTAGCAGTATCGCGTTGTATATTCTCTCTTCTTGACAGCCTCCGCGAGTGTTTCTTTCTTAAATATACACACACGAAGAACACACATTCAACTGTATCTTTATGGTTGTATTATTAAAAAAAAATTACGTTTGTTTTCAGTTTGTTTAACACCGGCTGGGGCGGCTGGCGATGTACACCGCCACTGCCCCCGTTCCAGACACACATTTTTTATTCAGAACGCAACATCTTCTCCTTTTGACGCTGCAGCTTCTTCTTGGAGAGCTTCTTCTTTGTGGGCTCATCATCGGCGGCCTTGGCGACAACCTCCTCCTTCTCGGTCAGAATGACCTCAACGTGGCATGGCGACGACATATAGGGATTGATGCGACCATGAGCACGGTATGTGCGGCGACGCAGGCACTGAGCGCGATTCACCTGAATGTGATCAACAACCAGACGATCGACATCGAGTCCTCTGTAGTCAGCATTAGCCTCAGCGTTGCGCAGCAACTGCAACAGGAATTCGGCAGACTTCTTGGGCCAGCGACCTTGTGTGGTCTTCCACTGCTTGGCCTGAGCGCAACGGCCAACTCCACCGTTGAAACGGCGGAAGGGCACGCACTCCTTCTGTTCGACAACAGCCTTCAGGAAACGCTGGGCACGACGCAGGGGCATGCGCTTGATGGCCTGTGCGGTCTCATGGGTGTTCTGGCGAGACCAACAAACAAAAACAGATATGTTAATACAATAATCGCTTGAATTGCCAAAACAAAATGTGGTCAAAAAGTGTGCGTGTGTATAGATGTGTGTGTGTGTGATTGTTACTGTGCCACGCTACAGGTAGAGACGAGCGCATTGAAAACAGTTCGCCGCTGTTTTAACATGGCCGGGAGTTGTTTTAGGCGCAGTGATCTCAATAATCACACGAATCTGTGTGCAATCATCAAAAGTATATACTGCGACATCGACTGGGAGGATCAACAATTGGATTGAATTTACTTGTGTCGAGCTACAGGTAGAAACGAGTGCATTAAACACACCTCGCCGCTGTTTTTAACCGACTGGAGTTTGCTTTGGGCACGTCTCAATTAATAGTCGCTCCATTAAAGTGGAAGCGAGTATATTAAACAAAGCGTGCCCACAAAAGTCTCAATGTTATTGTTGTTGTCGTTGTTGCTGTGCACAAGGTTTTAGAAGAGTGCGTCGTTGGGTTTCGACTGCGCTCAGCTGATGAACTTGTCCATTAAAGGGATTAGTCTAGCAACAATGCAAAAGTGAAATGCTGCACTTAATTTGGCGGTCGATTCACTGATTTATGTTGCAAAAAAAAAAAAAGAAAAGAATAAAAGCACGCACACACACATCGTACATAACCACACTTTTGCCAGTTAATGTCAATAACAACAACAACAGCAGCAGCGGCTTGGCGTCCGTCTGTGCAGGAATTGTCTTGAAACTTACCTTGAAATGAACACGTAGATTGGGACCGCGCGCCTTGCACGACTTGCTGGCGTTATCTGGCTCACGTGAGTAACGGCCCATTGTTTAATATCTACAAAATAGTAAATACCAAAAAAAAAACAAAATTTAGTCACTTCCAAGTAACAAGAAAAAAAAGAGTATGTTTGTATGCACAGAAAAAAAGAATAACACAATTTTTGCAGTCAATTCATAGTTATTTGTTTTCGCAATTCGTCTGCAATTTCATGCACAACGCAGGCAGCACTTTATATTCTTTCATATTTTACGCGTTTCGTATGTTAATACATTAATATTGTAACGATGTTTTAAAATTTAATAGCGGCCTTGCCAATTCAGCGTACCTCCTTCGTCGTGTACGAAACCGGAAAAGAACCTTTGACAGAGAGTTGGCGGCCATGCTTGATATCGCCGCTCATCGTTATCGATAAGCACAACACAGTGTTGCACAGCATATGTGTGCAAATTATCGCACACAGTGTTGTATGCGCAGAGCATAACAGCCAGCTTTTGATTGAGTGCGTGCAAAACGAACGCGCGCTTTTTGAAAATATATTGATATGAAAAATAATAGTACTCATAAGAAGTGAGAAGAAAATATTGCGTTTTTATTTCCTTCCGTTGCATTATGGCAAAAAGAAACGACAGTGGACAATCAGTAATATTGATATATAAGTATATATATTAATATGTGTATGTATATGTATATATTTATGTATTTAGTAATACGCTTTTGTATGCGCATTCACTTGTACAAATTGCTTATGAGTGGTACTTGGCACAACCATAAAACGTTATTCATTTAAAAGCTCACTCACTCGTTTAGTTAGTTGCTTCCCCACAATTTCTTTATTACAATTCTGCCATTTTGATATGTACTTACAATGCAAATTAATTGAATTAATTCAATTTGCTGCCTCAACGTTTCGTTGATTTTTCTTCGCTGATCGCATTTGATTTTTTTTACTACTAGCTAATGTTACTGGTAGTATATGAGTACTACTGCTACTATTGCTACTACTAATACTACTGCTTTATAAATGCTTAAATTCTGCATATATATAGTATATATTCTTAGTACTTGTACTTAGTTAGTCAATGAGCATACTTGATATAATTTCTATTGCCGTTGCTGCGGATTTCTGTTTCTTTTTCTTTTCTCTTCTATTTTGTGTGTGTGTGTGTGTGTGTGTGTGTGTGTGTGCGAATTTGAACAACACAACGTTGAGCACTTGAACAAAATAATGCAATAAATGTTGTAGCATATAAATTTTTGTCATTTATTTGTGTTTTTTTTTTTTTTTTTTTTTTTTTTGCTGGGAAAGGCTCTGGATCTTTGGAGCTGAGCTCTGCTTGGCTCGATTCACGTCGTCATCAGTCACCGTCACCCAGCAGACAACAACTGAGACAAATCTAATTTACATGATCGCTCGCATTATCGTCCATTGTATTATAATCATCACGACGACGACGACGACGTCGACATCGACATCGACCTCCGCCTGCATCTGCGCCTGCGCAGCTAACCCCGCCCTCATGCCATTGTTATTGTTGTTGTTGCTGTTGCTGTTGTTGGACTGTGGCGAGTTCAGTGGTTGGCGCTTCCTAAGTGGATGACACTCAAGCTCATTGAGCGCTCCAATGTGATGGAACGAGAGGCAGGCTGAAGCTTTAGCTGAAGCTGAGGCAGGCAGCGCTGCTGCACCTAGGCTACAAATTATAATACGAGTAAACATAATACAACAACGACAGCAACAACAATAGCAACAACAACAACGACAACAACAACAACAACACTAACGTACAATAATAACAAAAGCAAAGCAAAGCATTTGGAGAGCTCGCACAGCGCACTAAACAATGCGAAAAATATATCTGAATTTATTTTCGTTTTCAATTTCTGTGGCCAGTTTTAAAGTTCAAGCCGCGACATTAACACACGAAATCTGCGATTATCCGTGCCACATCGAAAATATACACACATATACATACACATATATATATCTATATAATATCTATAACTTATTTATTGCCATCTCTTTCGCGCGTCAATTGAATTTCAAATTCGGTTTCTTGCATTTTTTTGTTTAACGTTTTTTAGAGCGTGTAAAACAAAAAACAAAAAATAAAAATCAATTGATCTGTAGCAAAAATAACAATAAATTAAATAGTTAAATTTGCGAAAATACAATAATAATAAAGTCAACAAAACATAAATAAAATTAACAAGAAATAATAATAATTAAAAAAGAAGGAACATAAATAAATAAACGCAAAATAAATGCAATTAAAATACAACGAAATATAAAAAACAACAACACAAAATATTAAAAAAAAAGACGTATAAAATTTTGGCAAAATTATAAACATTGAAAAGTTTCCCTTAATGTTAAGGAAAATTTTCAGCGGAAAATTCTTGTAAATCAAGAGAGAACAATAAATATTTAAAGAAAAGCAACAAAATAAATTTTAAACAAATTCCAATGTGGAATTATGAAATCATAACAAAGCAAAGGAAACACACAACAACTGAGAGTACAGCAACAACAACAACAACACTAAAAGCAACAACAACAACACGAACGACAACAACAACGAGCAGAACATAAAGGAAATTTATTAATTGAATTTCTGAAACAAAAAATTCAACAGGCAATTGAAGCGCCATAATTAAACTTACATTTGTATAAAATTATAAACAATAATAGCAACAATAACAATAACAACAATTAGAACAACTATAAGTATATCGTTTTGGCTATGGAATGGTATTTATTTATACATTTGCTTATAATTTAAACGTTAACATATTTAAATATACTTGCGAAGCTCGTACCTATTGAGAAATCTATTGAGGTCGTCTGTATAGCTTCTTCTTCGACTAAGCGTATACCCTGTAAATAGTTGTGCAGCCATTGACATGACTGCTTGAGCTATTGCAGTTCTTTTACACTAAGTTTTGATTGTAAGTTATTCTAGTTTTGATCTCCAGTTAATTGTAAACTTACTTCAAGAGTTGCATTCTATCCGGCATTGCTCGTGTGTTACTGTAAGCAAAATTATTCGTTTAATAAGAAGACAATTTAAGCATAATTAACAATATGTTGGCAGAAAAGCCATCGCGCAACAGTAAAATACCCTGTGCCATCTGCTAATTGAAGTATTTTGATTATAATAGAAGTAGCTAAGAATAGAAGAATAAATACCCTGTTATTTAATGACTTCTCTATTGAAACACTCCTATTTTTTATGAATTCTTTGCATGCTCATAGCAGCAAGCTTTTGCATATGTACACATACTCGAACACAAGCTGACTGCTACGTCACTTCATCTACATACACATGCATCGCAGTCGTTCGCTGTCTCGCTCGCACCCATAAGCAATGCATAAATGTCTTCACTTTCTTTTCTGAATATCTTCCTTATTTATAGATCGATCTTAATGAAACTTTCAGCTGTGCTTCTGTGTGATATACTTCAAGCAGCTGTTAAGTTAGAAGTGTCTGAGAAATGTGGCGAGGGTAGCTCATATGGTTGATGAGAACGACGCTTTCAGACAGACAGACAACTCATCGGTTGATACTGTTCAAGAATATATATACTTTAAGCGGTCTGCCACGCCTCCTTCTGCCTGCTATACATACTTCATGCACAAAAGCTAATATATCCCTTTACAGGGTATTAAAACGGTGAAATTTCTGACATGTTTTCCACCCACAGGGGTAGCTTTTCTTCAATGAAGTGAACGCTGCTTTGTGATAGATTTTTTAGATAGCTAAACCAAAAGTCTATGTCCCCAAATTACCACCTTAGGGTTATTAATAAGCATATTCCTTTGTTTTCCTTTTTTCTTTCTTAAGATTATGACAAAAGTTTCCTTAAATTGTTGCAATTCAGCTCCAAAATTGTGTTAATATTTACAACTGTTTGCCACACGTTTTTCCAACTGGGGAGTAGTTGTTATTTAAATATAAATCAATTCAATGAATTCTTAAGTTGATCAACTTGCAGATTTTAGCTTAGCGAAGACAACTGTATTTAAAAAAAATAATTGCAGGGTATATTAGGTGTTTACATGTTATGTAATGAGTATTTTGGTTCACTGGCCCCACACGACCTTAGCGACAAATTTAAAAATGGCCTTTAGACAAGATTTACAAGCATCTCTCTCCCTGTCTGTCTCTCTCTCTCTCTCTCTCTCTCTCTCCCTCCCTCTCTCTTTCCTTCTGCCTCTCTTCACATACATGAATAAACATATACATCTAGTTCTATGTCAAGGGAGAATGTGGCAATCAAATTGTAAATTGATTTCTTAGCAATAAAATTAGCATACAAATCTTGGGAAATTGTTGTAAGCGCACTTGTTATTATTATTAATAATTGTTATTGTTATTGCTATTGCTATTGTTATTGTTATAGCACATTTGAAATGAAAGCACAATCAATATGGATATATTAATATATAGTTATGCCAAGTCATTTGTACTATGGGAAGGGCTTCAGAGCGTGACAAGACTGTGACAAGCGAAGTCTTTGAACCGGTTGCAATTCCGAAATAAACAACACAAATAATTCATAACGTCAGTTCTGTGGGATTAGAATGTCAGTGTGAGATCCTTAGACATTAACATTATCATTATCATTAACATCATCATTATTATAATTATTATGATCAGTCTGCATATCTTTTTGTATGAACAATTCGACTTGTGCTTCGTCACACATCGTCATACGTCCAGCTGTCTTCCCATCTGTCTGTGGCATTAAGGCGTCATCAATGTCAGCCAATGTGAACCACGATGAGTTCTTGTTTTCCTTAGCGTCTTCAAGTCCGGTCGATTCTGGCTCATTCCAGACGTAACAAGCGGTTTGAGCAGCATCTGTTGCATCCACACGTTGCCAGCGTGTATAGCCCTCTCGCTCTACCTCCTCTCTCTCTCTCTGTCTGTTCGTATGTGCCTCTCTCTCTTTCCTTCTCTCTCTCTCTCTCTCTCGCTTTCTCTCTTCACACCTCGTTGTGCTTGAACCGCACTGTCAGCTGACCTCCAGCAATAGACATCGCCTGACCTCCACCTGAGGCATAAATCTCTTCAACAACAAGCGCATGCAGCAAGTGTGAAAGGGAGGGCAAGAGAGATAGCTAAAGAGATAGCTAAAGAGAGAGAGGAGAGAAATAGAGGGAGAGAGATAGAGAGAGAGTGAGAGAGGGAAAGAGAGCCCGGGAGAATATGACTGACTGACAGACAGGCATAAGTAGTTGTTAATCAAGCATCGATTTCCGCGAACATGAAAACGTGAAGCCGAAATAGCAACAACAATAACATTAACAACAACAATAACATTAACAACAACAACAACAACAACAAAATAGCCGCGTCACGTCACATTCGCACCATTTTCACCAGTCTGCGAAAAGCGAACAGTTTTTTCTTATAGTATTTTATTTCTGTATTTATATTATTATTCTCTTGTTTTTTGAACAAACGCAGATGCGAGCAAATCTTCTGATCGAAGCTAAGTCGAATGTGCTATGCACTGCAAAGGGCAGCCAGGAGTTTGTGTATTTGTTGTTTCAATTCCATTTCATTTCGTTCCATTCCATTAAATTCCATGCCACTCTTTTGCAGCCCCTTCAAAAAATGTTGCTTAATTTCTTAAGAAATTTCTCTTTGAAAAGAAAACGTATTCAATTACTCAATTGAATCTGTTTATCTGTTGTTTCAATTCCAGTTCATTCCAATTTCTTGACATATATGTATACATTTTTAAAAAATATATTTACTTTAATTTACTTTCATCTTCTTTCATCTTTCTTATTAAGCTTGGTCAAACGCTCTTCAGTGTTCAATTCCATTTCGTTCCATTTCCTTTAAAAAATGTTTCAGTTACTTGCTTAAATTAAAAGTCAAACATCAGCTTCAGCATGTGAAATTCGTGCCCTTTTCTATTCCATTTCATTTCAATCCCTTCCGTTTTGTTTCGATCCGTTCCGTTCAATTGTCTTGTATCTTTCTTATTTTAATTCCTTTCAAATTTCTGTCAGTTTAAGTACGTTTTAATTCTGTTTCATTCTATTACTTTCTGTATCATTCTATTCCAATCTGTTTCATTCCATTCCATTCTGTTTCATTCCATTCCATTCCCCTCCACAATCAATGTTTTTCTATATCTTTATCATATCAACACAAATCGAAGCCTTACGCTAGATTCCACTCATAACATTTTCGTTGCGTGCTCTTTCATTGTATTCTGTTCCATTCCCTTTCGTTCCACAATTTCCATATATTTCTAAAAATCAATTTAGATCATGGAATATGGCAGATTCCGCACTTGATATTTTCATTGCATTCCATTTCATTGCTTATAATGCCATTCCGTTCCATTTCATTCCAATCGTTTCCCCTCGTTTCAAGCTAACATACTGAAATTTTCGTGCAATTCCATTGTACCATATTCTAAGTGAATCTCAACTCTAGCTCTTAGTTCACATCTTAATGAAGTGTTACATCTTGAGTTACAATCGATATACCCGCTGTTAGGGTATCGCAAGCATATGGCTAGAGTCGACACAGTGACTGGGAACGGGACTGGGCCAACCGAAGTCGTCCATTGTCCAACGTCCGATGTCCGATGTCGTCTGTGGTATTTAGTATATAGTATATTTATGAGACGACATGTTCATGCACATGTTGTTCAATCTACGAGTAGGTGGAACTTTGTTGTTGTTCTCTTTGATAGAATTAATGGTTCGATATGTGATCTATTTTTGGATGACACTTCGATTGCTGCTCTCTGACGCAGACAGGGCTGTATTAACTGGTTGAAACGGGTGTTTTCTCGCCGAATCCACGATATATGCAATTTTAGTGATTATGTAACTAAGAGCAGCATAAGCTCTATAAGGATAAAGCAGGCAAGGAAACGAAATGATGGGGAAATGAAGAAACCTTTAGAACATTTAGAGCAATGTATAGGGTATACCGAAAGAGGAGCAAAAAGTAAAATACCCATAAAAACAGCAAAACACAAGATTTTTAGTAAACTGCTAAAATATAAAACAAAAAAAACAAAAACATACACAAAAAGAAAACAACAACGAAATATGTATGTGCTCAATGCATACATACATACGTTGAATGTGTATAAAATTTGAAATTCTATTTCATTTATTTTTCTTTTCGTTGCTCAATTTGAAAACATTTACGCCTATTTCGCTTTAACTATGCATCTCTCGCTCACACTCGCGCTCTTTGCCACTTTTTCAAATGTTTTTGCGTGCTTTTCCAATGGAAAAATCCCAATCACAGACGAAGTCTGCACGCGTAAACCAACAAAACGGCAACAAAAAGGAAATATTTGCTTTGCACGTTTAACATTTTGCGTATTGAATCGTTCGTTAAGTTTGTTTCGTTCGCTCCTTCGTTCACTTGTCACGATACGTTACGTTCGCTAGCTCGCTCCTTCGCTCGCACACGCTCGTTCGTTCATTTGCTCCTTCGTTTATTTGCTCCTCGTTCCTGCGTTCGTTGACTTTTCGTTCGTTAAGTTGCCGTTCGTTTTATGCATGTCAACGATCAATTGCAGTGCAAGTTTCGTACAACATCCTCACGTGCTGCACATTTTGTTTATACTTGACAATAGACTTGCTGATATATACTATATATATTTATATATATATATAAATATACATTTATTTTCGTTGTTGATAAATAAAAATATATCAAGGGCCTGCAAAATAACATTGAAAGACACAATTTACACAGAGGAAGCACATTTAGCGTTTGGAGGGTGCGTGAGAAGCGTGCGAAAAGTGTTTTCATTTTGTTATTGTTACATTTGGTTTGTGTTTATACTACATCTAGCAATTGGATTATCTAGATCTATTGATTCGCATCAAGTAAGTACAAATGTTTATTATAATTGCCAGCTAAATACGTTTGTAGAACTCAATAAGTACGAGCAAGAAACACAAAAATACCATTCCTAATACCCTAACTAAAACCTTGGACTGGGCATATTGTCATACTGTCATTTCTTAGAGTTCAGTTATTCTACAACTGAAGTATTTATGATAAACAGAGCCATAGAGAGAGCGAGAGAGAGAGAGAGAAAGAGAAATATCTGCAACAAAAATCAATTACAACATTTGAATGGAAGCAACGTTGAAACACAATTGCAACAACAAAACAGCAAGTCTACAGAAGAGCTGCAATAATAACAACCACAACAACAACAGCGACAACAACAACAACAACAATAATAATAATAATAATAAGAGCAATAACAAGAATAATTATATCAAACAACAAACGCGACATTGGCAGTGCCATCAATACTACAGGTAAGAACAAGAAAAGCAAAGGAGAAATAAGAGATAAAAGCTGGAAGATTTATATTGAATTCAAACAAGTTTTAAACACATTGCAGTTAAATTCATTTAAGCTTTAGCTTATGCATTAACATCACATTTACAAACAAATTTTCCATCTAATTAAATTGAAAACACTTCACTTTTAAGCAGTTTTCCAAATAGTTTTCCTCCTTAAAGTGGAATTTCCGGCCCAATCCTCGTCTAGATTGAAAAGCCCCGCTTTATGCAAAGAAGTCCACTTAATATGCTCGTTTAAATAAAAACAAATAAAAACAAACTTGTTGCAGTTGGAGAAATATTCTCAGAAATCTCGGAAATTGTTGAAGTTTTTTTCTTGCACTGTTCAGGAATCCCGTACCCGACACGTAGGGAATTTCCCTTTTTAATGGGCAGCATTAATAAGCGCAATTTTCTCTAGCGTTAGCTATCACAATTAATGTTAATATACCCTGTAATATAAACTGTAACGGGTTGTACAGACGCCAACAAATAGTTTTTTACATTTCTCAGTTCTCTTGAGCAAGCAGCAGTTGAATTTTCGTGCATTTCCTATAACTACAGGGTAACTGCAAGTCGCGCATGCTTGGCCGTTTCATGTATTGTTATTGATTCGATGATGCATTGAATTAATATGCAAGTAATTACGACAAGCTCTAATAGCGGGTGAGTTGCTTTACATAAAAATGCATAAAATAACGTCATTTGGCCACGCCCCTTTGCCCACCACCCGCCCCTGCTCAATGGGCAGGCAATTAAATCACTTTAGTGCACATGCTCATAAATTCACTTGCTCTGTGAAATCACAAATATTTACCTTCAGATATGACGATTTATACTATGAACGCGTTGCTTGTGGAATTTCCAATGTGGAATGGCAAATGAAGTGCGGACTGATCGGGTTGCTCGCATTGCTTGGATTGTTCGGAATCGGGTGGGCAATGGGCGGTGACGGGAGCGGTGACGGGGGTGGTGACGGTGACGTTGCACTTTGAGATTCACTTTTGTCTAATTGGTTATATAGATATTTTTCTTCAGTAAGATTGAAATTAGAAACATGCGACAAACACGAGCAAACAATTGAAATGTCCTTCACTTGGCAACACTTTGTATTGCAATACCCTGCAGCAGCGACTATTGAAAGGTATATCGATTCCGTCAAACTTAAGCTACATATTCTACAAGTTCTGCATGTAAGATCAATTTACGCCTGGCAAGTGCACATCATTTCGATAGCAATATTAAATGTAATAGAAATGCGGACTATCGATAATCGACTATAAATCGATAGCCAGCACATTTGCTAGTTAATGTTTATATGCCCTAAACTCTTTACAGCGTATTTAATAGCCATTAAGCTGACTTACATCACTTAATAACGTTATTTTTGCTATCGATATTTTGACTATCAATAATCGAAAGCGTAACGATTAGCACTATAGTATGTACAGGGTGTTTACTAGCCTTAATTCAGCATTTTGTTGCTCAAATTGAGATATTTGAAGTCCATGCTTAAAATTATCGATATATCGATTATGTTAAAACTGTATTTAAGATCTGTTTACAGAGTATTTCGCTTGCCAGTCAGTTGTGTAACTTGTGCTCGAGTTCGGAATGCCGAATTTCGAATTCCGTATTCTTTCGCATTCAAATTCGAATTCGAATTCGAATTCTGTCAAGTTCAATGTTGAATTGTCACTTTGCTTTGCACTTATATTTATTATGAGTTGTTTGTACGATGAGTTTTCTTGTTGCTTTGCCAATTTTTCAGTCAATACTCGTCGCGTAGGCGAAGAGTCTGCCCCGCCCCGTCTACCCCTTACAAGCGCTACCAAGAAGCACTCTCCACAGCAGACAGTTGCGTTTGTTGGCAACACGTATACGCACCGTTGTCGTCATACTTATTTTATTTAGGTTCGGTTGAAACCGCTTTAAGTTGGTTTGAATCAGACCGCGAGACAGAACTGAAATGAGAACACGTCTCACAGTACTCTCTCTCTCTCTCTCTCTCTCTCTCTTTCTCTCTCTCTCTTTCTCTCTCTTTCTCTCTCTCTCTCTGTGTCTCTCTCTCTTTCCTCTATCTCTGTGTAGACTTGCAATGCCCTTCGGCCATGACTGTGCACATACATATGAGGTTTCCAGTCCCATTGTGTGGTCGGCATCCTCCATTAATTGTGCAATTAAGCTGCATAATTACATTAGCTGAATACAGATCCCCCGCCACATTTGAAGGCACCGGCGCATTATTTCTTTTGGCACATCATAAAAACAAAACAAAACAACCCTTGCTACGGCATTAACTGATCCAACTGTAAATTCATCTATTTGTTTATGCCACCGCATTCGTATGATTACTCTTCTGACACCTTGATGAGCTTTTGTAAAAGCCATTGATGAACTGAACCACCGAACGGAAGTCTACAAATTGTGCTTAACTCTGGCATCTATCGCTGTGCTCGATGCGGTGGCGTATGCGTAATATATGCAAATATTGAGCTTGTTATCGAAACGTATGCACATCGATTTCTGCAAGTTCATTTGAATTAAGACTCAGAACAGTACAAAATGTCGAGTCTAAAACAACTGCGAACTACAATTAAATGCTAGATACAAATCGATGATTCTGCTTTTATTGTTATCGATTACACTAATGAAGATGTAAGTTTTCTTGACCTCATTAAGGAAATACTCGGTAATATTAGTCAAGCTAAAAAACTTAAAAAAATCGAAGAGCTACTTCATAGAGAATTGAAGAATACCACTCGATGACACTTATCGATATTAGAGCGTCGAAGAATATAATGTTTTAAAGTTCTAAGGGAAAGAAAGATAAGCTCTTAATAGATCAATTAAAGTAAATTTTAACTGTATATATATTAGGGAAATGTACGTCTACTCTCTTCAGTAACTGCAGCTATCGATAACAGTATGTGAAATGGAGCTGAACATGAAAAGGCTGCTCTACAGAGCTAAGCTTATGTCTATTGTAGATAGCAAAGAAATTAGTGTCATTTCAAGCGCCAACCACTCGATAACACTTATCGATATCATAACCTACAAAAATTGTATCTATGAACTCTACACATCATGAGAAGAGATGCACTTAAGAAAACGTTTTGACTTTACTATGCCATTTAGTCTAACCTATCTGTGTCTTAAGTTATCGATAACAATGTTTCAAAGAAACTGAGCCTAAATGTACGAGAGTATATAAGAAACTGCTTTTTAGAGCTCAGCTTATGTCACTGTTTCAGATACGAACCAAATTTACAATAAATTTAACCACTCGATAACACTTATCGATATTAGAAACTACAAGAAATTTATATCTAAGAACTGTACAGAATGAAACGGAATGTAGTTAAGAGTATATCAATCACTTCACTTGTCACTGTCACTACCATCGCTAGCCACTCGATAACACTTATCGATGTCAAAGCATACAGCAGTAGAAGTCCTTAACAGACAAGTAGTTACTCAACTACTAAGCCAACTACTAACAAACGGTTTATACGCAATAAAGAAATTAGGGAAATGGATGAAAGTCAAACACTCGTGTTGTCAATTTATAAAGATAAGACACATTGTTGCGAGGGCTGTTTGTTGAGTTAATAATAGTTGAACTTTGGAAAATTATTGTGCAGCTAAAGAAAATGCAGTTTATTCTGTAATTTAGATTGCTTTCAGTTTGATGAAGAATTCTTCTTATTTTGTTGCAGATGATAGAAACTTAGAAACCTAGAAATATATTGTTGAACTCTATATTTTACTCAGATCTCTAAATTTCTGCGATTTGGAAATAGAAAATATACTCAGAAGAATAAGCTTAGCTTTAAGTGAAACCGAAACCTCAGCTTAATATGCTTTGGCGATCATTTCACAGACTTAACAAACAGCCCTCGCATTGGAATATAAACAAACGATTCTAGGAAAAAGCACTTGCATTATATATTAACCATAGATCTTTATGGTGGGATGGGGGGTGGGGACATTTTAGAAGTGTAGACTCGTGTTGGGGCTTGTTTAACCAGTAGCCGACAGTTTAGAACGTAATAATAATGGTTACGTTAACCATACAGTTGACGTCTATTCCAGCACTACTTCGTTTCAGATAGAAGATATAGCTACGGAATTAGTAGCGCCCTGCAGATAAACAAAACGAGCTGTAAACATTTTAAATCAAATCGCGAATCCGAATGCGACTGAAAACAAAAAAAATGTATATATATATGTATATATAAAACTAGATGCTAAATCTTATTTGCATAAAATGAAAACAAAACAAAGAAAGAGAGAAAAAAAAAAATGCTGAAAAAATCACAATAATGATAAACAAGCTACAGCGACATGTGACAATTGTGATACTGTTATTGTTATTGTTATTGTTATTGTTATTGTTGTTGTTATTGTTTATGAGTACCTTGCGTATATTTCAATATGCGTTATAGTTTCGTGTTCCACAGCATTATACCGCATATGTCAGCGTAACTGATTTATATACATAAATAACTGGCATTTAAATTAGCTGTTAATCAGCATAAAGCGCAATAAACTGTATAACTATCTGGAAATTCTGATCGACTTTAGATGAAAGTTTTTTTATCTTCTTAATTATTTATCACTTTTTGATCGATCTGCTCTCATATTGGGCACGTTTGCTCCATTAGCTATAACTTGCTCGTTTATCAATAGATATAGATAAATCATCAGTTGTCTGGCGTCTAATTAATTAAACTATATAAGCTCGGTACTGCACTGTCCATATTATATTTTTTAAAAACTTTTCTTTTATATTTTAAGTGAAAGTTTGTAAATGAAATGGAAAAGATAGAAAAGTTTTTCTTTCTGTAATAATACACAACAATTTCATAAACTGTAGTCGCTTATACCCGCTTATAGCATGTGTTAATAGTGGACAATATTTTCATCAAAATTTACTTATTTTAATACCCTCTAAATATGTAATTTTATCTGATCGATGAAGTCGCAAGACATATAATTGAATTTCATTAAAAATTTTATTAGAAATTCTGTAATAATTTTGAAAAGCTATTTTACTCACTTACATACAAATCAATAGGTATTTGTTAGTCGTGCTGGCATCTGCTGACATAAGAAATTTCATAAGAAATTACTTTAAAAATCCTTTGACTGAAAATACCTGCAAATTCATTTAAACACTTAAAACAATGGGTATTTGTTAGTTGTGCATGCCTTATAGAATGTTAAGCTAAGCAATCAAGCCTCATTACAGATTCATTGAAAATTTCTTCTGTAATTCTGTAAGCTGGCCCATGCTTATTTACCGAATGAGTATGTGTTAGTCGCGCATACCTTAAGAAATTGCAAAATATATAAAAATATAAATTCTATTAAATTTATATTGAGACACTGAAAAAAACTTAATTATTTAAAAAACTCAGACGATTTGGCATATTTCCGTTTATTTAATGGGTATGTGCAAGTCGTGCATGCCACTTGAGACTTCCATATAATCAGTTACATAAGTTCTTTGGAAACCTTCTCAAATCCATTCAAAAACTGCAACAAGTTATCATATTTCTGTGAACTGCAGGGTATTTGGTAGTCATGCTCACTTTGAAAACTCTAAAATTGTCCATTGCTTAAACTGCTAAGTAACTTTATGTAAACTCTCTAAGAAATTCCCCGGAAATCTTTTAAACTCCATCAAAAACTCAGACGATTTGTCATATTTGTGTTAAACTACTGGGTATTGGCAAGTCGTGCTTACCTTTTAGGAGTTACAGATAAACGGATGTCGAATTGCTTTGGCAATCTGCACAAATCCATACGAATATTGTGAAAAGTTGACATATTGCAGTTAACTAAAGGGTATTTGGCAGTCGCGCATACCCTAGCCTTTAGCAGAGAGCTACTGTTTGGCGCCTGAAACCTGTTACATACCCGATTTTGCAATAACAACAAAAAAGGCGCGCATAAAGTACGCAACATATTGTTGTGGTTGCTTATTGTTGTCGCTCGCTGTTGCTGTTGCTGTGGTTGTTGCTGTTGTTGTTGTTGTGATTGGCTCCTCTGTCAGTCGGTCAGTCAATCTGACATGGGCCCTATTCAGTGGTCAATTGATGCATAACAACGCCCAGTTTGCCAGTACCGTTCCAGCTGATGATGTTGTCGCAAAAGATTCATGGACTGATTGTCATCGGTTTGAACCAGTTGCTGCCGCATTCCCGCTAAGGGCACACATAGCGAGAGTGAGAGAGAGAGAGAGCGAGCGCGGGAGAGAGGGAGGGAGAGAATGATAGGGAATTGATTTCTGCTTAAGTTCCCCAAATGAATTAGTCATCGTTAGGCTGTTGTGCCCCGAAATGAATTGAATTGCGAAATTGCCAGACACGCTCACAATGCACTGTGAGTGCTAGTGCGAGTCTG
The DNA here is from genome assembly GCA_035042075.1 of Drosophila macrospina. Classification (NCBI taxonomy): domain Eukaryota; kingdom Metazoa; phylum Arthropoda; class Insecta; order Diptera; family Drosophilidae; genus Drosophila; species Drosophila macrospina. Next base: position 776,290 of record JAWNLW010000340.1, read on the forward strand.
AGTGCGAGTGCGAATCTCTTTGCAGATATTCAAGAATACACTCGAATGTTTATTCACAGCACTGTATGCACAGCAATTTCCCTTGCCTTAATTGTTATTGAGCATGCATGATTAATAACGCAGTCTCAATTTGATTGAGACCATTTAAAGAGACAAACAACAAGGCACAGCATTGAGTCAGCATTCAGTTGTCAGCTGCCAGTTCCTAGTTCCTCAGCTCTTAATACTTTGTTACACCAGTTCCCCCAGTTCCTGTGCGGAACAAGTTCTACTTTCCATTTTTGCATTTCTATAGTTTGTAACTCTCCAGCTTTTAGTTCCCAATTCTTAATTTGAAGTCTATAGTTTCCAAATTCTTAGTTCTTAAGTCCACGAGAGTTGGTCTTTTTCTAGTTGTCCGCTCCAGTTTCTAGTTCCTAGTTCTCTATTCAAGATTCCGTAGTTCATAACTGCAAATTTTTCAGTATTAATTTTGTACTCTTCAGCTTCCAGTTCCTAGCTTCAAGTTCTTTAGATTTTGTTCTTCTGTTGCTAGTTCCCATTTTCTAATTATTTAGTTTCTAGTTCTTCTGTTTTCAATTTCAGTTCGCTTTTTTCTAGTTCCTAACTCCAAGCTCTTCAGCTCTATGTTTCCAGTTCTCTATGCCTGATTGCGCAGTTCCTGACTCCAAATTTTCCAGATTTAAGTTTATGGTCCTTAAATTCCCAAGTTCCACAGATTTTGTTCTCCTATTGCCAGTTCCACTCCTTCTTTATTCTTTAGTTTGAACTTCTTCATCTTTTAGTTTCTAGTTCCCTAATTTATAGTTTTTGGTTCCCTAATTTATTGTTTCTAGTTCCTAAGTTCAAGCTCTTCAGTTTTAATGCTCTTGTTACTAGTTCCCATTTCCAAATTCCTTAGTTTCTAGTTCTTCCGCTTTCAGTTCACAATTCTAGTTTCCTAGTCCTGACTACGAATTTCCTATCTCCAAGTTCTCCTGTTTTTAGTTTTCCTGTTTCTAGTTTCCACTATCCAACTCTTTAGTTCTTCTAGTTCTCCAGCTATTAGTTCCCTGTTAATAACTTTCTTATGCTAGTTCTCTTAGTCTTAGCTAGTTCACCGCTTCTCTGTTCCAAGTTCTTCTCCATTTTCAGTTCTCAATCTCTAGTTGCCAGCTGCAATTCCTGGCTCGCAGTTCTCAAGTTTCTGCAGTTCTGCAGTTGTCACTTTCTATTTCCCAGTTACCAGTTACCAGTTCCTCAGTTGTCACTAGTTCCTGGCTCTTCAATTCCTAATTTTTCGATCGCAGTTCGCAGATCTTCAGTCCTCAGTTGCTCGCAGTTATGTCAAATAAAACATAATTTACTTTATGAACTTTTATTCATACAGATTATAGAATTGGTAGCTGAACTTAGTACGCAGTTTCTAGTTTGCAGCTTTCAGTTTCCAGTTTCGACAAGCACGTTCCCGAAAATAACTGTTTATTATGCTTCACGTGACGTCAAGCCGTCGAGCAACCAAATAAGAACTTTATGATCTTTAAATGGCAACATTTAAAATAACTTGTTGTTCTATCTCGTCAATGCTTACAATGATTTGGCACAAATGGCTCACGGGTGCTCAAGAACGTTTCCTATGATCGGTAGCTAATAAATACTTAATGATCTTATCAACACTTTGTTATACTTCAACTTTAATTAATTGCTAATTCACAATAGATTGTCAAGCTCCTTTTCCTAAAGTTATTGGCCGTAAACTTCACGTGACGTCAACGAGCATCAAAATAAGTTCTTTATGATCTTATGTTCTTACGGTCTAAACATGACAGTTTATAAACCCAGAGATTGTCTTCCTATTGTTATTGTTATTCTCCGTTGTAAATCCCCTGCAGATATTATACTTTTATTGTACACTATGGAAAAAAGCCATTTGCGTTGTCAACTTCCCCCAAAAATTTCACGTGATTCCAAAGAGCAAGCAAACATCTACTTCGTGATCTTCATCTTCGCTTATCTTCTGCTCATCTTCCGATCTACTGTTGTTTTCCGCTGAATCTCTCGAATTTGGCGACCTTTTTTGCTTATCCATTTGTATTGATCTAGTGATCTTCTTCTTTCCATAAAATGACTGATCATAGCGTAGCTTCTGCTTCATCGGCAGCTGTTCAATTGCTGAGATTTCCTTGATAATCAGTTAGAACTGATCAATAATTCCAAGAACGTATTGTTTGTTAGCGAGAATCAATCAAATTCCAAGTTAAGCTAAAGCTGAAGCTCATATGATCATCACTTCCTTCCATGATCTGTGGATCTACTGATGATTAAGAGAAACTTCTTTATACTCTTCAATATCTAAATTGAAGATTAATAGTTGATAATTGCTGATTGCAACGTTTACTTTGTTTAGTTAGTAGAATATTTATCCAAAACGGTTCAGGGTGAATAGTTCAAGTACGAGCTAATACTCCGAAGATTAAAGATCAATAGCTGATAAATTGTTAAGTTTACTCTCCAATTAGCTTTAAGCACACAACTTACAAAGTGTTGAGCCTAGACTGTTCAAGACTCTAGAATTTAAGCTAAGACACTGGCTGACTCGGAGAGATCTTTCTGAAGATTGAGCATTAAATGATAATCAATTTCTGCAAAGAAGGTTCAGGACTCTAGACTCCAAGCTATAACTCAGGCTGACTCTGAGAGATCATTCCGAAGATTGAGCATTAAATGATGATCAATTTCTGCAAAGAAGATTGAGGATCAATAGATCAATCGTAGATTTTACTACTCAATCAGCTTCAAGAAAGAATCTCCAAAATGATTGTGGATAGAAGGTTCAAGACTCTAGACTCCAAGCTATGACTCAGGCTGACTCTGAGAGATCTTTCCGAAGATTGCGAATTAAATGATGATAAATTACTGAGATTGATTTCTCAATCAGCTTCTAAAACATTTCTCGTGAGCTAAGACTCAGTTTGAATCTGAATGGATGATGATCCTTTTATCATCTGCTGCTTTACTGATCATAAGGAGAAGCTTCTGCAAAGAAGATTCAAGATCAATGACTCATCAATTGCTAAGTTTACTCTCCAATCAGCTTTAAGAATATATGTCGCAAGATAGATGAAGACTCTAGACTTCAAGAGACCTTTCCGAAAATTGAGATTTGATCAATTTCTGCAAAGAAGATTGAGGATCAATAGATCAATCGTAGAGTTTACTTACTCAATCAGCTTCAAGAACGAATCTCCAAAATGGTTGTGGAAAGAAGGTTCAAGACTCTAAACTTCAAGCTATGACTCAGCTGACTATGAAGGATCTTTCCGAAGATTGAGAATTAAATGATGATCAATTACTGAGTTTACTTACTCAATCAGCTTTTAGAACATTTCTCGTGAGCTAAGACTCAGTTTGAATCTTATGCTAAGAAGGTTGAAGATCAATGGCTCGTCGATTGCTAAGTTTACTCTCTAATCAGTTGAAGTATAAGGCAATTTCAAGGCTAACATTAAGATTGAGGTTAAGGTTTGGTTCAGGTTAAGGTTTTACTTGCTTCAACTAAGTTGCTTGCGATCTCAACAATTTGATTATCCATTTATGAGATAAACAGTTATTTTCTTTATTTACTTAACTTTTTTTTTATTTTTGTTATTTGTGTGTGATGCTGATATAATAAGAGTAGTACTGTCTTGGGCCATAATTCATCAGTGGCACAAGCCACAAAACAACATCAACAAAATTATAAGCCGCAGCGTCATAAAACATATATAAAATTGTGTATATTGGACTGACGTCAGACGCTGGAGTCAAATAAGTAGTCATATAAAGTGGAATAATGATAATGATAATTAAAATGATAATGATAACGATAATGATAATGATAATAATACTAATAATAATGATACAAGCAAGCAACTACAATGTGAATTAAACAAGATCTTGAGCTATGCAAACATTGTACAACTTTGTGAAAGATACGAGATAATTGTGTAGTTAATAATTCGGAAACTTTCGGATGCCGAAGCAACCTGTCTGTGCCTGTCTCTTCATGTTTATCTGACATTGGGAGCGATGTAGGTAAATTGTGTCAGTCAAAAGGACACGGACAGGGCCACAAAAAGACTGGCAGGCCTGTCAGCCCTGGTCACGAGGGTGCAGGGTTGACAGCCGCTGTCATCAGCCCGGAATACAGAATACAAAATATATGGAATATGGAATATGGAATTCGGAATATGGCATACTGAATACAGAATACGGAATACGAAATACGCGGCCGGCAATTGTTTGCTCTTGCGTCCGGCGTTGACAGCTGACAGTGGATAAACATAAACAACTCTTTGCTATCCGAATTCTCTTGAAAAATATACGTTTTCCACATGCATTCACATTCACTTGCCGCACTCATTTCCTTTGTGATTCTTTCTCCAACTTTTGCCCTTTACACATGTCCACACATAACACTCCGAAAGACAGCAAGAACGACGATATAACATCATCATCATCAACTATTTGAAACTGGTTGAAACTTATAATAGCTAGGGAATACTTCAGTTATTAGCTATTCATTTCGTATTAAGACTCCGAATCGTTGGGAAAACTTTAAACTATCCGATTTCCTTGCAATATATACGAAATTGGTACTCCGAACTGCTAAAAAATCTAAAATGTTTGAATTGCAATTCCGAAGTAAAAGCTCTGATAGCAAAATAAAGTTTTTGACATAACTAAAAGAACTCCGAAATGTATTATTTTGATTTTATTCACTACTCCGAAATATTCAACTTCGGCTAATACCTGAATATGAACTTGCACTCCCAAATGCAGAAAGAACTCTGGAATTTAGTATCTACGTTATATAATACTGCAACTCCGAAACGTATTAATTTGTCCTTATTAATGACTCCGAAAGACTAAATTTTGAACACATCGAAATAGGAATTTACATTCCAAATTTCTAAAATTTCAATAATTTTAATAATACAGAATACAAAATGACTCCGAAATATATTACTTTGTTTTTGTTAACTACTCCGAATTATCCAACTTTAGAAATGCTTGAGTATGAATTTACACTTGGAAATGCGGTAAGAATGCAGAGTTTTGTTATTTATGGTATACAAAAAAGGAACTCCGAAATGTATTACATATTTTATATGAACCTATCCGAAAACTCGATCTTCGGAAATGCCTGAATTTCAATTTGCACACTGAAAATTACCGTATTTTGCGTAATACCACTAGAAAATAAATACTATCACAAATATTGCCCATCATTTAGATATTTTAGATAATTATCTGTGAAAATGAATATGGCGTCTATAAAATTGTAAATTCCACAACAGCTTAGTTCGCATAATAAAGCATAACGGATTATGTTAGGCTAGCAAAATTACTGGAAACTACCATTAAAAATAGTTGTAGAAAGAGTGTACTCCGAATATGAAATATCTTACCCTAAATGTCAGCTGTGCATAATAATAAATGTAACAACGAACTATTACTCCGAATTCTTAGTTTTGCCGATGTAATTGCTTCTTATGTAAATAATTGAAGAATATATAAGAGCTGTAGCAGATTGTGTGTTGTACGACTACTCCGAAAATTACTCCGAATCTTATATGTCAAGTTTATTACATATTATGTGTTGATAGAATGAAATACTATATGCATACTAAGCATGTAACAGCTTTTGAGCCAATGAATCGATACAGTACTCCGAAGGATTACTCCGAATTCTTATCTTTGCTGATTTTACAGCTTTTTTTGTAATTAATTAAAGATTATGTTAGAGCTGTACCATATTATATGTTTGCAACTACTCCGAAGAAGTACTCCGAATTTTATATGTCTCATTTTTACATGTATTGTATTAATTTGAAATAGTATATGCAAAATGAGCAATGTAATAGCTAATGAGCTAACAATCACTCCGAATAGCTACTCCGAATGCGAAACTTTTCCCTTTTCAGTACATTCTATGTGATCAATTGCAAGAAATGCATAATTAATGTGCACTTGGCATTACAATCAAAGTGTCTACTATTGAACTTGGCATGCTCTATTCAATTTCCATTTCATGAGAATGACCAAACTAAGTCAAGTCTCCGCCCCACTCCTCCCACATTTTGAGTGTGTCACTTGTCATGCAACGTAATGAAAAAAACAACAACAACAAAACAAAAACAAGAGAAATAAAAAACATTTGCAACATACAAAAACGTATGAAATAAGACAATTACGCAGATCTTTTGCCGCTGCATGCGGCAAGGCAGTAGGCAGACTGATAGACCGATAGTAGGCAGCAGGGGGAGTGTGGGTGTGTGAATGTGGTGGGTGTTGTTGGTCATGAACAGCTATCAGCACGCAAATATCGCTCGAGACAGGCAACAGATACAGATACACTACATATAGTACATAAATACACTTATACAGACATATGTATATGTATATGTATTATATTCTGAAATATATATATACATATAGAGCTATTTCTGTTATGCCTGGATATTGTTGACGCGCAACCAAAATGATCCCCTTCCCAACCACTTGTCCAACAAATTCGTAGACACTCTTCCCCTTGCCGGAGACATTGACTTTTTGTATACTTTTGTACCACTTTATGTGTGTGTGTGTGCGTTGTGTGTGTGCGTGCGTTGCTGGGTCCGAGGAGATAAGCACGAGCCCCAGTGATAAGCATCAGTCGTCGGCGTTGTCGTCGCAGCTTCCGACAGACACGAAGATGTAGACGAAGACGTTCGGTTGCACGATCCCGAGATAACGTCAATAGAACTTGAGGCTAAAGGCAACAAACAGGGCACAAGAGCACAAGAGGGACAAAGAGATAGAGAGAGAGAGACACACACACACGCATAGAGAGAGAAAGAGACAGAGGGCGACAGAGAGAGAGAGAGATAGAGCGAGCACAGAGCAAAACAAAGAGACGATGACAGTGAACAAACATGGACTTGCCGATCAAGAAGAAGACACTGACTAAGACGTCAACGGGGTGGCAGCGATATTAGAGAGAAAGAGCGAGAGAGAGAGAGAGAGAGAGAGAGGAGAGGCATTCGAGGAGAGAGCGTGTGGCGTCGCGAAGAAGAGCATTGGTCCAAGGGAGGCCGTCAGCGATTATAAAAACGTTGCCCCGGCGCCAAACTGAACGCATTGTCCCATCGCTTTTGGAGCTGCGTGGAGCTCTCCATCTAGTGATTCAACTTTTTTTTAACCCGTTACCCTAACAAGAGTACCGTTAAATTCGTTCGCTGAGTACCGTTCACGTGCTACACGCCAATACCAAATCAGGTCCGGAAGGCAGAAGTCAGCCATAAATTTGCGAAATCGACGAAAAAGTTCAACAAGATCATCAAACAAGCAGTAGGTGCGTACATACAACCAGATCGAATAGATCGTACAGACTTCTACCCTTCATTGAGCACACACAGCAGGATAAAGGATACACACACACACACACACACTCACACACACACACACACACACACACACACACACACATAAGCACACATACCGAAAGAATTCCTTGAACAAAACCAAAACGCGACGCTCGTCTTCCTGTTTAGCTAAAAATATATTTCGAAAACAATTTCCAAATTCCTAACAATTTCAAAAATACAGTTTCAATATTTAAAAAAAAAATGCAGAAAATGAAAGAACACAAACAAATACTTCTTCATATTTTATTCGTTTTCGTCTTTTGTTGACTTTTTGAATCAGTTTTATTTATTTGCTTCTTTGTTGACGTCCTTATTTAGCATTGCATTTAAAGCAAAACCAAACAAAAAAATGCATAATGCATGACAAAATTAATTATGCAAAATAAATTGTTGCTAAATTATGCGACACAAGTGAAAACGAAATCGAAAACGAAAGCGAAATGAAATGAAATTAAATGAAATGAAATGAAAACAACCAAATGTGTTGAACTCTGTCGTCAAAACGACAACAGAAAAAAAAATCACAATGTTCTTAAGTGATTGCCAGAGCAGTACAAAGTGTTAAAGTGTTCAATTGAGAATATTTTTTTCATTGCTTGAAGGTATTCCCAAGAAATTAACTGAAGGTTAGCTTTGTGCTTCTCAGAGAATCATGAAACGATCCATTGAGCATCAACTTGCAGTGCTCTTAATAAGTCAATTGCAATGTATCCTTAAGCTCTTTAAACTGTCAGCAAAGTATTCATTATAAATGAGCTCTTGAGCTGAAAAGTAGCTTAAACATATCTCTGATCTGTTGAAAAGGACCTTCAAAAAGTGATCAATTGAAGATCTTTGTCTACTTCTAAAGAAATGCCTCAAAAGTATCTTCAAGTTCCTGTAAACTGTCTTCAAAGTTCACATTAAATATGATCATCTAAGGATCATCTTGACTACTCTTGGCTCATAAGCTGAAAAGTAGACCAGACCAATGGGAAATTGTGTTTAAAGATCAATTGAAGGTCTTTATCTACTTCTAAACAAAAAACGTCAAAAGTATCTTCTAGTTCTGCAAAGTTCACATTAAATATGATCATCTAAGGATCATATTGGCTACTCTTGGCTCACAAGCTAAACAGTAGCTTAAACATACCACAGATCAGTTGAAAAGGATCTCCAAAGTGTGATCAATTGAAGATCTTTGTTCAAATGTATCTACAAGTTCTGCAAACTGTCTTCTGAAGATCTTCTTGGCTACTCTCTTAGCAGTTCACAAGCAGAAGTGCTTAAACAGAACCTCAAAAGTGATCTTCACCTATTCTTAAGTAATAAATAAAAGATCAACTATAAAACGATCTCACATGATATGAAGGATCTTTTATAAAACGATCTTCATTTGATATGCATGATCAGCATTAAAGATCACTATCTTCTAAGTAAACAGACTTTACAAGATCGCCAACTTGCTGCAGTCTACACAGTGATCAGTTGCCAAGCGAACAGTGAAATTGAAGATCAATCTTCTTCAAAATGTATCTTTGCTTTTTCTAAAGAAACAAACTCAAAAGTAAATAAAAGTTGCCTAAAGCTTTCTACATATGCTAAGCACAGATCAATGATAAAACGATCTTCTAAGCATGATCTGCTTTAAAGCTCACTATCTTCTAAGCAGGAGACTTCTTAAGATCGCCAACTTGCTGCAGTCTACACAGTGATCAGTTGCTAAGCGAATTGTAGATCAATCTTATTCTTAGATCTTAGCCTTGTTCTCGAGTAATCCATAAGTTAGATTCGTATAGTTTGAAATCAGTAAATGTAATCAGTGACGAGTGTTTACTGATCAACAAAGTTACTCATCGACTGTCGCTCAATCTGTCAGCAATTAACACTGTTGCTGCTGCAGTGAGTCAGCAATGCTGGGGAAGAAGTCAAGTCTTGTTTTTAAGCATTATGTTTATGAGTGATGCTCAATATTTCAGCATACGCTGAGCATTACTTAAGCATTTGTTTACTTGGAACACAAATATCATTGCCCAATCAATGAGAAATATCTTCTTTTTTTTTGTTTGTTTGTTGTTGTTGTTTACCCAATTTCAATTCCAATTCAAATTTAAATTCCCCATTCTTATTTAAATTTCGATTTCGTTTCGTTTTTCATATTCCGTTTACACATTTGAGATACATTTGGCTTAAGTTTTGTTTTCGTTTCGCACATTGTTTTCAATTAATTGAACAATTAATTGAAATGTTTGTGCAGAAAACGAAAACGAAATGAAACGAAAACGAAAACGAAAATTGAAAGACAAATACTTTGGAGAAAAATAAGAGAACACAATAAAGAGAAGAGGCGAGTCCAAAGGGCGTGTTGCACCATCGAAAGGGGGCGTGGGCCCAATTGAGTGTCAGCCTAACCAAAAGAACCAACGTAAACCGATTTGAACGAGTTTTCGTTGTACATTTTTATGCGCTCGCAGTTGAATTATTCAGCAACAAAAGCAACAGATACATTTATACAGCTACAGCAACAGCTCCCAATGCAGAGCACATTCGCCCATTGTTATTGTTTACAGTTTATTGTTGTTATTCTGTTATTTTGTTATTGGATTTTCAACATTTTTAATGTGCAGTATAAAAACGCCCCCCAAAAAACAGAAATAAGAAATGGGCTGCAGAAGCAACAGCAACAACAGCAACAACAACAACAGCAGCAGCAACAATGCAGAAAAACGCTTGCTTAGCGCGTGCAGCAACCACAGCATAGACAACAACCAGTTGCTGAGCATTGCCTTAGCAGCACTGCACTGGCTGCAGAAAGGCAAAAGAAAAAAGAAGTTAAAAAAATATAATAAAAAAATAGAAATTTCACTATTTTAGCTATGTAACTAGTATACCCTGTAACTGCAGAAACTGTTGATAATTAGTGGACTTTCGATACTATTTGTACTATACTTCATATGTATGTAGATATAGTAAAAATTGTAAATAAATTGAACTAATTGTAAACAGTTTCGGTCATTAATAATATTAATTTGTGCATTAATTAGGGCACTTTACATGCTATATATACAATATTTCTCATCATATGTTTCAAAGCACAATTCAAAGTAATTACTTAGGTCAATTTCTGCAGTTAATTCTACAAAGATCTCATGACTAATCAACTCATCAACTAAAGCAAATGTTGCGAAATTCTAGAATCCAGATGATCACAAAATATACTCTTCATATACAAATGCACAAGGGTATGCGTCAAGTCAAAACCATCCATACTTTTCTTAACAATTTGCACAGAATTTCATGTTAAAAGTGATCGAAGTGAGGGAAAGTCTTAGAAGCACTGACAAAACGCAAAGTAGAGGGTATCCTGCTAGTCATATATACACACAGTCTTACCTGTTTTTTGTTTCTCTATTTTTATGTTTTTTGTTTTTTCTTTTTTTGCATTTGTTCTTTTGTTCTTCATTCTATTTTCATAATTACGTTGTCAATCAATGTGAAATAACAAAACCACAACTGGAATATTTATATAAAAAAAAAGAATAGAAAAGAATTTTGTTAAACAACGTTGACAGTCAGTCAGCTAGACAATTGCAGTATTTTTATTTTCATTTTAATCATTTCTAAGCATTTGAAATACTAATTAATTTAATTATGCCCACAGTATGACAGCAACAAAAAGCAATAAACAATGATGAGCTCGTACAGTAAATGAGTGCAGAGACACAGAAAGACACGTCTTTCAATCGATATCACCCATTATGTAACAGAGACACACACACACACACACACACACACACACACACACACACACACACATAGACACACACACACACACACCAGTCCAAACAACTGCTCTGCTGGCTAAGATATAGAGTTTAACGTTTCCATATGCCAAGCACGTTTCGCCCAACAATAATTTGAGATATGTAAATATCAGCTGAAGCAAGTGTTCCTCCACTCGTATCAATTGCAAATTTCAAACATTTCATAACAATTTTGAGCATTTTCAATATTTTGGCAATGATTTACTCAAATCTCTTTGGCAAATAGAAATATCTGTAGACCACGCATGGCAATTAAAGACGAAAAATGTATTTTCTATTTGGTTCCATAGTTGAATTGACGTCACTGCGAACTCGATTCAATGTGTCAAATATTCGAAAATAAAATAAAAGAAAATTCTATGAAAATAAAATTATTATGAAAATCACAAACTCACAGTTCTCGATTGAGTCACAATTTTGTTAAGACTTTGTTATTGTTGCTGTTGTTTTTGTTGAATTTTTCCAATACGAAACTGAAGCTGACAACAAGAAGATTTGCCAGCTGTGTGTTACTGTAACGATTTGACGAAGTTTGAATACTCTTTCCACAGTTTTTAAATTTTCTTTCAGTTCATTTTGGAGTATATTTCAATTTTCTATGCAATAATTTCTTATTTAAGTTATAGTTTGTTAGTTATTTTGCATTTTTTGTATTATTCTGACATTTTGACGAAGTTTGAATACTCTTTCTACAAATTTTAAATTTTCTTTCCTTTTTATTTTTATTAATTTTCAAGTCTAGTTCAATTTTCTATGCAATTTTATTGTCAGAACTTTAATTTCTTATTTAAGTTATAATTTGTTAAATCTTTTGCTATTTTTGTGTTACTCTGATATTTTGACGACGTTTGAATACTCTTTCTACAAGTTTTAAATTTTCTTTCCTTTTTATTTTTGTTAATTTTCAAGCCTATTTCAAATTTTCTATGCAATTTTATTGTTAGAACTTTAAATTCCTATTTAAATTATAGTTTGTTGGTTCTTTTGTTACTGCGCTGATTTGACGAAACTTAAATACACTTTTATACACAACATTTATTTTATATTATTTTATTTAGTTAAAGTTTAAATTTTTTTAGAAAAATTCATACAAAAGCTGAGTTTTTAAGCGAATGTTATAATTCTATCAAACAATATAATTGAGATTCCAAGAGTTTTATCAATATACAAATTATTCCACAAATTTGTAAATTTCCATATGGAAACTTATTTCTCCCGACATCGTTGCTATATCAGCTATAAACTAATTTGTTAAATTTCTAGCAATTGTTTCTAAGACAACTATACGTTGTAGTAGTTCAATCCGCAAGCTTTCAGCATATAATTTAAAAGTAAGATTTAGGCAATACGATTACTTCAATACCTCAACGCTAGTAAGCTCTTAAAAAGTGTTCAAAAAACTCTAGAAATTCATTTCTCTAAAGTCGCAAACATTCGACAAGAAAATAATAATTACTTAACTGATAATTAAGTCGCCTCTTCCCCCTCCCCCACTCGGGGAAGGGTAGCCAATAAAGCGAGACACACAGACTGAGTCACATGGTGCGAGCACACGAGCTCAATGTAGCATCGATTAAAAATGTATAACAATAATCACTTTATATACAAGATTAATGTACATACATATATATATATATATATACATATATAATAATAATAGCTTCAACAATGTATATTTTTATACATATTTGTTTAATAATGCCTTTTAAATGTACTTATTCTTTGATCAGTTAAGGCGTCAATTGTTTCCCTTCCCTTGGCAGTTGTTGTTTCGAAATGCGGGACACTCTCTCTATTTCTCTCTCTCTCTCTCTCTCTCTCTCTCTCTCTTTCATTAGCTGTGCAATATCTCTTCAATTCTTAAATATCTCTTCAGTTGATTGCCTTAAGATTGGGAAACATATCAAGTGTCAAGATCATTGCACCTCATCATGGCGATTTCCATTTCCCATTTTCCCATTTTCCATTTTCACATTTTCAATAACAATGCTTGGACTCGCAATGCTTATCAGCAGGGTGTTTTGTTGTCTGAATGTACCCCGGAAAGAGATAGAGACAGGGACAGAGACAGAGATGTGCATACATAGTAGAACAACAATAATAATTACAATAACAATATAATTAACAAAAGAATGCAAAAATCTGTGCTGTGCGCTTGTGTGTGCGAGTGTGTGTGTGGTACAGTTGCAACAGCATCCACTTGAACCGCCCATTTCATATATTCGTATTATTATTGTTATCTATGAAAAATTCATTTGCATTACAAATCTTATTCGCGCTCACATTTCGAATATTAATTAAGCAGCCGTTCATTTACAGCGTTCATACGACGTTTGTGATTGTGATCTACGTTGATTATGATTTTATATTTGAACAGAAAAATCTAGAGAATATTATTGATCAAGAGATTAGAATTAATGCAACAAGACTGAAGTTTGGCAACATTGCAATGCTTTTATCAGAGTAAAGTTTTAACTGAAGTTAGACAACATGTCACAGTTTTCTCTTATAAAATATACGAAATTAACAATTTTATTTTGATTCGATATCAAATGTTTTACACCGTAGAGCATTTTGGCAACACTGCAAAGAAATATACGAAATCAGATATTCAATATAAGAAATTACTTTTTTCGAATGAAGTTTGGCATCATTCCACAGTTGAACTTTCATTTCAGTCATTCTAAATGAGCAACAATTGTATAGCTATAACTTTCTTATGTGTAAACTTGTATAATAGATAGTAATTTAAAGCATCATTGAAGTTTGGCAACTGCGTGAAACTTAAATTTGCTTCTAACTTATGCTAAATTGGCCTAAACATGTTTAATGCTTCCTTTGCTAATATATATATATATTTAATATAGCCCAAAACATAGGCAATACTGCAAAGTGAAGTTGAGTATTTCTTAGTATTTCTTAGCAAAGAAATAGTTATAGCTGTATAGAGCTGGAAATTTAGTATTTGATTTATAAATAGTCTTGTGTATTAATAAAGTTGAAGAGCTTTGTGTAAAACAGCATAAAAGTGATACAAAATAATATAATATAGCAAATGTATAAAGCAGCAAAGAAGTTTGGCAACATTGCACACAGCTTTGTCGGCAATATCGATAACTAAAGAAGTTTGGCAACATCACGATAACGCGCCTCGCATAACTAGGCAACAAAATGGGAAACTCGAGGCGACGCAACGCAACGCGTCGTCCAATCGGTCAACGGTGATCAACGGCGTTGCTGCTTATCAGCAAGTTAGTTAAGCGCTGCTCGTGTTCCATTGCCGCTTCGTTTCGCTGTCGCTAATGTATTGGTGCATTGGTGTATTGGCGTGTTGGTGAATTGCCGTTGGTGTATTGTTGTTGTATATTACTGATATTGATGCTTACTTCGCGCTCGCTCCCGGCTCAGATATGTTGTTGTTGTCGTTTTATTTGATTTTTTTTATGTCTTGCTTGTATTTAAAAGCGCGCGCGTAACGCGCCTCAGATACTTTCCACTGTTTGGCGCGTTCGAACGTTAAACGAGATCGCTCCCGTTAACACAATACAACGCAAGTAAATAAATAAACAAATAAATAAACAAATAACATAAAATATAATACCAAAAACAACAATTATTATTCAAAAATTAACGACAAACGCGTTTATTACAACGTTTAATAAAAAAATACATTTTTTTTTGTCGATCGTGTTTATGTTTTGATTTTTGACGCTTGGCAAATGCGATTTGTGGAGCCGACGGCATCAAATTGAAAGTTATTAATGTGGTCGCAAGCTAAAAGCAAGCTGCAAGCCAAACCGACAACAACAACAACAACGAGAACGAGAACAACAACAAAAGCAACAAGAACTATTGCCAGAATTGTAAAATATAATAATAATAACAAACACTTGCTGCACAGCTGACACAACAGTCAACAGTTTCACGCAGTCTTAGCGCAAATTACATAAATCTTCATTAACGATATAGAATATATATATAAGTATATATATATGTGTAATTAATTAGTTACCGTTATACTCAAATCAAGTGACAATAAAAGCAAATCAAAACAAAAAACTAGAAAACTAGAAAACTTTCGTAGCATTTTGTTTGCAAAGAAAAGCGAAACGAAAACAAACGCGAAAAGCGAAAAGAAAGCAAATCAAAACAAGTGCAACGTGAACTTGAGAATTGCAACAACAGGTAAACACACATCGAATGCAAAACCCCAGCGAAATAACAAAACAAAAAACTCAAAGAAAAATTAAAACAAAAAAAAAAACAAAAAAAAGCAGAGAACAGAAATCTGTCAATAAGTGTCAGCTCGATGTTTATATACTTATGTACTACTTACATACATATGTATATAGCAAATTAGCAACATCATCTGTGTAACGAATAGCGATAAACACTAAATTCGCATGCTGTCACTGAGCCAGCTCGACTGTGCAATGCCCTGTAGGCGCACAAAACTGCATTTCCTTGAACCATCAATTTCAGCAATTCAACAATTGCTCGCTACTTTGCAGGGTATAAACTACAGGGTATAATTTAGACTGTTCTGCGTTTCTTTCGGATTGGCAAATCTTGCCAATTAGCTTTTAAGGATGCATAGCACTAATTTGTTATAAATTTTGGCTGCTTTTTACATAGACATTAGCACACAGTTGTCATGAATATGTTTAAGACAACAAATTGTAGAAGTTAATAGAGTATTTGCTATATACTTTCACTCTCTCTCTCTCTCTCTCTCTCTCTCTCTCTCTCTCTCTCTTTTCATTCTTTAACAAAATAAAAGAAATTTACTTAAAATTCAACTAATTTTCAAGTGTTAATTAATGACGAAAAAGATAAAGAGCCATGACTTTAAAGTGCAAAAGATTCCACCTCCCTTCTCTCTCCCCCCCCCCTGCCGCCTTTCTCCCCTACACTCTTCAGCTGACATTGAAGTGCATTCTTGTCCGAGTCGTAGTTCGAGTCTCACATTGTTTCTATTCGATAAGTCGATAACTAAAACTGGAAACTCCCAGCATTTCCATATTTTGCACATTGAATGATGCCCTGCTTCTCTCCCTCTCACTCTCACTCTCCCTCTCCCTCTCTCTCTCTCTCGCTCTCTCTCTTTCTTTACCTCTCTCCCTCTCCCTCTCTGTAAGATTTATGCTTTCTTTGTTGCCTGCATTTCATATGCGTGCAATCTAGAGATGACAGTCTAACGATAAATATATCGCATTGACTTACTATCGCACAACTTTTTGCATATTCCAATGTCTCTCAACACATCACTAATTTGCATATAGCACAGGCATTTGTTGCATGCCATCTCTAGGCTGCAACTTGACCCATAATCACGTGTCATAAACCTGGCCAACATTGCCTGTTGTCGGCTGGCACCAAGGCCAATTGTTGCTTGTTGTTAAGCCTTAAGTCGAAGGTTGAATGCACATTTGCGGAAGCGTAGGCGGAGGTCAAAGCAATTGAAAGGTGAATGATGAATGATGAATGATGATAAGATGATGCATCAAGCATAAGCAGATAGTCAATTAGATAGTTGTTAATCGCCAATATTAAGTTGTTGCATTGTATTAACGCTAATTACGCTAATCATTATGTAGATATGCATTGAACGGGGGAATGTGCGCATAGAAATTGAAATGGAAATTGAAATTGAAAAGGAAATTGCAATTGAAATTGAAGTTGAAATGGAAATGTAAATGGAAATTAAATAAAATACATAATTAATTTGAATGAATTTAATTCTCTTTGCCAAGCTCGCACTCACTCTCTCTCTCTCTCTCTCTTAATACACACACACACACACTCTCGCTCTCTCTCTCTCTGAGATTTTGAAAGCTCGTTTTGGTCTCGGTTTTGATTACGGTTCCTGTTCTCCTTCATTTGCTTGTTGTCTTGGCAGCTTCAATGTAAAGCGCTTTAATGCACATAATTGTTAATGTTGTTGCTATTATTATTATTATTTGTCATTCTTCTTCTTATTATTGTTGTTGTTCTATGCGTTTGTTTGCTGCCCGCTGTTCTTTGTATGAAATAAATAAATAAAGTGAAAGATTGCTACAGTTTGCGCAATAAATCATAAATTAGAACAACAACAACAAAAGGCAACAAAAAAACAACAATTTTGCTGACAAGTCACGCAACTGACAGTGTTCACTGTCGCACAATAAACGGAAATCGAAATCGAAATTGAAAACGAAATGCAAATGCAAATGAAAAAGGAAAAGGAAAAGCAAACATGTCCCGCTGAGCGGCCACATTATTCACTTTACAGCCTCACAAATGCACAGCAACAAGCTCACTAAGCTGCCGAAATAATTTATTTATTAATAAATTCATATTCCAAAAAAAGAACAATAATTTGTTCAGAAATCGAATTTTATTTACTGCAAACATTAAGCAATTTTTGAGGAATTTTTAAGGAACAATTATTTAAAATTACAAAATTACTTCAACTGTTGTTAATATTATTTAAGTGCTGATCAATTGCCTAAACTCTTAGTACATATATACATATTATTTTTATTAATATGTATTTAAATTATTATTATTTATAAATAGTTTATTTAAACTGTTTCATTTCAAAAAAATAAATATTACCTGCTATAAGTAACATTATTTTATAGCTGAAATGAATCAATTTGTATTCCTTACAATGTTGTATTCGCTTAACGGCTAATTTCTCATGGTAGGCCGTTAACCGGGAAACTTCTCACAAAAGAAAAAACACAATATATATTAACCAACATTCTAACTAGTTGTGTTGATAATGCTTGTATGCGCTTGCTTGAATTTAATATGCTCCCCCCCACAAGAAATTCTTTAGACAGCGAAACACGTTTGTCCACAACGCATCAAATTGCAACACCGTTCAACAGCGCATTAACAGAGTCGTTAACACTTAACAGCTTGTTAACAGTGGAGCAGAGCAGAACGATTAGCCGCACATTTGATGTGTGTGAATTGAAATAAAAACAAAATGTATATTATTTATAATGAATGCGTCGCAACGCGTCGATAATTACCCATTTAATATTTGAGTGTATTCATGAATGCGTTGCGAGGCCCGCTTGAATATCTATTTTATTTTTATGTTTTTCGCATTTCGTTTACATTTTTAGTTCTATTTTTGCACGCCTTCGACATTTGGTTAATTTGCTTATCTATTTTTGGGCATAAGTTTTTTATTAAACAATTTGTGCCCTCAATTAAATGTGACACCCTCTCTCTCTCTCTTTCGAAGGCCTTCATTCATCGTTGTCGTTTCATGCACACACATTTACTGTATTTGTATTCCATTTATTCATTTTCTTCAATTACACTTTAATGGGCCATTAATTTAGACGCCCAATTGAATGTTCGTTCGATTGAGTGTTGAGGTCGATCGCTACTGCTGCATTCCCCTATCTCATACCCCATACCCCCTATCCCACACCCCACCATCAGCCTCCGCTGGAGACGCTTACTTGCATTAGAATATGGAGTACATCAATTATTTTTCTCTCACACAATTTTCGTTTATTTGTTTATTAATTTATGCTCTTTCTTGTTTATTTACAGATCACTAAAAGCCAACAATTTAACTGTACTTTACTAAGCACTCGAGCTTGGCAAAGTCAAAGAAAAACAGTTAACAAACCGGACCAAAAACCCGAACCAAAGTCCCATTGAATTTCACATTTTTTTTGCTACGCGCACAAAAACCAAACAAAAACTTGAACTATAGAATGGTAGAAGGTGATTCTGCAAAAAGTAAAAGCGAATGTAAGTAACAGTAACAACAGTAAACATTGCCTATAAAGCACTGAGCCTTTAAGTTTACCTTACAAATTAATTTGATAATAATTCAGAAATTCTAATTCAAAATACAAGGCAAATTGAAATTGTAATTAAAAATATTTTAGAACATTTGTTTCCTTAAAAGCAAGAAAGTATTAAAAAAAATTAAATAAAAAGTAAAACAACAGTTATTTTTAACTTTTTAGTATTATTAAAGTGAAAAAGAAAATATTTAAATTTTTAATCTAAAAACTTCAAGAACTAAATGTTCTTAAATTCTTAAATTTATTTTAGATAAACTAATAAGAAATATTAGAATTTAACAAATGTTTTTTTTTTTAATTTTGTAATTGAAAATTCAAAAATATTGCGAAGAAAAAAGACTTTAAATTGAAAATTAATAAAACTAAAATATTTCAAAATAAAAAACAACATTTTAAATACAGAAAATATTTATATTTTGAATTTTAAAAATTCCAGAATAATTATATCATTAACAATATTTAAATAACCAAAAGTTTTTTTTTTAATTGGAATTAAAAAATTTAAGATATTGAAAAATAATAAAACTAAAATATTTCGAAGTAAAAAACAACATTTAAAATGCAAAAAATATTAATATTTTGAATTTAAAAAATTCTGGAAGAATTATTTTATTAAAAGTTTTTTAAATAAACAAAAAAAAATATATGAAATAAATAAGTTTTTTTTAATTTTGTAATTTAAAATTCAGAAATATTTAAAAAGTAAATAAAAGTTCATGATTTATTTATTTAATTTGACAAAAAAAAAGTTAAATTCAGAAATTATAAATATTTTTTATTTAAAAAAAATAATATTAGAAGATTTACTTTTTACTTTAACAAAAAACATTGAAAATAAAGAAAAAAAAAGGCAATAAATTTATAAAAATTCAACCTTTGAATTGAATACTTATTTAAATATATTAAATTGAATACCTAAAGCAAAAATGTCTAGAGTTCTTCATGCTTTTAACATTAATTAATAATCCAGATTGGTTAACCGAAATTCGCGTTTTGCTCTCTCCTTTTAGCCTATAATGTAGAAGCTGGCCTACAACCAAACTACAATCAGAATAACGCAGCTGGAGCAGCTGTCGCTGGCAACGCAGCAATCAATCCCAACAATTCATCAATCCTAACGGGTGCGAGTCCGAATACGAATACGAATACGAATTTGAATACATCAAATTCGCATATTGATAATCGGGCGATCATTCAACCGTATTCGTTGGGCACGGGCGCCAAGCAGCCGGAGTATCAATTTGCGGCGGACAATCGCGGCTACGAGCCGGAGACAAATATCAACAATGGCAAGCAGCAGGACGTAGAAAGGATTGGAGGCGGTGCCGGTGCCGGTGCCGGTGATAGTTGCGATGAGGCGGCCGTTAATAATCATAAGGGTCGTCGCAGTAAGACACCGTTACCGCCACCGACCCGTCCCATAGTCGCCAACTTTGAGCGGGCCATCGAACTGTGCGAATATGGCAAATTCCATTATATACTGTTGGCCATTTGTGGCCTGGTCAGTACATCGGAGGAAATGGATGTCATATCAATGTCATTCATATTGCCATCGGCGCAATGTGATCTGGATTTGAATACCGAAACGAAAGGATGGCTCAATTCAATCATATTCATTGGCATGATGGCTGGCGCCTACTTCTGGGGCAGCATTGCCGACAGTTTTGGCCGCAAAAAGATTCTCATTGTCATCTCGTTCATGAATGCCTTTTGCATTGTCGCCTCGTCGTTTTCGCAAACTTATGGCTACTTTATGCTCTTTCGCTTCCTCAATGGTGCAGCGTAAGTACACAACAACAAAAAACTACTCTTACAATTACCTTTAGGATCAACTTACTCAAATGGGTTGCGAAAGTACTTCCAGCTTTTCCGATTCCAAAACTGTTCTCGGGGAAAACTGCCTCAAAAGCTGTTAGTTGTCACTTTTGACACAGTCACATTCACTTGCAGAAAAGTGATCAGTTGAGACATTCACATTAGCTTGCAGAAAATGCCACCCCGAAGTAGGAAAATCCGTTTATTCCTTGAGATCAGTTGAGACGTTCAAATTAACTTGCAGCAAATGCAACCCCGAAGTAGGAAAATCCGTTTATTCCTTGAGATCAGTCTAAGTAATCAGTTGAGACATTCACATTAGCTTGCAGAAAATGCAACCCCGAAGTAGGAAATTCCGTTTATTCCTAGAGATCCAACTAAGTGATCAGTTGAGACATTTCGACAAATTAACTGCGCCAGTTTCGAGCACTAAATATTTCACAAATCTTTGCACAAATCGCAATTTGAACTACCATAAACTACAGCTACCTGCAGCTACCCTCTGCCCCCTCCCTGCACACTTGGCAAATGCCGGTCTAGGTCACTTTTCAAGTTAACAAAATACCAACAAACATCCCAATTTTACAATATCTTACAGCTGTTGTCATTGTTGCTTCTTGTCGTCGTTGAACAAAGTGACAGTTGAGCATGTGCGGTGAGGGGCTGAGGTGTTAATTTAATTAACTTTGTTATAAATAACAACGAAATATTTGAGCCACAATATCGTGACTGTTTATGCTAATTAAGTGTATCTGGCCAGTTCACTTATTCCATCGTACAGTCATAGCCAAGTATACATAGCCATCTCATACATAAGTATTATTATTTTATTGCTATTATTTTGACTCGTGCGAATTGGCCCAAAAAAAAAACCAAAAAAAAAGAAGTAAATAAAAATTTTTGGGAAAAATCTCGCTTTTGCGGCTGACTCAGCGCAGTGTTTGCCACTGTTGCCCCCTCGGCCCCTCGCCCCCTCGCCTCTTCGAGTTGTAACTGTGCGCGCACTAATATTTGCAGACTGTGGACTCTGTTCATGTTCGATTAGTTTTGCCAATCGTTTGCTAATTGCTATGCGAATTGGCGTTGGGCAGCACATTTTACACAACAACATGAATCTGGCCATGACTCGTCACGTTTTCAACTGGCTTGCGCACAACAGCTGACTGCTGTGGCACTGCTATGTCAAACTGCAACTACAGCAATCAGCTGGTCGTGCGTGGTATTCTGATTGCAAGCAAGCAGTTGTATGTGTGCACTGCTTGCATTGCATGCAGAATATGCACACATATACCAATCTCAAGCAGTTTGCAATGTGCACTGCTTCAATTACATGCAGCTTGCAATGTGAATTAGCCTCGAGTTGATTGCAGAGCAAAGCAAGCAGTTGCAGTTAGGTGACCGTTAAGATTTGAATTGCATTAATGAACTGTAACTAATCAATTGCTGTTTTGCCTTTTTCTTCACATATCTTTACAGGCTGGGCGGCAGCGGTCCTGTCATCTGGTCGTATTTCGCCGAGTTCCAACCGAAAGCGAAACGCGGCTCCATGCTGAGCTTTATGGCTGCCTTCTGGACCTTTGGTAATCTGTTTGTGGCCGGCTTGGCCTGGCTGATCATTCCCACGAAAATTGGTGTAACATCGACATATTTCACATATAACTCGTGGCGCATCTTTCTGCTGGTCTGCTCGATCCCATCATTTCTGGTTGGCTTTCTGCTCTTCTATTTGCCCGAATCACCCAAATTTCTGTTGACACGCGGCAAGAAGGACAAGGCGCTCGCCATCTTTCGCGGCATCTTTGTGACGAACACGAAAAGAAGCCCGAGGAGTATATGGTCTACGACCTGGAGGTCGATGAGAAAACGGGCACGGAGAGCGCCCAAGGGATCAAGGGCAAATACCATCGCATGATCACTGGAATGGTGGACCACAGTCGCGATCTGTTCAAATCGCCAATATTACGATTCACACTTGTCTCGATCACCATCAACTTTACATTCCACATTGGCTATTATGGTCTGATGATGTGGTTCCCCGAGGTGTTCAATCGCTATGAGGAGTTCGAGAAGACGCATCCGCAGCAGGAGGCCGATATTTGCACCGTTACCGAATATGTGGTCAATCAGAGTCGCATGGCCACTAACAATGGCACATGCAATTCAGATATACCCTCATCCGTATTCATGGAATCATTGATAACGCTCGCCTCCGCCCTGCCGGCCAATCTGTTTGCCATCCTCGGCATGGATATGCTGGGACGCCGTTTCTTCTTAATTGCCGGCACAATGACCGCGGGCATTTGCTCGGCCCTCATGTATTTGGTGCGCAGCTCATTGCAGAATCTCTTGGTATCGGCCGTATTCAGTGGCGCCATCTCGGCGGCAAATGCGGCGCTCGACTGTCTCATCACCGAAGTATTCCCCACCAAGTTGCGGGCCACCGGTGTCGCCATCTCGATGGTGGCAGCCCGTCTTGGCGGCATCATTGGTAACATTGTGATTGCCCAGCTGTTGGATCATTTTTGTCCAGTGCCGACGTTCATTGTGTCCGGTTTGCTAATTGGCGGCGGTTTAATGTGCCTGCTGCTGCCCAATACGACGCGAAAGGAGCTCAATTAAATACAAATCGATAACTATCGATAACAATAGCTTAGCCCAATGGCCCAAACAAAGAACCTTTTGCACTTCAAGTCACTTTATAACTTTTTAAAACTACACACAGACCACTACCACCCCTTACACAACCACCACCACCCCCCCCCCACTTCTACCATCTTCCAACCAATATCAACATCTAATAGCCAAGTTAACACCCAGCAAGTCGTATTGTTTTTTCTTGTACGTATGTATTTACATATATTGTATGTATAGTGTGCCTCTGACATTATGCGTTTAACATGTAACGATTTTTTTTTTCGGATCGTCAGTAATTATGATTAATGATAACGATAACGATAACGATAACAGTTTTTTGAGTCTAGAATTTAAGTGCAGAGAGAAATGCAGTTTGTTTTTTTTTTGTTGTTTTGTTTTTGTCGCTTTTAAATGTGTCGATCGGAATTGAAATGCACCAGAAGTCAGCGAGAAGTTATAGAACCGATTACCGATAACCGATTAACAGCAGTTAATACAATATTTTTGGCAAGCGCCGGCGCCGGCTAAATCAACAGCAGGAGAGCAGGTTCTGGTACGGCTGGCAGCATGTGAAGAACACAATGATTATGATGATGAGGATGATGATCATGACGATGATGATGACGCAGAAGAAGAAGAAGAATAAGAAGAAGAAGCGCAAGTAATGAGGAAACAGTTGGATGTGAAATTTATTGAAGGATCAAGCAGGGATCATCGTATGAGCAGCAACGCCTGCTGGCAGTTATTGTTGTTATTATTATTATTAATATTATTATGATTATTATTATTATAATAATTATTATTGCTATTGCTATTATTAATGCATGTTACATACTACACATAAATATATATATATCTAAATATATATATATACATATAAATCAAGAAACAAACACAATGTTTTTATGTAACAATATAACATTACTATTATTATTATTATTATCATTATTATTATTAATATTACTGTATTTTTTTTTTTTTTTGTTTTTTCATCGTATCGTTATTAAGGGCAGAGCACAGAAAGAAAAAAAGAGAAATATTTGTAAATTATAGTTACATATGTTATAAAAGAAAAGTTATTCTATTGCATAAAGCAAACGAAAACCATATAAACAAAAACCCCAAATACAAAATAAACACCATTCAACAAAAGAACAACAAAAACAAATGTGTTTTTTATTTCATTTATTTTACTACACTTATCGAGCTGAGGAAACTTCCTACTCGTGCAGCAAATTCTTCCTAAAAAGTTGAAAAAATTATAAGCCGATGCTCAAAATTTTTTAACGAATTTTAATTATATTAATTAACATCTTAACTCATGCACTGCACATGCAACATTTTAAAAATATAAATAAGTCCCGCTGGTTAGTCGGGGCACCAACGACAGCATAGTACCGTGCATCAGGCTACTGTCAATCTCAATCGGCTGTGTGGACTCTGTACTAATCGGGAAATGCAAAAAACTTTAATTTATAATTGATAATTAATTTATAATTATTAAACAATAAAATTTGTAATTGTCAGCAGTGAGATTTGAGCTCGCGCTCTCGCAGCGTCTCCTGTAGTTCCTCTTCTTCTTCCAACTAAAGCAATTCTTTATCCCTTAATATATTCTATTCTTATCCTCTATATGTGTCAAATCTGTAGTCTGTAGGTCAAGAAATACGTTTTTTTTTCATTTGCGGGGGCGGAAGGGGGCGTGGCAAAAGTCAAAAATAAACTTGAACGGCGTGCACACTATAAGACTGTTGTCCCCAAAATTTGGTAATTTTAGCTCTTATAGTCACTGAGATCTATGTGTTCATACGATTGGACAGACGGACAGACAGATGGAAAGACGGACAGACGGACAGACAGACCTGGCTATATCGTCTCCGCAGTTAATGCTGATCAAGAATATATATACTTTATAGGGTCTGCCACGCCCCCTTCTGCCTGTTGCGCACATTTCGCTTTCGTTAAACTTAGAAGACTATGTACTTTTAGTACAGAGTCTACAAATATTGCTCAAGTAAAACATGATTATCTCAATATAAAAGTAAATATATGCCAAACTAATGCAAACTAATGATAACAATATATTTCAGCAATCAGAGAGCACAAAGTTTTTTAAATTTATGTGAGAATTTTTAAGGATTACAAGAAAAAATATCATGCTTAGAACATTTCTTTACAAGTTTATAGAAATATAAATTATAAAGTTGTTGATAATAATTATCGAAAAGTATTCAAAGTGGCTTAAGCCAACATATAGACAAAACTTGAGTCATGTTAAATAATGTTAATACAAAGACATGCGAATTACAAATCCAATATTGTGGGGCACGAGATCATCGTAGTTGGAGATATATTTTAATCATTAGTGCGTGGGATCAGCAGCTGTCTAGCAAGTGTCGTATCAACTGCATTCAGACGTCCTCCTCCAACTTTGCCATTCATTCGATAATTGCGATTTCTCACGATTTCCGAAACGCTAAAGATCAAACGATCATGCTATGTGGGCGGCTAAATATAACAAAAGTATCGCTGTATCTGTATCTATAGATGTATCTGTATCTGTATCTATAGCTGTATCTGCAGCTGTTGTGGGCTGAGCGCACACGCGACTTACCTAATGTTTATTTGCTCAATGCGTTCAAATATTGGCAAAGATCGTCAGCCAAGCAGAATTAACGTTAATTAAATAAACCCACATAAAGAGACGAATAGACACATTCAATAGATACATTCAAGCACTCAGATACAGATACTCACACACAACCATTCATCTCGCCTGCCTTACTAACTAGACAAAAGTCAAACTGCACAAGGGAGAAAGCTCTCCTATTTGCCAATATAAATATATATGTAAAATAAAAAATTAAATAAATCATAAATAAGATAAGTTAATAAATAAATATTAACAAAATTCTACAGAAAAATGTAAGCAATAAAGAAAAGTAAATGTAAGTAAAAGTAATTCAGATAAATATAAATAATAATTAAGAAGAAACAAATAATTAATAAATAATAATAATAATAATAAAAAATAATTAATAAATAAATAAAAAATATGTAACAAATATTAAATACTAAATAAAAATTAATAAAAATAAATTAAATAAACGATTCGCGATTTGATATATTTATAATTATAAATAGTAAATAATAAATCTTAAAAAATAATAAATAATTAACAACATAAGCTTAACAAACAATGTGAGCAATAAAGTAAAGCAAATTTGAGTAAAAATTTTATATATATATATATGTATAGATATATAAAAATACAAACAGTAAATAATAAATATTAAAAAATTATAATAATAAGAAATAATAAATACAAAATAAATAATTGATTCCAAAATCTTAATAAACAATGTGAGCAATAAAATTATTTCCTTTACATTTAATTTACATAAATACATAAATTCTTCATATATAATAAATTATGTAAAATACAAATTTTATATCTTTATCATAAGTTATAAAAAATTGGTAAATAATCAGAAATAAGTAACAAAAGTAAATAAAACAAGTCAGGAAGCTACAGTCGGGGTACGACTGTGGGAGACTCTGAACTACAGCACGAGTTTTTGCATTTGTCATATATATACATATATATATACGAATTTCTAAAGAAATTTGGTTATAGCTTTCTCTTGAATTCTCAACATTTTCTGACAAATATGGCAAAATTAATATTATATGTATATATAAAATAAAAGTAATTAATTTATAGTTATTAAAAAATGTATTTTGGAATTGTCAGCAGTGGGATTCGAACTCGCGCCTTTGCGGCGTTTCTTGTTGTTGTTGTTCTAACTAAAGCAATTTTGGCCGCAGAGGTGCCATGAACCTGCTGATCATTCATTCCTTAATATCTTCTATGTTTATAAACCGATCGTGCTTAAATTTTCAGAAAACGTCCGAAATAGGACATCCTCCATATGTGCCAAATCTGAATTAAATCTAAAGTCGGTAGTTTCAGTAATACGTTTTTTTCGATTTGCGGGGGCGGAAGGGGGCGTGGCAAAAATCTAAAACAAACTTGATCTGCCTGCAAACAATACACGTGTTGTCACCAAATTTGGTTACTCTAGCTCTTATAGTCTCTGAGATCTAGGTGTTCATACAGACGGACAGACGGACAGTCGGACAGACGGACAGACGGACAGACGGACATGGCTATATCGTCTCGGCTGTTGACGCTGATCAAGAATATATATACTTTATAGGGCCTGCCACGCCTCCTTCTGCCTGTTACGCACATTTCGCTTTCGTCAAACCCAATAGACTGTGAACTTTTAGTTCAGAGTCTAAAAAAAGATTAATAAATAATTCAAATTAAAATAATTTAAAAATAAGCAAATAATAAGCAAGTAATAAAAATTAAAAAACAAATAATTTCAAATAAATTAATAATAATAAATAATAATAATAATAAATAAAATAAAAAAATAAATTTAAATTAAATAAAAAACAAATTCTTAATACTAAGTAATACATAAAAATATAATAAAAATCTACGTAATAAAAAATCCTTAATGAATAAATAAAAAATAAATAAATTAAAAAATAAAAATAAAATATCTACATTCGCATTTAAGAAGCGTAAAACACAAATCAATGAACGGAACATCTTAACAAAACTGTAGCTCGAACCGTTTACTGAACCGCTGAACCCACAAAGTTTTAGAGAAGTTGCGGTTCGGCATGAAGAAGCTTATTTATCGAAATTCAAGCTAGTTTCAAAATAAATTTTACAATTTCATTTAAAAAATTGATTCTCAAGCCGTTAAAGAAAGACATTTGTAAATTGTTTTGTATTTTTTTTTATATTTTTATTTTCACTAATTCGCAACGTTTCTTCATTAATTAATTATACATACATAGTTTCTCATAATTTTTACAGCATTGTCATTGTTTTTTTTTAAATTCCGTTTTTAATTATTTTTATTTTTATTTTTATTTTTTTTTTTGTAATTTTGTATTTTGTATGTTTTTAATTGTATTGACTTGAACAACTTTTAAACTTTATACAGCATTTTCAATGGGGTTTCTCGCTTGTTTGTTATACATATTTATTGGTAGCACATACATACATACATACATAAAGTTAGATAGATGCATGTTTACTAGGTATTGGTAATTGGTAATTTGTAATTCTATAGAGTCGAGAATGCTAAAAGAAGAAAGAGGACAACTAAGAACGCAGCACGCAGCACGCAGCCTGAGGAGAAACCATTAACAATATCAACTATGTATATGTACAACGATTTAAACTCGGATCTCGGCTTGGACGACGCGCGAGTGAGAGATAGAGAGACAGCGAGAGAGTGAAAGTGCTCGCCCTTCAGCTTATATATATGTATATATATATAGGCTTCTTGTTGTTATTCTATTTTTTTTTTTTCTTTTGTTTTGGATTGGTTGTGCTGCGAGTAGCGCGATAGAACGAGAGAGTGTGAGGAAGTATTGGCGCGTGAACTTAACGAAACAGCTGAGAGCTGAACGAAACATGGCGGAGTCCAAAAAAAAAAGCAGAGAGAGCGAGATATTAAAATGGTGCTTCTGGCTGTTGAGGTGCTGGAAAGGGAAGGAAAGCGTGAATGGAAGTGGCAGTGTCAGTCGGAACAGGAGCCGGAGCAGGAGCAGGTGCAGATGAAGGGCCGTGGTCGAGTTTGGCTACCAAGCGGATTTTCATGATAATTATTAACATGTACAACTTGAATTCGGTTTATTACATATTGCATTTACATAATAATACATATTTTAAATATATTGCTTTGTTCTGCAATTTGCACCGCCCAGAAACGAAAACAAAAACAAAGAAAAAAAATCAAATAAAAAAGCAAAAAAAAAAACTTTGAATTTGCTTAGATCAATTTTTGCATACAATCGTTTGGGGCTTAAATAAATACAATGATGCGTAGGCATAAACGTAGTAATTACTTTGTGATACAAAAAAAAAATAAAATAAAGAAAAGAAAAACAAATAAATATTAAAATTGGCTTTTGTATTTACGCGCCGCATAAAACAATGTGAACAATGAAAATCGAATTAAAATATTTAAAAATTGTTAACAGATCTCTGCACAATAAATTTATATATATATATATGCTAAGCATTTCTGGACCAAAAAAAAAAAAAAAGAAATAATAATAATAATAGTAAAAAACAGGCACTCAAATTAATTACAAATTGTTTTAAGCTCGTACATTATAGACTACTACATAGCACAGATACATATACAAGCGGAACTGCCGGAACTGGAGCTGGAATTGGTACCGGAACCGGAAGTCGGGCAATGCTTGCAGACTCGGCGTTACAATATTTATACTTTCTGCTATTTCAACTGTGTCTGAGTGTGTGTGTGTGTAACTAGTCTATTGCATTTTATAATTTACGAATTATTTGTTTTTCTTTCTTTCGTTTTTGTTTTTTGTTTTTACGGCAAATTTCTAGTTTGATAACACGAAGTGGCATCCTTACAAGTTTATTTATAATGATAGCTGAATATGTAGCTGAATCTGCTTGTGTGTGTGTGTCTGTGTGTATGTGTGTGTGTGTTCTTTTGGCGAGTCTTCTGGTTCAGTTGACAACGCCCTTGAGTTATGCTGATCAACACGAAGAGAAAAAATGTATATATGCATATATATTTTATATAGTATGGTTTAATATAACTTTTCTTTTATTCTGAATTATCTTGTAACTGCAATTCTTTCCTTTCCTTTCCTTTCATATATATATATATATTTTTTCCTTCTATTATTATTATTTATTATTATTCTTTTGACGGTTTAATGTTTTCTTTTTTGCCTTTTGTTTTCTTTTTCTTTACTGCTTTCAGTTTTCTGCTTTATGCTTTGTTTATGAACTTTAGGTTTTTTCCCCCCAACCCCCACAATTTCTATCTCCACTTGCCGCTAGTCTCCGCCAATTCTCGTGCCTCTATGTTGTAGTTCTTCTCATACATATATATATATATATTTATTTACTTTTTATATTTTTATTGTTGTTTTTTTTTTGTTGTTTTTTGTTTTTTGCTTTTTTGTTTGTTTATTCATTTCTTGCACTGCCTTTTCGCCATACTTCTTCTTCTCCTTCTTCTTCTCCACATCCAACTGCTTTATTTGCAACCTTTTGCTGTGCTGTTTTCTGTTGCTGCTTAATTGCTAGCTGCTAACTTTTATATTTTATCTTTTATCTGTTATCTGTTATCATCTACTGCTAATGCCAATTGCTAGTTACACTCCGACTGCGCATTTTGCCTTAATTATCCAGCCAGGACTCGCGTCATTCTGTATAATCCCACCAATCCTTTTCATATCCTTCGTGCACATGATTGAGCAGCACTGTACAACGCTTCTCACAATATCTGCAAATTGCAATACATATTGTTATTAACTATTTGTTATAATATTGTTATAGCATGGCACATACCTGTATTTATCCTGCACTTTCTGTTTAATATCAGCCAGATTTTCGGATGTAATATCACGTTCCAAATACTCGGACAGCTTTTCAGTTGCCGACTCCAAATCCTTTTGATTATCCTCGAATATCATGGATTGATTGTTCTTTTTCAAATAATACGCAAAGACGTATGTGTACATGAGTGTCTGACGACATTGGCAGAGTATATCGACAGCCTTTTTCAGGAATTGCACCTACAAGTTACAACAAAATAAGCATAAATACATAAATCGAGTCAATATCACATTCAAGTTGCTTTCTTTTCTACTTGCTACAGCGTACTCTCACTGAAATACCACTAAATGGGTAGAATAGTTTTGTGTGCATGTTTGTAACAGCGAGAGGCAGATAGAAGAAGGCATCTTCAACTCTTTATACATCAGTCCTGTCAGTTCTGTAAGTCCTTTGCGACTGCATAAAAGCTAAAGACTTTGAATTTGTATAAAGCGTTCTGTAAGCTGTGCGCAGCTTAGCTCAACTTTAAAGCTAAAAACTTGATACATATCGATTGTTTGAACGTGCACTGCAAATTTCATCAAAATTGCTTAATAAACTTGAACGTTATTGAAGTAACAATTGCACATAACATTGGAAAGAAGCAAGAAGAGGGGACGACTGTTGTTACGTACAAAACATTTGTTTGCGAGTGTAACTACGTTATATAGTGTAGTTACACATATAAGTAAAGAAATAAGTAAATGTGTGTATGTCTAAGCGCAAGGTATTTGACAGTCGTGCACACTCGACTAAATAATGAACAGCTATATATATACAAGTATATGTATGTGTGTGCAAATACGTGTTGGGCTAGCTGAGTTTCTACGCGCTGGGTATTTGGCAGTCGAGCGCACTCGTCTAAATAATGAGCAGCAAATACGTCTTAGGCTGGTTAGATGTCACCGTGCAGGGTATTTGACAGTGTCGAATTTCAGGGTATTTGGGGGTCATGTGCACTCGATTAAATAGCTTACAGCTATAAATATAAATAAATGTATGTGTGTGCAAATACGTGTTGACCTAGCAGGTTATTTGGCAGTCGAGCGCACTCGTCTAAATGAGCAGCAAATACGTCTTAGGCTAGCTAGGTGTCAAAGTGCAGGGTATTTGGGGTCATGTGCACTCGATTAAATAGCGTGCACTCGATTAAATTTATGTGTGTGCAAGTACGTCTTGAGCTAGCAGGGTATTTGGCAGTCGTGCGCACTCGACTAAATAAGTTGCAGCTATTTATACATATAAGTATATGTATATGTGTCCAAATACGTCTTAGGCTAGCTAAGTGTCGAATTGCAGGGTATTTGACAGTCGTGCACACTCTGTCTAAATAATAAGCAGCAAATACGTCTAAGGCTAGCTAGCTGTCGAATTGCAGGGTATTTAGGGGTCATGTGCACTCGATTAAATTTATGTGTGTGCAAGTACGTCTTGAGCTAGCAGGGTATTTGGCAGTCGTGCGCACTCGACTCGACTGTTTTCACTAGTTCAATGATTGACAAAACTCAAGCTGTGAGCGAAGAGAATGTAAAGTGTTTACACACCTCGATCCAGGACATGTTGTGCTGCTGCATTTCCTCCATTTTCTGCTTGACAGATGCATACAATTTGTTCTCAAACTTCATCGATTGCATGTGATTCATGTAGCGGTTGTAGTAGTGCAAATATCTGTGAATGGATTGGAGAGAGTGGTTTGATTGATTAGATGATGGATGGGCGTGGGGCAATTGAATGGATAATCATATCAATTGCAGTGAATTGTTTGATGAACCTGGCCAATGATGAGCGCAGCTTCTCCTGGGCATCGCGGGCGGCCTTCGCTTCGTCCTCGTCGTAGCGATTGCAATTGTACCAGGATGAGCCGTGGGGCTCCCATGAGCCGAGACAGACCCAGCAGAAATCATGTTTGCAATTTTGATTCTTGCATACCATGTGATTGCAGCCGCCATCCTTTTCGATGGTGACACTGCATCTGGGACACTCTTTGGTATTGGCCGCAATCCAATTGGACGTCTCCGAATCATCGTCACACTTCTTAATCCATTTCTTTAACCAACGACACTGCACCGGATCATGCCAATTCTCGCCGCACGCAAAGCAAAACACATGACCGCATTTGCAGTGAACGCGACGGGATTCGGCATAGGGTACCTTAACGGCATACGTGCAATCGACGGACGGACACCAGCGCAACAGTTGATTGCATTCAACGAAACTATTGGTGATCAGCTGCTGATATTTGACCTTAACCCGGGCATCGTGCACCAAATTGGTAACGGTCACATCATCCACCAAAATATCACAGCCATGCGCGGCGCACGAGATTTTCTGGCCGAGACCCTCTGTAACGATTTTCGTTGTCAGATATTCCCGCCAGCAGTTTAGGCAAAAGCGATGACCACACTCCAATCCGGTCATGGACTAGACGAGCAAAAAGGGTATGCATTAGTCGATACAAAAGTATGTCTAGATCAAAATAGTTATATATACTTACATCTGGCGGCAATAAGGAGAAACAAATCTCGCACTCCTCGCACTGGCTCCGTGTGGTCTATCAGAGAGTGACAGAGTGAAGAAAGAGCGACAGAGAAAGAGAGAGAGTGAGTGAGTGAGTGTGTGAGTCAGTGAGTGAGAATGAGTCAGCGCTTACCTTTTGCTGCACGGACTCGGCAGGCTTGTTAAACGGATTTATGACATGTGCGCATTTGAAGAACTCTTCCGTATTATCATCGCTGCCATCAAAGTATTTCTCCAGCAGCTTCTCCCTGTCCCACTTATATTGATTCAGCAATATTCGTGTGATGGGCGTGGATAGCTGCAACAGAAAGAGAGCGAGAGAAAGGCAATTAGAAATTGTTATCAGTCATCGATAAATGACGATCCAAACAAATATTTTATACACATATATATATATATATAAATATACATATATAGTACTTATGACTCACCTTTAGCACACGATTAACCTCATCGATTATCTCTCGCTGATACTGCACTATCTCATCTGTGGTTAGCACCTTATATTGATGGTCATCAGTGTCCAATTGACGTTCCGTCGAACTGGGCATATCCACCTCCATGGCAAAATCATCGTCGCCATCATCGCCCGATGATACGTTGCCCGAGTCAACGTTGTCCAAGAAATCGTTATCGTTATCCGAGTCCATAACTGCGTTTGCTTTTACTTTTCCCTTTACCTTTGCACTAACTTTTTGTGCGGGTGTATGTGTGCCTGTGTCTGTGTTTATGTGGAGGTGGGGGATGATTGGCTCGTTGGCGGAGTGAAGAAGGAGGTGAAGTGAGCTGCTGTCTTCGATTGATTTGCTTGCTTGCCTGCCTTTGCCTCGCTCTCGCACTCGCTCTCTCTCTCTCTCTCTCGGTCTCTCTCTCTCTCTGCTCTCTCTCTCTCTCTCTCTCTCTCGTTTACGCTCTGGCTCACGTTTCTCTGACTGCTGTGAACTTTATTGCTGTTGCTGTTTCTGTTGCTGATGCTGATGCTACGTTGTTGTTACTGCTGTTATTGCTGTTGCTGTTGCTGTTGTTGTGGGTGTTCTTGTTGTTGCTCTTCTCGTTTTACTTTACGCGCTTCTCTTCTCACTGGTTGATTATGCTGTTACTGCGTATATTGCACTAGTCGAAATAAATGTAAAATATATACACGTACATGAATTATACATATATGTAAAGTTGTTAAGCGCTAACACACATAGATATGCACAGCAACAACAGTAGCATAAATATTACATAGACAACACCAACGAGACGACGTCACTTGACCTTCGTCGTTTCTCAGGCGCTTGAGCAAACAAAAATCCCTGCTTTCAAAACGCGTTGTTTGTTGCTTTTCTTACAATTATTACATATGCACAAGCACACACACTCACACTCACGCGCACACACAAATACACATGCAAATTGTGAAATTTGTTTAAATTTTATGTAATTTTTTGTACACATGCGAACATATGTATGTATTTTGAAGAAAACAGCTGTGCAAATAATGCAATTACAGCTGTCAATGCAAATTTAGACGCTGTTAACTGTTAACAGTTCGGTTCCAATTAGATGGAACTAGTTCGGAGCTGTTGTTTATGCACCTGCTAGCATCTTCACTGTTGTTGTTGTTGTTGCTGCTGCTACTGTTGTTATTGTTCTTGGCATTGTTTGTGTAGCCTATTTTGCTTTTGTAATTGCAGTTGGCGTTATAATTGCTGTTGTTGTTGTTGCCATGCAGCCCATTTTACACAGACAATATAAACTTTTCATCAATGTTTTTTTTCTAATAGCTTTTGCAACAAGAGAAAACTCGCTGTTGATTTCAATTTCCTTATGCCTTAAAATGCATGATTTCTTCTTTTGTTGTGTCGCTGCTTTTTAAATTCGTCTTTGTTTTTGCTTTGTTACATATATATATTTGTATGTATGTATGTATGTTTGTGTGCGTATGTGTGTGTAAATATGTAATTCAATTCAATGGCGCTGCAAATGCTGCAAAATTAAAACGCCATAAAAAATATAAAGAGCCCAAGTAAATAAGTAATAAACAGCGCTGCACAGAAGTAAAGGCCACAATGGACACAACACAGCACACAATAACACAACACAACACAGCACAACACAACACAACAGTCACTGGGGAACCTAACAAAACACGTCTCTGTATGTATGTACGTACATATATGTACGTATGTGTGCCTATACGTATGCATATGTATGTATGTACTTATATGCACACACATATGCATGCTATGTACACGTTGGTGTGTTGCTATTTTCCAATTGGACCACAATGTCTTTTAACAAAAATGTCGTAGGTTTTTCTTATTTAATTTTTTTTTTCTTCTATTTTTTTTTGTTTGCGAAATAAGTTCAAATAGCAATAACATACAAATACATAGCACATTGCACATACATTCACAAGAATTATACACAATTATGTGTACATACATACCTACATACATAGGTATGTATGTATGTATGTAGTTCACACACGTATGACACAAAATCAAGGCAACACATATACTCATGCACATATGTATACTTATACACATACATACATCCATAACACATACAACAGCTGCAGCAGCTCACTTTTCCAATGGCTTTTACACACTTCTCCCGTTGCCGTTGGACATCAAACTTATTAACATTACTTTAGGTGGATTTTTTCATACTTTTATTTACTTTGTATGTTAATTGTAACAATATTGCGACGCGACGCGATTTCCACGCAAAAGCAACATCTGGCAGCTCTACACGACACGAAATATCGATACTAGGTAGATAATATCGATTATAGCTTTAATCGTTCTGCCACCATATTGTGGATTTTGCGCTTACGTTGCACATTGTAGGGCTTTTTTTGTCATCGCTTAGTTATGACACAATTGCAGCTAAGACGTAAACCAAACGTGAGTCAGCAACTGTGCGTAGCCAACTTCACGCGAGACCACATTTGGCGCACGGCCAACTTCATGTCTAACCAAATAATGCAGCCAACTTCATGCTAATTTCAAATTTGACGGTTTCAAAATGGCGGAAGAGAGGCTGTTCATAAAGCTCACCAAATAAATTCAATCAAATAAGCCAAAATCAACATTTATTGTGTTCTATAAATGCAGTGTCACATCTGTGCTGCTCTTATTCATGTGCCTTGCTCATGTCAATCGTTTTTGTGCATTATTTCATGAAAGGAAAAGAGATAGAAGCATATGTCGCTCTATTTCATGATCATCAAACTGAAAGAGCAAGATGCATAGTCGGTCCTTTTCTAATGCATGACGCTTCATGTGCACAAGCGCCAAAACAAGTTCCCATTAACGCAAACATAAAACACATTTTATAAAATTTCAATTTTAAGAAATATTTTTTATTTTTCTAAACAATTAATTTTGGCAGGTACTTGTTAAGGCGCGTAAGACGTTACATTACTTTTTTTTTTAATTTAGTTACTTTATTCTTTTTTCTCAGCACGTAAAACGTTATTTCTTTTCTTTTATTTAAAAATTTTTTTTTTTTTGTAACATTTTACATGCCTTTTTTAAAAAATATATTCTCGTTTTTCTTACTCTAGGCTTGTAAAACGTTATCTTGGCATTTTTATTTATTCTTGTATTTTTTGTAAATATTTTTTTCATTTTTTTTTCTGTCCCGCTTATTTTCGTGTTATTTTCACCGGATGACAGACAATATAATCCGATCTATAACACTAAAATCTGCTTATCAAACAATCATTTTTTTTTTGTTTTTGATATTTATCTAGATCGTATAACAGTCAGATTTTATAATTATTTTTTTAAAATCTTTTCCTTTTCTAATTTGCTAACTTTCGGAAATCGGTTTGCACACGATTCTTTGCGCGCAAACCGATTTCCAAAGCTAAAACGAGATTAATTTTACCCGTGTGGTGACCACCTCAGTTATCTAGAATGGGGAGAAGGAAGAAAAGAATATCAAATTATTAACTTGCAACGTGTCAACACAAGGCGTCTTCTAATATTGTGTGTCTCTCTCTCACACACACGCAAGCACGCACGCTCACACACACACACAAGCGCACTCGCGCGTTTTTTGCCGATATATATTTCTATATTCTTTTTTTGCAGTTCTTATTCTTGTCAATCGCGATGGATTCCATTTTCCAGCAAGCCATTCAGCACTTACTTTGTAAGTAACTGCAACGTGTGCTTTAATGGAGATGAACTGTAATTAGAAAAGGGGAAATTATTAATAGGTCACCTCCATTTTGTATTTCGCACACATACACAGGCACGTGCATCACAGTGATGCATGTGCGTGTGTGTGTATGCATTACGAACTTACCATTCAACATCAGACTGTACCGCCAAAAACCAAGTCTTACTTTTTTCTTTCTCATTTTCATATTTCAACTTCCCTTATACTTTTATGAATATTGTTTTCGGTGTGTAAATAAATGAAATTAATAACGCGCAATTGACAAAAATAAATAAACTAAATCGTTTGTCTGTTTGTGTGTGTGTGTGTGTGTATCTGTACTAAAAATTATTGACTTTGTGTGTGCGTGTGTGTGTATACGTATAATAAAACGACAAAATTAAGGGTGAACAAAATAAGTTAATAAGCACAAAATTTTGTGTCCGTTCTTGCCTTTCTCTCCTATCAATCTGAGAAAACAAGGTTCTGTTCATGATCGGCCTAGTGATGGCTGCAACAGTCGATTGTTTTCGAGAACAATCTTATCGATACTATCGATTGCTGCAGTAGGGGCGCTATTTCAAAAGCTTTTTAACCAACATTTTTTTTGTCAAGTTATAATTCTGTAACCAACAACCAACAACAACAAAAGTTGAATAAAAAAAAAATATTTGTAACCCGTAGTTTTCGTTTTATTATATTACGTCGCATCAAGCAACAAAAAGTAACGACAAAATTAGTATCCTTTTGGGCGTCTGAACCAGTTCGTTTAGGTGCATTTATTTTAGTCTGTTGGTTTAAAAATGAAAACAGATTGTTTTCAATGAATTTGCTTTATTAGTTTTAATTTCTGCTCACAGAAAAAATGTTCCCCCTAAATCTGCTAGTTTCAAAGAAAATCGAAAAAAAAAATTCACAATTCGAATTCAACGGTTGCTAAACAGTTCCAACTGACTCAACTAATCGTCTAACTGAACTAGTTTCATTCACGAATCACCAGCAGCTCATCTCGTTCATCGAGATGTTTGAACTGAACTGGAACTGAACGAAACAACAGAGTAAAACAAACAGCTGCGATAAAGTAGCAGGCAAAGAAAAAACAAGCCGACAAAAAATCGAAAAAGAAATGACCGTTTCAAACACCGTGGATCAATACACGATCATGTCCGGTGATCGTTCAAAGATAAAGGATTTACTCTGCAATCGTCTGACCGAATGCGGCTGGCGGGACGAAGTGCGATTGCTCTGTCGCAACATATTGCTGGAGAAAAGCGGCAACAACAGCGTCACCGTGGAGCAGCTCATATCCGAGGTAACGCCTAAGGCGCGTACGCTGGTCCCCGATGCGGTGAAAAAGGAGCTGCTGATGAAAATTCGCACCATACTGGCGGAAAACGAGGCAGAGAACTCCAATTAAATTACGTTCAACACAACTAATATTAAGTCTACATTTTACATGTTCGTTTTTGTCACTTTTCATCATTATCATCGTAAGCTTCATCAACATCGTCGTCAGGATCATTAGTATAATAAAATAAACAAAATATATACAACTGGAGAATTTGTGCACAGAACATGGGGCGTGAACGACGGCCAGGCCTTCAGATGGGACAGACGGAGCGATTGCTAATGTAACGATAACTGACAGATGCATCATTCGACGTGGTCTGCTGTGTGCTTCTCTGCTCCTCCAATACCAGGACAACATGCTCGTCTGCTTTGTTGACCGCATCCGATGTTGTTGTTGTCGTTGTCGTTGGCGCATTTTCATTGGCAGCCGCAACTGCTGCTCCTGCATCTCCTGCGATTCCATCTCCTCCCAATCCTGCGGCTGCTCCAACGTTGCCGGCACTGGGCTGCGTGTACTTGCGCACCCATTCATTCGGATGCATCTTCTTCTTGTGGTTGTGCATATTGGCATGCGACTTGAAAGTGCGCGTGCAAAATGGACACGAATACAGATCGATGCCCGTGTGCGTGGCCATGTGTTCCTGTTGGAGTAATCATTTATTAACAACAAGATCAAGCAATCAATAAGTTCACTTCATTCATGCTGAACTTCTGATACCCTTACAATGTAGTTTTTAGCGCGAACAACTATTATTTAGCAACTATACTATACAACTTTTATATTTAGCAACTATTTCCCACAGCAAAAACTATTTTTGCTTAATTTCAGTAAAACATCTTCATATAAAAATTCACTTTTCGTCCTATTTTTCCTATTACTGCTATATAATATAGAAGTCTCCGTTAGATCAAACTTTATCAGCATGTTTTAAATATGTTTTGTTGCTTCATTTGTTAGTTTAGTGCAGATATCTTCAGGAATAATAAAGCTTTTCCTAATTAAACTCCATTTTGAAGCGATTTTTCCTATGAGAGCTATAGAGTCAGCTTGTTTAGGATAGGTTTCTATACCCAATCTGCGAATTTGGTTGAGATATCTAAAGAAACAAAGATATTTAAAAACGTTTTCCATACAAAAACTACATTTTGAACCGATCTTGCCTATGAGAGCTATATGATATAGAAAGCTGATTTGAAACCAATTTAGTGAGGTTCTATAAAATAATAGCAAAAAGATAATTTCTGAGGTATCTCAAGAAATAATTAGACTTTCCCTAATAAAACTCCATTGTAAACTGATTCTTCCTATGAGAGCTATATGTTATAGACATCCGATTTTGATCAAACTTGATCAGCATGCTTAGAATATGTTTTTCAAAGAAAAATTCAAATTTGAACTGATCCTTCCTATGAGAGTTTTTGATATAGTAACCGATTTTAATCAAACTTCACGAGTATGTTTTAAGTGTTCTAAGTTACTTCATTTGTCAGATTGGTAAAGATAACTCTATCCTTCCTATGAGAGCTCTATGTTATAGACATTCGATTTTGATCAAACTTGGTCATCTTGTTTAGGATATGTTTTTATACCCAATCTGTGAATTTGGTTGACATATATATATATAAATAACAAAGTTTTCCATAATGTAGTTTTACATTTTGAACCGATTCTTCCTATGAGAGCTATATGATATAGTAAGCTGACTTGAAACAAATTTGGTGAGGTTCTATAAGACAATACCAAATAGAACATTTCTGAATTTGGTTGAGATATCTATAGAAATGACAAAGTTTTTCATAGAAAAAATAAAATTTGAACCGATCCTACCTATGAGAGCTATATGATATAGTAAACCGATTTTAAACAAACTTGACGAGGATATTTTAAGTGTAATAAGTTACTTCATTTGTCAAATTAGAAAAGATAACTCTAGAAATAACTAGACTTTCGCTCATAAAACAACGCTTTAAAGCGTTTCCTCCAATTGCTGCTATATGATATTGTAATGCTATAGATCCGATGTGGATCTATGTGATAAAGACGCTTCTATAGCAAGTAGGATAAGCATAGCTTCAAAATGAAGAGCTTAGTTTGCAGCGCAGTCGACAGAGCGACATGGCTATAACGACGACGCTGAACAAACACATATATATATATATATATATATATAAATATAAATACATATATATATATATATATATATATATATATATATATATATAAATACATATATATATATATAATCTAAGGTAACTGCCACGCCTTCTACAGGGCTGTTGCACATTCAAGAGAACCAAACAGACGCTCGCTTCTACTTACAGCGAGGGCACGTGGCAACTTGAACTCCTTGCCGCAGAGCGTGCAGCTGTGGCGCTTGGACGAATGATGGTAGCGCATGTGGCTGCTGAGTGCGACACGGGATGCCTTCTCGGCGCTGCACAAGAGGCAGCGATATTTGTTGTTGCCCTCGCGATCATCGTGCCTGGCCAGATGCTTGCGTAGACTGCGCTCGTCGCGCAGCCAGCGGCTGCACAGGTTGCACTGCACCTCGGCAACGGGTCCGTCCGGATGCAGGGCCTTCTTATGGATGAGGAAGTTCGCCTTGGAGCGAAAGTGGACGCCACAAATGTCACAGATGACGGGCGTAAAGTCCGATGTGGCATCGCCGCTTGATGTGCGCTGTCAGTTCGATTTTGGTGCGGAAACTAAAGAGAGAGGGAGAGAATGTGAGTGAGATAGATAGATAGTTGGGTTGATTGGCTCACGTCTTGCTGCACGTCTCACACGCCTCCGTACGCTCCGTGCCCTTGTGCCCCTTGATGTGCATCGTCAGCAGAAACTTTTTGGCAAAACGCGCCTCGCAAATGCCACATTGATGCACCAACTGTTGCTGGTCGGAGTGAAAGCGCAGCATGTGCATGTCCTGGCTGTTGCGATTGAGGAAGTTCTTGCGGCACGGCTTGCAGCTGAAATACTGCGGATCCTTGTGATAGTGCAAGTGATCCACATACAGTGTGCGCTTCTTATAACGATTGTTGCAACACTCCATGTAACCGGTGCAGTTGTGTGCCACACGAAAGTGCCGCTTCAGCTCAATGAAATTCTGCAATGGCTCCGCACAGAGGCAACAATCCAATTTCACATTGGCCGCTATATAATCGTCCATTTCCTTAATGCTACTACGCTTTGCCGCCAGCTGTGGGGCATCCGCTTTGGGGCGCTTTGGCTTTGCATTCGTCCCGCTTTTGGTGCCCTTGGGGCGGCCACGATTTGATGTTTTGATCGATTTGACAGTTGCAATGGCTTTCATTGATTTGCCAGGCTTTGTTGTCGCCTCTGGCGCTGCTATTGCCGCATTGCGTCGCAGCTCACGGGAACGGGCACGGGATTCACGCAACGTTGTGGCAGACAGCTCCAAGTTATTGGTTGCCAGTCGCGTTTTGCCCTTGGACTGTTTGGGCTTGACGGCTGTTAGTGTCACGTGCTCGAATTCATCAGCGAGTGCATCGCCTTGTGCTCCTCCATCATCAACATCATCATCATTGTCATCATCATCATCGTCATCATCATCTTCATCATCCTCCTCGACGTCATCGTCGTCGTCGTCGCAGGCGTCGTTGCTGCTGTCGCTGCAATGATGTTGGTTTGTTGCTTGGCTGCCAGGCTGCACATCGATCTCGGGCTCACACAATATGTGATCCTTGATGTCTTCGTCGAAGGCCAGCTTCGATTCGATCGGCGATTCCGTGTTCCAAACAACAATAGCGGGCTCAGATGGTGGCTCTGGTTCTGTTTTTAGCAGCATCTGTTGCTTGTCGGCAACCATTGAACAGAATTGCTCGAATTCGGTTAAATAACGCCAACATGCTGTGCACATCAGATTGGATATGTTGTCATTGACAGTTACCTGCAAATGTTGCAATAGAATTGATAATTATTCTTTTATTGTCTTGCTCAAGTTGATCTTGATTGACACTAATCTCGCTTTACCTCAAGTTGCAAATATTTGGCTATAACCTTTGGCAGGCCGCGCTCGGCATCGCTGAATATGTAGACGGACACGGACTCCTCCAAATCGCACAGGCACAAACGGCATATCATTATTGTTTTGTTGTTCTTATTTTTTCTTAAATATTCTAGTTGCAGCAGCCGAGTTCCTGCAATGTAGTAAACAAATATGCAGCAATCGATAAGCCATCTGCGTATCGATAGGCGGCGTTTAAGTGAAATTTTTGACACTTTCCACACCGTAAGTTGGCAGCTACAATAGCTATCGATATGTGAACTGCGATATAAATTTATTTTGTACATCGCTATTTTAAAACGAAAAGAGTTGTTGAATATTCCTTCAAACTCTGTATATTTAGTTGCTTCGAGTGAAACAAAATCTGTAGATAAAATGCAAAAGAAACCGCTAAATGCGAGCACACTGCTGGATAAGCTGCATCGCGGCGCTGTCTACGCCTGCATCGGCGTCACACTCTACGGCACGTACATGATTGGCATGCGCTATTATCACTATTACACAGTGATACGGCCGGAAAAGCAGCAGGCGGAATTGAAACTGTTGGAC
This sequence comes from Drosophila macrospina, assembly GCA_035042075.1. NCBI lineage: Eukaryota > Metazoa > Arthropoda > Insecta > Diptera > Drosophilidae > Drosophila > Drosophila macrospina. Next base: position 819,844 of record JAWNLW010000340.1, read on the forward strand.
GAGGGCGCCCACGACAAGGCCAAGGAGCTGAAATACTAAAGCATGTCCTTAAATAATATACATATTGTTTGTTAAGTGTTAAATAAATAATGCACAATTTATTCATATGGTTTATACACATTTTTAGGCAAAACTTGTTGTGTAATGTCGCCGCTGCCATTCGACTTAGACACAGACCTTGTTGCCGCTGCTGCTTCTACTGCTGCTGCTGTTGCTGCTCCAGCTGTTGCTGTTAACAATGCGCCCATAAATCAGTCAAAGCCGTCAATGCTTTGGCCCAATAATATGCAATCAATAATGTTGTCATCTGCGGCGATTGTTCGCATCGCGATTGCCGGCAAATCCAGCGTTGTGAACCTCCAAATATCCGCTTTCCACTGCAGAAGGCAAATGTGCTTTTTTCTACATATTTGCACATTTTTGTGCAGTCTCTGCGCTGCAAATGGAAATGCAGAAGAGTGTAATAACACTAGGCAACAAAACATGAGTTTAAGTTTATTAATATATGTTTTGATATGCCTTAAAACGAGAAGTTTTGTTAGCGCTGTTAAGAGGCTCTTGGCCAGTTTGCAGCTGCAACTGGGCAACTTCCGATTGCTACAGCAACAGCTGCAATTGCAGTTGCAGTCGTGCCTCATCACGTTGCGTGCATTCACCTCGCGCAACATTATCTCAATATGCATTTTATAAATATTAAACAATATTAACAAACGCAGAGACAATGGCAGTTGCCACCCACTTTTTGGCCCCAGCTCGTTTGCCAATTTGCCCAAGTTGTCTATGCTTCATTCAACAATGTTGTTGCCATCGTTGTTGCTGTTGTTGTCGTTGTTGCTGTTGTTGGTTGCCTCAGTCTCATTCATAGCCTGCCTGATTATCTGACAATAGCAATTACTATGCAACAGCTCAGCAGAGAAACGGAGTCGCAATTGTTGCAACTGTTGCCACTGCGGTCAAGGTCGTTCTTCCTTTATTATGACGCCAGCTTGAGCCGCCCAAAGCTGCCCCACTGCACATAGAGTGAGAGAGAGAGAGATAGAGTAAGGATAAGTGGTGCGAGGGGGGAGTGTACTGCTTGCGAAGTCGTGCAGTTTGCATTGATTCGATAAGAGTTTTAATTCCCTCTCTCTCTATCTCGCTCTCTCTCACTCGCTCGCTCTGCATTGCAATTGCAAATGATCTGACTGAAATCGTTTTGAAGCCTCGAGCTCTGCGCGACTGCCAGTATACCCTGTAATTTGTGCTTTTCTCGCTTAAGGGTTGTCTCTCATTGCCAATTGCGCTGAGTATCTAGTTTTATTCTCAGACTGCATTTAAATCTTAGTGAAATCGAAGGTTTTCGAGACTCGCAAGCAGTTAGAAAACCTATAAAAATCTTTTCGAAAGCCACAAATGTATATATTACGGAAATAAAAGTCGAAAATCCTTTGAAAAACATTTATAAATATTTGCGATTTTCTAAAAATATTAATAATAGTTGCAGCAAAAGAAAAATCGAAAAACTTTGGGAAAATGTTTTTAAATATTTTCGAAAACAAATAAAGAGCTTAAAATATAAAATTTCGAATATTTTAAAAAGTTAATATATTCTAGAAATAATAAATAATAGCAGCGCTTAAGTAAAAAGTCGAAAATCTTTAGAAAAACGTTTTCAAATATTTTCGAAAACTTTTGAAAAGCAAAAAACATACAAATATTTGTTAAAAGTAAATTTAAAAAAAAAAAAAAAACTATTGATTATTTTGTTAATTATTTTCCATTCAAAACTTTACAAAATTTGATCTAAAATAAGATGCGATCAGAAACTTTTGAAAAAATAATTTTATATTTATATTAACAATTTTTTAAACTCGGAAAACGTTTTAAAAATACAGAAATATATATTAGACTTCGTTCCAGCGAAATCTAAAAGAATATTTGAACAGTTGAAAAATGTTGCGAAAATATTAGAAAATCGTTTCGAAAAGTAGAATGAAGAATTTAAACTGAAATATTAATATCAGAAATAATTCCAAAAAGTTTTGAAAACAATAAAATATTAAAAATTTATTTACTTTAATGCACAATAAGACTTTAATTAAATAAAAATCAAAGAGAACACCTTCAAATCTTATTGCACAAATCAGAGTCGAAAGTGTTTTGAAAATCTTCGAAAACCATTTAAAAACCGTTAACTGCATACAGTTATTTAGAAATGTATGTACAGTTAGCTGATGCATATCTGATAGCTGTAAACTCTATCAAACTATTTGTATCTGCTGCAGTCGTGCTTGCCTGCAGTTTGTTATTGTAATTGATTGTTTGAACTATTGTTGTTGTTGTTGTTGCAGTTAATTAAAAATGTCAAAAACAATTGTGGAATAAATAATTTCTAAATTCAAAATTCATTTCCCACGGGGTTTTTTGCCATTTGACTTGCCACAAACGCAGAGAGAGAGAGAGCGAAGAAGGGAGAAGAAGAGAGAGCGAGAAAGAGTGAGAAGAAGAGAGAGAGCGAGAGAGAGAGAGAGAGAGCGAGAGAGAGAGAGAGAGAGAGAGAGAGCGAGGCGAGACAGTCGCGCCCCTAAAAGTGTTGCAGCAAGTTGCAATGTGGCAAGTTGCAAGCGGCAGGCGGCTGTGGCATGCGGCATGTTGCATGTTGCAGCTATCGCATGTCAAGTGAAAGCAACATTTGATCCCACATGTGGAACGCATTAACTGTGTCATCATGTGGATCGTGTTGCGCCCAATTGCTGCAACTGCCACAAGCAGCTTCCGTTAAAATTACTTAATAAACATTTTTTCTTTGTTTTTGTTTTTTTGCGTTTGCGCAAGCTTGCCACAGTCGAGTCCGCTGCAAAGTTCTAAGCGGAAAACGTTAGTTGCAACGCCCACAAGAGCGTGGGCATAGAGCGGGGAGAGGGGAGAGGGGAGGGGGTTGGCTGGCTGCGGAGAAGGGGGAGGTGGAGGGATGGGTTAAGCTGACCTTTTGAGGCCCCCGTCGATGAGTTATAGACAATATTTGATTTCAGCTCAAGTTGAAACTGAAGCTTCGTCATGCATTGAATGCGGCAACAACAACAACAACTGCAACTGCAACAATCGACGTTGATTTTGTTATTGTTTGCATAATTGTTAACTGTAGCACAATGGCACGTTGGCCCGGCCAACAAACTACTATAAAAGCCCTGCAACGCAGCCAAACAGTCAACAAATCAACTTTAGCAACAACAGCAATCGCATTGTCAGCAGCAACAGCAGCCACAACCATGAAGTATCTGGTAAGTGAAGCATCCTTTGCCAATTGAAATCTGTTAACTGAAATTGATATTGATATTGATATTGCAGTGTGTTTTTGTTATAATTGCCATGTGCCTGGTTAATTGCCTGGCGGCCATTGCGGAGCCCGCTGCAGCATCCGATGCCGAGCTGGAGTCCTCTGTGGGCGAGAAGAAGACGGAGAAACGTGGCATTTATGGTTTTGGCTATGGACATTATGGACATGGATATGGCGGCTATGGTCACGGGCATGGTCATTATGGCGGCTATGGCTTTGCCAGTCCCTATTATGGCGGCTATGAGTATGTACATCATGCTTCGCCCTATTATGGTGGCCATCATGGCGGCTTCTATCCATATCATCATGGTCATTATGGTTACTATTGAGTACACAAGGATTCGTAGTATAATTCATTTTATATTATCGCCACACACGCTCATCGCTGCACAAAAACATTTGCTGAATTTTCGATTTTTTTTTCTTCTCTTCTATTCTTTTTTTTTTTGTATCATATAATAAATAATGTCCTTTGAAAGCTTAAGCTCGAGTATTTGAATTGGCGCCGTGTGAAATGCAACATTGCAGTTAGTGTTGCAAAATATGAACGTGTCGTGTAGCAGTACTGATTGCACTGCAATCGACGGCTATCGATGGGCGACTGCTTGCGTATCGATAGACATTGCTCTCGCATTTTTGTTGTTCATTTTTACGCTCTTCTTTGTCGGAGACGGTTGTTTCTTTCTTGCTTTTGCTTCGCCAGGCAAAAGAGCTCAACAAAATAAATTGACACACAATTTGATTTGAGCTAGAAAAGGAGTCGTTCGAGCTAGAAACTGGTGTGAACAGCTGTTGTTGCCGTAGTGTTGGGTAACTTTTTGTTGTTGTTGTTTTTTTTTTGTTATTTTTTTTATGTTGTTTTACCTACGAACTACGCGTGTAGTAAAGTGGCAGCAGTATCAACAGCAACACAACAACAACAACAACAACTGTCGCAGTGGTGAAAAGCAAGTGCGAAAAATACCAGCAAACAAGCAAAAAGCTGACCAAATTGTGGGCGAAATAACAAAAAAAAATAAAAATAAAAGAAAATAGAAAATATATTACCAGAGCAGATGTACATACGTACAAATGTACATTTTTAGTTGTGGTAGTACTAATACTAGTACTAAAAAATGCGAATCTGTTTGTGAATATGTGAAGTGACAAAAAAAAATTTAAAAAAAAAAACACACACGCACTCATACACGCATATAAAAAGTCGTGAATTCGTCGTCGCTGTGTATGCACACACATACACGCTTACATACATACATCCATATATATGTACATGTGAGCTCCTCTAGTTGTGAGAGATAGAAAGAGAGAGCAATCGCTGTCTTTAGTTTCTGTGTTGCTTTTATTTTTGCCAGAGTATTTAATTTTTTTGTTTCTTTTTTTAATAATAATTTTCGCATTGTGAAAAGTTTTTTTTGTTCAACGCAAGTTTGGAAAAGCGTGCGTTCGTGTGCGTGTGCGTCGCGCGCGTTGGCAGCAGCACCAGCAGCAGCAGTTAAAACAAAAACAACAACTACAACTACAAGAATAACAGCAAAAATAAAATCAACAACATTTTTAGGCCCGTCGAGCAGTTCGCGCCACTTTGAAGAGGTATGTATGTATGTTTCTCTATATAAGCTGGTATGTTTTTGTCCAATTCAAAAAAATTCTTATTAGATCACAGGCATTTGTGTGCATGTGTGTGAGTGTGTTTGTGTGCGTGTGCGCTGAACAGCCGTCGTTGCTTCAGGTTCAGCACGACGACTTCTTTTTTCGTCTTGTTGTTATTTTCTTTTCTTTCATTTTTGCTACTCACACTCATTTCGCCGTTATTTATGTAACAAGTGTGTGCGTGCTAAATGAAGTGCTGCTGCGCTGCCGCTGCCGTTTGTTGCTGGCTGCTGCTGCTGTTATTGTTGCGTTGTTGCTGTGTATGTATTTGGTGCTTTTTCGCCTCTCGCTATTTGTTGTTTGTCGACATAAAGTTTGTAATGAAGTTGGCAACGCAGTCGCTATCGCTGCCATTTCTCTTACACAGTGGGTCGGCGTCGACATCGACATCGGCCGGCGACGCGCACAAAAAGCTTCTCCAGCATCGCATCAGCAGTGGCAGCGACATCGACAGCGGCAGCGGGGAGCAACGCAAAGCGCATTGAACTGGTTAGGTTCACTTTGTCATTTAGTTATCAACATAGACGATGGCGGCGGCGCAGCAGTCAGAGCGAGTTCGTTTCACGCAGCAGCAGCATAGAGGACGGCGGCGACAGCGCATCATTTAAGCTTTGATGGAAGTCAACGTCGCAGCATTTCTTCAATTGATATATGTATGTTGGTTATGGAGGGAGGCAGCGGCGCCAAGTTCACTTCATCATCATCAACGACAACAACAATAGCATTAGCAATTGGTTTTGTGCTTGTGACTCTCATTTTGGGATTGCTCTCATAATCTGCGTTTGCGTCGACTTCGAAGTCGGCATCACTGCTTTTGTAGGTTGGCTGCTGAAACAGCAGCAGCAACAACAACAACAACAAGAACAACGGGACGAAAGAAAAGCAAGAAAAAGAACAAAACGATATTTGATTTTATTGTCATTTCGTTACGCACAGTTACGCTGCCGACGTTGACGCTGACGTCGCTGCCGCTTGTTGCGCTTTTTTATTTCAATTGTTTTTATTGCTGTTTGCATTTGTTTGTTTTGTTTCCTTTTTTTCGTCAAGGAAAATTCGTCACGGCAGCAATAGAAATAAATAAAGAAAATAACACAATGGAATTTGTGTAATTAATGTAATACCAATCGCATTACACCCCCGCACCCCTTACCATTCATCGCTTTCCCCACGCATTGCGAACTTAATATACTCAAATTTAAGTACAAATTTGAGCTCTCAAATGCAAATACTGTAAATATGTAGATACATGTTCATACATATGTTATAAATCCCCCCGAAAAATCTCGTTTCTACCTATGCAGGTGCGTAGTACAGTAAGCATTCATTGATGAGAAACTCGCAGAAGTAATGTATTGCATTAATTTTGTTGTTATTGCGTTTTTATTAGTTTTATATGGAATCTATAACATCAGAACTACTGAAAAAAATAATATTTTAGCTAATGTCTACACAGTTTTCATTGCATTAACTATTAATAGGTGATTTAATTGATTTTTAATTAATTAACTATTAAATCCATTAGCTATGTAAATTGATATTTCGATTAAGTTGATTATTCTGAGGAAATCAAGGTAATCGTGCTACCTGTAACCTCGGGAAGGCTTCAAAATTTTGTTAGTGTTGTCAATGTTTTCAACGACACTGCACAGTTTTCATTGCATTAATTATTAATAAGTGGTTTCATCGATTTTCAATCAATTTTTGATGCATTTATTTGCCCTTTAAATTGGTTTTCTTGTTAACCATGAATGGAAATAGACCATATGAGTCACGCGATTTGATGTTGCACTTGGTGTGCTTGATTGCATTAATTATTTATTAGCAATTTCATTGATTTTTTTCTTTTATAACTGATGCACTTTGTTGAGAATTGTTACCTCACTAAATACTACTCACTAAATACTACTACTACAACTTCTACTATAACAATGAAAATAGATTCGTGAATCACGCAAGTAGATGAATTAACAAAAAATTAGTAATTTCATTGATTTTCATTAAATTTGTTGCATTTGTTGCATTGCTTTTGCTTTTTCTTTGATTTGTTGTGGGCAAAGTGTTAAAAATAGACGCATGTGTCATACAATATTGATTGTTGCACTTGTTGCAAATGAATTGCAATTTATTATGCATTAGCAATTTCATTAGCTTTAAGCAAAGTCTTCTTTTCTTTTCCACTCATTCCAAGAATATAAGGAAAATTCCAGTTGGTTTCTCTTCCTCAAATTGTCTGCTATTTTGGCGTCTGCTTTGTTTATTGTGTATTATATTTATTTTTGTACTTTATTCACTTGCTTCTTTGCTATTTGTTTGTGTAATTAGTGAAGTGAACGGATATTGTGTGTATGTGCGGGTGTGTACGTGTGTGTGTGCGTGCGTGTGTGTGTGGGTGTGGATTTGGTTGCTATACAACCTGAAGTTAGCTTGAATTCTATTCGCGTTGAACTAAGGTTTTCATTGTGCCTGAACTGAAGGTCAAACAGTAGCTATTCATTCGTCACTCGTCACTTGTTACTCGTTACTCGCCACTCGCCACTCGTTGAATTATGAATATGATAATTTCATTGAATGCACCTGTGACCCAATTTATTCACCTGCTACAAATTGCTGCTGACTCATATACAATATTACATTTTGTACATTCACATGCACGCCCAATTTGAAAACTGTTCACTCTCTCTCTCACTCTCTCTCTCTCTCTCTCTGTTTTCTTTTTGGACAATTGCAATTTCCCATTTTCCATTCACAGCTGGAAGTTGTGAGTCGATTGGTTTCATTTTTATGGAACAGCCTTAGAGCATACTATTATGTATAGTCATTCACATGGTATTGTAAAATTCTGTTGCTACACACACACACACACGCACAACAAAGAACACACAAACAACATTGATCTGATAATATGACAATGTCAATCGAACTTGTTTCACAATGATAAGATTGATATGCTTGAAAAAATTATCATTTTGTTGATCTATTCTTGATTGAGTTCCGTCATTTCGTTATTAGTCACGTGAATGCCAAATTCAACTTGATGAATAAAAAAATAATTATTATTTAGTAAATTATACTTTTGTTTATTCCAAATTATTCTTTACGTGCAAACAAAGCAACTTAGATGTTATAAATAAAAAAATTCATCATTATTTTTAATTTTATGTATTTTTTTTAGTGTATATATTATATAATTATATTATAGAGCTTAATTATTTACAAGAGCTGAAAATATTATTATACTAAAGACTTCTCTTTTTTTATGTAAATATTAAATTTCTTGTAAATTATAAATAAAATTGTTTAATTAAATCTAAAGAAATTAATTAATTATATAAATATCAAATACATTGTATTACTTATATATGTATAAAGAATAAAAACAAAATATTGTAAAATTATCAATTAATCTTCTCAATTATTATTAAGTATTATTAATACAGAATAAAACATATTTATTTATTACTTAATATTATTATTATAGTTTATTTGTGAATATTAATATATTTCATGAATAACACTTTATTTTTTAAACTGTAAATAGTTATATATATAAATAATTGTTATGCTTAGTTATTGTTGAATCATTTACTGATTGTTAAATATTTTAAATATGACATAAATACATAAAAATGTATATTATATTAAATTATATATAAAATAATGACATATTTAAATATCTGAAATAACAGCACGATAACTTTAAAATATTTATGTTTATATATATATATCAATCGATTAATTCCAGAGTTTTGATCTTTCTTCAATAATTACCTTAAATAATCCTGTCAATTGTTTAAGTTTAATTGAAATAGAACTGCAATGTTTGAACTTAGCGTGCGCGCACTGTACTTGTATCTATGGGAACTATCAAATTTCAAACATTTTTGATAACATTTTGTTGTATGCTCGCCTTATTATCAGATGCTTGGGATCGCTAAATGTATTTAATAATGCTCTTATCATTTTGGAAAATTTTCCGAAATCCGAGCGAACAGCTAAGAAAGAAAAGAGACGAAGAGGAACAAGAAGAAGCAGCAGCAGCAGACTGATTCTATGTCTTTCTCTGTCATTCTCTCTCTCTCTCTCTCACACACACATATAATCGTTGCTCGCTACTCGCTTATCAACTTGTGACGTCTGCAATTCTCGTTGTTCTCATTGCTGTTGTTGTTGTTGTTGTTTTTCATTGTTGTGCCTGCCCTAATCTGTCTTCAACTTTTTATATGTACATATATATACATATATGTAAATACATATTTAATTAAATTTCTTTTGAATGAATGTGAAACATTTAGCCATTGTTGCATGCCTCATTTTGGGGTATTTCCTGCGAATCGCGAATACTACTCGCATTTCTTCGACTCAGAAACATGAATGAATCAAATGAATCATTTGCTGATTTGAATGGAAAGTCCAATTGAATGAGTAGTGCAGCAAATTTCATATCCAATTGGAATTCCAATTAGAATGAAATGTAATTAAATGTTTCTTTGTCTTTGTCTCTTACAGATCCCATGCAAAATGTCTAGTCCTGACGATAGAATGCCGATACATGGTAAGTAAATGCTCATTGTATGTTGTTTGTGATCGGTTGGTTTGATTCATTGGTTGGTTGGGTGATCGTAATTATTATACATAGCTCAAAAATGTACATGAAATAACAGCTGTCAAATACACACATAGTGCAGTGTATGTGTGTGTGTGTGTGTGTGTGTATGACTTCCAAAAATAACTGTTAATAGGAATACAAAAGCATATAAAGCTGCCAACGCAGTTCAGTTCTTACTGACTTTGCCGTTGAGCGCAGTAAGCGTTAGCAGCGCGCAGCGCGTAGCGAGCAGCAGAGGGCAGCGAGCAGCAAGCAGCACGCAGCGACAGCGCGGTTAAACAACAAGAGCATTGTCCATGGTCGGGTGACAGAAGCAGACGAGACCACAACCACTTGCTAGGTTCTGACAGCAAGAGAGAGTGAGAGTGAGAGTGAGAGAGTATGTGTGTCTGTGTGTATGTGTGTGCGTATTGAAGGAAGTGGCTTGTTAGTTTGTGCTCTGACTAGCTTAAAGCTTTAGCTTTCAGCTTCAGTTGTTGCTGGCGCCACTGTCAATGCCAAGCACGTGCACTAACAATTTTGCTTGGCCTTGCTCCTCTCTCCTTGCTTACTCACTCTTGTGCTCTCTTTTCTCTTTTTTGGAGCAAGCTCTCTTTTGCCGGCGCTGCTGCTGCTGCTACTGCTGCCTTAGTGTCTGTTTGTTTGTATGAGCAAAAGCAAAAATAACAATAACAAAGCGAACACAACAACATTCATTCGTTTATCGATTTTATTCTATTTTTAGCATAACAAAAATTTACTTGCCTTTGAAAATGTGTAACGACGACGCCGGCGCCAGCACCAGCGCCAACGACAACGACAACCTTACGGCCCTTTTGCGTCCTCCTTTCGTTTCAGCTTCTTTGTCGTTGTCGTCGTCGTTAGATTCACTTCTTTCGCTTTCCCTTCCCTTCTCTTTTTTAGGATTTAAAACTGTTACAACAATTGCCACGTGCACGCTGCTGGGACAATGACCAATTGGAAGCTTATAACTCACAACTCTCCATCTCGCTCACACTTTTCTTACCCAACTTCCCCCCTAATGGCACGTGGGTCAGCCACACACATACTTTATGTCGAAGCTTTTCGAACTTGTGTATGTGCATGTGCTCGACTTAAGCAGCAACAACAAAAATTGCAAAGTAACGGTATCTCATGTAATCTGAAGCAGAAGAAATGTTACGTTCGCAGTCTGTGCATGCTTATGCATGATTACACATATTTATGTAGGTATATACATACATACATATGAACATGTGTACATACATATATGAACAGTGCATCGCAATTGTAATGACACTGATTGACAAAAAATGTTGTTTAAATTATATAACAAATAGTACTTACTACTGTATTCACGTATTTGAAGTCTTGTTATTTTTATGTACAATATAAAATATATTATTATACATATATAAATTATATATATATTATGTATAAATGTTATATGTATTTTAAAAATATATAATATTTGTCGATTAAAAGACTTCAAATATAAAATGATTGATTTTAAAAATGCTATCTGTTATATATGCAACTGTTATACCACAGTTCGTTTGATTACCAATCAAACTTTAAAATTGTAGATATGCAAATACTTTTTGCTTCACTGTGCGTATGCTTTTAAAGCTAATGCATATGTATGTATGTATCATTAAAACTGTAATCCCTTTGCTATTGTCTTATCTATGTATGTGGGCTTAAGTACCCTCCATTTCCGTTATACCATATACGATCATTTTCCATAAGTGTGCGAATGATGTGTAGAGGTAGGTAGGGAGGGAGGAAAGGGAGGTTTGTTAGCTGTTGACTTGTACTTATTGAAAGTCGTATTCCTGCAGCCACAACTTATGCCTTGACCCACGCACTTGCAAAGGTCAAACCCCTACCCCCGATTGCATCAATCGTTAGTTTCATCCCCTTTCCCATTGTAGTGGTATTCCAAGAATAACAAAAACTTAACAATGTGAGTGTGCGTGTGGCTGTGAGTGTGTGTGTGGGTGTGTGTATGTGTGTGTCGTTATACGTATAAAATCGTTAGCTTTATATATCGTATAATATTTGTAGCACACAATCCCACGCCCCTCTCAACCCGCTTCATTTCATAGCTACTTCTTCAGTTCTTCTGTTGCCAGTTGATTTGTATATATGTACTTATATATGTATATATATGTATGTATGTATGTATGTGTGTGTATGTGTATGTGCATGTGTGTAATCATTTCTAAACTGCGTTGTTGTTGCTGCTGCTTTTTGGCTTTGCATTTGTCAAGGTGAAACACACACACACATATACACATAAAATATATACATATATGTATCAAGAGCGGGTGTTTTGCTTGCACACACACACACACACATAGCGGGCTCTCACCTAAAACTTCGGCATAAGCCAAAACTGAATGAGCCACGCCCACTTATTATATATGGCCCGCCCCAGGGGCCCCCAAATTGCTATTGCCGCAAAGTTTTGTCTATTTTTAGACGAGCGCTGGAAATTTTTTCCAACGCATACATTCATGCACACACACACACACACACACACACAAGGAGAGAGAAAAAGAGAGAGAGAGAGGCGAACGCACGCATACAAGTGTCGACTGCTATCACTCAAAACAAAGTAAGCAGAGAAGTGGGTCGGGTTATTATAATTGTTGTTGCTGCTATTGTTGTTCTTATTAATAATATTACTCTTCCTATTGTTGTTGTCATTATCGTTAGAGCCAACACTGCGACAGTCTCCTCCCTCCCTCTTAACATACATACATACATCTGTACATGCATATGTATGCATGTATGTATGTATGTACATTCATGCATATGTAATTGAGTTTGCCGTTTTAATTTCCAATTGGATTTTAGTTTGAATCTCAATGTCGTAGGTTTTTTTTTAATATAACGTTTGTTTCCAACACGTGCTTGTTGCTGTTGTTGGTGTTGGTGTTAGTTTCTATGTCAACACAGAATTGACCTTGACGACCACGACAACGACACACACGACACGTCGTCTCAAACTTCTTGCAAACAGCTGACTGCAGTCGCAGCAGCATCACTCACTCTCTCTTTCACTCATGCACACATGCATATGTGCATGTGCGCTGTCAAGAAACATTTGGGCTGCACCTGCAGCGCAGCATGGGCATCGACAGCGCGGCAATTGTATTGCTTACAAGTGTCACACAACTAACACACACACACACACAGACAACACACAACACACATACGCAAACATCAGCTGCAGCTGTTGCTTAAGCGCGACGCTCTCATTGACACACTCTCTCATTTAGCTCTCACCCGCTTTGCTCTCTTTGGCAGTTTTCATGTTCTTAAGGTTTTTGGTTATGTATTTTCAAACACTCTTTATAAGCGCAAGCGGGGTATATTTGATAGCAAATCAATCATATTAATATACAAGTGTAAACATATGCATTATTTATTACTTATCGATCATTGAAGTTGTTACAATGTAATTTATATTGCATACATTAGTGTTACCATGCAGTGTAACTCTATAGGGTATTACATGGTCGTGTTGCATCACTTTATGCCTCTCTGTTACGCTTTATTTTTGTGTAATCTGCGCGAGTTGTGCTGCGTTTTTGTTGTTGCTATTGCTGATTCGGCCGATGTTGCTGCTGCTTCTAAATATATACTCCCATAGCCATGCACGATTTATAATAGCTGCTATATATAGAACAACAGGTCACGGCCTATTCGGTCAGCCTTTTGCATAGACACACATGCATACATATATACATACATACATACATACATATGCATACGAATATACATACATATATATTTTTTAGTTTTGTGTGATTGTGTGAGTGAACTGCGATTCATGCACATGCATTTGACTCTCGCCACATGCACATGCACATGCATAAATGTATGTATGTATATGTATATACTTATTTTGCCATTGTTTTTGTTGCTGCTATTATTGATATTGCTATTGCTATTGGCTTTTGCCTTTTGCTATTCTTTCTATATATAGAGACAGTCTGCTCTCTCAGCAGCCCAAAACTAGACTTTGCCTTACTTGCTGTTGCTGCTGCTTGATTTATTTATTTTACTTTTGCTCTGGCAGAGCGTAAGCGATTGTATGAGATTGTACGACAGAGACAGCTACACAGATATACATACACTCATGTTGTTGTTGTTGTCTTATTTCTGGCAGTAATAGCTTAAGCAGCAATCCAATTGGACATTTTGCTTAGTCATAAATGTGCGCGCAATTAGTGCAGTCCAGGCGAATGTCTAATTGTTGATCGACATAACGAGTGAGGAACAGGAAGAGAGCGAGAGAGAGAAAGAAGGAGAGTGCGAGCTGCAGCCAAGCGAAACAATGTGAGTGCGTGGGAGAGAGAGCAACAGATTGAACCGATTGACTCGCTGCCAGCAGTTTATCAATGAACACTTTGTGTGTTGACTGCACTTTGCCTTGTGTCCATTAGCAGCAGAAGCAACAGCAGCAGCGACGCGTCGTCAGTTTGTAGCGGAATATTTCTTTTTTTTTTGGCGTTTATTTGCGCGCCACAAAAGCAAATCAAATTAGTTAGACTATGCTAAAACGTGTAGTAGCAGCAGATGTGGAGTGCGGGGGATGGCGACTGAGGGGGTGGGAGGGAGGTAGGTAGGGAGAATAAAGGTGGAGAGATGAAAAGTAGACAACGACAAACGGAACTAGTCGGTTGCTTTGCTTTGTTTCGTCTGTGCTGCTTGTGGCCTTTGTCGTCGTTGATGTTGGCGTCGACGTTAACGTTGACGTCGGCGTCGTCACGTGCGCGCTTTGCTCAAGCAGCAAAAGCAAAAGCAGTGAAGCACAGAGAGCGGTTATCTAAAAAAGCGCTCGGGCCAGGTCCATGTAATCGCTGTAAACTTGTACAAGGTTACTAAAAATAGCCGCAGAGACTCGCCAATACCAATACTAACACACATACACACACACACACACACTCACACTCGCATACATACATGCATACATATACGTCTCGGCTTGGTTCTCCTCGGTAATCGGCCTCGGTGGCAACAGAGATGAAGACAGAGCGAGCCAGCGACATAAAAAGCGTGAGAGCAACAGAGATGGAGAGAGAGAGAGAGAGCACAGAGCACATGTTAAATTTCGTTTTAGATGTATTTTTGAAAAGCGTCTGATAAGCGCGGCCTTATCGATATAATCAACTAATAGCTCCAAAGCATACACACAAACACTTACGCTCACATATAATACACCCGCATACACACATGCACACACACACAGACACACCCATAGGCATACACAGCGTCCAAATTGTTGTTATTTGATTCGCGTTAAATATTTGTGTTTGTGTGTGTGAGTGTGTGTGCTTTGGCTGCTATGAATTGCTACGAATTACTGTTGATTAACATAATATCGATACATGATGTTATCGATATTGATGATAAAGTGGTTCAAAAATGTTTTACTTACGTTTAGAAATATGCGTAATACTAGGGGAAGCTTTTTCAGTGCTTATAAGTTCGAATTGTAAACATTATATCAATATATAAAAGTTATCGATATTGAAGATATGTGAGGCTGTATACCCTGTATACATGCAAATACATGAAAAGTGTAAACTCATTTAAGTAGTGTTACAAATTGTATAGAATTTGGGAATATTGATGTTTAATCGATTCATAATGTTATCGATATTGCAAATATTTATTCAGTAAAAAAGTTACAATATATTAAATTTGTGCAAATGTGTACAAACCTAAAAGTTGTATTGAATTTAGAATAATTGTTGATCTATCAATACATATTGTTATCGATAGCTCTAAATATTGATATATAGATGTAGTATGATTGCTATTCATATTGAAATTCGAACCCGGAATTGCGGACTTGTCCGAATGATGAGACGCCCACTTCGAATGGAACTCATCTAGCAGTGGGAGCTTTTATTGAAATAATAAATCTCATTATGAGATGTTGTTGATCTTTTCAAAATAACACATAATGTATCTCTGTCATGCTTTTATTAACTGTTGTTATTGTTGTTGCTGTTTGTTTACGTTGCCAATTTGCAGATTTGCCGCCGGAAGCCGGAAATGATGAGCGACTTTTGCGCATAACGCCGAGCAGTTTATCGCTGGACTTTAAGCCACATCAGGTTGATATCGATCAACAGATCCTGGAGGTGAGTAACGATGTGAAATTAATTAAATTAATCATTAATTATTAATCATTAAGCATGTTTATTCTACAATATTTAAGCTTTTTCTTCCCCCCCCCCCCCCACACACACATCAAATGTGATTTCTTTTCAATTCCTCTTTGTTCCGCATTCTTGAGCGTTTCACTGATAAAAATCATAGAATTTCTATTCGATATTAATAAAGACACAAAGCAATACAATAGATTCAATGCGAACAGAGCGTTTTCTTCAATCTTCAATCTTCAGTTGTCTGTCTTCTGTCTGCTGTCTTCCGTCTTCAACCACCTGAGTTTCTTCATTATTATTATTTTTTCTTTCCTTCTAACTTGTCTTTCTTTGTTGCTCTGTTCTCTGCTTCGTTGCTTTGTCTGTTAATTTGCTTTTGCATTGTTTGCAAAAAGTTTGAGCTTCATTCTTCATTATCGGATGTGCGCGGTCAGCTTCTCCGGCTTCTTGATTCCCTTCATCATCATCATCCACATCATCATCATCCACATCATCATCATCATCTTCCACATCCACATGTCTGCATCGTTTTTCCTTATTCCTTGCATCTTCGTCTTCTTCTTCTGCTTTATTTATAAGACGTTTTCACTGTTTCACTTGCCAGCAAAGGCAGCTATGTGTTTCCTTCTTTCTATATTTATCGTATACCCTAATTGTGCTGGCGGGTATGCTGTGCTATTGCATGCAGCTTGAACGAAAGTTTTGCTGTATGGAAACTAATAGTTAATTATATTTATATTTAATATATTGAACATTTGTTCTTTTTATCGAGTACTAGCTGTAGTGCTGGCTCGATTACTAATCGATCACATCGATCGATATATACTCAATTAATTGTCTACTATTTGTATGCGATATCTTCTATATTTAAAGTTTTTTGGTTCTTTATGCTTCAGAATTTCGAAAATATTGGTTCTTCATGTGGAATCTCAACTGTACAACGATTTAACTTCTTCCAAACTGACTTCTCTTTCTATAAATGATCATCTTGACTTTTTTATACCGCATATCTATTGAAATATATAGAGACTACACAATAACTTGGTTCTTTATGTCGAATATCAACTGTAAAATGAAGAAAGACAACTTTGTGCTCATCTATAATTCATTGTAACATCTTTAACAAGAACTTCTTTATTTAAGCTACATAAGATCTTCGTTCTTTATAGCGAGTGTCTGTTGTACATTGATTTTACATCACTATTATGCGAAGTAATTCATAATATCGAGTTCAATAAATCAAATATCTCTCATAAAAACTTCTTTGTATTTAAACTACATTAAGTCTTGGTTCCGTATATCGAATGCCACCTGTAGTTTTTTATACCTCAAAATATCAAATATACTCTAGAGTTTTTTATTATTTATATTTAATACAATCTTTGTTTAATTTAAACTACGTCTTGGTTCTTTATAGCGAGTATCTGCTGTACATTGACTTTACCTCACTATTATGCCAAGCAATTGATCAAATCAATTTTATTATATCGAATAATAAAATCGAATAATCAATGCCTCATGTAAACTTCAAATTGTCTAGGTTCTTTATATCGAATACCACCTGTAATATCAAGCACAAACAGTCTTATTCAAAGTTCAACGCTCACCTCGAGTTGATCTTGTCATCTGCGATGAAATATCTTGATCTTAACAACAAAATGTCTCCGTTCTTTATATGGAGTGTCACCTGTACAACTGTTTGAAATGCAACGCTTGCAAATGATTAAATGATTTGTTAAACTACATCAACTTCATAGGCAATTCAAAATTAAACTCCTCCACGCAGTGACCTTGCCGTTCAGATACCCTACAGTGTGCAGGGAGGGGGAAAGGGTATGCACAGTTCGTTGCATTCGTTCAATTCATTTCTTATTTCCTTCTGCTGCTAAATATAAACGCGTGTACAACTTAATGATTCTATATTTATTGTTTTCTCTACAAAAATATGTATGAGTATTTTGCGCTTTTTCTGTTTCTGTTTTTGTTTTGTTTTTGTTTTCATTTTGTTGTTGTTGCTGTTGTTGTTTTTTTTTTTAAATAAAACGGCGATTGTGCTAAAAATAAAACTCAACACACAGAGCGGCAGAGCAACAGAGCGAGCGAGAGCGAGAGAGAGAGAGAGAGAGAGCACAGTGTAAGCTGGCTATAATGTAGCGCAAATCATGCACAGCAAATGTGTGAAACACTGTGGCGCACACAGCGAGTGCTCACTGTACCAATGGGGGCACACACACAACACAACTTTGTTGTGCCAATGAGCAACTGCAGCCGGACACGACCTCATGGCCCAAGTAAAGCCAGCAACGGCAACGGCGACGGTGACGGCGACTGCGACGTCAGCAGCAGCGGCAGCAACATGTGCAACCCTCACCTGCCACACCTCCTGCCCCTTGTTGCATACAATTTATAGGCAGCATTTTTTTTTTTATATTTTTGGGCTTTAACTTTGTGCATTTTCCTCATGTGTTTTAATTTTTCCTATTTCTCTCTTTTTTTTTTTTGCTTTTGTTTTTGTTTTTCTTTAGAATTTTCCGTATTTTTGGTTCAAGTGTTTTCTGCTTCGTCTTCTGCTGCTTCTTCTTCTTCGTCTTGTTGTTAGTGTTGTTGTTGCCAAAGTGTTGCCTCAGCTTCAGTCGCAACACCTCCGCACCCCCCCCCCCCCCACACACACACGCACACACACATACCTCCCACCCGAGTTCCCATGTGCCGTTTTTGTTATTTTTATTTTTCCTTTGAATTTATTTCTGTGTTTTATAAACTCTGTGGGTTTTATTTTTAACAAAAACACAAATAGAAAATACCAAAAGCCAGAGCGAGACAGCGCCATAGCGTTAGAGCGAGCGAGCACGATATACTTAAATAAAAACTCACACACACACGAACACACACACACACACACGCACACACGTTAACTAATCACTGCTATATGTTTTATAGATTCCCTGCTGTTTTACTCTTTCCCCAACCCCCTTCCCATCCCCATCTCCACTCTCCACCCACTCTCTCCGCTTTGTTGCGATATTTATAAAAATCTGTGGCACGAGCAAATTGTAAATTAGCTACAATGCTTGCAACGTGGCAAGAGCGGGCTGATAGGGTGGGGTGATAGTTGAAGGGATTGGTAGAGAGAGCGGGAGAGGGGGAGGTGCCTGGGGGGTGCAATTGTATGCAGATTTAACCAAATAGATCATTTAAAGAAGATAACGACAGGCATTAAGCGAAAGAGAGAGAGAGAGAGGGAGACAGAGAAAGAGTGAAGCGGAAAGAGACAGAGAGAGAGAGAGAGAGAAAGCACTAGAGAGACCGAAGGATAGAGCGCACTTAATGTGGCATGATTCATTTGCCATTTAATTGCTCTCAAATGTGGAATTTGCGGAATTTAATAGAATTTATTTTAAGAAAATTGTCATCATTAGCATTATCATTAGCGTTTTCATTGTGTTGCGAAAGTATATATATAAAATCTAGGAAATGAATTGAATTTAAATTGAATTTTATTCAATATATCATTAGAATTATCATTGGCATTAGCCGTATCATTAGCATTAGCATTATCATTGGCATTTTCATTGTATTGCGAATGCATATATTTAAAATCTAGGAAATAAATTGAATAAGAATATCATTAGAATTATCATTAGCATTAGCATTATCATTGGCATTAGCATTATCATTGGCATTTTCATTGTATTGTGAATGCACGTACTGCAATTTATTTGAACCTCAGCAGAATCATTAGCATTTTCATAACCATTGTAATTTTTTATTTGAGCTGTTATTATCATTGAATAGACATTAGCAAGATCATTAACATTAGCATTACCACTTTTATTACCAATGGGTCTAGCTGAGAATAATATTATAATTTACATCATTATTAGCATGAGTCTCGTCATTAGTTTGATCAACAGCACCAGTACTATTATTAGATGAGCATTATCAATAACATCAAATGTAGCATTAGGTTATACATGAGTTTTTACATTAGCATTAACATTGATTATATCAATAA
Organism: Drosophila macrospina; assembly: GCA_035042075.1. Classification (NCBI taxonomy): domain Eukaryota; kingdom Metazoa; phylum Arthropoda; class Insecta; order Diptera; family Drosophilidae; genus Drosophila; species Drosophila macrospina. The sequence continues at coordinate 839,598 of JAWNLW010000340.1, forward strand.
CATTAATATTACCAAAGCATTGGCATTAAAAATTCCAATAATAAGATAAGAAATATCATTATCGGAAGAATTACCACAGTTTATCATTAGCATTAGCATCACCATATCAGCATTAGCATTAGCATCAGCATTAACATCGGCATAAGCATCAGCATTAGTATTATCAACGCACTAGCAATAGTATAAGATTGATCCATATTATCACACGAATTATCATCAGCTTTAGCATTAGCATCAGCATCAGCATCAACGTTCGCATCAGCATTTCTATTATTACTTCGTTTCATTATTATCTTGGGCAACTGCAAGTTTTCTATTTATATGGGCGTGCCTGTGTGTTGTCTTTGGCCCCCGCTATAATTATAGCACAGGCCTTTTATAATTATAGCATTGGCCAAAGCCAGAAACTGTTGGATAAATCGTTGTGCAAGGCAAATGTCGTGGGAGGGGTAAAGCAGCATTCTATTGATAGGATAAACAGAGAGAGAGAGTGTGTGAGAGCGAAGGACGAGGAGGGAGGTGGACGTCAGGTGCATTAGCAGATTCTAAGCATACAAACACACACACACACACACACACGCAAACACATGTGCATATGTTCAGGCTGAGCGCTGAGCGTTGAGCGAACGCTTTAAACGACGAATGCCCGTTTGTCTGCCGCCGCACTGACCACGCGAGAGCGCGACAGAGCGAGAGAGTGGAATAGAAGAGAGCGCGCTCGCTAGCGCTAGCAAATAACTGTATCTAAATTTGTGTTTATATTTGATTTTTGCGCCAGTTTGCCAGTCGCTTGAGTGAAACTGAAATGAAAGCGCGTCCAACGAATGCCAAAGCCAAAACGCAAAGAGCCGCAACAGCAGCAGCAACAACAACAACATAAGCAGCGACCGCAGTCACACCACAGTCAATAGCAGCAATTCAAATTGGAACATCGAAATCCAATTGGAATTGAAATAAACCCATTCGATCTAACAATTCTAGCTGTGCGCGTTTCTCGTCTCGTCTCGTTTCATTTCATCTCGTTGTGAAAAATCAAAGTCAATCAACAAAAAAATAAATAAAAATAAATAAATATAAAAAAAATAGACAAAAACAGAACGCATAGTTTTTAATAAATACAAAAACAAAACAAGAATTATATATGTACATGTGTTATGTACAACAAAATGAAATGAGATAGAAAACAAAAAATCAAAAACGCTAAACAAAATAAATAAATAAATCTAAAAGCGGCGCATATTTCTACAGATTATTTATTAGTGAACAGTTCTGAGTAGTTTTTTCTATCTTTTTTTTCTGTGGTTTGTGTTTCGTTTTTTTTTTTGTCTACTTTTTGCCCAAAAGCTGTGACCACAAAAGCTTACGAAAAAAAGTGCCTGCCAACAAAAATAATAATAATAACAATAAAAACAACAACAGCTACAACTACAAAACACACACACACACACACACATACGCGCGCACAATCCAAAAACCAATTAGAAAACAAACCAACAACAAATAATACAAAAGTCTTTCAGTCTCTCATTGCCTCTCTCGCGCGCGCTCTCTCGGTGCGCGCGTGTGTGAGCGTCGCGTTAAGGTCATGGAAACATATCAGCAGCATGTACGTGTACAAGAGAGCGACAGCAAGACAAGAGAGTGGCCGAAGTGTGTGAAGAGAGCGAGAGAGCGATAACAACAACAACAACAGCAACAACAACAACAACTACACCAATCATCAATTTATGATCTCTGACAATTTGTGACGCGTGATTTGCTTTGCTAATACATTTTGTTAACTGTGAACTGCCTAACCAGTGTCCACAATGTCCACAACATCCACAGAGTCCACATGCACAGTGTGATTCATTTATCTGATGATCATTTTAAATAAATATGTTGTGTTTACAGAAAACAAAAACAACTCAACTCATTAATTAAACTTTCATTTATTTGTAATTTAATTTCAAAATTCCACAAAAGCAAAGCATTGACAACTTTTAGATGATGAACTGCAGCTTAAAACGATCTTTATAGTGACACTATAAACTATACTATATAATATAAAAGAAAAGATTTATAATTTCTATAATGTTTCTTGATCGTATTCAGATTTGAATTCAATTTGAGTTACTGTTATCAATATTATCTCAAGTTGCTGCTCTGAACTTTGGATATATTGATAGCAATATTATTTATAATTTTTGCAGCACTGGACTTTAATATATTTACTATTTATTAATATTTATGATGTGAAATGTGCTCTTAATTTGTTGTTGTTTTTTTTTTTTTATCTCTGCACAGTGTGATAATCAGTCTTAGAACGGGATCTGAAGTGAGCAAGCAATGTTAACAAATTGTTTGGCAAGTGAATCAATCGGTTTAGAGTCAATCAGAGTACTTAGACCAATCATTAAATGAGCCATTCAATTGGCAATGCGTCACATTTGTTGGCAATGCGAGAAGATCTCCCCTCTCTGTCTCTCTTTCACTGTCTGTAATGATAATTACTCACAGCAAAACTGCCCACGCGACACGCTCTCTCACTCTCTCACTCTCTCTCTCTCTCTCTCTCTCTCTCTCTTTTTCTCCCTGTCTAATCACTTCCGGTTCTCTAAATATATTTTTTCATATTTATTATATTTTATTTACAAACATTTATACATTTTTTTAATATTTGTTTATTTCTTTTCTCTTTGCTCTGCAGCTCAAGAAGAGTCAGGAGCTGCAGAAGCAGCGTCTGTTTCACACGTATCAGGAGCAGACGAAGCAAATGGAACTGGAGCATAAAATGCAATTGGAGCACAAATATCATGTGAGTAAATGAAGCGACAACGAATCACGTAAAGTGCATCATGGATATCGTATCACAATATCACGAATATCGTAACATGAATATCGTAACCTGAATACCGATCACAACATAACATATCATGAATAACGTATTAAGAATATCGTTTAACGAATATCGTATCATTAATACCGTATTTCTAATAACGTATCATGAATATCGTATCATGAATAACGTATCCCATATAATGTATCTTGCATACCAATCACGAATATCGTATCTCGAATAACGTATCATGAATACCGCATATGAATATCGTATCTCAAATAACGTATTACTAAAAACGTGTCACTAATAACCTATCATGAATATCGTATCATGACTAACGTATAATGTATCACTACTAACGTATCACTAATGTGTACATATAAAGTAACGCGAATAACGTATCACGAATATCGTATCAGGAATATTAATCACGAATAGCGCATCATGAATATCAATCACGAATAACGTATCACGAATATCGTACCTCGAATAACGTATCATGAATACCGTATATGAATATCGTATCACGAATATCGTATCATAAATCACAACTATTCACGCATCAAGCAAACCAAGTAAGCTAAATTATCTTCGGCACGCCGAATATTTGATACCCTTGCAGAAGTAGAAGAAATTTTAGTATAAAATAACATTTGCTATTTCTCATAAATAAATAAATGAATTAAAAAGAAAATACAGTTTAGCATTTGCAATAAAAGAAAGAAACTTTTTCTGTTCCTAATTGCAGCTATACGATATAGTAATCTGGTCTGATTAAAAATTAAGCAACATGTTTAAAATGCGTTTAACTGCTCGCTCTGTCAATTTGTTTAAGTTAACTTTAGAAATAATTAAGTTTTCCATAGCAAAGCTACCTAGGAGAGCTTTACGATATAGAACTCCTAAGGGAGCTATGCGATATAGAACTTCTATAGGATCGATTTGGATCGGTATTTAAGAGAAGCAGCAGTCGTTACAGGCTTTGTGATCAAGTGAGAATACCCGCTGCAAGGGTATACAAATCTTTGTGGATCGTGTTGATAGAAGCGTCTATGTGCTGTTGTGCTTGTTGTTTTGCTAGTTGTTGTTCTTATAATTGTTGTTGTTGTTGCTGTTGTTGTTGTAGCGTTGCTGTTGTCGCGTGGGTAGCAAAAAACAAAAATAAATTATCATGTTGCCCGGCGCTTGACCGGAAGTGCCGCCCAGCGATGACTAACAACATCAGCAACAGCAACAACAACAAAAACAATAACAAGAGTAGCAATACCAACAACAAGAGCAACAACAAACAACAACTGATGCTTGAGCAGCAATAAGAACAACGAGAACAAGACAAGAAAACTTACAAATAATATTAAAAAAGTAAAATAAAAATAAAAATAAAGTATTAAAAGTTATTTCTATGGGCCCCAAAAGAACAACAACAACAAATTCTCTCGAACTTACTGTAATTTATTCAGTTTGCGGTGCATTCACATGGCGCTTTCCAGGAATTGCGGGAACAGAGCATGGTTACGGCCGCAGCCGTTGTCGAGGAGCAGCAACGCCAGCAACATCAGCAACAGCAGCAGCAACAACAGCAACAACAACAGCAGCAACATCATCACCAGCAGCAACAACAACAACAGCAACAACATCAGCAACACCAGCAGCAGCAGCAACAACAACAACGGGAGCGAAGGGAACGTGAAGTGATGAAGAGGAAGGAGAATTGCAGCGCCAATGCGAGTCCCGAAGTCAAACAGATTCTCAGTGTAACTACTCGCTCTCTCTCTATATATATATCTCTCTCTCTGTTTCTGTCTCTTGCTCTTTTGTGTAATAACAGTTACTCTTCATCTTGTTCTTATCCCACAGTGCTTTCTCATGAGCCGCAAATCACAGGCGGTCGCACCGAATGGCACAACAACAACTTCGCCCTATCGCAATCGGTAAATGCTGCTCAACTTGTATTAACTGTATTAACACTAATCTCATCTCTCACTCTCTTCTTCTTTCTCTCCCTCTCTCTCTCTCTCTCTCTCTCTGTCTGTGGCTCTCTTCTAGCGGTGTGGTGAAAAGCGCTTCGGGGGAATCTCTGCCAGCGGGTACGGTTACCAGTGCGCATCCCTATAAAATACCACAACCACCCCCCTCACTGCTCAAATATGAATCTGATTTTCCGCTCCGCAAAACGGGTAAGTTCTTCAACTCCCCCCTCCCCCCATCCACTGCATGTGTGTAATCCCCCCCCACGACAAACATCCTCAACCAACACGCAATATCTCCTGCCAACAAATTGTTCTGATATTTTTTTCCTTTAGCCACGTTAACTAACTTAGGGTTAAGGCTCTGCCGCTGCTTGACGTTACAAGTGTTGTCAATTGCATCGCTCGTTATTCAATACTAAACAAACAACAAAAGAGATGCATAGAGAAAGCCTACAGTAAAGAATGAGCGAGAGAGAGTGAGAGAGAGGCAGAGGCAAAGAGAAAGATTGAAGAATTTGTATCTTGACTTGTAGAACAACTGTCGAGCCATTAGACATTGTGGAATAAGAGGGGAAACGCTTAGAGAAAAGAGAGAGAGAGAGATTTATGTAGTAAGAATAAGAGAGCTAAAGATAGAGGGGGGAAAGAGGGAGAGAAAGAGAGGGAAAGAGATCGATTTAATGACTCTCGATCAATGCATAGAGTTTATCATTGAATGGAAAAGAAGGGATCAGAACAGGCAAAGAAGAAATGTAGAGAAAGTCTCAAGTGTAGAGAGGGAGAGAGAGGGAGAGAGAAGGAAGAGAGAGAGAGACGTCTCAATCTATAAAGAGATGGAAGGAAAGAGAGACTTCTCAATATATTGATCAAACGTCGATATTTGCATCAGGATAGCAAAAGGAAAAGAATATTATCAATCATAAAGCAGAAGCAGTAAATGTTTAGAGAAAAAAATGCAGGGAGTAGGTCTGGGATAAAGAATGAGAAGAGAGAGAGAGAGAGAGAGAGAGAGAGTGATGCAGCATTCGTTACATTAGGAAGTTAAAGTCAGCTTATGATTCAAAGCAAAGAAGTGAACGCTAAAGAGCAAAGAATGAGAGAGAACGAGAGACAGAGAGGCAGAGAGAACGAGAGAAAGAAAGGCAGAGAGAAAGAAAGACAGAGAGAAGAGAGATAGAGAAAAGAGAGAGAGAGAGAAAGAGAGAAAGAGAGAGCGAGCGAGAAACTGTCGCTCAGAGCATTAGGAAGGAAAAGAGCGTTAGTGTTCTCGAAGCAGGATCAGTGATCGTTGAGAGAAAGAAGAAGAATATAATAAAGAGACAGGGGGAAAGAAAGAGAGAACGAAAGTGGGAAATGAAGACAGGGAGTCCTCTTAATCAGCGGATCAGCAGTCGATCACTTAACATTAGTATTTGTAGACGGAGATCGCTAAGATCAGAGAGATCAGAACGATCAAGGACAATTTGTGGATCGTTTAATTGAGAGAGTAGAGTTCGAGATCGAAGAACCCCAAGAAGAAGACAACACAACTAATTAAAATACTTGAGAGAAAAGAAATAGCGTACGATCATTGATCAGTTCAAGTGAAAGCAGAAACATGGAAAGAGTAGAAAGAGAGAAAGAGTAGATTATAGTTAACATTGCATAGAAAGCAGCACTGATCAGTAAAGTTAGAGATCAGTTATTTGTGATCAGTGATCGGATCATGATCAATGATCACTTCAAGTTGTAGACTAGCGCGTGAAAAGCTGAGAGAGTTCCTTGACAGAGATGACAATAGTTGAAGTTAAAGGTGGAGCAGAAGCGAGCAGAAGAAGAACATGCTTCGGGAAGAATAGCTCCCAAAGAAAGTTGAACTTGTAGAACGAGAGAGAAGAGAGAAGAGCGAGGAAATTCCTTAGGATTGATTGAAGCATGCTACTAAAGCGATAACTATATCAATGATTGACTAACTCTGTGAAAAACTAGACTCTTTAAGCTAGAGCCTAGCTTAGACGATATACCCTATACACACCCTAGATACACACACACACACACACGCACACACACACACATGTATACATACATTTATATATATAAAGTGAGTGTTAATTAAATGAAATTGTACCTGAACCTGAATCTGAATCTGAACAGCATCGGAACCGAACCTGCTGAAGATACGCCTAAAGCAGAGCGTGATCGAGAGGAAGGCACGCATTGTGGGCCCGGCGGGGGCGAGGCGTCACGAGCGTTTGCTTCAGGCCGCCCAGCGTAGGCATCAAAAGAACTCGGTTCTCACAAGTACGTATAACAATTTAAGCACAACACACACACACACACACACTCACACGCACACACACAAAGAGACAGACAGATGGAGGGAGGCGTAGAGTCAAAGAGAGAGGGGAGAGAGAGAGAGAGATTGAATTGATCTCTCGAGTCTCTCGGCAACGGCAACGGCGAACGCGCTTTGTTTTGGTTTCAGCGATGGGAATGCAAATGGAAATTGTGACAATTACATGAATATTGAAATAATGAGAGTAGAAAGTAATGCGGGAAGGTCAACGTTGGGTCAACTTGTTGTGGAAGCTAACAAACTGAATGAATGGATAAGTGGATGAATGTGTGAATGTGTGCATAACTATTCACATTGAATAGGTGAATATATGGATGGATCGATGCTTGGATAGCTGATCTATTGCTTTCTTAGAGCAGAAATTGTTATCAACATCACAAGTAACTGACAAAACAAACCTCCTAAGACACCTAAAATCAACAAATTGATTTCCGCTTTCCGATAGCATTCTCTAAGAAAACCTCTTAGAACTTCAATCCGCTTTGCAAGTCTTATTTCATATAGAACTTCCTTACATTGTGCTTCTTCAAGGAAAACTCCTCTTTGGGTTGCATTCAACTTAAGTCGTTGCACAAAACCCTCCTGAAAACCCTCCTAAACATGTTGTTCCCTGTTTCCTGCGATTGCAGTTGGACTGCTCTAAACAGTTTGCTTCTCTCATTTGCCCTTGGCTTTGGAAGCAACAATCCCCGTACCCCTTCTTCCACTCTGTTTAGAGCTCTCCCCTTCAATAATATATTTCCTTTCCTTTATTTGCCATTTTGCATTTCCTAGTTTCACTCAATTTCTACTTAGTTTCCTTTCAATCTGATTTGCGTTTAGTTGCTCAGTTACAACTTTAGATGGAAACCTTCACTTCAACAAGTTGACTTTGTGCCTAGCTCTGTTGCATTCCTTTCTTCCGACTTGGAACTCGCGATTTCCTTTGGGATTAATTCGCTTTGGGAAATTTCCTGGAACAAAATGGAATTTTAGCGCCACAAATGTTGCAATTGCTTATTCTCATTTTTGTTGATGTTATTCTTAAACGTTTTGCTTTTCGCGCAGAGACAGATACACACACACACACACACACACACACACACACACACACACATACAAAGATACTTGGTAAGGTTGATCCTAGGATATTTTTTTTTTGCGACTATTTTTAACTTTGTTAAAATTATTGTTGTTATTATTATTATAATTGTTATTATTATTATTGTTATTATAAATATTATTGTTGTTTTTGTTGTTGTTATATTTGTTGTTGTTACTTTTGCCATTTAATTAACCCCACGCTGCCCCCACGTTTAAGTGTTTACTCGTATTAATCGAAACCTAACCTCAAAGCAAATTAACGCTATCGCTGCCGCTGCCGCTGTCGACGTCGACGTCGCTGTTGACGTCGCTGCCACTGTTATGGCCGTTGCCTAATGCCAAATGCTGCATGGCCCCAAAAAAAAAGCTCCACGTCAACTTGTAGATCAACTACAACTACAACTGCTTCTCCTTCTTCGTCGTCGTCCTCTTCTTCTTTGTCTGTTTCTTCTTCTTCTACTTCTTCGTGTGTCACATTCACCACTTGACGCATCCCTTGAAATGCCCATTGCTAATCTCAACACCTTGTCCCCATCTCTCTCTCTCTCTCTCTTTGCATAGACTGCAATAGCACACCGGACTCGGGTCCCAATTCGCCGCCTTCGGCAACAGCGCTGGCGGTGGGCGTGGTTGGGAGCAGAGGCTCGCCGACCAGTGCCCCCATCCAGGAGGAGAACGAGGAGGGGAGTCAGTATCAGCCGGGACAGAGGAGTAGCATCAATGATCTGCCATTGTTCAGTTCGCCCTCGCTGCCGAACATTTCGTTGGGTCGTCCGCATTTAACCAACGCTCAGGCGGGCCAAACGAACTACGCCATGTTCGCTGCACTGCGTCAGCATGTCGCTGCGGCGGCGGTGGCCAGTGGTGCTGCTGCTGCTGCCGCTGCGGCTGGTGTCGGTGCCGGTGCGGGTGCGGGTGCACCGCCGCCACCGGGCGCAGTGAATGTTGGCGTTGGCGTTGCCGGCACACCGCCCACCTACTACAGTCCATTGGCGATGCCGTTTGGCCGCCAGCCGGCGCCACCGCTTGCGATGATGCCGGCCACGGGTATCGCGCCGCAGCCGTCGCCGGTGGTGCGCTCAGCATCGGCGACATCCACATCCTCGTCGCAGGCATCGTTGGTGGGTGATGTGGCACCGCCGCAAGCCCATGCCGCCTCCACGATTCTGCCTTCGTCCTCATCGTATATGCAGCTGAGTGGCGTTGTCTCGGGTGGCGCCTCCGCGGTTAATCTCCATGCCGCTGCGGCGGCTGCTGTGGCAGCTGCTGCTGCTGCTGCCGCTGGCAATTTGCCGCCCACAAATAGCCACGCCCATGCCATTTATGGACATCAGCACAACGCACACTCAACACACGCCCATGGCCATGCCGGACATGTGCCCATCACAGACGCCCAGGTGGCCCAGGTGCATCTCCATAAGCAGGGCCACCGTCCGCTGGGCCGCACACAGTCCGCCCCCCTGCCCCTCGGCCATCCCATGCTCACGGGCGCCGGGCAACTGAATGTGGTCCAGACGCACTACGAGAACAGCGAGGTAAGTGAAGAAAGTGTGTAGAAAGCCTAGAAGAGTATTACAACTTGTAACAAGCGGAGGTACGAGGTATCCTAGCACCTACTTCATAGTAGTAGACATAGTTATAGATCAGCAGTCTATAGTCTCTTCAGCTTAGCTCTATATGGAGTTTCTTTACACAATTTGCATAGTACAAAAGTCACTCGAGACACATCTGTAAGCTTTCCCGCTTAGCGGCCGTTTACTCAGTGTCTAATGTACGCATTCTTCATTTTGCATAAGCAGTTCAATAACAGAGCTACAAGCAATCGTTTAAAACGTAGAAAAATGTCCATAAACTTTGTAATCAGAATTAAATTATATTCGCTTTAATGGTGAATAGCTTTGTAGTCCACAATTCACATTAGGGCCACATAGATTCACTTAGCGGCCTCTTACTTAAGTCTACATCTACATCATACAACAAAAATATTCAAAGTTAATTTGATTGTTGCCATTCGCTTGAAACGCTTGCGAACATATAAACACTGAGTATCTCAATGTCGAGCACACTCGATTATTGCGTTCTTAATTGTTCACATGGAATTCAGAAATCAGAAAAGAAAATATCTGTTGCTCGATGTATTGGAACATTTATTATTCATATATAGGCATATAGGCATATATATATATATATATATATATATATATATATATATATATATAGGCAACGTTGTCAAATTTCACATTCAGAATCAGTTTTCATATGCAGAGTTGTCAAATTTCACAGTTGCAATGATGTCAAATTTCACAAGCAGCATCCAATGTTATTTTCCAACTCGAGTAGGTTACAGTAAGTTAGTAAGGCAGCTTGCATATGGATTGTTGCCAAATTTCACAGTTGCACTGTAGTCAAATTTCACAGTGGCAATGTTGCCAAATTTCACAGTGGCAATGTTGCCAAATTTCACAATCAGATGGAAAAAGCTCACAGTGACAACGTTGTCAAATTTCACAATCAGATTGCAATGTTATATCCCATCCCTAGTTATTAAGGCAGTTTGCATATGCAATGTTGTCAAATTTCACAGCAGCAACGTTGCCAAATTTCACAATCAGATTGCAATGTTATTTCCGCATCCCTAGTTAGTAAGGCATTTTGTATATACAATGTTGTCAAATTTCACAGTTGCAATGTTGCCAAATTTCACAAGTTCAACGCGTTCTTCACATTACCAAACCTGTTTATACATATGATTTCTCGCCTCGCATTTTCAGGCGGAACGACAGGCGTACGAGCACCAGGTGCTCACACAGAAACTGCGTCAAACGGTGCTGACTCGGAGTGGGGCCGCCGCTGCCGCCGCCAGTCGGGAGCTGCAGCTGAGGGAGGAGGAGGATGACTCAGCGGCGGAGGTGATGGATCTCACCGACAAGAAGAAACCGCCCAAAACGGTGTTGACCAACACAATTGCGACCAGCACGTCACAGAATCTGCCCGAGGCATTAGCCGCCGCTGTGGCGGCAGCTGCCTCCTATCGTGCCACAGCCGGCGGCAAGTCGAGCAAACTGCGGGATCAGGAGTATCTGCAACAGCAGCGAGAGTTGCTCTACCTGCAGGAGGAGGAGATGGCCAAGGGTGTAATGCGTCCACTGTCGCGTACGTTGAGCAGTCCCCTGGTACCGCTGGGTCCACATGGCCTGAGTCAGATACCGGACACTGGACAACAGCCATCGCCGATAGTTACCTCCTCATCGGCTGATCACATACCGCCCGTGAATCTAACGTTGCCCCACAAGCGTCATCTTCTGGGCAGCGCCTATGCCGCCCAATTGCGTCAGCATCAACAGCAGCTTCTGGTGGAGAATGCGACGTCGCCGGCGCACAAGAAGGTCACAACGGGATTGGCCTACGATCCGTTGATGTTGAAGCACACCTGCAGTTGTGGGGACAATGCACCACATCCGGAGCACAGTGGACGATTGCAGAGCGTCTGGGCGAGATTGAATGAGACGGATCTGGTGAAGCGTTGCGATCGCTTGCGTGCCCGGAAAGCGACCCAGGAGGAACTGCAGACGGTCCACACTGAGGCGCATGCGATGCTCTTTGGCTCGAATCAGGGCCAGCTGAGTCGACCCAAACTGGAGAGTGCTCTCTCCGCCAGCTTTGTGCGTCTCTCCTGTGGCGGTGTTGGTGTCGATTTGGATACCACATGGAATGAGTTGCATACGGCGACTGCTGCTCGCATGGCCGCCGGCTGTGTCATCGATTTGGCCTTTAAAACGGCCAAAGGGGATTTGAGAAATGGTTTCGCCGTCGTCCGTCCACCTGGCCATCATGCTGAGGCTAATCTCGCCATGGGATTCTGTTTCTTCAACTCAATTGCCATTGCGGCGAAACTGTTGCGTCAACGTCTGCCCGAAATGAAGCGCATCCTCATCGTGGATTGGGTAAGTGATCACTTTGTGGTGGGGAATCCTTCGCTAATCTCTCTTCTCTCATTCTCCCTCTTTCTCGCTCTCTCTCTCTCTCACTCCTCGCCCAGGATGTGCATCATGGCAATGGCACACAGCAAGCATTCTACCAAAGTCCCGACATTCTATATCTTTCCATACATCGACACGATGACGGTAACTTCTTTCCCGGCACGGGTGGCCCCACAGAGGTGAGTACTCCTTTGGGTCGACTATGGATGTCACTGACCTGGTTGGGAATTAGACAATTCCCGATTGAAAGGTGGCAAGTCAACGAGACCTAAAGTTAATCTAAGCGATATTTCATTCTACATGCGCATGCATTCGTCTTCTTTCCCTCTCACAATCGATCTCTCTCTCTCTTTCATTTCCCACTCTTCCCTCCTCTATTGTTCCCTCTATTCACTCTGTCTATCTCCCTCCACTCCTACTCTTTTCTTCCATCTTATCACATTCTTTCCCTTTCTGCTTTCCCTCTCTATCTTCCTATTTCCTCTACTTATCCTTTTCTCTCTCTCCCGCTCCCTCCCTCTATCATCATATTTTGCCTTCCTTCTCTATTGTCCATTTCCCTTCACAACTCCACTTTCCTGTACTCTCTCCCCTCTCTTTTACCATTCCCTATGTCCTATGTTCCCAATGTCCGTCTCATTTACTTTTGCCTTCTTTAATCTCTATGTCTTGCTTTATCTCCATCTCCTTCCCTTCTCTGCTTCCTCTTCCACTTCTTTCTTTCTCTCTCCTTATCTTCTCTTTTATCCGTCTCTCTTGCTCAATTAATTTTCTCCGATGTTCCCCCGGCTCTAAATCTTTATGTCTCTGTTTATCGTCATCTCTTTCTAACTCCTTGTTTATTTAACTTTTCTTCTTATCCCTTTCCAACACTGTCTCTATGTCCCCCTCTCTCTCTCTCCTCATTCTCCCACTCTCCTTCCACCCGTCTTAACCCTGTCTTATCAAATCTCCCCCCATTTATCACTTTATGCCCATCTCTCTCTAATTCCCCCTCTCTACATATCTCTCTCTCTCTCTCTCCCTCTCTCTCTCTCTCTCTCCTCTCTCTCTCTCTCTCTCTCCCTCTCTCTCTCTCTCTCCCTCTCTCTCTCTCTCTCCCTCTCTCTCTCTCTCCCTCTCTCTCTCTCTCTCTCTCTTTCACCCTCATTCTCCCTCTCTTCTTCCTCCCGTCTTAACCCTGTCTTATCAAATCTCCCCCCTCATTTATCACTTTATGCCCATCTCTCTCTAATTCCCCCTCTCTACATATCTCTCACGCTCTCTCTCTCTCTCTCTCTCTCTCTCTCTCCCTCATTCTCCCACTCTCCTTCCTCCCGTCTTTACCCTGTCTTATCAAATCTCCCCCCCATTTATCACTTTATGCCCATCTCTCTCTAATTCCCCCTCTCTACATATCTCTCTCGCTCTCTCTTTCCCTCCCGTTGCAGTGCGGCGCCGGTGCTGGCCTCGGCTTCAATGTGAACATCTCATGGTCCGGCGCACTGAATCCACCGCTGGGCGATGCCGAATATATCGCTGCATTCCGTACCGTTGTGATGCCCATTGCCAAGTGCTTTAATCCGGATATTGTGCTTGTTTCATCCGGTTTTGATGCAGCCACCGGACATCCGGCACCGCTGGGCGGCTATCATGTGTCCCCCGCATGCTTCGGCCTAATGACCCGAGAACTGCTCCAACTGGCCAATGGCAAGGTGGTGCTGGCCCTCGAAGGTGGCTACGATCTGGCGGCCATCTGTGATTCGGCGCAGGAGTGTGTACGTGCCCTGCTCGGTGATCCCGTGGCGCCGATTGCCCAAAGTGAATTGGAGCGGCAGCCGTGCCAGAATGCGATCAATACGCTGCAGAAAACCATTGCCATACAGGTGAGAGAAGAACATGAAGAAGAAGCAGAGAAGAAGAGGAAGCAGAGAAGAGGAGAGAAGAAGTAGAGACACAAACTAATTTGAATCTCCCATCTATTGCTTAGCAAACACATTGGCCCTGCGTCCGTCTGCTGGAGCACACCGTCGGCCTGTCCGCGCTGGAGGCGCTCAAGGTCGAGCACGATGAATCTGAAACGGTCAATGCCATGGCCGGCCTATCCATGCAGTCGTTGCACAGGTGAGCAGATGATGACCACATCACATTAACATTGAGTGATAACATATTTGTACATACTTATTCGTAGAACACTTTCGCGAGATGATTCCGAGGAGCCAATGGATCAGGATGAAACCAAATAGACGCACGCCGTTGTCGTTGCCGTTGTCGTTGCCATCGTCGCCATCGTCGCCTGCTCAACGCACTCTAGTTATTGTTGTAGTTTAATTGTTGATGTTGTTGTTGTTGTTGTTATTGTTGTTGATGTCATTTGTTGTCGTCGTCGTCGTCGTCGTCGTTGTCATTGTTGCTGTCATCATGAATCGCGAACACGTTCGTCAGTTCCTCGTCTATCGCTAAACTCTCACTCGCCATCTATCTCACTCACTCACTCACTCACTCGCTCACTCAATCAAGCACTCACTCACTCACTCACCACTCTCACTCTCTTAAGCTAACTGTCTGTATTCTATACTCACCACACAAGCAAAAACACACCTCATACGCGCCCACACACACACTCAAACAGACACAAGAAGTTGCCTTGAAGCTATAACAACAAAACAACGGTACCATCGAATGAGTAGAAAATGAAAGAGAGGGAGAGAGAGAGAGAGAAGAGAGAGAGAGGTGAGAAAGGGAATGAGAAGCAGACGGCAAAAGAAGCCAGCGATGTTAGAGTTGGAAACCAGGCCTAAAGTTCAAAACGTGGCTGTGCCACTAAACAAACAAACAAAAAAAAAACTAAAAGAAGAAAATTATAAAAAAAAAATATAAAAATAAAAACAACTAATTAAATGTATACAAAATGGAAATGGAAAAACAAACGAAAGCAGAAGTGGTAGGCAAAAGTAGTAGAAGCAAGCGAAAGCTGTAAGAATCAGAAGATTTATAAAAAATGTTATATAGACTATGTATAACACAATAGAATAGTATAATAGTTACAATAGAGTAGAGTGTATGAATGTATATGATACGCAAAAACTGAACTAACGAAACTTTTATGAAATTATGTATGTATGTATGTAACAGTAATGCGTACATAGAACACACTATAACTAAACTACACACATATATATATATATTTTTATATATATATATATATACATATATATATATATAAAGCCTGCATTTGTTAAACGAATATTACATAAATGTTGAACGTGCAAAAAAACTATTTTTTATTTTTCGATTTATGTTTGTTGTGTGTATCATCAATATTACTATTACAATTACAACTACAATTACAATTACAGTTACAATTACTATTATTATAATTACTATTATTATTTTTTATGATTATAAATACGTTTTTTTTTCATTTTGATTTCGTATAGAATGTTGAAGAAAATGTTGGATTAGTTGTAGCTCGATTTATACAGAATATACAGATATTCATATATATAGTGTATATGATATATGTAAGAGAGAGATATATACATATATATATATAAATATATATATATATATATAGCTGTAATATGATATGTAATATGGATACTATGTAATAATAACAAATGTGAAATGATTGTCAAACGATTGTCTAGAATCTTTATTTATTAACTATTATTATTGCTATTATTATAATTATTATGATTGATTATGATTATTATGATTGTTGTTGTTGTTTTTTTTCTTTGTTTTTGCTTTCTACTTTATTTTGGGTGGTTCACACACAGCACAATGTATGTATTATCTATATATGTATAGATTGTAAACTAACGGTAAAAACACGTACAAACTACAGTTACAATATTCAATTTATTTATTTATTCTTATTATTATTATTATTTTAATTGTTTGCTGTTTAAATGTAACTTTTAGAGACTATGAATGCTAGGAAGAGTTTTGTTAGTGCGCTTTTTGTACAATTTCTAGTTTACAACATGTGTGTGTATGTGTGTAGCTGTGTGAATGTGTGTATGCGTGTGTGTGTGTGTGTGTGTGTGAGGGTGTGTGTGTGCAAGTCTGAAGTACAATACGAAACGATACAATCTATGCAATCTATCTGTGGAGAAAGAGACAGTTTGTATAGCCAGATGAGTAGAAAGCTCTAGCAACTGTAATTGTTACAATAATGATCAAATCTGAACGATAAACGATAACGATAACATGTTTGTACATACACATATGTGAGAAATAACTGAAATTACTAACAAATATATAAATATATATATAATAAATAGATTTTATGTGAAATGTTGAACCTGATCTAAACACAAAATGCTGTTGATAAAGCTGCTCCGGCTTAATGGGCTGGCACCCAAAGCAGCGGCAGCAACGAAGATGAGAAGTAAGAAAGAAGATGATAAACAATAAGCAGGAAGGAAGCGTTAGCGAAAGATCTCTGCAAACACAAGTCTTGTTATCCAAATATGTTTGTACATATTGTATGTATGTATGTGTATGTGTATGTGTATGTTAACTGTAATCGGAGAGCGTGAATGTGCATGTTACGTGTGTGTTATTTGTTTGTTTGTTTGTCAAAGATGTTAATTGAGCACAACGAGATAAAAAGCAGGAGAAACATAATGTTAACAACAGCTAAAACAATAATAAGCAAAAAAAAAAAAAAAAAAACTAAATAAATAAAGAAAAAAACAACTAAAAAGAAGCCATTTCCAACACGTTCTCGCATTGTCCAATTGAAATAATTGGAAAGTCATTCTCACAAGCAAAACAAACTTGTTATCATCAATATTTGCTTTCAATATTTGCATTTCTTCAGTTCTTATTGTGTAATGCTGGAAATGGCATAAACAATGAAGCCAATTTGTTGGTATATTCATGTTTTTCATACAAAGTGTGTTCGATATTATGAACTCGTTCGTGGGTATTTTGTGGGTCAGCCCTCCATAAATTTGTTACCAATAATACCAATACCCATAAAACAGTTAACACAAAGACAGATGATTTGAGCTTTTGCGTAGTTGCCTGGTTTTGAATCGGGAACAACTTTTCAAATAGTATTTGTCGCATTAGTCTAAACAAACATACTTATATATACATATACATAAAATACAAAAAAAAAAACAAAATGTCTGTGTCGCTTTTTCTATATGATAATAAAAGAACAAGAAATGAAAATTCACTTTAAAACTTGCACGAATTAATTAACCTCAACTTTGGCGCCGGCAATGCAATTTGAATGCAGTTGGCTTTGGCGCCATGTTTTTCTATTGTGAATATTGAACACAGCCAAAAGTCACAGCGGTCACACTGATATTGTTCTGTTGTGATCGGCGTTTCCAGACTATTTTGCACGTTAATGTGAACTGGTCACACTTGATTGGTCCAAACTCTTCGCTAACCGTCGTGACATATTCGACAATTTATATTTCAAAAGTGAAATTGTCACATTGATATTGTTCACGCGTTTTGAAATTGTTAATTTTCTTCGTGGTTTCTTTTTTTTTAATTCGTAGCCGATAATCTAGATCTTTTTTTACGTTTCAAATTGCCTTTTCAAGCTGAACAACTACAAATTGCGCAATTAAGAAAATGGCGCGAAATACGAGTAACGGAAGTTTTTTTATTTATCTATTTCTTTTTTATTTATGGAACAATCTGGCTTAAACTTGCTACATGGCTTCTATGCGGTATTATTTAGGCAGTTGCTAAACTGGAAGTGAGATCAGCAGCCACAGCAGCATGAACCAGCAGAAGCTGCAGTATGTCATGTTGTAGCGCTTTGAACTTTGGCACCCGTCTGCCCCCTCGCCCATCGCCTGTTGCGTCATTTGTTTTTTGCAGGAATACGAATTGTGCGCTCTGGTTTGGCAACTCGATGCCAGACATAGAGAGAGAGAGAGAGAGAGAACGCGCATGCAATTTCCTTGAGAACGTGTCTCAGTTTATAATGAAATGTAATTGAAATAAATTAAATTGGCTGCAGGACTCTTTGCAATCAATTGAAATCAGCTGGACATGAATTTTACGTAAGTACATATGCCTCGTAAAATAGGGAATAGACAAGTTTGGTAAAAGTCTCAGCTGCAAATTTGGATACTCAATAAATACAATTTATAATTTGAACAAGTTTCTTTATTAAAATGTCAATGACATTGTATTTTTATAAGTGTTAACAACTGACTAGGCAATTAGTTTTTCAACACTATACTCTGCGGTTGTTTAACACTGAGATTAATCAGAAGATTTATGTTAATTAAAGTAAATTAATTAAATATACATATGTTAACAATTGTCTAAATGTGCTATGCAACACTGAATACTAGTGTTATTTTTTACTAAGATAATGTATATTTAAGTTATTATTAACAATTAACAATAATTGCATTTAGGCATAGAATTAAATCTATTGAAAGATCAAGAGATAATTACATTAAATATTCACTTGAATAATGATAACTGTTATCATCTCTTATCATTCAGCATCTATGTACTTATCTATTGCATATTATGATCGTATTGCGAATAACTATCGTATGAGTTAGTCATTGCCCACGCATTGGATTCATAATCATCATCGTCATCGTCATCAGAGTCCTTCTCGCAGCAGTGACATGAGGAAGTGCACTCCGTTCGTGGCGACTGAAGGAAGGGATTAGTTAAGGCTGGAAACATACATATAAAAAGATATAATGATGAAGAAGTGTTGGTGTTAACCTAGGGGGGGGACAATTACCCATCTCACTTGGTTTGTCATTGAACTCATAGATGTCCACCTCGAAGACCTCATCGCGTGGCATGAGCGCCTCCAGAAATGCTGGCCTGCTGGGCAACTGCGAACGGAGCACTAAACGTTCCATTGGATAAGTCGAACTGAGACAAGTAGAACTGAGCCAGAAACTTACCCTTGTATTCGGTGCCCTCTTGGGGATCGGTAAATATCAAATTCGTTGGATTTGTGCGTAGATGGAATCCACTGACTGCCCTTTGCGTGTCCACGTGACGCTGGGCCAGACGCTCCCGCACCGAGAGGTAGGTTCTCTCGGTGGTAATCTCCACCATGGTGTTCTTATAGGTGTGCACATTGGGATATGGCGGCAGATACTTGGGTATATGATGGTCATTGATGCCACGCATGCCACGATGTTGATTGAATCCCAGCTGCGGACCCCGATGGTAATCCTCATCGCGCACTGGCACCGCTGTGATCTGCGTTATGCTCGGCACCACACGCAGTTTCGTATCACGCTCCGTTTTCAAATCTTTCACACGAATGCCAAGCATTCGAAATGTACGCTCCACATCCGAGAAACAGGGCGTAAGTCCACCCACATGATTTGCGGTATTCGAGATGCTTCTACCAAGTTCTGTGATCTCTGCAATGGAAATGGAATCGGAAACGGTATCGGAAGACTGTAGATAATATTGATAGGAAAAGTTACTCACTGCTGTGCAGCATGAGGACAAGCTTATCATGCACCAAGTCGCTTTCCACCTCGACGTCCCTATGCTCCATCATTGCCTCCACCACTTCGCTCAAAATCCGAACAAAGGGATTCATTGCGACAGTTTGCGAGAATTGTGCTTGAATTATGAGAATTGATTGACAGCAAATGTCACAGTGCTTTCAAATGTGTTTGACAAGACTGGAATTGTCTTATATACATACATATGTATATGTATTAGTTTCATTGACAACTTCATTATTTACGTTTTCTAAAATTCAAATAATAATAATAATAACATTTCCCATCTGCTGAGTTAACATTGCTTCCATTTGGCATTGCAAATATTCCCGCTTCAAATTTGCCAGAACACACACACACACACACACATAAGCATGCATTGAACTTAGCTTGCTTACGTATACGCTTACGTGTCTATGCTAACGTTAGCATTTACGTTACGTAGTGCAATCTCGCCTCGCTCTCTCAGAATGTGCATAACTAGACGAAGCTGAGATGCTCTGCTTCCAGCATGAATTCTATAAGCGATTAGAGTTTATTATTAATATAAATATAAATAAATAAATACACTTAAACAATAATAAATTTTAATTTAATAATATTAATTCTATAAGCGATTAGAGTTTATTATTAATATAAATATAAATAAATAAATACACTTAAACAATAATAAATTTTAATTTAATAATATTAATTCTATAAGCGATTAGAGTTTATTATTAATATAAATATAAATAAATAAATACACTTAAACAATAATAAATATTAATTTAATAATATTAATTCTATAAGCGATTAGAGTTTATTATTAATATAAATATAAATAAATAAATACACTTAAACAATAATAAATTTTAATTTAATAATATTAATTCTATAAGCGATTAGAGCTTATTATTAATATAAATATAAATAAATAAATACACTTAAACAATAATAAATTTTAATTTAATAATATTAATTCTATAAGCGATTAGAGCTTATTATTAATATAAATATAAATAAATAAATACACTTAAACAATAATAAATTTTAATTTAATAATATTAATTCTATAAGCGATTAGAGTTTATTATTAATATAAATATAAATAAATAAATACACTTAAACAATAATAAATTTTAATTTAATAATATTAATTCTATAAGCGATTAGAGCTTATTATTAATATAAATATAAATAAATAAATACACTTAAACAATAATAAATTTTAATTTAATAATATTAATTCTATAAGCGATTAGAGCTTATTATTAATATAAATATAAATAAATAAATACACTTAAACAATAATAAATTTTAATTTAATAATATTAATTCTATAAGCGATTAGAGCTTATTATTAATATAAATATAAATAAATAAATACACTTAAACAATAATAAATTTTAATTTAATAATATTAATTCTATAAGCGATTAGAGCTTATTATTAATATAAATATAAATAAATAAATACACTTAAACAATAATAAATTTTAATTTAATAATATTAATTCTATAAGCGATTAGAGTTTATTATTGATATAAATATAAATAAATAAATACACTTAAATAATAATAAATATTTATTTAATAATATTAATTCTATAAGCGATTAGAGTTTATTATTAATATAAATATAAACAAATAAATACACTTAAATAATAATAAATATTAATTTAATAACATTAATCATTAATAAATAAAACATAAAACGAAATGAAGTTAAATATTAAGTGTCTTCATAGAGCAGTTAATTAACTACTTGTGTTGCTAAAGTTACATCTATTTTGTACTAGAATCCGTTAGGTGTAAACAGCAAACGAGTAACGGATGTTTGTTACACCCTGTAAAGGGATGTATTAAGTAGTAGTGTAAAGTATGTAACAGGCAGAAGGCGACGTGGCAGACCATATAAAGTATACATATATTCTTGATCAGTATCAATTGCCGAGTCTGTCTGTATGAACGCCTTGAGCTCAGATAGATCTCATAAGAGCTAGAGACACCAAATTCGGCAGGAAGCTTCCCCAAAGAACACTATAGAGCAGCAATGCTGAAAGTTTCATCAAGCTTGGTCTATGAATAAGAAATGATAATGAGAAAAGAAAGCAAATGTAACTGCTTGGCGCTTTGATCATTGAGTGATGTAGCACGCAGCTTTGGCGCGCCAACAAGCTTAATGATATGCGCTGAGCTGTAATGCACGAGTTGCTGCAGCTTGAATTGCATTCGATTTGAGAAATTGATATAGATTTTGGGAACTTTAGATATTATCAGTTTAGCATTAAAAATTATGAAAATACTTTTAATATAGAGAACTGTTCAGGGTATTATAGAGTCGCGTGCACTCAACTCTCCATGGTTGCAAGCATTTTGATGAAGTGCATATAAAAAATACCAGCTAAGATTATTAACAAATAGCGCTAATCATAAGTAATACTGTGGACCAGACTATGGACCTGTTGCTAGTAGTAAACAAACATAGCACTCACTTGTTATTATGATTCTTTGAGATTCCAATTGGCGTATCTTATCTCTATGACTCTACACACACACACACACACACACACACACACACACACACACACACACACACAGAGAGATGAACATATGCAAGTGGCCATGTGTGTAAACTGCTGATAGGCTGCACACAAACCAGTCAAGGCGAGCGACCATCGCTTGCTTCAGTTGTGCGCTCAATCTCAGTGCATTCACAATGGAGAGCGCAAGCGGAATGCAGTTGGGAGTGGGAACGGGTATGGGAATGGACGCCGAGGTCGATGACCTTAGGCGAGAACGCGAGGCAGCGACATTTGGGAGCGAGGACTTTGCTTGTTGGTGGGCTGGCGGCAAAGCAGCGCTGGAGGAGCGACGTGCCTTGGAGCGTTACTTCTTTGAAGATGCGGAGCTTGTGGATGCCGTGCATCCGAGCTATATGTCCTACAAGGAGCGCTACGAGCACGCTCTGGCCAAGGGCAGCAAGTTTGTGGTGAAGCTGCGTCAATGGCAGAGCACAAGGCAGGCGACTCAAGCAAGAAGGCCGGGGAGCAGCAAACCAAGGAGAAGTTCGATATTAAGTCATTGTATGATATGCGCATGCTAATGTCGGGTCCACTGGGCACAGCCATGTTCCAGCAGAGTTATCCGCTGCGTCTGCACTTCTCCATGTTTCTGCCCACGCTGCTCAATCAGGGCACGCCGGAGCAGCAGGAACGTTGGCTGACACGCGCCTGGCACTTGGACGGCATCATTGGCACCTACGCGCAGACGGAGCTCGGTCATGGCAGCTACATACGCGGCCTGGAGACGCGCGCCGACTACGATCCGAAATGCGAACAGTTTGTGCTCAACACACCCAGGTTGACCGCCTACAAGTGGTGGCCCGGCGGCTTGGGCCACACGGCCAACATGGTGGTGGTGCTGGCGCAGCTCTACATCGGCGGCAAGCATCATGGTCTTCAGCCGTTCCTTGTCCGCATACGAGATGAGCGGACGCACGAACCGCTGCCGGGCATCGATGTGGGCGACATTGGTGCCAAGCTGGGCGCTGGCGGTGTCAACAATGGCTTCCTGGGCTTTCGCAATGTGCGCATTCCACGCGACCAGATGCTCATGAAGAACGCCCAGGTGCTGCCGCGATGGCACCTTTGTGAAGGCAACGCAGCCGCTGCTGCTCTACGGCACCATGGTCTTTGTGCGCGTCATGATTGTGCGGGATGTGATGTTTGGGCTGCTGCAAGCGGCCACCATTGCCACACGGTAGGTGCTTCAATTGCAGCTGTGCGTGGCGCAGACTCACTCTCAATATTCCCCCCAGCTATTCGGCCGTGCGTCGCCAGAGTCCCATTGAGCCAGACCGGGCGGAGCCACAGATACTGGACCATGTGACGCAGCAGGAGAAGGTGCTGCCGCAGGTGGCACGCGGCATCTGCTATCGTCTAGCTGCGGACATGTTGTGGACGTTCTACCAGCGGGTCATGGATCAGCTGGCGCACAAGGAAACTGAAGCTGCTGGCGGACGTGAGCTGCCGGAGTTGCATGCGCTCAGTTGCTGCCTCAAGGCTGTCTGCACGCTGGACGCCGCCGAGGGCATCGATGTGCTGCGCAAATCGTGTGGCGGCCACGGCTACCTGTCCTCGGCCAATTTTGATAGCATTCAGGGATTGGTCAACGCCGCCGTCACCTACGAGGGCGAGTACACGGTGCTGTTGCTGCAGACGGCACGCTTCCTGGTGCGTCAGTACGTGGACGGGCTAAAGCGCAAGGTGCTGCCCCCGAGTGTTGCTTACTTGCGCCACGCAACGCCTCTGCGCTGGGGTGCCAATCTGCTCGAGAATGTGGCGCGTGCACTGGAGATTAGCAGCACAGGGCAGGTGCGCGAAGCTTGGGAATCGCAGCAGAATGAACGCAAGCGTGGCGGCCACACCGAGGAGCAAGCAACCAATCTGGCTGGACGACGTTTGGCAGCAGCGGCATCGCTGCATGGACACGCCTACCTGGCGCGCAATTCCATCAACGCACTGAAGGGTTTGGCAGGCGTCAAGCCAGAGCTTGGCAAGCTACTGCAGCAGCTAATCGAACTGTTCGTCCTGGACACGTTCCTGCGGCAACTGGGTGCCGTGTTGAAATGGAACAGCATCAACAGCCGACAGTTGGAGCAAGTGGAGCAACGGTTCGAGCAGCTGCTGAGGGAACTGCGCCCCAATGCGGTTGCCCTTGTGGATGGCTTTGATTTTCACGACCGTGTGCTTGGCTCAACCCTCGGCTGTCGCGATGGACGTGTCTACGAGCGCCTGATGGAGCATGCACGTGGCAATCCATTGAACCAGGAGGCAGTCAATCCCAGCTATCATACCCATCTGCGGCCATTGATGCTTGGCAAGCTATGAGGTCATACGGTTTTGTCATTGTGAATTGGTTTTATTTGTGATGGGATTACACAGAAAGCATATTGAATTAAGCTATTAAATTAGATATTTTAGATTATCGATTATCGATTATTGATGACCGATCATAGAATATACATAAACATAAACATAAATACGTGACGAATGTGTGTGTTGCTTTGACTTTTAGAACATCTTCTTCTTGACCGCCGTATAGCGCTCCATGTAAACATCGTAGCCATCTAGATCGGTGAACTGTTTCGAATTAAACAGATTACCATCCACAGCCAGATTGCATATTTTCGATTCCTTGAGTATCCGTGGCGTCAATGCGCTTGCCTGCAAACAGTTCTCCTCGAGCCGAAGTGTTTTCAGCTTGGGACAATCCGCAATATCCTCGGCTAGCGCTGATATTTGATTTTGATTGAGGTTCAGCTCCGTGACGTAGAGATTACCCACCTCGGAGGGCACTTCGGTTATTTGGTTACGCGATAAATCCAGCACATCTAATTGCTTTAGGCCGCAGAGCATCGATGGGAATATTTTCAATTGATTGTTGCTCAGGTTCACCGTTTTGAGGTGTGTGCAATTGCTTAAGGTCTTCGGTAGCTTCGTTAGAAAATTGTCCATTAGGAGCAGCACCTCCAGTTTTAGTAGTTCGCCCACCACCTCGTTTAGATCCACCAGGCGATTGCCACTCAAATTGAGATGCTTTAGCATTGTGAGACGTCCCAGTTCGTCGGGTACATTCTCGAAGCGATTCTCCGATAAGTCGAGGGTCTTCAACACATTGGGATATGCCTTTAGCTGCGGCGGGAACTCCTGTAATCGTTGCAAAGATATTTTAAGCACACCCGTCTTCTGTGCCGTCTCCAGATGCTGTTTTATTTGTTTATTGCCCATTGCCGTACTCCTGCTGAGCTCACAGCTACTGACTAGAGAATTTGGTCCCATTTCGATATATCGATATTTTAATGCGATGTTTATGAATTTTTGCCAAGTCGATACCAAAACAGTATCGATAATGTTGCCTTATATATTTTTGCTATGCAAACAAAATATGTGTATAATTTTGAAAACAATGACCAAAAATTTAGTTGAACAATAGATAACCAGTCTAACTAGTCACTAAGCAGAAGCATGTAAAATGAATGTATACATTTTATAACATTTGATAGTGAAATTTTAAATTCACATTTTTATTCGCGCAATATCGAATAGGTGACTCTGTGTATTTAGATAGACGATATTTTCGTTGTCGAACGTTGACATCACTTACTCTGCTCAAAACTTGCGGCAGTCAAGTGTCAGTGATTATTGTTGCTAAATTAAGTAAAATAAACATTTCTGTGATCAGCTCATATTTAACAATTTGCAATTTATTTGTCTCTTGCAAGTGCTTGCAGACAGTCTTGGGTAATCGATGAATGCCAGCGCATGTTTTGCAACACTCTCGATATAACCATCTCTAGAGCTGTCATAAAATACAAGCGTGGACTGACTGCCGCATCGAAAGCATTCAAGAGTTTTTTTTTTGGTAAGTTGTGGGCGAAAAGCGCATTTAAAGGAATGCATTAATCGACTGACAATTTGTCGCCACTCCGTTCTATCTTGCAGTTTACGCCGCCGAACACGGATTGCGGATTTAGTCAGACTCAATTTGTTGACCGTGAAGCACGCGCTAGCTCCAGTTGCGATTTAAGCAATTTAACCGGTGTGCGAACTCAAAAGCTGGTACTTTTTAGTAGTTAAAGGTAGACGGAAACGCAAACGCAAACGTAAACAATGCCCAAGGACACAATTGGCAAGGTGCAGGAGTATAAGGACTCGCTGATCACCAAAGCGGAGACTTTAATAACAAAAGGGTTTCCGGAGAAAATCGTTGAACTAAACGAGCTGCTCGCCACTCCAATGTTCAATGAGCGCAACTTTAGTGAGGTACATCAGGATCTAAACATTCCGGTCTTGGCACCCATATTGGTTAACAATCATGACGGCGATGTGGATATCAGCGATGATGATCATCCGGTGACAAAGCGTCCACGCAAAGCGGACAACGTTTCGGGCACAACCGTATTGGGACTACCCGGTGGCTCGGTGCCGTGCAACAAGCCACTTTGTGAAATGATCAAGGTGGTGAAACCGATCATACGTAAACTGGTTGAGGACTGTATGTATATTGATAACAATTTCACAATGTTCGGTAATTAATTATGTTATATTCTGTGAACAGCAAACCTACTGAAAATGTGGATATCATTTATGATACCCAAAATTGAGGACGGCAACAATTTTGGTGTTTCCATACAGGAGGATACCCTCGCCGAAATCCAGACCGTTGAATCGGAAGCGGCTGCCTTCTTCGATCAGATATCACGCTATTTCCTAACGCGCGCTAAGGTTGTCTCGAAGGTCGCCAAATATCCGCATATCGATGACTACAGACGTGCCGTTGTCGAGCTGGATGAGAAGGAATACCTCAGTCTGTGGCTGGTTGTTTGCGAGGTTCGCAATCGCTATTCCTCGCTGCATGACATAGTTATTAAGAATCTGGAGAAACTGAAGAAGCCGCGTTCATCGAACACCGAGAGCTTATACTAGATAGAGGCGCCCATTTATTTTATTTTGCTTAACATTTACAACGACCACACACCTCCTTCCTATTATATAGAAAACACACTCACAAACGGAATCGCCAACTAAACCTATTTTTGCATTCGCATCCGCAATCACATTCAAGTCCAAAAAAAAAAAAAAAAAAAAAAACAAAAAAGAAAAACCCAGATCGTCTAGTACTGCGATTAAAGTTAAAAATCTCCTCGAAATTTTCCATTTAGAATTCTTTGTTAATCGTGCAGTAAAAAGTTGTAAGACATTTGAACAATACTTGATATTTAAGTTAATAAAAATATTTGGGTATCTAGATTATAATCTAGATTAAAGTAAAATACCAACTAAATCGATGCTGAACTAATAATTCCAAGAAATAGATTTAGCTATACACACATACACACAAACACACACACATGCAGACAATCGTAAATAAAACAAATCTTGATCGTTCTCATAATGCATCAATTCCATAGAAGTGGAGAAACTAACACTTGACACTTGTAAAACTAATAGGGAGTATTAGTTTTCTCTCTCCCTCACTCCTCGCGCAGTAGAGTAGTGATTCAAGATCACAGATGAGGTAATACATTTGTTGCCCGCGAATCCAGATTAAGTAGCGAAGTGCGTGCAAAAGTTGCTGCATTAAGTGTTGCATACTTTTGGGCTGACTCAGAAAACATTGTGGACTGTATGCGCGTGTGGATGTTGAGTCTTATTTGCAGATGGATTGCATTCGATATTCAAATGGAAAAGTAAGCTATGTGTTTTGTTGAAGCTGAAAAGTAAAGCGCCTGAAAAGTCCCGATCCCGCAAGTGAAAACGAAAAGTCACATTTTGTTATACATTTGTTTTGTTTTTGTTTTTATTTTTTTTTGTTGTTTTTATTTTTTGCTTTGTTTGCTTTTTAATATGTTGTATTTAATTTTATATTATTATTTGTAAGCTTACAACTTAAGGCATAAAGTTACAAACTAAAACTTAAGAGCTACACATCATTTTGTTTTATCAATCATAATCAGCTCTAGCCCACGCGACTCGGCGCTTATTTTAATACACATATATATTTATATATATATTTATACATACATATATATATATATATATATATGGTATTCATAAATTGTTTGTTTGTTTTATGTTTGTTTTTATTTTTATTTTTTTGTTTTTGTATTTTCATAATAATAATATTTATTTTAATTGTTTATCATGAATGCATCCACATAAATGTTTTCAAACAGAAAATTGAAATTAATGAAAATATAATATAAAAACGATTTTCATTCAATCTATCGACTTTGTGTTGTTCTTTCTGTTAATATTATTATTATTATTATTTGCATATTTAAGTTTGTTTTACATACAATTATCATAATCTTCATAATCATCATTATCATCGTCATCATCATCATCATCGTTCTGATCATCACTATCATAATGTTCGTGATCAGCTGCTGTTTCATAATTTACGCAGACTTTAAAATTCGGTTATTTATTTATTTAATTATTTATATATATTCTTGTTTTGGGTCGCCCTTTACTCTCATTTACATATAATTTTAGATATACATATACATATACATATATATGTATATATATATATATTTATATTTATATATATATATGTATATTTATATATATATATATATATATATATATATGTACAGCTATACATGATGGGATATTGGCCTTGGCATTGGCAGCTTCGTTGTGTTTTCTATGCAGCTCTGTCTCCAGGTCAATGATGAGTTCGCTTACCACGACCAATAGCCCAGCCAAACATATAACTGTGCAGATACGTATATATATATATATATATATATATAATATATATATATATGTATACATAAATCCCATGGTTGTATAATTTTTTCACTCTTTCGCAATATATATATGTATATATATATGTATATTTATACATACATGTATAGAATTTGTTTATGTTATTTATTTTTTTATTTTTATATATGTATATATATATTTATATAAAAAAAATATGGGACATGCACTTAACTAAATCGCTGCCGCGCCGGCAAACAGCCCCTTACAACAGAGTTGCACGTGTGTGTGTGTGTAGGTATGTGTGTAGGTGTGTGTGTGTGTAGGTGTGCCTTGTTTTTATGTTTCTCATATCCGTCGTTTCCGCCTCGCTTCAATGAATTTCTTTTCCATTTTCTTTTATATTTAAATATACAAATATTTATGCATATATTATATATATATATATATGTATATATATAAGTTTCTGTTAATATTTTACAATTTTTTGTTGAATAAGTCTTAGCGTTTGTTGTTTTACTTTTAGTTACAATTGTGTATTAAAAATATTTAATTTTTGTAAATTGTTTTTTTTTCCATAATATTTGTTTTGTTTTGTTTTTGTTTCTAGCATTTGCATTTTGCAAGTAAAAAATAAGTTAAAAAAAAACACAAACAGTAAAATAGCTAAACACTAAAAACTGTTGTTTTCTCTGTTAGACATAATTATGTTATATAAAAAATATGCATATGTAATCATAATCATAATTATAAGAATAATATATATATGTATATAAATACATATATACATATATGTACATATATATATATATATTTATATATATGTATTGGTTTTGCGTTTAATATTACTTACATAATCATTATAATATTTAAACGTACATAATTCAATAGCATATATCATTTATATATATATATATATATATATTTATAAAAAAAAAACAATATTGTCTTATAAATTAAAACTTACACGTAGAAAGTAGCAAAAAAAAAATATAATTATAAGTATGTATAGTAAAAAAATGTATGGTATAGTTCTAAAAATTATTTCTGTTTTATGAAATTTACATAATATTGTTTAAATAAATGTTTTTTTTTTTGTTTTCCTTTTGCAAGTGTACTATCATAATATATATTTACTTGTTTTTCATTTATTTTTTGTTTTGTTTTTTTTTTGTTTTTTGTAGATTTTTTTTCTTTTCTAAGAACAGCCCAACAGTGTTTTTAATTTTTTTTTAAATTTAATTTTTTATGTATATTTTTTTATATATATATATGTTTATATTTATATATATATTATAGTTCTCTTCTTCTTTATTTTGTGTCACTACAATTGATTTCCTTATGGTTTCGACTCAATTTTTATGAGGTTAGTTTTACGTTTGGGTTACAAAGTACAACAAATGCACGTAATTAGAAACTAATCGAACAATAATAGAGAGAGGCACACAACAAAACATATGCAGAGTGGTGAAAGATAGCTAAATAGATTGCATGAGAGAGATAGAGATAGAGCTAGAGCTAGAGAGAAATATACACAGTTGACATTGAGCCTAAGGTCGTATGAACTGACGCGTCATGGAAGTCAGAAAGTTGTGAAAAGTGGGAGCAGGATGCTAGTGGGTGCTAGATGGGGGTGCTTCTCCTATATATCTATACACATATGTATATAATAATGCATGTACGCATGTGTGTTGGTTTGTCTAACTATAATTTAATTTGTAATTTTTTATATATTTATTTTCCTTTACTTTAGTTTTTCCACTGTGTTGTGTGTGGTGCAAGTGTTTTTAGCTGTTTAGTTGTGGCCGGTCGAGTTGAGTTACAGGCAACAATGAAAAATGTAAGTTGGGCAACAAGCCGCTCAATTTTCAATCTCATTTAGCTTGGAGTTTGAGCAGGAGCCCAAATCATTGAGTGTTATTCACTGATCACGAATTCTACGATGGAAAAAGCTACGATCCCGAGAACGTTTCAACTTGACGACAGACATTCTCATTAATTACCTAAAGAAGTCTACAAAAACAAAAAAAATCCCTTTATACTTCATGTGTGATTCCACTAAATGATAATCAATAGAAAAGCTAGTGAATTTGATAGCTTTGCATATCAAACAGCAACATGATTGTCAATTACAGTTTGCTATCTATATCTCTGTGACTTTATTTTTATTTATTTTATTTTTTTTTCATTTGCTGATGGAAACGGGGATTCTATTGCAAGAGATCTCTGTGTTCCTAGTAAGACTGCTTTGTGTTGGATTACTTTCCTTAAGAGGAGGATAACTCACGTTGTTAGGGACCCCAACTAATGCATGTCTATGGTTTGTTATTAGCAGCTGTCTTGAGTGTATGCGTATGCGTGCTGATCCTTGTATAGGACCGCATACTATGAGAATTTGAAGTAAAACTTTACCGGCAATGGCTCTCAATAACAGTTAGTTACAATAAAAATGTTGGAGGAATGCAAGCAATTGTCATCAAAGTTCTGCTTCACACACTTATAGTAAACGGCTTATATTCAAGCATCATCACAACATACAACTTCTGTATGCTGTGTGTCTCTTCCTCTCTCTTTTCTAATTCTCTCTCTCTGTGCAGCTTCGTTACTCTGAATGCTTTTTGTATGCACTGCTTACGCTGCTTGCATTGTTCGCACAAGCTTCACTCTGTCTCTCACTGTTTGCAGCTAAGTAGCGGGATTTGGATGCACTGCTTGCACTGTTTGCAATCTTTTCTTTACTTGCACGCATTGCACAGCTTTACTCTCTTTGCGTTTGCAAGCATGTGCTCTTGTTCCCTCTCTTGCGCTCTTGCGCTCTTACTCTCTTGCGGTGCTCGTCTCTCTTAAAGCCAGCATTCAACATTTGTTTTGTTTTTGTTTTTGTTTTTTTTTCTTTGCTTTTCTTATGCTTTTAGTGTTTTTCTTTTTGTTTTTATACAATTTACGATTCGTGTCTGTGTATGTGTGGGTGTGTGTGTGTGTGTAGTTTGTTGTTAATAGTTGTTCACATACACATACACATGCACATGCACATAGACTTACACATACATATACATATAAGTTAAGTTGCTGCTGCTGCTGCTGCTGCTGCTAATTACGTGTAGTACATACAGAAGTTGTTCTTATTGTTGTTGCTGGTTGTTGATGTTGTTGATGTTGCTGTTGTTGTTGTTGCCTGATTTAGTAGTAGCCATGGCCAGCACCTGCCCCGCTGCCTGCACTGCTTGCATAATGATGAGCTGCTGCTGCAGCGGCTGCTGCTGCTGCTGCTGGATCAGTATAATGTTGCCCGTGTGCATAATGCGATCTGTGCTGTTGCTGATGTTGCTGATGCTGCTGCTGTTGTTGATGTTGTTGATGTTGCTGGTGGTGTTGTTGTTGTTGTTGCTGCTGTGCCGACTGCAATGGCGGCGGTGGCAGCAGCGTTGTTGACTGATAATGTGACTGATGATGGCCACGCGGTGATGGCTGTCGTTGGTGCTGCTGCTGTTGCTGTTGCTGCTGCTGCTGCTGCTGCTGTTGTTGTTGTTGTTGTTGCTGCTGCTGCTGTGTTGTTGCTGGCGGTGGTTGTTGCTGATGTGATTGGGACTGCGACTGATGATGACGTCGATAGCCAGCATTTGTCCAGCTAATCTGTTGCTGCTGATGCTGTTGCTGCTGCTGCTGCTGCTGCTGTTGGTAGACATTGGCTGCGCTGTGTGAATTCGCTGCTGGAGGCGCCGTCGCTGATGCCGTCAGACTGCGCATGCCGGACGACGACGCCTGCAGTCACAACTAATCTTCGTCGCTGAGCGCCTCATACTTGGATGACAACAGTGGTTTCGGTTCGCTGGCCGCCAATGCGGCCGATGCAGCTGCCGCAGCTGCTGCCAATACGGTGGCACTGTGCTGGCCACCACAACCGCCCACGGAGCCGCCAATGCCAATGCCACCGCCACCGCCAACACCAGGAATGCCACCGCCACCACCGACACCAGCAGCACCGCCGCCACCACCGGCTGAGCCGCCACCAACCACTAGACCAGCAACAGCAGCCTTACTCAATGCATGCGCTGCCTTGGCGCTCAAATGGCTCGAGGGCCCCGATTGCAATGACAGTGGCAACGGTGGCCCAGCGGCGCTTGGCACTGTCAGGGCGCTGAACGGATACGCATATGTGCTGGCCGCGAACGCATTCACTGCTGATGGCGGCGGTGCGGCATGATAGGCGCTTGCATGATGGCTATTTGAGCCTGTGCTGCTGGCGGAGCGGCGTCCGCTGTCGACTACCTCGTACTGATTGGGCGTCTTGCGGGACACGCTGATCTCATGTGTGGGCGGTGGTCCCGCATCCTTGACGCGCAGCTGTTGCTGCTGCTGCTGCCCGTTGTGCTCGATGGCGGCAATGGTGGCATGCACATGTGCCGCGCGTGAGGCATGCAGACGCTCCTCGTATTCGGGACGCAGCACCTCGACAATGCGATTCTTGCCATAACCGATATCATCGCGCATCACCTCAGCAATGCGATTCTTAACATAGTTATCGAAATTGGAGCCAGAACCGCCGCCGCCGCCGCCGCCACCGCCACCGCCGCCGCCGCTGCCATCACCACCACCGGCGCTGCCAGCGCTGCCGCTGCGTTGTTCGCTGCTTGTAGGCGGCGGTGGACCGACACCACCGCCACCGCCACCGCTGCGTGCGACCACAGAGCCAGGACCAGGCAAGAAATAATGACTGGGATCAACGCCAACAGCAGCGGCCGCCGCCTGTTGCATGATCAACTCATGGGTGTACTTTCGCGGACTGACTGCCTGTGGCATGCGTATGATGTTGCGTGCATCCTCGCCAGGCGTATTGGCCCGTCCGCTGCCACTTGGTGTGCCAGCGCTGTTGTTGCTGCTGCCGCCGCTGCCGCTGCCGCTGCTGCTGCTGCCACTGTTGCTGCCGCTGCCACGTCCGCTGTCGATCACATTTATTGGCGATTGTTTGGCACGTTCCGCTGCCGCTGCCGCCGCGGCGGCTGCCTCCTCAGCCTTCTGTTGCTGTCGACGATTCTGCTTCCAGCGATCGGGCGTCAATATGGCCTGTGCCGCATCCTGCATGTAGGGTATGAATGCGGGACGCAAATGCGGATTTGGACTGTAATCATTGGCAATTATTGAATCCGTTAGCTCGCCAAATGTAATGCTCTTCGTGTGGATCTGTTGCTGCTGCTGCTGCTGCTGCTGCTGTTGCTGCTGTGTGGGCGGACAGCTGCCCGACTGCGATGTGGGCGTGCCATGATGCGATGATGATCCGCCCGGATCACGCATTGAGCCATGCACCGAACGACTTGAGCCTGTTGGTGGCCCAACTGCTGACTGCGATTGCTGTTGCTGCTGCTGTTGCTGCTGCTGCTGTTGCTGCTGCTGTTGCTGCTGTGAGTTCGATGAGATGCGTTGCTCCTGATCGAGATCAATGTTGATCACATTTGGTGAACTCGAGTTGCCAGTTCCATTGTTCTCCGCAGCCAGCAATGAGACAGCAGCGCCATCATGCAATTGCCGCAAGTCCCGGGGATACTACAATCATAGGAAGGCAAGAGAATCAGGAGGGGATTAGGATGAATTGAATTGATACACATTTGAGAGGCAATTCCTTACGATTGACACTTACATAGGGACGCGGCACGTCACGGGGCATACTTATTTGTTGCTTGATTATCGCATCAATCAGATTCTGTGCGCTAAACTGGCCAGATGCATCCTCTGGTGGCTTCGTCACATGCGCTTGTCGATAGTAACTGTGCGCGAGGGAGAGGGACACGTTGGTGAGGGGCAGAGCGAGAGAGATGGAATGTTAGTTGATTGCAATTAATACTTTATTATTATTATTTCTTTATTCATATTTATAACTGTCATCTGTCACATACTGCCGCACAAGGCTATAACACCCGATACAGGGCATAAACACGTGGAGGAGAATCGATTATGATCGATTAATTGATACATTTACCAATGAATTTATGGATTCACTGCTTAGCTGACTGCTTCAACTACTGACTGATTGATTGACTGACTGACGATTTACCTGATTGACTCACAGATTAATTGATTAACTGATTAACTGATTGATTGACTGATTGACATACTCATTAACTAGCGGATTGATTAATGTAAGCGGTTGATTAAACTAAATAAGTGATTGATTGACTGATCAACTAATTGATTGACTGATTGCTCGATCCGCTAATTGACAGCACGATTGATTGATTGCCTGAAAATGTCTAACTGATTAACTGATTGATTATCTGACTGATTTTGACTGATTGGTTAATTGACTGGTTGACTGACCGACTGATTGATTGAGCGACTGATTGACTGACGGACTAAATAATGGATCAACTGATCGACTGCTTAACTGCTGAACTGGTTGATTGTCCTACACTTTGACTTAAAGACTGATTGATTAACTTATTGACTGATTGAAGGCCTGATTGATTGATAGGCAAACTGATTGACTAACAGACTGATTAGCTAAGCGTTTGATTGACACACCGACACTGACAATAACTGTTTGGTCAAGTGATTGACCGATCGTCTGATGAACTGATGAACTGATTGATTGCTTTATTGACGAATTGAGCTACTTACGCATCTCGATCGCGATCGGGAATGGTGCGTGGTGGCCCAGTCTCTGGCCCCGGACCACGCATATAGTGACCATGACCGTGTGGCAAGCCATGATGATGCACCGGCGGCGGCACCATGCGATCCATGCGACGACTGTCACGCTCATCGGCGACACGATCCTGTTCGCGTCTCTCCTGATCGCGACGATGACGCTCCTGTTCACGCTGCCGATCCATGCGATGCATCCGCTCCTGATTGTGTATCAACTCGCGATCCCGCTCAATGTTCTGCTGTCGCTGATCCCGTTTCGCCTGCTCCATGTGATGCAGTGCATTCAATCTGTATTGCTGGGCGGCAAACTGCTGATGCGCCACTGCCATCTGCTGATGATGTATCGCTGCCATCGGATCGCGATAGCGCAGCTCATGATGGGCCGCTGGTGGCGGTGGTGCTTGCGACACCTGCACGTGCGTCGGCGGTGGCGGCGGCTGTGACTGTGGCGTCGACTGCGAGGATACGGATTTGTCATCCTTCTGCGACGGCACCGGCAATTGTGGCTGCTGCACCGCCACGTCCACAAACGAGGCCAACGCATCGTGGCCAGCTGCAGTGCATGAAAGAGTCAAGAGTAGATAAACAGTGTTAGTAAACGAAACGAAATGAAATCTATAAGCACTGCAAGTGACCATGGAGGACAGCCTAACAAGTTCTTACGGTTATGTTCGTTAGAACTGCTCTGATGTCAGTTGAAGCTACTCGGGTAATTGTAAGCATAAAGTGAACATGGTGGACTACGAAGACTATAGAAGCAATAAAGTTACAATGGAGGACGGCTTAGTCTTTGTTGTGTAGCACAGCTGAACTGATATGAGGGAGAGATTTTACATCGTTCAGCTGACAACAGCAAGTGTTGCTCAAGTGACCATGGAGGACAACATATTCTTAAGCTGAGATTAAACGAGGACTTGGCAATCCCTCAATCCAAACAACTTTGACAGCAGCTGACTGTTAATTGTTTGCATAAAGTGTATAGGGAGGGTATCAAGTGACCATGGAGGAGGTATTTACAACACTTAGTGAGAATATATAACTAATCTCTATCTGTAATCCTACATACAATGAAGAAAAAGTGATATAGAGGCTTTGTAATCCAACAAGTAGAGAAAAGTAATTGAGATCTATAAAGTGACCATGGAGGACAAGTTGATGTTACTCAAAGTGCAGAAGACTTTAAAAGATCCGGTCTAAACTGATCTGTTTTAAATGTTGGAATTCTATGAATGTAGAGAGTGAGTAATCAGCAAGAACATTGCTAAAGTGAACATGGAGGACGACATCAATCATATAGAATCGTCGCTTACCTGGTGGATAATTGTAGGGCGTCACAATGTGCATGCGACTCGGTGGCGGCGCAGCGGGTGACGGTGGCTTGGAGCCGGTGTTGTGACGCTGGATGACGCCCTGGCGCTGCGGCGGTGGCGTACGATGCGGACTGGGCGTGCTATGAGAGAGAGAGAGAGAGAGAGAGAAAGAGAAAGAGAGAAAAAGAGTGAGAAAGATTGAGGAGAAATAGCGATTAATTATGTGTTAATCCAGATTTATTTTAAACAAATTTCCTGCTATTTGCAAAGTGATTCAATTCTGCGACTCAAACCACATTAAGTTATCGATAAATATCGATTGCGATAAGCGATAAAAACAGCTGAGTTGATAATTTTCATGGGGAGATTTTGAACAAATTATATAGCTTGATTGATTGACTTATTGGTTAATTGATTGATTGACTGATTGAATAATTTATTGATTGATAAGCGCACTGTGATTGACTGACTGACGGACTGATTGATCAACTGATAAGTTGGCTAATTGACTAACTGATCGACTAACTTGATTGATTGCTTCATTGATTGACTGATTGATTGATTGATTGGATGATTATTTAACTCGTTGACTAACTGATCGACTGATTGATCTACTGATGATATGAATGACTCATTTATTGACTGAATGAGCGACTGATGGATTTACGGATTGATTGATTGACCGGATAATTAACTAACTTATTGACTGATAGACCTACTGAATGACTAACGGATCGACTAACTTGATTGATTGCTTCATTGATTGACTGATTGATTGATTGATTGGATGATTATTTAACTCAGTTGACTAACTGATGGACTGATTGATCTACTGACGATATGAATGACTCATTTATTGACTGATTGAGTGACTGATGGATTTTTGGATTGATTGATTGACCGGATAATTAACTAACTTATTGACTGATAGACCTTCTGAATGACTAACTGATCGACTAACTTGACTGACTGATTGATTGATTGACCGAAGGAATAACTGTTGTGTCGGATGAGTTGGATAACTGATGAATGACTGATTGTCTGCTAAATGAACTGATTGATTGACTGACTAGTGGACTGATTGACTAACTGAATGACCGACTGATTGATGGACTGACTCGAACTACTCAACTGCTGCTGCTGATCAAGAATACATATAATAACTGATGAATAACTGATGAATGACTGATTGTCTGCTTGATTGACTGACTTGCTGACTGCTGAGTTGACTGATTGACTAACTGAATGACCGACTGATTGATGGCCTGACTCGAACTACTCATCTGCTGCTGCTGATCAAGAATACATATAATTGAAGCACGTGATGCGTTCATCTGCCTGTTATGCACATGTCGCACAGCGACAAGCCTAATAGACTCTTTGCACTTGTTAAGTACAGGGTCGAATGCACACAATTGCAAGAGCAGCGTCAAGGCACTTACCTATTGGAATGATCGGCTGGCGAGGCGCGACTGGAATATTCGGGACGTCCACGTGGCTGGGGCTCCTTCTCGTAGCCCGCATAGACGGCTGAGCTGCCGCTGACGCTGTTGCGGGGCGATGGGGATTCCTTATCGGAACCGGAGCCCCCGCCACCGCCAGCACTGCTGCTGCCACGCGAGACATTACGTTGCTGCTGGCCCTGCATCTGTTGCGAGGTGATGTAATCATTGATGACAATCTGGCGTGAACTCAACACCGATGGCTGCTCAACAACGCTGCCATAGGGCGAACGAGAGTACGGTGAGCCGACCGTAACGCCAACACCCACACCACCAACACCAACACCACCAACACCAACACCATAACCCTGCGGTGGCGGAGCCTGTGGTGATGATTGCTGTGGTGGCGGTGCCTGTGCGGGACTCAAACGCTGCGAGCTCTTGTAGAACGCTTGCTCATAGGGACGCTTGCTCTCCAAGTGGTGTGGTGGCAAATGCAATGGAGTTCCCTGCGTGATCGAGCCATGTTTACCCGTATCCGGACAACTGCCCGGCGGTGTTTGTCGCACAAGACTCTCGTACTTGGGACTGAGCAGGGACGATGGTGCCGCATGCACAATGATCTGTTGTTGTCCACTATTTGCTGGCGTTCCATGTGTTATTGAACCCACCTTAACCACCTGCAATTGCTGATGTTGTGACGATGTTGCTGGCGATTGTTGTTGCTGCTGCTGTTGTTGCTGCTGCTGTTGCTGTTGCTGCTGGTGTTGGGGCGATGGCGCCTGTCCATGCAGATGTTGCTGCTGCTGCTGCTGTGGACTCAGTTTCGGTGGCAACTTGGAGACACGCGTGGCTGGTGGCTGTGGCAACGCTGGCGGCGGTGGCGTCGGTCGTGTCAATTGACTCTGGCCAATGGGCACCGATACTGGCTGCACATACAACGAGCCAGGCACACCGCCAGAGCCCACCGGTGATGCCTTGACCACGCCCACGCCCACGCCGTGCATCGGTGAGTAGGCCAGATAAGTGGAGGCTGGTGGTGCACCCGAGACGGACAATGTTTGCACCGCCTCGCCACGGTACATGGGCGATGAGCGTACGATATGCTTCATTGCACCACTCATCGGTGGTGGCGGTCCATGATGACGCTCCGCGGCGGCAGCAGCTGCTGCGGCCGCAGCGGCCGATGCCGATGTTGCACCACTGCTGGGTCCCGTGTGGGGTGAGTGGCCATCGCGTGGTGGCTTCTTAATGCTCAAGTCCAGTGTCTGTGGTTCCTCAAGTCCAGCGGTTGCTCGCAATACCGCATGTGTTGCTGGTGGTGCAGATTGCTGTGACGCTTGCTGCTGCTGCTGCTGTTGCTGTGGTGTCACATGGCTCCCCGACACGTTGTAGATAATTGTCTCCGGCGGTGTTGGGGTGACCGAACTCTTCTTGAGCACAGGCGTTATGGTTGCCTTGTCCACGCTGCTCGCTTGTTGCTGCTGCTGTTGCTGCTGTTGCTGCTGCTGCTGCAGCAATGCTGGATGCGACATGTGCACGTGGTGGGCAGCAGCAATTGCCAAATGTGAGTTGACCACAGTTGGTATTAAGGTGGCCAAGTTTTCGCCATTGTTGTTGTTGTTGCTGCCGCTGTTGTTGCTGCTGCTGTTGTTGTTGTTGTTGTTGTTGTTGCTGCCGCTGTTGTTGCTGCTGCTGCTGCTGGCATTGCTGCTGTTGCTGTTGCTATGCGCATGACTGTGGCTATGGCTGCCATGACTGCTGTTGCTGCCAACGCTGCTGCTGCTGTTCAGCGATATTGGCGGTGGCACCACAGCGCGTGAGCTCAACTTTTGCACTGAAGTGCCGTGTGGCAAGCCAGGAGGAGGCGCCTGTTGCTGCTGCTGCTGCTGCTGCTGTTGTTGCTTGAGCAATGCATTGCCATCCTGTCGATATTCACGCACAATTGTCAACTCTTTGCGTTCCAGATTGTTGTGTTGCTGCTGCTGCTGTTGTTGCTGTTGCTGCTGCTGCTGCTGCTGCTGCTGCTGGTTGCCTTGCTTGCTGCCCTGACTGTTGTTGCCCGGCAACTGTGGCCCCTTCTGCTGCTGCTTCAACTGTCGCTCGATCACGGAGTAAACACAATCCTGCACATTGTTAACCGCTTCACGTCGCAAACTCATTGGACCATTCGGTTGCTGATCCTGCTGCTGTTGTTGCTGTTGCCCACCCATGGCAACTGCTGCTGCTGCTGCTGCCACTGGTGGCGGCTGCAAGCCAGCCACATTGTTGCCATGCCCGTGGCCATGTGCATGGGCAAGTGCATGCCCATGGGCCACCGCATTGAAGATCACCTTGGGACTCTGACGATTCGCTGGAGAGTTCTCATTCTCCTCATCGGCTGTCTCTGTGGCCGATGAATCGTACTCCTCGCTTGTCTTTTGCTTCTTGGGCGCTTGACACGCGGGCGGCAGCAGACGCTCGTTGTCATTGGCTGCTGCTGCTGCTGCAGCTGCGGCTGCGGCTGCTGCTGCCTTGGCGGTCATCCGAGTTGGCGTTATGGTCAATGCGGCACCGGAGGCATCTGCCACACTGCGAACCGTTGGCTGTTGTGGCTTTTGTGGCGCTGGTGGCGGTTGTGGCAACTGTTGTTGTTGCTGTTGATGCTGCTGCTGCTGCAACTGTTGCTGCTGCTGCTGCTGCTGTTGTTGTTGTTGCTGCAGCTGCAGCTGCTGTTGTTGCTGCTGCTGCTGCTGCTGCTGATGCTGCTTGCTTAGCTGGGACTTGTGACGCTGCAGATTCTCGGGACTGTCCACAGAGGCCGTATCGGATCCACCCGGTTCCCTTTCATCACACGATGAGGTGCTGACATCCGTCTCATCGCCACCGCTGCCATCGGCGCCAGGACCGCCGCTGCCACCGGGGCCAATGCCGCGACGTCGCTCATCATCCGTGAGATTCAACTGCGGATCGAGTTTGCGACGTATGCGCATCAGGCAGGCGGAACAGCAGCGTGTGGCATGCAACGGTATTTGAA
Organism: Drosophila macrospina; assembly: GCA_035042075.1. Lineage (NCBI taxonomy): Eukaryota > Metazoa > Arthropoda > Insecta > Diptera > Drosophilidae > Drosophila > Drosophila macrospina. The sequence goes on from JAWNLW010000340.1 coordinate 880,913, forward strand.
ATTCGGCCATCAATGGATCACGCACATCCGGCGACAATTCAAATAAACGCGTTGGTATATTACGCAACCTCTGCGCCCGATCCTTCGGATTGGGACATGTCGGCAGCGGGCAGTTGGGATAACGATTTCGCACCGATTTACACTGACAACTGTTGCAGACTCGTGCTCCCGCTGGTATCGTCTCATCTGGTATCGCATATTGCTGGCCACGCCCCTTCTTCAGTGGGCGCGTACGCGGACACGCCTCCGCCTTGCACACAAAGCAGCTAGCCAATTTATCTGTCGAGAGAAGGAGAGAGAGAGAGAGAGAGAGAGGTAGAGAGTGAGTAAGAGTGAATCTAGAGTTGAAGCTGCAGGTGAATGGGGAATGGGAAAAAAGAGTTACGCAAACATAATATAAAAAAAGCGATTTAATTAAAAGCTAACTGCAACAGGGGCGAGGAGGAGGCATGTGAAGAGCAAGTGCACGACTCGGACATACCCTGTAATATACTCAATTACATTTACAGTGACAAGAGACTTATGTATATGTGGCAGAAGAAACTCTTCTTCTTTCTTCTTCGACTGCAAACTAGTAGCACTTATATACTGATCTACATATAGATTCAAAGTTGGCTCTTTCTGTCTGTTGCATACAATTGCACAACAGCATTACACCCCTTATGGTGCATTCTCAACAGGGTATTTAAGGAGAGGAGAATGGAGAAGAGAACTGGGCAAATTTGTAAACAGTTTGCCGTAGGCGGCAAATGACGTAACAAGGGTAATGGCAACGCGCTAACGGTAAAGTTAACGGCAAAGGTAACGGTAACAGCAACTGCAGCGATAACTGTAACTGTAACTGTAACTGTAACTGTAACTGTAACTGCAGCTCAATCTGAAGCACGAAGGCCGCTTTCATTAAGCCACTTAACAAATAATGAGCAGCAGCACAAGAAGCAAAAGCAGCAAAAGCAGCGCCGGGCAATTGCATATTTTAAAATGTTCGCCTTGTTTGCTTTGGGACAAGGTAACGGTAAAGCGTGCAACGGTAAATTCGTGCCAAATTGATGGGTGGATGACACAGGTGACAGGTTTTTACTTTGCTTTATATAAAGCTACACCTCTGAGGCATGTATGTATGTATCTAGCAAGGATTACGATATAATCAAAAGTTATCGATAATTATCGAGAGTTAAAAACTAATCGCATATCTAATGTGCATTATTATTAGAATTATTCAACGCGCATTTGAATGCTTATTGTGACTACAATCGAAATATGTTATCGATTAGCCGTTTTATAAACTGTTATCATGTAGTCTGTAGTGTAATTGATTAATAGACATGAATTCATTTATATTGCCATCGAATTTGCTTTAAAATTCGATAGATATACGTGTTATCCAAGCATTTAAAATATGTTATCGATTGTTTTATCAACAGCTATCATTTAATAGGTAGTGTTATAGTGTCTTATATCGATTGTTGTAGAACATTGTAGCATGTTATTAGATACTGTTTAAGAAGTATGTTACTTTTATAATCAAAGCGAGTGTTATCGATTGTTAATGTTACTTATCGTATATTATCGATTGTAACAATTTGTTTACTAGTATTGCTGTAACTGCTACTGCTACTCTATAGTAAGCAATGTTTTGAGCAACCTGTGTTATCGATAGTTTCGATAGCACACCAATTATCAGATGTGGTGTACAGTCTTTAGCTGAATTTGTTACGTGATTATCCACAAGGTGATACATTGTTATACATAGTAACCCAAAGTTATCGATAACAATTATTGCTTGTTGAGGTATAATAAACGTTAAATTGGTATAAGAAGTCAACAGTTATCGTTTAGTTACAATACAGATTGGGCCTTCAGTCCCCCATCTTTCAATTTCAATTTCAATCCGAATCCGAATCCCAATCGCAATCGCAATCGCAATTTCTGGACTTAAAACTCAACTCGGCATTAAAAGATCCCTTAGAAATGGCGCCCGTTAAACTGAAATGTTTGCTGCATTCTTGTTTGTCTTAGTTTTTTGTTTTGCCATTTAATATTTTTACAATTTTAATGATGTGCAAATAGAGAGCAGGCCAAGAGCGTGCGAGAGTGGGAGAACAATGTGGCGCATTTAATCAAAATCAATGTAATTAAAATAAAGGCAAATAAAACAGAGAAACGACTGTGATTCCAAACAAGGGGAATGAGGGCAACTGCTAATGAAGGGAGTGATAAGCAGAAGGCGCAAAGTCGGACAGCAGCAGAAGAGAAGGAGAGCAGGCAAGGCACCAAGGCAGAGGTGAGAGAAGAGTAGCAGTAAAGTTGAGTATCCGGCAAGTAAAATCAATCAACGTTTAAATGTCAGAGACAAACGTCAAGGTTCTCCTCTCAAACCAACGACGACGACGACGACATCGTTTACTGACCAAATAGCAGTTGATACCACTCACTGTCCGCTTGCCTGCTCTCACTCTCTCACTCTCTCTCTCTTTCTCTCTGCCACCCACTGCATCAGCCGCTTGTGCGTTTCCCTCGTCTCTATGGAATATGAAAATACATCAAAGTAGCCAGAGAGCCAACAACGACGGCCTCATTCTCATTCTCATTCTGATTCTCATCCGCAACCTCATGCTCATGCTCCTGCTCAACTTCATGTTCAACCACATTTACAAACACATTCACATTCGTGTCCTGTACTGTACTGTACTGTACATACATACATATATTCCCCTTCATTGTCCTCGATTTCCAAGATATATAAAAGGCAAAAAATGAAAGAAAGAGAAAAAAAAAACAACAACGAATGCTTTTTGCTCTCGCGCGCAAAGTGAAGCGTTTAAATTTTAATAAACCACTCATTTTAATTTTGATTGTCGCGGGGATTGAGGGTGGCGAATTGAGGGTCGGTCAGTTGGTTGTCTGACTCGACCCGTTCCCCTTCTCCTCCTTGCCACTCCTGCACTCCCACAACACACCTCATCATTTGGGGGGTGGTGCCATGGATAAGCCAGTGTCTGAGTTAACCATATGAGCTGGGTCAGCGCAAATGAATGGCATTCACTTTATCAGCTCAGAGTGTATCGACTCAATTATGAAACGAGTTAATCAGATGAATGATGTTTAAATTGTTATAATTATTCGTGTTTTGATTGAAGCAATTTTACTAATTACTATCATTTTGTTTTCAAATTATTGGCAAGCGTTGCCAGATGGTTGCTGATATGAATGGACTATTACTCTTCGCTATTCTCCATTGTTGCTGCTGATGTTGCCACACAACAAGCAACAATTTCATTGTTAAATTGATGTCAAAATCTTTAGCTGGCGTTGCCAGCTAGTTGCATAAAGTAACTATATCAAAGTGCTAACTTATTTGCTTGTCTATCAAGTGACTTTTTCAATAATAACTGTAATCATATGTTCAGTTTCAGGTCAACTTATTTGTCTGGTGTTGCCAGATAGTTGCTTAAAAAACAAAACAACTAAGTGGCAACTCTAGTCGAATATATACTCTTTAATCATCATCAATTTTCGCTACTATTATTAATAATGTTTATAATAACATATGTTGAATACTTGACTAGTGTTGCCAGACAGTTGCTAAAACAGAAAAACTAAGTGGCAACTCTGGTTGAATATATATGCTCTAATCATCATGAGTTTTCTCTACAATTGTTAATAATGTTAATAATAGCTATGTTGAATACTTGGCTGGCGTTGCCAGATAGTTGTTGCCAATTTTACCGATTCAAATGCATTTGATCTACTTCTTCTGTCTTCTCCACTTCTGCTGGCTGTCAATGATGTTGCCACACATTTTGCATTGAGAGCAACGAGTGGCAACACTGTGGCATTACAAATGCATTTGGCTGTTAATAATATTGTGCATACATATTTCAGAGCGATGCCAAATATTAATGAAATTGTTGCGAAAAAAAAAGTTAAAATGTTGCCTACTTTTTTGCGCAGCAACCAAAAGGCCACTTAAATCGATGGGCAAGAGGCGCTCAATCAAAATGCAATTATAAAATGCAAATTAAATAGAATTGCAAAATAAATATTTAATATTAATAACAGGAGCAACAACAGCAGTAACAGCGGGAGACAGCAGCAAAAAAAAATAATAAATACTCGCAATAAAACAAAGAAAAAAGAAATGTATATATATATATATATATATATGTGTGTGAAATAAATGCAATTGAAATTGCAGCACGTCAGTGTAGCGACAACAACAAAAACTCAAATAAATTAATTAATAAAAGGCAATTGGTCGCTTGGCTCGCATTGAGGCTTGTTTTTGTGGATAGAGCGGGCGTTTCGCGTTGTGGGCGTGGCATATCATGCGTCAATCTGAGCCTTGATATCCCTTCCCTCGATTTCCTCCTTCGTTTTTCCTGCGTTTGTTATTTTTTTTTTTGTATTATTTAATTCTTGATTTTAAAAATTTTATGTAAATATTTAATGCACTCTCGCGGCGTATGAACGACACACGGGAAGCACAAGCCCAGCCCTTCCACTTCCTCCCTGCGACCCCATAAACAAAAATGACCGCGGTCATCGGAGTAAGTTCGTTCGTTCTTTTCATTTTTTGTGGGTCACCCAAAAATTACAACAGCAAATGCAAAAAAAAAGGGAGAGAGCATATAGATATGTAATAAATATAAATAAAATTGTGCAGGAAAATCAGCGAAATTGTTTTCTTGCTTAATTTGCACTTTGTGTGACGGAGCTGCCAACCCCTAAAAAAAAAACTACAAATATTATTAAGTAATAGCAAATAAGGCTTTGAAATAATTAAATTGTATATATGTATAGATAATAATTTAAAAGAATTAATTAAATGCATTGTTTGTTATTTATTTTGCGTTAATAAAGCTTTTAATAAGCACAGCACGATTAGCATATCGACATCTCTGTCGCCTGATTGAGCTAACGGTACGTCATGTCACTCAATGCACATGCAAACACACACACACACTCACACCCAGAGTTACACGCACGTAATAATGCAATTAGCAGTATTTGTTGTTGTTGTTGTTGTTACATCAATTTACCGAAAAATTAAGTCAACTGTAATTAATACATATTAATGGAAATTTGTGTTAATTAAATGTTGCCTCAAAATGTGCACTCACACCACTGTTAGAAAGCCACATACACACGCATACGTGCACACACGCACACACACACACACACACACACACGCACATGTAAAGACTGCTTGCTTCTGCTTTACGGCATGCAAACCCAATAAGAAAATGAAGACTGGACATTTACTTCGTATATATATGTATATGTGTTTGTCTCCCTCACTCCCTTGTGCTCTCCAATAAGCTTTAAAGTACTTAATTCAATCAACATTATTTTTGTTGACCATCAGCAGCAGCAGAAGCAGCAACGGCAGCGACGTTGCCTCTCTTTGCATTTCGATCAATTTTATTAATAATTCAATCAGTCAAAAATTATTTGAAACGCCCCAAAGGAAAACAAAAAACTTTTGCTCGTTTTGCGGCTACGATGGCGACTGCTGCGTCGACAGCGACGTCATCGTGTGCCTTTCTTTACTTTGATTTCGCCTTCGACGCAGCCACCGCTGAGACTGGTGACTGTGACTGCGACTGTTACTGCGACTGAAAGTGTGTAAGCCAGATAGAGACAGGGAGAGAGGCTGCTGCTGCTCTTGGAATGGGGGAGCAGCACAAGATGAAACGCGAAGAAGCAGTGCACGTTGAGCAGTTATTTGCACAACTTCGAAAGAATGAACGAAACGAGAGGAAAAAAAAAAGAAAGAAAACAAAAAAAAAAACCAAAACCAAAAGCAAATCAAAACGACAAACAAAACAAAACGAAATGCGATTCGATGCGACGCAAGTAGAAATAAAACAAGAAGAAGAAAACATGAAATAATTCCATTAGTACAATTTCTTTTGCAAGTACAAAGAGTAAATATTGCCGCGTTGTCGAAGTGATGGCGGAATGGGGGTGGCGGAGGATGTGAGAAGGGTATTTCGAGTAACGGATATGTTACACGTCAAGTTGGGAGTATGTGTGTGTGTTTGTGTGAGCAACGGAGTCAAGTTAGTGAGTGGATGTGTGTGTGTATGTGAAACTGTTTATAGGCCTATGCCTGCTGACCTACTGAGCGAAATTCTCCACATCTTCTCCTGCTGCCGACTCGCTTAGTTTAGCAATTGGAAGTCCTTAGTTATTTGCAATTTAATTTGAGCAAATCTAAATAATTGTTGGCACCCCAAACATAAATTAACCGTTGCACACACACACAAGTGTCGGTCAGCGGGGCATCCTTTGATTGCAATAACTAAACTAAACTATGCTGCAGCAGCATAAAATTTCTGCACAAGTTACCAAAAATGTATTTAACTTTCAATTAGACAATTGAAAAACAACAAAATATCAACAAACACGTTGAAGATTATGAATGTCGAAATGCAAAAGGCAGATGATGGAGAGCAAGAAGTAAAAGGGGAGAGAAACGAAAACGGAGTCGCATACGCAGCAAGTGGCAGCCATATTGTTTGCAACCAAGCAAAGCACACGATGCGCACGTTCAACAGTGGAACAAATTGCGCATTTTATGCTTTTTATGAACAGCATGGAACACTCGTATGTGTTTTAATCAAAGCTGAGAAATTTATAATGTATTGCGTGAATTATGAAGAGAAATTCTATAAAATGAACTAGTTTAAGCAAATTAAAATACAATGAAGAATAATCAGTCTATGCACAGTCCATAAGCTCTCCTTAACATACACATATAAGAATGTATATCCCATTGTGCGTGTGTGTGTGTGTAAGCGACCACATTCAAAAACAAATTCAATCAAATTTACTAACAACATTTAGCTAACGAGTGCTAACAGCCAGCAACAAAACCAACAACAACAGCAGCAGCGGCAGCAGCAGCAGCAGCAGTAAAGGAACCAACGCAAGCAAGCAAGTGCAACAACAACAACAACAATGGCGGCCAATTAAAAAATATACGACGCGCGCACAAAAGTATGCAACGGAAAAGGAGAACGTCAACAGCGAGGGCCGCTAATTAGCACCATAGGGAATTTGCGCTGGCAGAGAAGAAAAAACAAAAAACCAAAAAAAAAAAAAAAACAACTTGCGTAAGCGAAAGACAGCAAAGCAGTAAGAAGCAGAAGAGCGCAAGCAAGCAAGCAGGGCCAACGGGAGCAACGGGACAACGAAACAGCAAGCAGAAGGAAGTTGCCAGCTTGCCAACTTGTGTAAACATCAAAGAGCACAGCATCAGGCGAAGCAGTGGCAGTGCAGACGTTGGCGTTGACGTCGACAGCGACAGAGAGCAAAAGGAATTATGTGCATAAATGCCGACAACGCTAACGCCAACGATACACACACATACATACACATATACATATACATTCACATATATATATATGTTATAAAAACACATGTTCAGAGCGGGCAGAGATCGAGCGTATGTAAACGCAAGTGCAAGTTGTATAGACTCACTCATACATATAAAATATATACGTATATATATACATACATACATATAATTGTAAATACAGTTAATATGAACGTCGCGTCGCTGCCGGTCGCTACGTTTGGCACTTTTAATTTACGAAATGGTGTTGATTTAACGGCAGTCGTCGTTGGCAGCGACCGCGCGCGCCACTCCGCCAACGCAGCAGGCGGCGTTTGCTAGTGAGCGCGGTACGAAGAGGGAGATGGCAAGAGTCTAGCGTTGGGCAGAGGCCGGCAGCACAAAAGAAACTTGTAAAATTCTGGGCAATTGTGTGGCGGACCAAACAATCATCATTATGAACATCAGCAGCAGCAGCATCATCATCATTATCATCATCATCGTCAGCATTCATTTTGCTGGCTTTGGTTTCTCAGCTTAACAGTTCTTTTGCTTGCTACTGTTGTTGTTGCTTTCACATTTTTATATATTTTTCTTGTTTTTTTGTAAACGATTTTCACTGATTAATAAAAGTTGATGCCGCTGCCGCACACCGCACACACACACACACACCCACACACACACACACAGAGATAAAATCAGAAAAGCAGAAAACTGCGCCAGCGATAATCAAAAGGGTGTGCAATTTTAATTGAGCAATTTAATTACATATGTAAGCAAAAGCCAAATGGCAACAAGTGAGAGAGCGCTAGCGAGAGAGAGATAGCTAGAGACACAATCAAGGAGAGTGGGAGTCAGTTCGCTCACATAATTAGCAAGCAGTGTGGAGTAAAGCAGCGTTGAGCTGAGAGCAATGGGCTGCTTGCTGCTCTGTTCTGCTTCTATGCTTTATGTGTGTGTGTGCGTGTGTGTGTAGGTGCACAGTTTTTGTTTGTGTTGCAGAGCTTTCGTTTTCGGTATTTAGGTTTAAGTTTGTAATTAGTTTGTCAGCGCCTGTGAGTAACAGGCAACAGTTTCGTAGCTTCACCCCATTACAAAGTTGTCTTTGTGAGTTTACAGTGCGCAAAAAAAAAATATAACAACGATCAAGCAGTCAAAATTCTTATGCTATGCACTGTAAAGGGTATAGAAAAAGCAGAACATTTTGAAGTTTATTTAAGTTAAATATATATATAAATATATTTTTTTTCAAATTTAAACTTATTTTCTGTTTCAAGTTTCACTTTCGCAAATATTTCGCTTTATTTTTTTTTTGTAAAAACGTTTATTTTATTTAAACAGGCTTTCTACTACCTAATTGGCAGCTTAACAAGTTGAACATAAAGGCACGATTATTTACAGTAGAACACTACAGAAAATTCAATAACAATTTACATAAACATCAACAATTTGGTTAATTAAATCATTCAATTTTACATGCAACATTCTTTTATAGGAACCTCGCAGGGAGGTCCTGTGGATGGAACTTCTTCAGTCTTCTTTTTCTGGCTTCTTTGTTAAGCCTTCTCGCCAGAGGGTTTGGGTGGTTTTCGAGTCTTTCAAGGTAGCTAGCAGCTACCTTTTGCATTACGTCTCCAACTTTGGGGACCTTGAGATCTTTTTCAATGTCCCTGGTACGCATGTACCAGGGAGCATTGCAAATTTGCCTGAGGATTTTTGCTTGTGCAACTCTTATTTTATTTAGGTTTGCTTTTGCCGCAATTCCATAGACTTGAAGCGCATATCTCCATATAGGGCTGAGTATTGCTTTATAAATTGTCACTTTACTGTATAGTGACAATTTATTGGCCGGCTTAAGAAGCCATGACATCTTTGCGCTTTTGGTCATTACAGTCTTTTTGACCATCGTGGTGTGCATGTTAAATGTTAGCCTTCTGTCTAACACTACGCCCAGATATTTGTGGCTTCTTTTGTGCGGAAGTGTTAAGCCCTGCAAGCTAATGCGACCACAGTTTAAACGCCTCGTGGTAAACGTAACGTTTGCGCATTTGCTCCCGTTAATTCCAATATTCCACTTGCGGGCCCAGTCTTCAAAACTGCTCACGTACTGCTGCAATGCCTCCGTAGCTTTATTGATGCAGGTACTACTTGTCAGTACGGCTGTATCGTCGGCATACGTGGCTATCAGTAGATCGTTCCGGTTTAGGTTTACTCCTGTGATGTCGCTATGTGAGGGCATATCGGCTGTGAACAGAGTATATAAGGTAGGGGCGAGAACGCTACCTTGGGGCACGCCTGCACATATTGGCCTTTTTGACGATTTTATGCCATCAACGTCAACTCTAAAGCTTCTATCTCGCAGAAAGCTGCTGACAATCTGGTACAATTGTGGAGTGAGAACGCCTCTAAGTTTGGATAGTAATCCGTCATGCCAGACTCTGTCAAACGCTTGCCTTATGTCCATAAAGACAGCGACTGCATACTTCTTGTGTTCAAAAGCGTCCAGGATAAAATTGACCACACGGTGAAGCTGCTCCGGAGTACCATGACCTCTCCTGAATCCAAATTGCCAGTTTGGGATTCTTTGCTTGACTGCTTCAAGTTGCAGGATCCGGTCAAGGATTACTCTTTCCGCCATCTTTCCTAAGGCAGGAAGAAGACTTATTGGCCTATACCCATCTACTTCACTAAAACTCTTTCCAGGCTTTGGGATCATTTTAATCTGCGCTGTCTTCCAAATGTTTGGGAAGTGTCCCAGCCTGAGCATACTGTTTAGAACCAGCACTATAAACAGGAGAGCTTTTTTGGGTAGGAGCTTGAGTGTTCTGTTATCCAGCCTATCCTCTCCAGGAGATTTTTTAACCCTCAGATTTTTAATAATAATTATTACTTCTTCCAGTGTGACAGGCCGTACAGGCAGAGACATCTGGAACGGCATATCCAGCTGCAGCTCAACAGTTCTTCGCGTAGTATCGTCGGTGTAGTTGAACGGCATGAATCGCTGCTGTAGGCTGTCTGCAAATGTATCAGCTTTTTGCTGGCTGGAGTAGCACCATCTACCTGCCGTATCCTTAATAGGTACTTTTGGAGCTGCAATTTTTTTAAACCGACTTGTGAGTTTCCAAAGGGAGTGCTTAGAAGACGCATCCGGGCCAGTATTTTCCATCATTCGATCAATACTGCGTTGTTTGATTTTAGCGAGGACTTTTTGTACGCGATTGGAGATTCTTTTGTAAATCTGGTGGACGCGAATATCTCCCGTTCTCACATACTCTTTCCTCAGCCTTCTCTTCATTCGCAGTAATGCAGCAGCATTTGGGGGCAGCGTATCCTGGGGGTGCTGTCTTGTATGACGAACATATTCTGGGGTCGCGTAGGATGCAGCCAAGGATATGTTTCGCATAAACATTGCAATAGCATCTTCTACGTCATCCGCGCTTTCTATTTGAGTGTTTAAATGAATTCTGCTCTCCAAGTTTGTCCTAAATTCATTAATGCGAGCTCCAGGTGTCAGGATGTATTGCCTCATAGGTCTGAGCTGTGGTGATTGGTGCAAAGTCGCTACGACCGGCAAATGATCCGACGAAAGCTCATGATGCAGCTGGGCAGAGAGCTTGTTAGCAGCGAACCCATTAAATATGAAAAAGTCGAGTGCAGAGGGAGTAAGCAGGGTGTTGAATGAATAAAAAGTAGGTTTTCCCGTTGCTAGGATTTGCCACGTACCACTTGCAATGGCCTCTTGCAGCCGCTTCCCACGATAACAACTCCGCAAATTACCCCACCATTGGTGTTTTGCATTAAAGTCTCCTCCTGCAATGAACCGGTTTCCCAGGGACCGAAGTAGTACCTTAAAGTCATTTTCACTCCAGGGCTCGTTAGGAGGAAGATAGATTGATGCTATTTTGACGCTTCCGATGTTTGTCATCAAACTCAAACTAGCCGATTGAGTATTATTATTTGAGATGGGTTCATTGGCATCATGAACAATGTTAGATTTTATAAACACAGCAGATCCGCCTTTCGCTGTACCACTGGGGTGATTTGCGTAATATTGGTCGTAGCCAGGTGTAAACATTTTAAGGCCTGGGCGCATGTGCGTCTCTGTGACCAACATTACATCAATTGCTTTAGCATCAAGGAAAAGTCTCAGCTCGTTATTGCTTTTAACCAGTCCTCTTGCATTCCACAATCCGATTTTTAAAATCGAATTTATCATTTTGAAATGAGCTTCTGTACCAGGTCACGGAAGGCTTTGTTTGCTTCCATTGTTTCCTGGATAAGTTGGAACATTTGATCCATTCTTGCATTTAGGTCTGATATTGCTTTTTCTAAACGGTTAAATTTGCTGCCGTATTCTCGGTCATCGGCATTGTCGTTTGACCCGGACACTTGTGTTCTAGGAATATTTTGCTGGTTTACTTTGGGCCTGAAATTATCCGCATAAGAAAAGCCTCTCTGAACAGTGGCGTTTGAAATAAATTGCGCTCTAGCACCCTGAATATCTGTATGGTTGTTCTTGTTTGGCAGTCCGTGCATGGGCAATCTTGCATCAGGCTTTAGCTTTTCGCTTAGCTTGACTCTGACTGTGCAGCCTTTAAAGCTGGAAATGTGGTTGTCTCCACAATTGGCACAGATGGAGGTCTCACTAGACTTTAGCTGGCAATTCTCGGAGCCAGTAAAATGGTCACCTGAGCACTTACCACATACTGGGTTTTTGAGGCAATAATTTTTTGTGTGTCCGTAGTCTTGGCATCTGAAGCACTGGACTGTTTCTCTGTTGGGTTTTGCCTTTACTACTGTAACTCTGTGCGTTCCGATATGCGTTATTTTAAAAGCCTCAGCAACATTTGGCGTCTTCTGTAAGTTAACAAAGAACATGCTTTGTCTTGTTTTGGCATCAATCAAATCGTCATCATCCTCTTTACTGATCTCAATATTGCGCCAGTCTCGTTTCCTGGGACAGTAGATGTTCCGTACTGTGAGATTCCGATCAGCAAAAGCACGTTCGATTCGCTGTTTTGACACGTTGGGGTGTAAGTCTTTAATGACCACTCTATATGGTGTATTTTCCCTCAGTTGATGATGCCAGAATTGACAATTTTGCTTTGATAATATGTCAACGACAGATCTAAATGCGTTTGAGTTATTTGTATATATACGCGAGATTCCAGATCTGGATGTGCGTATATTATACTCGGTATCCGCGATAACAGAGTTTAACGCTGCCTCAAATTTGATCATATTATTGACCTGCGGCACGCAAATAGCTGGAGGCTTAGGTATTTTGTTTTCCTTTTCCTTCCTATCCGGTTGACGGTTGCCTTCGTTTTCCCTATCTTGAACTTCTTCATCCATATCCATTAGGGATTCGGCTTCTTCAGCCAGAGCTGCAAAGCGATTGCTATAATTAGCTGCCGAGGAGGATGAGGCAGGGCTTTTGGTTAGGCTCCCAACATTTGAGCTAAGTTGGGCTGGCTTCATTTTGCGGATTGTTTTTGACAGTTTGTCCGCTTTTTTTTGCTTTTTCCAGACAGCCGGCTTCGTAGTTTGGAAAGCGCAGTCTTTTATTGATGAGGGGCTAGCAGCCACACTTGCGCAAGAAGATGCGGTGCTAGAAACAAGGGCAGTAGAGCAAATGCTGCCAGTAGAATAGCTAGCAGTGCAGCAAACATTAGAAAATGTTAGGGTGCTCGTAGTACTGGTGCTTGTGCTTGTTGCGACCAAACCCACTCCACTTCTTGCCGCTTGAATTGCTTTCAATTGCTCTTCGGCCAGTCGGGTACGCAGCTCTGCAGGCGACGCACCAGCTATTTTCCTCATCAACTCAAGCCTGTCCTGCTTGCTATTAAGCTGGGGTTGATTAGATGAGCCTCCATCCATTTTGGGCAAGATTTACAAATTTGTTGCTGCCAAATTTGCAACTGCCCAAGAGTATGCAACACTGATTGTTGGCCTTCCTTGGACAACAACCAGCCAGTGCGACTTCCGTGGACACCAACCAGTGATCAGCTGTTTTGCCACGCTGTCGCTGTCAAGCGGCCGGAGCCCGACTTACAAATTGCACTTTTAACTAATTAATTTGCGAAATGCACTGTACTATTGTCTTCACCGTGTCTTTAAAAAGACACTGTACAAGTTTTTTGCCACTAACGCGGCCTTGGTCCAATTTTTAATTCACGACTTAACAAAAATCACAAGACGAGCTTCAGATCAGCTGTGTGCTTATCAGTAGTCGCGACGAGAGTCGATTTCGCTTTATAAAACTCTATTTAAGAACGCGCTGAAAAGTATGCTATAGTTATTTATTTGAAAGCAGCGAAATATTAGCGAAAGCGAAATTAAAATGCTGCTGCTATTTATTAGCCATCAAGTGCGTGTTCGACATGCACTCGTATAGCTGCTTGTCGATCAAATTGAACTAAAAGCTTGTCTGCAAATGATGGCCAGGTGCAGTGGCGTGGCTGAAGAGGGGGAGGGATATTGTTTGCCTATGTTCAATATGCGCCTGTGGGTTATGGAAATGGTTAGATGGTTGTGTTGAAGTAGAATGAGCAAGGGGAGGAGTGTGGTAGGAAGAAGAGGCAGCGACTCTCGCCCGCTGGGGGAATTGAGTAAATGAGCAAATGTGAGTAGTGAGTAATTATGATTTACTAATTAGCAAACACAACACACATGAGCCGCAAAGCTGACAAGCTCTCATTCTCGCTTGCTGTCTCTTTCTCTCTCTCTCTCTCCCTCTCTCTCCCTCTCCCTCTCTCTGTCACTGTTTCTGTTTCTGACTCCGACTCAAAACTGGACGCGAAAACCAACACGCGAATTGTGCCATCCCCGTGCCCCTCTCTACTGCACCACCCACAGCCAACGCCTATGACAACATTGCAACTGCATTGCGGCTTTTGATCAAACACAAAACGTGGCAGATATATCCCAGCATACCTGCCCCCTGCACCTCCCCCCTCAGCACACACAATTGAGATACAATTAGCGTAGCGGGAGCGAGAGAAGCACAGCAAGTTGAGTGGTAAGTAGAGGGGGGTACATAGCTAATGCGACTAGCGAGTAAGTCTATTAATTAGCTGCGTCGTTGCAATGTTGCCAACATTCCCGATTCGCAACAAATACACACACACACACACACACACACACTCACACACACACACATTCAGTGAGACACACATATACGAAGTAGGTAACCCTCTTACAAGTGCCCCCTCTGTGCAGCCGTCACTGGCATTTGCCGTTACATTTGCAACAAGGATTTGCGCATCAAATTCGCTAATTGTTTTTGCCTTTTGCAGTCTATGTGTGTGTGTGTGTGTGTGTGTGTGTGTGTGTGTGTGTGTGTAGCCAACACTTGCTTCGCCAGCCACACACACACAGACAATTGCAATTGCTGCTGCTGTTGTTGTTTTTTGGTGAGTGCGGGGGGGGAAGGGGGGGAGGAGAGGCAGAGAGGCAATACGGCCCAAACAATTAGCGTAATTTCAATTTTGTTCAAAATTTCATAAGCAACCGCGCCGTCGCACACTCAACTGCGTCACACACACACACACACACACACACACTTATACACATATACGTTTCCCTCTACTCCTTTATCAAGCCTTTGCACCTGCCCCGCCCCCTCTCTGCTCGTACCTTTTAGCCTTTTGTTGGTTTGGCAAACAGTTAATCCGCTGCTGCAACGTTGCATACTTTTGTGCGCCGTTTTTGACAGCCCATGCTAAAAACTCCTCTTTCACGCCCCGCTCCCCCTCCCCACCACTCATTGGCTCGCTCTTGCCACCCTTGCCACCCTTGCTCCAGCAGCATTCGTTTCACTGTTGGCCATGTGTGAGATTTGTTGGTGTTATTTTGGCAGGTGTTTGGCGTGCTTAACTGATTAGCGTCGGGAAGCTCATCAATCAACTTAAAACACAAATGGACAATGGACAATGGACAATGGAGGCAACTTTAATAACAACAAAAACAACATCAGCAACAACAGCAACAATCAGTACAACTATAAGCATAATATGTACATCAACTAAATCAACCACAGCAGCAACAACTACAGTGGACTCTCACATATTAGTACCACTTGCTGTTTTATACCCTGTACAGCGATATATTAGCTTTGTGCAAAGAGTATGTTACAGGCAGATCCTATAACGTATATATATATTCCTATATATGTCGCTTGACGGACATGGCCGTCTGTCTGTCCGTCCGTCCGTCTATCCGTCCGTCCGCCCAACTGTCTGTCTATCTGTATGAAGGCAACTATTAGAGTTACAGACTTCAAATTTTGCATGAAGACTTCTATATATCCTCTACAAATCGAGTTAATGTTTCCTTTTCCCCTCCCCCTCCCTCTCCCACTCTCACCCTCTCTCTCAAATCGAATTAAACACCAATTATGACCACATTTCTCAGCGTAGATATTTCTAACTTCACAGGAGCTTAAATAATACTATAGAGCAGCAATGCTGAAAGTTTCATCAAGTTCGGTCTATAAATAAGAAAGATAAACGCAAAAGCAAGAAAATTGAACTGCTTGCGCTTTGTTCGTTGTGTGCGAGTGATGTAGCACTCAGCTTTGGCGCGCAAGCAAGCAAACTTAGCTTAGCTTAAATTGCCTACGATTTGAGAAATTGCCACAATTTTGGGAATTCAGATATTCAGATATATTCAGATATATTCAGATATTCAGATATATTCAGATATAGTTTAGTAGTAATAATTATCAAATAAAAATAGAAAACTATACAGGGTATTATCTACTGTTGCGTGCGCTCGACTTTCTCGTAGTTATTTTAATGCAATTTTGTTCAGTGTAATTTATGCTTTGTAATTGTATAATTGAAAGAAGTAGAAGAAGCCGAAGCACAACAGCAATAGAAATACTATTGTCACTTCAACTGCAGTCTCTCTTCAGTCTCTGTCTCGCTCTGCTACTTTACAACTTTCTCTCTCTTGTACACACTAACATCTCTATTTCAACTGTTATCAAAATGTATTGTGTCTGTGTGCGGAGGCAAGCAGAGCAAGAGGGGGAGAGGGGGAGATGGCAAATTGTGGCACAGGCTTTCAAATTTAGTTTTTGGCGCATTTTTCACTCGACTTTCTTTTTGTTTTCCTATATTTTTATATGGTTGTGTGTGGGTGTGTGTGTGTGTGTGTTTGTGCAGGTGTGTGTGGTTACGTGTGGGTGTGGGTGTGTGTGTGTGTATGTGTGTGTGCAGCGCTCAAAAAGAATTTTAACTAACACAAAATGACTGTTGATTTGAGTAAAGCGATTGAGGCAGCGGCAGAGTGGGAACGGGGTTAGGTGGGACGCGGGAGGGGGAAGGAGATCAACATTGGGTTTGCCTGGCAGATGGGCAGGATTAGTGCTGTCTCCACTCCAAGCTCTCTCTCTCTCTCTCTCTCTCTCTAGCCTGAAAGTTCAATTGCAATCTTGTTAGCGACGCAATTTGTGTTATGCAAAGAGCTAAAGGGGGTAGAGTGTATGTGAGTGTGTGTGTGTGTGTGTGTGTGGGGGGGGGGGGTGTTGGAAGGGTCACAGGTCACACAGCTTCGGCTGGACACCTGGCACAGGTTTTGTACTCAAACTGGAAGCTGTGTCCTGTGTTTTGCCTGGTTTATTAATGTTGACCGTCAATTATGTTTTAATTGTCATAAAAGGTTTCCTCTTTGCACACAGCATGAGCACGAGCAAGAGCAACAGAGAGAGAGAGAGGGAGGCAGGGAGTGAGAGAGAGAGAGAGAGAGGTGAGTGAGGGAGCGGGAGAGCG
Organism: Drosophila macrospina; assembly: GCA_035042075.1. NCBI lineage: Eukaryota > Metazoa > Arthropoda > Insecta > Diptera > Drosophilidae > Drosophila > Drosophila macrospina. Next base: position 898,031 of record JAWNLW010000340.1, read on the forward strand.
AGAGCGAGAACGTGCAACACATGCAAATGCCACAGCAAATGACAATGGACAGGTGGCAACACGTGCGTGTGTGAGCGCTCTCTCTCTCTCTCTCTCTCTCTTTCTCTCTGTCTCTCCCTCTCTGTCTCTCACTGACGCTCTCTCTGTCCAGCATTCTCTCTGCTCTCGCTTCTCGCCTCTCCACTGCCGTTCTGTGCACAAACAATAAAATCCAACTGGGATAAGCTACAGCAAAAAGCGACAACAGAGCTAACAGAGAGAGAGAGTGAGAGAAGGAGCAGGAGGGTGAGAAAGAGAGTGGGGGAGGGAGGGAGAGCATAAAGGGGGCCAGCTGGGCTGCTTGTCAACATGTCCAAAAGGCTCAGCAGCAGTTTTGCAGTCAATGTCTGTGTGTGTGTGTGTGTGTGTGTAAGACAAAAGCCAACAGTTGACAGCTGTGTGTGTGAGTGTGTGTGTGGTTGTGTGTGCTGCAGTCGCTCGATTGGCTGCTGGCAGGCAATTTGCCAACTTACTGCAATGATCAGCAAAAATGTTTGACCCGCTCTTCTCCCATCCCATCCCATCACCATCCTTTCCCCTCCCCCTCCTCACTCCTGCTGCACACACACACACACACACACTGACAAAGTGCGAGAGAGACAGAGTCTTAGCATATACATGTGTAGTGGCGAGAGACAGCTAGACAACACTAGCATAACGAGAGTAAAGCTAATTGCGCAGAGCTTTTAACCGTCGCGTTAATTGAATTGAATTGCATTTGATGGCTGTTGACACGCCTTCGACCCACTGTCGCACAGTGGGGCCGAGCCGATACAGCACAACAAATGCCGCATCATTGCTAATTGCATGTAATATGCTAGGGAACATGTTTGAAAGCGCAATGATTACAGCTTGTGTGTCGATGTGTATCGATTACAAAATAATCGATAATCGATAACATTATATAAGCCTTTAAAAATAGAAGAGCTAGCATACAAAAGCTACCAAAGAATGCAATAGGAAATGTTCAATTTGGCAAATTATAAAAGAATCGATAACAATTTTCACAATAATCGATAAAGCCCGAAGTGCAATCATAGCGATGCTGCAAAATAAAACGCCTCCCAATACGTTCAATATAACAAAGTAAAACGAAATCGTTAACAATCGATAACAATCGATAAGTTGCTACAAGCGAATAACTAAGCAACAGTTTGCTCCACTTATCGCTGTGTAAGTTAACAGATGCATAACAATCGATTTAAGCATTTCCACAGCTTATGTTTATCGAATTAGATAAATCGATAAATGGAAAGTTATTAATCCGCTTGATAAAACATACAACTAGTAATCGAAAACTTGAATTGCTGCCAAAGCAAATAGAAAAGTCGCTACTAATGGAATTTAACGATTGCAGCGGCTTATCGATAAACTTGATTGCTGTCGAACTATGGAAATATGAGGGTCAGTTATAGTAAATAAAGCAAAAACAAATGAAAGGCAACAGTAAACAGGATGTGCTCTGAATAACTGCTGCATCATAGCAGAGAAGCTGGGACAGCAAGCGGAGGGGGCAGCAAGGGAGGCACAACAACAAGACGAGAGGTGAGGTGAGGTGAGCTGAGGTGAGGTGAGGTGAGGCGAACACGCTTGGGGATTAATGCAGCATTTAACAAATGTGACAGATTGACGACGACAGGACAACAACAGGACAACAACAGGACATCATGACGCAGCTCAGTGCATGTCCTGACATGTCCAATATGACTGTATGGGTGTGAGTGTGTGTGTGTGTGGGTGTGTGTCTGTATGTCGATTGCTGCCATGTTTTAACTACATTTTTTTTTTTTTTGGTTGATGCCAATTTATGAAATACATTTATTTTTGTTGTTTTTCTTCTTCTTTTTTTTGCCTACGTTGTGATTATTTATTCAGAGAGAGAGAGAGAGAGCGAGAGAGGGAGAGAGAGAGAGAGAGGGCAGGTCGTGGTCAGTTATTGCTAAATAAATGAATAACACAATTTATGCATGGCCTGAACATTTATAATTACATTTCGAAATAATTTAATTAAAATTGTTAACGCTTGATTGAAGTTTAATCGGAATGGACAATTACAGCAACAACTACAACTACAACTACAGCTACAGCAACAACTACAGCAACAACTTAATTAAATTAGCCTATCAATAAAAGGCAAACAACAACTACAACAACAACAGCAACAACTAAAGGCACAGCCGTTAGGGGGAGGGGGCGAAAGGCGAGCAAACTGACCGATTGACCATATCTGGAAAAATGCATCTTTTACCTTGCCACACACACACACACACACACACACACACACAACAAAACGTCAAACATTTTTCTGACAATTTTGTCGCACAGCAAATAAAAGCCCAGGTACAGTGGTTTGATAGGGGAAGGGCGAGGCGAGGGTGGCAAGCGGGTTAAAGGGGCGGCGGCGAGTGCTATTCAACAAATAAAACCGATCAGCAACAGCGGTAATTAAAAGCCAACCAAATGTCCAAATACCAAAGCCACACAAATAAAACCAAACCACATACAAATACACACACACACACACACACACACACCCAACCACAAATAGTCGCAACAGAGCCAAAAAGAAATGCCGATAGAAATCTTGGAAAAATTAGTGCATAAGAGTGCAAAGACAAGACGACGAACAGTTGCTCTAACTCTATAGAGTTGTCTAACTGCTAGGCGGTTCAACAAGCTGTTTGATTGATGACTGATTGAGTGACTGATTGAACTGATTGAAGGCACAGTGTGAAGCATAGGAAAAACATAAACTTAAGAGACTTTAGCTGTTGCTCTGAGCTGATAGAAACAATCAAATGATTAAACACTTGATTATTCACTTGATTGATCCCTTGATTGACCACTTGATTGATCCCTTGATTGACCAATTGATTAACTGATTGACTGCTAGATTAACTCGTTTATTGTCTGCCTAAGTGAAAGCATCCCAATTATTAGAATTCCCCAGCTCTACCTAGAAAACTCTCTGATTGATTGACCACTTGATTGATCCCTTGATTGACCAATTGATTAACTGATTGACTGCTAGATTAACTCTTTTATTGTCTGCCTAAATGTAAGCACATCCCAAATTATTAAAATTCCCTAGCTCTACCTATAAAGCTCTCTGATTGATTGACCAAATGATTGACTACTTGATTGACTGATTGATTAACTCATTTATTATCTATTATCTTAGTGAAAGCACATCACAATTCCTCACAGACTATAGACCATTGTTCTAGCTCTAACTACAAAACTCACTGATTGATTGACCAAAATGATTGATCGCTTGATTGATTAGATTTATCGCCTGACAACAAAATTGTAACAGCTAAATAAATGAACTATTTATATAATATATTGAGCTAATTGAATCAATCTTATGACTGATCAATCATTAACAAACATTACTGATTGATGATTAATTGTCTTTTATGTTTTCAGACTGAGCGAAGGAGCTTTCCATTCGTCGAACTCTTAGCAGTTGCTTTCGATGTACTTAGAAAACAGTTTGGTGTTGTTTGACTGACTCTGATTGATTGCGCAAATGATTGACATACTGATTGCTTGTTATATTGCCTGTAAGCGCTTTAAACAATTCGAAATTGTTATTAGTTTCTCTATTTATTTATCTAGCATATAAAACTATTTGATTGACCAACTGACTGAATGATTGACTGCTTAATTAACAGTTTGATTGTTTGATTGATGACCAAGCAATGTGTGAACTATAGTAGCTAGAGCTAAATCTACAATTTATTGACAGATTTTCGCTTAAGTAGCCAAATGATTGAACGTTTGAACGCACAAATTGATTGATATACTTTAATGATTGACAGTCAAGTTGAGTGTAATGTTTAGACTTTAATACTGAAGGGATTTATTGATATTATGAAGCTGTATATAGTTTAACAATACTTATAATGCTTCGATATATTTATCGATATGTTATCGTTTGCACTGTAGAGCTTATGTCACTTTTGGTTAGAGTATTTCTAAATAGCAAGCTAATAGCTGCATGCATACTAACTATGCTAGATAAAGCGACCAAGTAGCCTCACACACACACATACGTACACACACATCTGCACACACACAAAATCAACACACACACACACAGACAGACACACGAGCATATGGCTACATGTAGTCATATGTAAATATGTGTTGGTTATGCCCACAAATCAATTAAGTCGATTGAGGCGCCGCTTTCTGAACATAGACATTGACGAGAGCGAAAACGAGGAGGAGGAGGAGGAGGACGAGAACAAGGAGGAGTAGGAGGAAGAGGAGTAGGAGGAGAACGAGAAGAAGATGAAGAGGAAATGCACAGGCAGCGTAATACAGAGAGACGGGGGGGACTAAAAGGAATGGGGGGGAACTCTGAATTGATGCAAAGCTAAAAGGCAAACGGATTTTGGACAGTTTTGGAATAATGTGGGAAGCGGCAGGGGAGGGGGGAGAGGTACTACACATCGTGCAGGTGGCAAAAACGTTGTTGTTTTACAAACTCTCAAAGCAAAATGCCGCGCGGCTTTCACAATTTACACAAAATAAAATAAAAAGAACAGCAAATAACTAAAATGTGAGCAGAGTTCTGGATAATAAGAGGAATATAATTGATGGAGTTGTAGTTCTTTAATGAAATATAGCAGACTTTAAGGCGTAAGAGATTTTAGAATAGCGAATTAATATAGAGAAACAATTGATTGATGCAGCATAAGCAACTCTAAAGTGAATTATTTACAATTTCATAACCATTTCATATTTAGAAATATTGAGTTCAAAAATAGTATCAACAACTGAAGTTAACATAATAAAATTCTCATTGAAATGTTAACATTTCGAACGTAATAACGTAATAATTTTAAATTATTAGTCGACGATTTCAAGCTATAACAGTTTTCTTGTGAATTCCACAAATTTCTTAATAAAAGAGTTGTTTGATTTATTTCTTTATTTCTTTAATTCTTGAAAGTTGAGCAAGCTTAGCTAACTAGCAAGAACGTTGAGGAACTGCTAAGTTGCATTAATGAATAGAGAAATATAGTTTGTTAAATGTTAAAAAATGTTGAAAAATTCTTAGCAACCATTTGCCCTATTTGATTTCTCTTATTACATTGTCTGCTGACGATTTTGTGGTGAAAGTGATTTCCATATAATTACATGAAATAATAGAATGCTTTAGCTTTCATTTAAATTATATATTAAGACATTTTATGGGGAAAGACTATATATAATAATCCATATAATTACATGAATTAATAGAATTCTTTAGCTTTCACCTAAATTATATATTAAGACATTTTATGACGAAAGAATTTTCATAAAAATCCTAATTTATGTAGCTTATTAATTATCTCAATATTTATTGGCGATTTAATGATGAAAACCATTTAAATAAATGAAGAATTTAGCTCGTTGCATTGAAGAGTAAATTAATGTGCAAATACATTGTCAAATTGTGTCAATTAATGAGACAATAAATGGAATTTGTGTGACCCCAAAAAGTAGGCAACACTTTTTTTGCAAAGCACAAAATGGTACAAAATTGTTTGCAACAAATGCAACAATAACAATAAAGCAATTAAACAGAGCAACAGACAAACAGACGAAACAAAACAAAACAAAACGCAATGCAGACAGCAACAGCAGCAGCCACAGTAGCAGCAACAGCAGCCACAGTAGCAGCAACAGTAGCAGCAGCAGCAATCGAAGTCGTCGTCTCTCGACAACAGCCGAAACGAAGTGGCAGCAGCATTGGCTGTGGCAGCCGCAGTAGCAGCAGCAGCAGCCGAAGGACACCACCACACACAGCTGACAGCACTGAGAGCAGTGTCTCTGCCTCTGCCACTGCCACTGCCACTGCTACTGCCTCTGTCTCTGTTGCTGCCTCTGTCTCTGTTGCTGCTTCAATGTTGCTGACTGACTGGCTGCCTGGCTGCCTGCCTGGCTGACTGTTGGCTATAAAACGCGACGAGCGCCACGAGGCGTTCATCAGTTCGAATTCGAGTTACACACGTGACGCACGCTCAACTCTCGACGTTGTGGCAACAACAATTCGCACATTGTAACGCGTTGCTTATGTTCTACTTGTTCATCAACTTGTTGTTACTTTTTGTTCGAAATCATTTTTTTTATACGAACTTTTTTTGAATGTTTACAAATTGGTTAACCGGCAGCAGCAGCAGCAGCGGCAGCAGCAGCAGCAGCATCAACAACAATAACAGCAGCCGCCTTGTGGCAGCAACAAATGCCAACACAATGGCTGCAATTGCTGCTGGCGGTGGTGGTGTTGCTGCTGGTGTTGCTGCTGGTGTTGCTGGTGTTGGTGGCGTCATGTCCACACCGCCGGATGTGATACTTGAAGTTGGTCCAGCGCCAACGAATGTACGCTTTGTGGCCCATGCCTTGGTGCTTGGCATGCACAGCGGCTACTTACGCTCCGCCATACGCATGGATGAGGCAACAGTGGCAGCAGCGGCAGCAGGTACAACTACAACAGCTGGCAGTGTTGCAACTGTTGCTGCCGCTGCCGCTGCGGCTGTCAACGGTGGCGAATTGCTATTGTATTTGGGCAATGTGACCGCTGAGCAATTTGCCCCATTGTTAACATACATGTACACGGGCTATTTGGATCTCAATGTGGACAACATATTTGCCGTGCTGCTTGCCACACATGTGTTGCATATGCCGCGTGCTCTGGAGATTTGTCGGTAAAACAACAAACAACAAAAAGTCACAAAACCTCATGCATCAAATTAGAATTATAATTTACAAATTATTTGACAAATTATCAAACATTTTCTTTCATCGTTTGTAGTGATTTCAAGACTTAGAAGACAAATTGTAAATAAATATTAAATATTCAGCAATTAATCTGCAATTTTTTATTTATATTTATTCTTTAAAGTCTTTGCTCTTCATTTTATTTTTTATTTTTAATTTTAATAATTTACAAATTTAATTCGTTTTTATTAACAACAAATTGCAGCTACAACACATTTGCAGTTGCAGCTGAAAAATTTCAATTAATTGAATAATAGAAAAAGCATTTTCTGTTCATGCCCAAAAGTAGGCAACACTTTTTTTGCAGTTCCTTTAATTTAATGCATATACAATTTCTATGCAAATTATGAAAAATTTATGTTAATTTAATCGATTAAATTACGTTTAAAAAGTAAATAAATTAAAAATATAAATAAATATTTTAAGCAATTGCAATAAATTGCTTCGTAACTCCCTTTCTTACACACTTTTCCTCTCTCTCCCTGTCTTTCTCTCTCTCCCACTTAGCTCCTATTTGGCGCGCGCTCAAACGGAGGGCTATTTGAGCGGGCAACAGCAGCAGCTGCCACTGGCGGTGGCAAGTGCGGCACCCAAAATTATACGTCCCATTGCAAGCAAGGCAACATTGCCAAATTTTGGTTTTTTGCCAGCGCCGCAACCGCAACAGGCGCCGCCTCCAAGTGTGGCAGCAACAGCAGCAGCAGTTGGCTATGTGCAGCCAACAGTGGATGCCACAACGGAGCTGTCTATTGCAGAATCAGCTGCTGCTGCGGCTGCTGCTGCTGCTGTTGTTGTTGTGCAGGAGGAGGAGGAGGATGTTGAGGTCTTTATTGACAGCAACACTGCCACAGATAATGAACTTGACACAGAGGATTGCAACGTGTCTGTGGTAAGTTCCTTGGGCAGCAGCAGCACTGCCTCAAGTCTCAACATTGAGCGTGTCGATGTCAAAGGCACAACGCCAACGCTGACGGCAACGCCGATGCCAACAACTGTCGCAGCTGCAACGGCGACAGCAACACACGCCAAAGCTGCCACAGCAACAAAGCAGCGGCGTGGCAACAATCATAACAACAATAATAATAATAACAACAACAGCAGCAACAACAGCAACAACAACAACAACAATACAACACGCAAATCTCACAGCAAACGTGGCAACAACTGTCGCGGTGTGGCAGCTGCCACATCGGGATTGCAGGTGGCAAAAGCGCCAGTGCCGGCATTGCAATTGGAGACGGCACCGCCAGCGGCAACAGCTAAATTCATTATCGATGTGGCAAGCTGCGATGGCCCGGTGCGTTTTCGTCGCATACTCAATACCGCCTATGGCCACAAGCCGGACACTTGCCACACGGCGGCCGTTGAGTTGCAACGAACCCAGCAGAGTGTCAGCTATTCGTTTCATCAGCAAATGGCGAGGGCAATCAGCAGCCAGCAGCGACAGCAGCAGCAGGAGGAGAACGAGAATAGTGGCGATGCGGCAGCAGCAGCAGCAGCAGCATCAAATGTTGCAGCAACGGCAACTGTGACGGCAGCAGCGGCAACAACGGCGGCCACAACACAACGCAAGCAAACGCATTCCGAGCTGTTTGTCTGCGTTTATTGCAAGCACACATTCAAGTCACAATATTGTTATCAGAAGCACGCCAAGCGGCATTTGAATCCCTTGAGTCTGGACAAGAAGCTGACGGAGGCGCCACCCGGTGGCAGCAGGGACAACAAAGCTGGCGACTTGCTAACAACAGCAGCAGCTGCAGCAGCAGCAGCATCAATTGGAGGACCAACAACAGCAGCAGCAGCAGCGGCAGCAGCAGCGGCAACAGCAACTGTAGCAGGCATTGCAACAGCAGCAGCAAATGTGGCAAGTACTGTGGCAGATGGCACACTCACAGCCGCTGCACTGTTGCGTCGCGAGGTGCGACCCCTCGACATGAATGTCCAGTATTATCCATGCAAGACTTGTGGCAGCAAATTTCCTAGCTATTATTTTGTGCACAAGCATCGCAAGTTGTGTCACGCCGATGAGCTGGAGACAACAGCTACGGCAACAGCAACGACAAGCAGCAGCAGCAACAGCAGCAGCGGTGGCGCCACCAAGCGTGAGGCAACAACGGCAACGGCAACTGAGGCAACGCCATAAACTATGCAACGATAACTTGCGACAAGTCGCAGCAATCAACGAATTTAGCACGCAATTAACTGCACCACACACCTCACACACACACACACCTCACACACACACACACAAATGCACAACCAATATTTTTTTTTGTCGCTCTAGTGTTTGAATGTAAAAGCAATTAAGAGAAACCTAATAAAAAGCAACTACTAATACAACAAAAGCAAGCATAAAGTGGAGTTATCGATAACAGCAATCAACATTTCAAGTAATCGCACAGTGTAAATTTGTAAATGGAAAGCAAAATACAACCAAAGACAAAACAACGAACGAGCTGAGTAAACATCTAGAAATTCAAGATATACAATTGCAACAGATATACAATTTAGCATGTTATCGATAATGCTAAAAAAGGCGCACAAATACAATACATTTTACATTAGCTGTAGATAAATGCGAATGTAAATGCATATCCTGTAGCAACTATGGTAACTTTAAGTTACGAGAAAATTTTCAAATGTTATCGATAAAAAAGGCAACAACTGTCAATAACAATGACATAGTATACGAGATGCGATAACATTCCGTGCAGCATTAAAGCATTCACTCTTACTTTGCTTTTTATGTATAAAAATCAAGTTGACTATCGATTAACAGTTATCGATACAGAGCAGAACTGTAGTTTTAAGCAAATGACGACAGTATATAACTGAGTAGTATATGCTCTTGAATTTAGAGAGACCTCTCTCTCTTGCCATTGCCAACGAGTTGACAGTTATCGATAACAATTATCGATATAATCTAGCACAGCTCTTATAATCAGACAGCTTGAGGGCTGATAGGCATATTACTTTTGCTCTTGCCACTGGCTGCAATTGGGCAGTTATCGATAGCACTTATCGATATACGGCAGATTGTATGAATGAAGTATTGTTGTGAAGGGATTGAAATACTTAACTTCCTTCCTTCTGCCTACGCATCTTCTTTAGCTCTCTTTATCTCTCTCACTCTCTGCATGCTTCACTCTCTGCTCTCTCTCTCTCTCTCTCTCTCTCTGTCTTTCTCTCTCTCTCTCTCTCTGACTGTCTCGCTCGGTCTCTTTGTCAAGCGAGATGGCGCCGGTTAATGCAAACAGACGTAACGTCAATTTAATAATTAAATTAAATCACTTGCATAATAAAAAAGACGTTTACAAAAATTTTAATTTAATTGAGTTTAATTAACTCGCCAGGGAGATGACAGCCAACAAACGTGGAGAAAGTGAAAGAGAAAAAAGCAACGAGTAGGTGTAAGGGGAGGAGCAGGTACTAGCAACAGCAGCAGCAGCAGCAGCAGCAGGTAGAGCAGGGGGAACAAAGTGAAGCAGTGGAAAGAGAGGAGGGATGCAAACAAACCGCAGTGCGCTGAGCTGAACAAAAGAGCGAGAGACTCAGAGAGACTCAGCGAGACTCAGCGCGACTCAAAGCGACTGTCAAGCCGACAATGCCCGCTCCCCCCTCTATCCACATTCTGCCACCCTTAGGCCAATCAAGTGTCCAATGTTGTCGCATTCAACTCTTTGCTAAAGCTCAGCTCCAACATCAACGCCATCAACTCCCATTCCAAGAGCGAATCCATCTGATGACTTGAGGCAATTGCCAAGTAGAGCATCAAATATTCATTGGGGACGCGCCGGAAGAACCAAATCAGCAACCAAAAAGCCAAACAGTTAACAAGAAAAAACAAAGGGGAGGGGGAGGGGAGGGGGAGTAGCTGCTGTTGGGTGGAGGGGTGCCTGTTGAATAACTATATAAATACGAGTAAAGAACGGACAGTGAACGGACACAAAGTGAAATTTGCTAAAGCGCGAATGCATTTTTGATGAGCAGCAGCAAAGGGAGCGTGAGAAGCAGCAAAAGTAAATCAAATACAATAATGTTGCAGTTAACGGTTAACTAAAAAGCTCTGCCATATTAAGAAAGCTCCTCGAAAGCTGCATCAACAAACATTGTAAAGAATTTTTTTAATGAAAAACAAACAAGGATTACGGAATTTGCATAAAAAAGTTACACAAAAGCTTTCGTAACTGAGCTTGCAGCTTGCGAAAGCTCAACAAAAAGCTACACACAGCTTTTAAGTGTTTCACACTTTACAAAGGATTCAGGTTTGAAAGCTTCGTCGCGTGAAATGCTGCAAAAGCAAAGTCGTCGCACAGAAAGCTCTTTAAAAGCTCTTTTGAGCTGTGTACGTTCAAGACAACGTTGACGTGCACAGCTTTAGGGGTTGTCATGTAACGAAAGCTTAACAATGTAAGCTTGCAAATGCTAGCAAATTCTTGTAAAAGCTTTGGAAAGCTTCGCATAATAACTGTAATTGTAAGTTGCATTTGTTGTACTCACCTTTGCCATCCAATGCAAGAACCTCCGATGTCATAAACATACTGCCGTCATCGGACAACGGCGCCAACGAAGTCATTGTTGCCGTTGTTGTTGTCCCTGTCAATGCGGTGGACATGATTAACAACAACGATGATGCCGACGATGGGGTAAATGGGATGGGGCCGGATTTGCCAATGGACGTGATTTGATTGGACGACTCTTTGGCGTTCAATTTACTGTTGTTGCTGTTGTTGCCACCACTGCTGCTGCTGCTGCTGTTGTTGTTGTTGTTGTTATTGTTGCTGTTGTTGTTGTTGGCATTGGCGTTGGCGTTGATGGCGTTACTTGAATCGCAGCCAGACGACAGCTCAAAGCGTTTCTTCTTGGGATCACTGCAAGGGAAAGAAAGAAAGGGGAGAAGATTGTTAGTGGCGATTGCATTTCTAAATATTTCTCACTCTCTCTCTCTCTCTCTGTATCTCCCTCTCTCTCTGTATCTCCCTCTCTCTCTCTCTTTCTCTCTCTCTGTCTCTGTATCTCTCTTCCTCTCTCTCTCTCTCTCTCTCTCTGAATCTCTCTCTCTCTCTCTCTGAATCTCTCTCTCTCTCTCTGTATCTCTCTCTCTCTCTCTCTATTTGTATCTCTCTCTCTGTATCTCTCTCCCTCTCTCTCTCTCTCTCTCTCTGCATCTATCTATTTCTCTAGTTTTCTGCTTCTCGCTCTGTTTCTCTCTGTTTTCTTAGCTTTCTATTTCTCCCTCTCTCTCTCCCTTTTCCTTCTCTCTGTATTCCTGTCTTACTCAATCCTTTTCTCTTTTTCCTCTCCCATTTTAATCTTTATATTTCTCTCTCGCTTTTGCTTCTCTGTCTATATATTCTCCATTTCTCTCTTTCTCCATCTTTTTGTCTGTTTTCCTATTTATTATCTTTGTATTTCTCTCTCACTTTCTCTCTTTAACTCTTTCTCTCTGTTGTTTCTCTTTTTTTTCGCTTTCTCTCACGTTATCTCTCTCTCCGTCTTTTACTCTCTATTTTCTGTCTCTTTTTATCTCTGTATTTCTCTCTCATTTTCTCTCTCTCTCTCTTTATGTCTCTCTCTCTTTCTATCTCTCTGTCTTCTTTCTCTCACTTTATCTCTCTCTCTCTCTCTCTCTCTGTCTTTTACTCTCTATTTTCTGACTATTTTTATTTTTCTATTTCTCCCTCTTTCTTCTTCTCTTACTCTTTTAACACTTTTCCCTCTCTTTTTTCACTTTGTTTCGTCTTGTTTTCTCTCTATTCTAACTATTTATATTTCTTTCGCTTTTTTCCTTTGTCATTCCCTTTGATCTTTTTCTATTTTTGTCTGTCTTCCTCTTTTTGCTGTTTCATTTCTTGTTCGCTTTGTCTCCAATTTTTGTATCTCTATTTCTCACTCTCTTTATTCTCCCTCTCCCTTTTCTTTCTCTACAATGAAAGATGTTTTCTCTTAGTTTTCTCCTTCCTCTCTCCCTTTCTTTCTCTACGTCTTTCGATATCTTCCTCTATCTATCGATCTATCGATCTATCTATCTCTATCTATTTCTCTTTCTTCCCCTCTCAACTGCTCACCTAACATCCGAGTGCAGCTCATTGCCGGCACCAAGTCCTTCCACCTGTGCCGCCTTCAGCTTCTGGCCAAGATAGTTGCCAGCTGTAGTCGCTGTTGTCAGAGTTGCCACACCGCTGACAGGTTCCGTTGCAGCCGCATTCGGCACAGCGAAGCCAGCCGTTGCTGCAGCAGTCGATGTTGCAGTTGTTGCCTTGACGATTTTATCGCCTGTTGCATTGGACGAGGCTCCACTCGACGCTGCCCCCACACCAGATGTGACATCATCGATGCCTTGTGGCGCTGGCGCCTTCACGTTGCTCATGACGACACTCTGATAGCCGGGCTTAAAGCCGTTAAGCGCCACGCTGACGGCGCTCGTTGTTGTGGGCGTGGCACTGGCTGAAGAGGCACCACCTGTTGCAGCTCCAGTTGCGGCACCAATTGCTGCAAATAAGAAACGAGATTTCGTTAATTTCAATTGTTATCGATAAGAGCGATAACAGTGATTCAACTGTTATCGAACAAATGCCATAGATATGCGCATTACAAATATAGTTTACTGAGATATTGCAGGTAATTAACGTTTAGTCAAGTTTATTATTGTTAACAAGTGTTATCGATAACATCATTGATGGACTATTATCGAAATTGATAGACATCGAGACGTGCTTGTTAAATAACATGAGTTTATGATTCCAAGGCAACTTATCAACATAAAGAAAGCATTCACAGCAAAAACTGTGTTATCGATCAATTTATTACACATTGATAAATCACATTTGTGATAAATTAACGCACATTTGATAGGGCGGTCACAATTGTGACTTTAAACATATTGAAATCACAATTGTGAGCATTGCAATTTGTAATGTATTGCATGTCAATCGATTAATCGAATACTATTTGTTGTGCGCTGCTTAAGTAAATCAAGCGTATATAGATCTTTAGCTGGGTAAGCAACTGATCTGTAATGTAACAATTTATCAGAAACTATTTGTGCAGTTATCGATATATTATCGTTTGCACGCAAAATTAGGCGAACTAGCAAATGTTTTCAATGGCAATCGACCAACGACATTAGCTGTGAAAGCCAGAGCTTTTTGTGCATAAATATACAGAAACTGCAGGGCAATGCTCATTCGATAACTTATCGAATGCTTACCATTGTAGCTATCGACATTGACGGCCGTTGCTTTGCTCTTGGCCAGAGACTCCTCCGATTCCGCTGACGTTTCGCCTGTTTTAGGGACATCTCCAGTGACATCGACCGTTTGGATTTGCGATTTGGACGCCTTGGGCGTTCCAGTTGCGCCTCCCGCGGTGGCTGCCTCAGCTGCCGCTGCTGCTGCTGCCGATGCGACCGTAGTGGCAACTGCTGTGGCAGCAGTTGCAGTGGCCGTTGTTGTGGATGTGCATGTTGCCGCTGAGGCAGCAACTGTTGCTGCTGCTTCATCGTCAGCGCATTTGTTTTTGGCTTCGCTGCTGCCCGTTGAGATCTCGTTTGCTGTGTGTGTGGCAGCTGCAGCTGCAGCGGCCGCCGCCGCTGTTGCATGCTTATCCGTGACGCCACTTGATGACGCCTTGGTGGACGATGCCACAGCATCAGCTGCTGTCTTGTCAGCTGTTGTAGCTGTTGTTGTTGTGGCGGCTGCTGCTGCTGCTGCTGTTGATGTTGATGTTGTAGCAGCTGTTGCTGTGGCTGTTGCTGTGGTTGTTGCTGATGCTGTGGCCGTTGCTGTTGCTGCTGCCGTTGCTGCCGCGGCAGCAGCTGCCACAATGGCGGCCGCAACACTCTTGGCCACCTTCTCATTGCCCGCTGCCACTTCGGCCGCTTTGCTAACCGCACTCGCCTTCTCCGCGGCACATTCAGCCGCTTTGGCCGCATCGGCCGCTGCCTTCTCGGCGACGCGTTCGCGTTCCTTTTCGGCAACGGCACTGGTGCGACTGCCGGACTTTTGTTGCTGCTCCCGCTGCAGGCGGGTTGTCACGCCCGTTGTGAGCGAGTCGATGATGCATTGGGGTTGGGCCGCCTGCGTTTTGGCCGGATTGCGACTGCTGCGCGTGCGTTGACGGGATTTGCGCAGCAATTGTTTATAGTTCTCCGTCTTCTTGCTGAGGTAGTAATACCGTACGCAATCCTGTGGCGACTTACGATCCAGGCTCGCCGCTATCGCACCAAAATTCTTTGGATGCTGCAGATACTTCTCCTTGAACGTCTCCTTCTCCCCGGCCGTCCATAGGTTGATCGCCTTGCGTGCCTCGTGCAACGCAATCATATTCTCGATGCGTCCATTCTCATTATGATACGCACAACGTCGCTGGCGGGCGTCGTGCATTAGGGGCGGTATAACGGCATAGGAGCGCATCTTTTTATCCTCGAGTGCCTGCTCCTGCAGGCCATCCATTATCTCCTCCAGATCCGCCTCGGATTTGATGCGCGATCCAACGCGATTGAAGCGCTCCTTATCCTCGCGCTGCTTACGCAATTCCGTAAAGACTTTCTCAAAGAACTCACGATTCTTGGCCTCGCGCGCCTTACGCTTGGCACTGCCCTCCGCCCGTTCGCAGCGGCG
Organism: Drosophila macrospina; assembly: GCA_035042075.1. Classification (NCBI taxonomy): domain Eukaryota; kingdom Metazoa; phylum Arthropoda; class Insecta; order Diptera; family Drosophilidae; genus Drosophila; species Drosophila macrospina. Next base: position 913,465 of record JAWNLW010000340.1, read on the forward strand.
CTGCCAATCCGCCTGATCCTTTGTATATTTCTCGACCAATCCCTGATTGTGCTCCCAGCGTTCCGCCTTCAGTTTGCGTATGTGCAACAACAGGGGATTCCTGACCATCGTCTGGTGGCGTTTTATCAAATGTGTCAGCGCCTCCACATCGAGGGGCTGATTGTATAGCGGCAGCCAGGGGCGTGGCCGTTCATTGCCGCCCGCTCGACTCACCACGGAATGTTGTGCGGCGGCCGTTTTGCGGTTCGCCTCGTAGATGCTTTGGGCCAGCATTTGTGTTCTCCACGCCAGCTCCATAATCTCAGTGCCACTCTCTGTGGCAGCCAAATCGGCGGCGGCCTTCTGTTGCTTTGCCACCGCTGCCGTTGCAGCTGCCTCATCCATCAGTGTTTGCTCCTTCTTGCGCAACGTTTCCATTGCCGTCTCCGCGCATTTGATCTCATTGTCCACCTTTTGTATCTGCATCAATAGTTCCTCCTTGGCGCTGTTGTTGTTGTTATTGTTGTTATTGTTGTTGCTGTTGTTGTTGTTGTTATTGTTATTGTTGCTGCCGCTGTTGATGCTGATGCTGCTGCTGCTAATGCTGCTGTTGTTGTTGCTGCTGCTGTTGCCGCTGCTGCTACGGCCACGTTCATCGGCATTGTCGCTGGGCAGCGTCGGGGAAATGGCCTCCACCTGTGAAGAGGATGCAACATTATTAATCAAGTTCATAATGAATAACACATACAATGACACTGGCTGCAAGCAGCTGGATTAATCTGGCTGAAAAAGCTGCTTGAATAAGACTTCTACATACTCTAGTTAATATTTCTGTCGATTAATTGTAACTTCAACTAAATTTGTTGCAACAAAGTTGATTTAAGTTTTTAACTGACTTAATCTATATTGATTGTAGCTTTAAGCAGCTTTTGCAGTGCGTTTGCAAGCTCTTGAGAGATTAACTCCAGCTTAAAGTTTACTTCCAGCTAAAAAAAAACAATTCAATCTACTTTGTCAAGCCACAGCTAAGGCAACTCGGTTTTCATTGCAGCTTTAAGCAGCTTTTCGCACGTTAAAGCTTTCACAATATTTGAAATTACTTATTCTGAAGAACAACTTCTGCTTTGTAGGCTATCAAATGCTAGTTGAATGTTGTGTTGCATTTTAATTGAAGCTTTTTAATGTGCTTTTGCTTTGACAAACTTTAAGCTACAAATTACAATAGAAAGTTTCACTTCTAGACACAAAATACTATATAGACTGTTAGCAAACTCAAAATAAATAATTCTCAATGGCTTTATATTGCAGCTTTTATGTGCTTTCGCTTACAGCAATAAGCTTTCAGCTAAAAAATTCACCGTAAACGTTGATTTTGAAATACAATAAAATATATTTTCGACTTTCAAGCATTTGATGAACTATTTGTTGTGGCTCATGTGAAGCTTTTAATGTGCTTTGAGCTCTTCACCAAAGCTGTTGCAAAAAGCAACTGAAAGCTCACTTTACTAGCTTGCATTGAGAATTGCTGAGTGGTTTGCTTAATGATCGCGCTTGCTTACACTCAACTCTTCTCATTTCTCTCTTCATTTCTCTCTTCATTTCTCTCTCCATTTCTCACTTTATTTCTCTTCTCATTTCTCTCTGCATTTATCTTCTCATTTCTCTCTTCATTTCTCTTCTCATTTCTCTCATCAATTCTCTCTTCTCATTTCTCTTCTCATTTCTCTCTACATTTCTCTCTACATTTCTCTCTTCATTTCTCTCTTTATTTCTCTCTTCATTTCTCTCTACATTTCTCTCTTCAGCTCCCTCTCTATTTCTCTCTTCATTTCTCCTCTCATTTCTCTTCTCATTTCTCTCGTCATTTCTCTCTACATTTCTCTTCTCATTTCTCTCTACATTTCTCTCTACATTTCTCTCTTCATTTCTCTCTACATTTCTCTCTATATTTCTCTCTTCATTTCTCTTCTCATTTCTCTTTGTCTTTCCATTTCTCTCTTCATTTCTCTTCTCATTTCTGTCTTCATTTCTCTTTACATTTCTCTCTACATTTCTCTCTTCAGTTCCCTCTCTATTTCTCTCTTCATTTCTCTTCTCATTTCTCTCTTCATTTCTCTTCTCATTTCTCTCTCTCTCTCTCCCTCTCTCTCTTTAATCCAGCGCTCGAAGCTAGTGTCATTTGCCACTTACCTGTGGATGGTATGCCTCCGAGCTGGTTGCTGCTGCTGCAGCTGCCACAGAGCCGCTGCTGTTCAGGGAGCCCATCAACTGGGCACCGCCTGTTGCCGTTGATGATGTCAATGCTGGCGGTGGTGCCAAAGCACGTGGTGCATGCGCCTGTGACGTCATTTGTTGCTGCTGATGGTGGTGTTGCTGCTGCTGCTGCTGTTGCTGCTGTTGCTGTTGTGGTGGCAGTGTCTCTACCTTGAGCTGTTGCATGGACAGCGGCTTGAGCACTTGTGCGGCAGCAGACATATGCACCAAGGGTCCATGATTGCTCTGGCGACTATTCAACAGCTGAGCGGGTGAAGAGCGTTGTTGTTGCTGCTGTTGCTGCTGCTGCTGTTGCTGTTGCTTCTGTTGTTGCGACGGCGGCGGCGGTTGTTGCTGGTGTGGCAGGTGATTCATGTTGCTAGCATTTGCCTCACTCAGGCGCTGCTTCTTATAGGGTTGCCCCACACTGCCAGGCGGCTCTGGTGGTGCATGCTGTTGCTGCTGTTGCTGTTGTTGTTGTTGTTGTTGCTGCTGCTGCAGGCGCTGATTGGCTGCTGCCACAGCTGCGGCAGTGGCATTTGTCAGGTATTCGTTGGTGTATTGCAACGGATGATGGGGCAACAACAAACGTTGTGCGCCCACCAAAATGCCGCCAGCGCTGTTCGGTGGTGCACCACCAACTTGTTGACTCCCCGCTCCACTGCTGCTGCTTGGCGGTTGCTGCTGCTGCTGTTGTTGCTGCTGCTGCTGCTGCTGTTGCTGCTGCTGCTGCTGTTGTTGGCTGGCATAATGGGACATGGCTTCCATGACGAGGACACCGCCAGATTGTGGACCAGGTGGTGCCATATTGCCGGCAACTTGGACAACACCACCGGTTGCACCGCCACCGGGACCAACTGGTCCACCCGACTTGCAACCAGCTGCCGCAACCGTTGCAGCGCGCGCCGTACGCTGAAATTCTGGTACCGAGGCTTGAAGTTGAGGTATCCGCAAGTAATGATTTTCCCGATAATTTCCCACCGGCGCAATAATGCTGTACGACGGCTGCTGTATGAAACGCTGTGGTGCATCCGCAAACTTTGCATAGCTATTCGCAGCCGCTGCCGCCGCCGCGCTACCCGGTCCAGGACGTGGCGGTGACAATGGACTCGCTGCCGATCGTGATGATTGCTGATGCTGCTGCTGCTGCTGTTGTTGCTGCTGCTGTTGCTGCTGCTGTTGTTGTTGCTGCTGCTGCTGTTGCTGCTGCTGCTGATGCGGTTGCTGATGGTGGTGGTGGTGATGCATTTGTTGCTGCTGCTGATGCGGCTGCTGCTGCTGTTGTTGTTGCTGCTGTTGCTGCTGCTGCTGCTGATGCGGTTGCAGGTGTCCGAGACTCTTAGCGTACTGCTGCGTCTGCTGCTCGAGTGTCCTGTACGATCTGCGGCGGGGAAGAGAGACCAACAGATTATTAGATTTGTGTGTAGGTTGCAAGTTGCAAAGAGAAATCATTTAAATCATATATTAAACAAAAAAACTCATATATTGTTCATAAGGAAAGTTAATAAAAAATAATAATCCCAGACAATCTATGACTATTTTCTTTATTTATTATTTATTAATTTTATTCGAAGAAATTATTTTGATTTATTTTATTAGTTTACTAGTTTCTTTATTTATTTTATAATTTATTTGTTTTCTATTATTTTATTTATTGTTTTTTATATAATTTATTTTTTGTATTATTTGTTTATTTTGAATCTCTTTGTATGCATTCAAAATTTGTGAGTTATTATTTATTTTTTTATTTAATTGTATTATTTTTTTATATGTAGTTATAGTTATTATTTTATATAATTGTTTTATTATTTTTATGCATTTTTTATTCTGTTTCTTTGTTGGTTTTTACTTTCTATTTACTGGACTAAAATATTTAACATATTATATTTAAATGCTAATTAGTTTTTATTACCCTTTTCTATATTTATATATTCATTACATTTATTGATTTATATAATTTATTTTTTTATGTGTAATTATTTTTTATTTATATACATATATATACATATTTTTTATTTACTTTAATTCTTTGCCATTTATTTATCTTATATATTAATTGTTTATTAGTTTATTTATTCATTAATTTGATTGATTTATATATTTTATTTATTACTTATTTAATTCATTTTTTATATTTTTATATTTAAAATTTTTTTGCCATTTACCTTATGTATGAATTTCTTATTAGTTTATTTATTTTATTTGTATTTAGTTTTTATATATTTTATTTTCGTAATTATTTATTTCAGTTATTACTAATTTTATTTTTTTTATATTTATCAATTGTTTATTACATTTTTATTTATTTACTTTATATATATTTTATTATTTTCATATTTATGTTATTTTCTTTAAATTTATTTATTCTTTTTCATTTATCGATTTGTAGTTTTATTATTCTGAACTATTCCCCTTAATCACCTGAAGCAAGCACATATGTTTATCCTAAATTTTCTGTTATTTTTTAAGTATTCTTCATAATTGATTGACAAGCATCAATCAATCTATTGTTTGCAAATCAATCAATCAATCTATTGTTTTAGAATTTCTCACACTTTAATCAAGACTTTTTTGTTGGCAAATAAATTTTTGCAATGCATAATGTCAAACAACTTTTGTCACTCCAAAAAGCTTAGACTCTCGATAGATATATCGATATAAAAGTGAAACATTAGAGGTGTTTCCAGATGATGTTAATATCGAAAAGTCATATTTGCAATTATCGATTATTTAGCTCTGCTTTAGCAGAGTTCTTGAAGATGGCCCTCTATTAAAAGTACTACTAACTGTTAATTTGATATTATTTAAAATATAAAATTTATCGTTTTTATATAATAATTTCAAGAGTAAACAGGAAAACTATCGATATTTTAAATATAGTGTCTATAATAATAATATATGAAATATTTAAATATATTTCTAATTCAAATAAATTATTATTTTAGTTAAATTTCCTTTCGCATATTTTTTAATATATTTATCTAACGAAATTTTCTCTGTATATCTGTAAATCTCACATAAATCTACCTAATTTCCTACAACAATCGCTATATATCGATATATATATATATGCGAAGTTTGCAATTATCGATTATTAGTTCTCAATAAAAATTCTCAATAAATTGAAAATATTAAATAAATGCTGTATAATGTAATCCTCTATGCAAGTCCAACTGAACATTTAGAGCTATAAACTTGATCATGAGGACCATAAATAATCCTAATTAATATTACATAGATGTAAGTATCTAAAACGTTTATATAATTGAGAATCGTAGGAGACTTGAACGAGATGCAACAATTTAAATGCATTAGTTCTTCTTCATGTGCAAGATGTATTTATTTGCAGTAGCTCAAAATGATGACAATGATAATGATGCTGATGATGATGACGGCAAGTGGCTAAAAATGCTTGACCCCATTGTGATATGATATGATCGCTTTGCCCATTTGCCTAATCTACGCTAATCTGATGAATCTCATAGGCTCTGATGATTCTGATGATCAACGCAATTTAGATACAAAATTTAATGGGATTGAATTTCTGATGCGTCTTAACGTTGCACGTTACTTTATTGGGGACACAAACCCGGCCGGCTGCTCGTTTACAACATGTTGCATTTCATATTTAAAGTTTGTGTGTGGGTGCCAAAATGTGTGTGAGCGAGATAGCAGGGCAACACATGTACGACAAACGACAATAATGAGCGAGCGCGCACTACACATGCTGTGCTGCTCATTTTCGTGAGCATGTTAATGTGTGTGCGCGTGTATGTGAGCGAGTGAGAGAGAGAAGGAGAGAGAGCGAGAGAGAAAAGAGAATTCAGCATGGCGGACTCGAACAGTCAGACACATGTCTGCAGCGAACCGCAACATCAAACATGATGCAGGCAAACATGTTGCCGCAGCATGCTGCATAGCGCACATGTTGCGAAGTGTTGTCTGACGTTGATGTCGACGTCGACGTTGACGATGACAGCGGCAGCGTTAGCAGCAATTTTGCTATTTGTTGCCAGCTCTGCCTCTATCACCTACCAACCCTCCAACCACCCACGCTGCAACTGTTGTTCTTAATGTTGTTGTTGTTGGTTTTGTTGTTGTTGTAACAACGTTGACGACGCTCATTATTTAAATTTTTCAAACGGCTGCAACGACGACGCGTTTGACGTTGGGCTTTCAGATGTGATTAACGTGCGACGCGTTTGACCTGCGGCCGCAACGACGGCGACGTCACACACAACAACACAGGTTCAATGGGAGAGTAGATAGCGTTGGTCAGAGGAGAGTGCGATGGGGAGAGGGATATTGAATGGAAGGCGGAGAAGGAGGAGAAAGAAACAGAAAAACAGACACCCGCGCACAAGGTTCGCTTATTAATTCATTAAATATTAATGACACATACAAATGCATACACAGACGGACGAACACACATGTTCGTAGCGACAGCATGCAAAACGCACTTGCGACGTTGCCAAACTTCACAAATGCTATTTTTAAAGAATGAAACATGCGCCTTCGTCTCGCCACACTTTAAAGCTGCGCTACCCCTTTTTCCTGTACGTTTGACCGTCTGTTTGCCTGTCACGTCGTCTCTCTATCTCTCTCTCTTTTATTTACTCCCTCTCTCTCTCTATTTCTCTTGTTGTTCTCCATTCAGCTTTAAAATCAGACATTGGCTTCCATGTCTCATCAATCATATCGACCTACAGCAATATACAAAACTCTGCTACTCTCTTTCTCCTTGTTACCTCCTCCTCTTACTTGTTCATCATCTTGTTCTGCTTCTTCTTATGCAATTCAATTTATGAGTTACAGAGTTTCAGAACAGATTCGCTTGGATGTCTTACCTGCAATGAGAAGAACAGAAGAGATTAAATTAATATTGTATTTTAGGTTATGTTTGCTTATTTATTTTTAGATAATAAATTTCTCAAGTTCTTTTTCTATTAGCTTAATTTAAGTTTATTTTTATTTATTTTTAATGATTTATAACTTAACGTTGCTAACTCAAACAGTTGCATTATTTAATCTTTTTTATTTATTTATTTTTCTTTTTTTATTTTTTTTTCTTGTTTAACTGATAAATGCGGCATTTGTCAAAGTTTTCGTCAACTTAAGATTAAGTTGAAAGCACGCGGAAAGAGTTTCGTTTGCCTTAAAGTAGGCGTGGCAAATTCCGTTAATAAAAATTTCAGTATTTGTCTCTATCTCTCTTTCTCGTTTTCCCTTAGAATTTTATATATAAATACTTTAATGTAAATAGAAATCGCAAATTTGCAAAGTTCAAGGCAGCCAGCTATGCTTTCTCACTGTTTCCTGAACTAATTTTGTTATTTTCTCCATTTCTCAATCCCCCCTCTCTCACTCACTCTCTCTCGTTCTCTCTCTCTCTTGTTCGCAGTCTATTAGATTGATTTTGAAGCAAATTACAATTTTAATGCAAACAAAATTGGAAAAATAGAAAGCAAAACAGGAAGAAAGTTTTGTTTATTATAAACATTCCCTCTTTCTCTGCGCTATTCTGTTCTGTCGTTCTCAGAGTCTCTCACTTACTCTCTATATCTAAGTATCTCTCTCTCTCTCTCTCTCTCACTCTTTCTAACGTACTCTGTCTCCCTCTGTTGCGTCTGCTTGTGGCAACTTAAAAATTGCGCTAACAATAACAATACAAATAATTAAAAGTTGCAGCTTGAATAATTTTTTGTTTTGTTTTTCTTGATCAAAAGTTTTCTATGGCCATGGCGATGTCGACGCCAGCAGCGCAGCAGCAGAGCGACAGCGACTGAGCCATAGCACATGTACTGTTATATATGCGGACATACAAAGGAAGCAAATGGCAAAAGTATAGACAGAGGAAGAGGAAGAGAAGAAGTAGACGCAGTGCTATAAAGCAGAAGAGGAAGACAGTAGAATAATAAACAGAAAGCGTAAAAGTAGCAGCAGTAGAAGATGAAGTAGATGAAGCAACAACAGCAGAGGAATGTAGATGAGAGAGAGAGAGAGACAGAGAGGGAGAGAGACAGAGAGGAGAGAGAGACAGAGAGGAGAGCGAGAATGAGAGCAGAGTGAACTAGAGAGAGAGAGAGAAATACAAAGAGAAACAGAGACAAAAAATATAGAGATAGATGGGAGATAGAGAGAGAGGCAGAGAGAAGCTTTGGACGAGTCCTGCTTTTGTTTTCCTCTCCGTTTTCTCTTCGTCTCCCATACCGCTTCCTTTGAATCTTTCTCTTCTTCCTCTACTTCTTCCACTTATTCTTCCGTACCTTGTTCTTCTTCCTCTATATCTATGTCTTACGCTTCTTCTTCTTGTTCCTTTTCTTCTTCATCTTTTATGTCTAAATATTCTTTATCTTGTTCATCATGTTCCTCTTCTAACTTCTCTTCATCTCTCTATATCTCTTCCCTTTGTTCCTCTCCTCTTCCTCTTCCTCATCTTCTTCCTCTTCTTCTTCATCTTTTTCTTCCTCTTTTTCATCCTCTTCCTCTTCTTCTTCCTCTTCTTCTTCCCCTTCCCTTCTCTTCTTCCTCTTCTTCTTCCCTTCTTCTTCCTCTTATTCATCCTTCTCTTCTTCCTCTATGTCTATCTTTTCCTCTTCTTCCTCTGCTTTTACATCCTGTTGCTATTGCTACTCCCATTTCCCTTTCTCTTCCTCTTTCTCTCTATGTATCTCTTCCTCTTCCGTTTTCTATTTATATTTACATTTCTATTGCCATTTCCCTTTCCCTTTCTTTGCCACTATCTATTCCACTTCCCCTACCACCTCCTACTCCAGCAGCTGGAGTCCTCCTCCTGTCCTCCTGTCCTCCTGTTTCTTCACCAGTTCCTGTTCCTATTCCTGCTGCTCCTGCTCTTTTTTGACCTATCCTCTTCTCTTACCCACTGCTCTTCCTCTTCCTCTGCTTCCCTGCTACCGCCTCACTAACGTCGACCGTCCTGCTGCTAAGGACAACACGTTGTGGCAGCATGCAGCATGCAAGAAGAAGCAGCCACTTAGTAGGGAGTGGTTACACAGCGAGGAGGGACAAAAGGCAAAACACCGCACCGCACCCTCCCCCAAAAAGAAAAGAAAGAAGCAGAAAAAAGTAAACCCGAACCGAACTCTACACATTTCACCATTCTGCACCGTCCTCATCCCCTCCCTGGCTCTGCTTGTCAAGCACAACGTCGTCTGCTTTTTGGCTCGGGGCATGTGGCAAGTGCAAAAATTTATCGATTTTTGTTTCTGCAGAGTTTTCCAACGTATTACGTGTGCTGAGAGGCAGACCAAAGGAATGGCAGGGAGAGAGTTAGGCGGGAAGGGAGTTGGGGAAGCAGAGAAACTCTCGCCTTGTTATGAATGCCCAGAGCGACTGCAACAACAACAAGAACAGCAGCAACAGCAACAACAACAGCAACAACAAGAACAACAACAACAAAAGCAGCAACAGCAACAACAACAAGTTGAACTCATGTTGCTCTGTTTCATTGGGGGTGGCATGTGGCAAGTGGGGCAAAAGCCGTGTGTGTGTGTGTGTGTGTGTATATATATATATATATATATATATATGTGTGTGTGTGTGTGTGTGTTTGTGGCAAGTGGCCAGTAGCCGGTGTTGCTGCATTTTGTAGCTGCCGCAACGTTGATGCCATGCCTCATTATTATCCTGCCTCCGACTGCTTGCCTTAGTTCTTGTTCTTGTTGTTGTTGTTGTTGTTGTTGTCTGCCTTTTAGGCGCAAAACTTTGAATATGCCACGCGAAGAGGCAGAAGAAGAAGTGAAAGAAGAAGCAGTAGAAGAGGAAGAAGAGAAGGAAGCAGAAGCAGCTGTGGAAAGAAAGGACGATGAAGAGCAAACGACGCGACGCGTGCAACTTTAAAAATAAAGCAAACTTTCATGTTGAGCTGCGTGTGTGTGTGTGTGTGTGTGTGTGTGTGTGTGTGTGTGTGTGTGTGTGTGTGTGTGTGTGTGTGTGTGTGTGTGAGTGTGTATATCTGAGTGTGTGTGTATATCTGTGTGTGTGTGTTTGGGGGGGTGTCTATATGTGTGTGTCCTTCGTCCTGTGCCATTAAATTTTGCCAATTCCCGGGCTGCAAATTTAATTTGCGGTTGAGACTTGCCACGAGCTTAAAAGATTTAGGCAAACAGAGATAGAGAGAGAGAGAGGGAGATAGAGCGACGCAGAGAGAAGGAGAGAGAGAGGAAGAGAGAGGCAATAGAGAGGGCTAGAAAAAAGGCGAGAGAGAAGGCGAAAGAGTAACAGAGAATGAGGCTGGAAAGTGAGGGCGGCAAAACAGTTTAGAGAGAGCAGAGAAACAAAGAGAGAATCAAAGAGAGAGAGAGAGAGAGAGAGAGATAGAGGTAGACAATGTAAGACAGAGAGAGGCACAGTGAAGGAGGAGAGACGCTGCGTAAGAAGTTAGGTCAGCTGACACATTCAGGCGACTGTGAAATTGGCAACAAAACGGGTTTGCGTTCGGGCCAGGCAAAGAGCTGAAATTTGTTTAGCAAACTCTTTAAGACAAGTTCCACATAGAATATATGAAGCGAGAGCGAGAGAGAGCGAGAGCGAGATAGAGATAGAGCACAAGTTGTCAGTTGACTTCATCAGCAACAAACTTCAAAACGAACTTGAAGACAGTTGAAATTAAAGCTCTAATTTAGTTGGAATAGCTGCAACAACTAGCGCAACGCACTTTCCAACACTATAAACTAAAGCCTTTATTGAGTATTCTATTAAATAAGCGTTCTATTAAATAAGCATATCTATATTTATTAGACATTGATTTAACTACAATTGTGCAACACTGCAATTACTAAAGCAACAGCATGCTAACATTTTGCAACACTAAATGAGCTTGCAAACATCATCCAAGCTATTAGTTTTCATGATAATATCCAAATTTTTGCTAATATGAAAAGTTAATCAAAATCTTCAAAGAAAAGAGAACATTTTATGGGAACTTTACCACACTGTATTTGTGCGTGTTATTTCGTCACTTTTGCACACTAAAATAGCTTACAATGCATAGAGAAACTTTCAAGTCTAATATAAAACTAAACAACATTTTTTGTTTTATATATTTATTTTTGTAAAATTTATAATCGGTTTAATAGCATTTTCCAACACTGCACTACATAATATTTTCACACACTCGTATAATTTTGACAGTTTTCAACACTAAAAACATTTAATTTGGCAATTTAACTAATGTTTGCCTTTTCCAACACTGCACAACTCAACACTGTTAGCTAATGCTTACTCCAACAGTGTTATTTACAACACTGTAGCACACTACAACTAGCTGAACACTACTAAATACAACACTGAGCAAATCTACAAGAGATTTTCACCGCTTTGATCTAGTTTCTATTTCAACTTTAGCTCACCTAAGACTAATTTTTACTATTTTATGAGTTTATTAAGTTATCGCTTATTTATCGATAGACATGCTTAACAAAGTATAGATTATTATTATTAGTTGCTATAAGTTGATGTTTTAATGAAATTTGTTTACTTTTTCTGGCTATCGATAACGCACGAAAACTATCGTTTTAGCAGCTGTACTTTGCACATCTCTAGCGCAACGAAAAAAGTTCCTATAACAAATTGGAAACACAATTTCCCCCTCTTAAATTAAGAAACTTCATTCATATGAAACTGATATAGTATCTACATATTGAAAACTTTACAGGTTTCGCTAGGGAAACAGAGGGAGAAAGAGGAGGAGAGAGGGAGATAGACAGACTTAAAAGCACACGTGTAAATCGCATCAATTGTACTGAACTTTTGCATAGAATGAATGAATGAATAATAGAAAATGTTATCAATAGACTTTGCTCGACTGCAGAAGGGGATTATCAAGCTTTTTTGTGTTCTCTATCTCTCTCTCCTCTCTCTCTCTCTCAATTACTTTGTAATGGACAGATAGATATAGATAGAGACAGCGGACAGCGAGTTGTGGAAATAGACGTTCAATCAAGATATTAAATATTTATCTTGCATTGCTTTGTTTGCTTTTGTTTTGTTTTTAAATATTTAAATTGTTGTTATTGCAGTTGTCAGTTACAGCTGTGTTTTCTCTCCCTCTCTTTCTCTATTTATTTTTCTTGCACTCTCTCTCTCTCGCTCTGTCTCTCTTTCTGTCTACCTCGCTCGCTCTTCTGTGTGTGCTTTGCGCACTTTGCATATTAATAAGTTAAACTGCAAATTTGCATTTTTTGCTATAATATAACCGCAGCTCTAACTGTTAATTAACCGTATACACAACTCGCTCATTGACTTGCCACTCGTCGCTCGTCGCTCGTCGCTCGTTACTCTCCTCTCGCTACTCGCTCGTTTCACCTGTCGCAGCGCAAATGTGACTCATCAGCACAGATATTAGTGCTATAATTATTATAATGATGTTAATAGCGTCTCCCTCTCTCTCCCTCTCTCTCTCTTTCTATCCCTGCCTCTCTTGCTGTCACTCTCTTCTCTTCTCTTCACTGCTCTTCCTTGACGCCCGCCCACATCAACGCGGGCGCCATTTATATTCACTGTTGAGAATTTCCGTGTTTAATTACACTTTGCAGCATTTACCTGTGTGTGTGTGTGTGTGTGTGTGTGTGAATTTCTAAATTTGGCAACAGAGTTTGCCGAGTCCCTTGTGCATACACACACACACACACTCTCTCTCACACACACACACACACTTTGTATTTAAATTGCACTCGTCTTGTTTCCCACATTGTTTCCTTAAATTCCAGACAAGGGACAAGGGCAGGAAATAGTTGCACTTCCTCGTTCTATAATGTTATCAAGTTGCAAATGGTTTTCTTTCAATTTGCCAACTATGTAAAATGTTAGGGGTATTCCCCAAGCATTGTATTAAATGCAACAATTCAATATGTTTGAATATAATAAATAAATATTATAGAAATTTAAGTTTTCCTAGCATTCCTTATCATATGTCCAAGTATACAAAATATTAGGGGTATTCCACGTGTACTCTTAAATATACTATACTAAAATAATAAGGGTATTCCTCAGCGAAACTTTAAATTTAAACTTGGAAAATATTTAAGTAAAATCAAAATATATTTAAATTAAGATATGCATAGTGAATTAACAAATAATAGATTCAATATAAACAATAGCGGTATTCCATGTGCCGTGTATAATCATGGAAAAACTAGTAAACTCGTGGAATGGGAAAAGATATTAATTTGATTTTCGATAAGAAATTATTTATTATCAACTAAATTAAAATTGATAATATATCGATAAATTCAACTACTAATAGTAGCGGTATTCCCGTGGCATTTAAAGTGTTGATAATAGAGAGTTAAGTACAAAAATGCGATATATTCTAATAGATAATTATACAATTTTGATTGAACTCTTTGAAGTTATTTAACGACTCATAGTAGCGGTATTCCCCTTGCATTTATGCAGATTTATTTACTAAAATATTTATTTATTTTAAATTTTTATTCACTTGAACTAAGTTGAAGTTACTGCACTGCATTCTCACTAATTTGAGCATATTTTAACCGCACCCAAGGGTTAAGCGGGCTTTATAGGGCTAATGTTCAACTATATTAAATATTAATTAATTATTATTATTTTTATTTACTCATTTTTTGTTTGTTTATTAATTATATTATCATATCTTTTAGAGCGTTTCAAATTGCACATTTTTGCCTTCAATTATTTTATTTTTTGTTGTTTTTTTTTTGCACATTTCATCATATTTCTTCCTCTTCTTCTTCTTCTTCGACCACTTTTACTTCTTCCTCTTCTTGCTCGGTTTTTGCTACATAATTTCATTTATGTTTTTGCAATTCCGCAGCTGTTTTTACAGCTGTTACGAAGGCAGTCAGCACTTTGGACTGTCTCAAGTATATTTCTGCGCGGGCATGCTCGACTTGGCGATGCCCTGTACTCGCTTTTAAGTTAGTCTCGCTATCTATGCAAATTAGAGCATAGGAAGTGTGAGAAATAAATATGTAAATATAAATTTAAGCGAGTTTCAAGTTAAAGTTAAACTAAGCTGAAGGCAACGCTGCTTTTCTCTTTGAGAGTACAGGGTATAGAGTGCAGACTACAGACTACAGAGTAAATATACTGATAAAACATAAACCAACCATGCTTAATAATAATTCTATCAACCTTATAGCTAACAAAACTGTCTTCCACATTTGCGCAAATTACAGGGTATCTATAAAGTTAAGAGAAAAATGCGAATAAAGCGTAAAAACAACGCATAATTTTCACATTGCAACTGCAACTGCAGTTCATGAAAGTAGACAAGTTGCACGACAACTTGCAATTAACAAGCGACCCAACTCAAGCATTCACTGACTACAGGGTATGCAAAAAGTACTCCAATTACTTGGCATCAGCGTAATACAAAACAGCAAAGGGAGCCCAACATAAGCGGGGGAAAAAAGAGGGAAAGGTATGAAAAATGAGAGAGAGAGAGAGAGAGAGAGAGATAGAGCAGTAAAGGAGAAAACGAAGGAAAACAGGGGGAAATTGACAGTGTAGAGGGGCAGGCAGAAAGGCAGGCAGGCAGGGAGGCATGTGTTGAACTTGGTCAGCAAACTAAACTAAAGCTAGAGAGATGGTTATGCCCGCTTTGTATTGCAGTTACATTGTCTGTCTTCCAAAAAGTCCGACACATGCAAATTTTCACATAACACTGCGAAAATGCCAAGGAAAACGGGGCAGGGACGAAAAGAGCATACGAGGGGAAATGTGATGGGGGAGGGGGGAGGGGGTAGCGGAGAAGAACGGGAAGAATTCTGTACATTGAACTTTTGGCGAGACTTTAAAAACTGCAGGCTGCTTGTAATGATCTCTCTCTCTCTTGCTCTTTCTATGCCTTTCTATGCCTTTCTCTCTCTCTCTCTCTCGTCTCTCTGCGTCTTGCACTCTCTCACTGCATTCCCCTTGCTGTGTCCGTCAGTCATTTGGTCTATTTTTGTGCGATTTATGGCAGCATTTCGTTTGAAAATTAACTGCCATGAAAGTTTCATAAACACAAACGAAACGAGCGACCATAAAAAGTGCGCAGTTGCAGTTCCCGCCTTGCCAGTGTGTGTGTGTGTGTGCGTGTGTGTGTGTGTGTGTGTGTGTGTGTGTGTGTGTGTGTGTGTTTTCCCGACTGTGGAAAAAGGGCAACACACGGCGGCAAGCGGCGCAAGCTGGAGGTTTGCGTATCTAATCTAGGTCGTAAAAACATGTTTCTATGTTCGCCTCTCTCCCTCTCCATCTCTCTATCTCCCTCTCTTTTACGCTGCGCGCCAAAAAAAATTAATAATAATAATAATAACAAAAACAAAAACAAAAACAAATATAAAACGGTAACGTCTGTTGTTTTTTTTCTTTCCTATTTCTATTTCTATTTCTAGTTCATTGTTATCGGCACTTCTGACTTGTTGTTGCTATTCTTAATCTAATCAACACAATATTTATATATATATATATATATATATATATATATATATATATATACGTATATACATATATGTATATATAGAAATATGTGTATTAGTTTGCATTGAATGAAATCATTTCTTTATGGCACATTTATAGTCTATTTGAACAACCATCCACGTTTCAATTGCTGACCGCAATTCAGTTCAAGGTTCAAAGCAGCAGCTCAGCTTCTGATTTACGACTGCTAGTTCATCAATCTGTTGTAGTTCTTCACTTAACTTAAAGCACTTAATTTCACTTTTTGCTACTTTAAAGTCTGCAAACAAGTCTTTTAATTGTTTCCAAACTTATTCTAGAAATTATAAAGAGACAAATTGAAAAACTAAATACTTTTCAGTCAGCAAGTTTTCCAAGTAGTCTGTACTTTAAGTTCTGGGAAAGTATTGAAAGTTCTTCTTCGAGAATTCCAAGTGTCCAAGTGGAAACTATTTATTTTATTTTATTTTTAAGAGAGTATCGATATTTTATGAAAGTATTACAAGTTTTTAAGCAGTTATCTAGGTTTTTTAGAGAGCATTGAAAGTTTTGAGCAACTATTCCAAGTTTCTTAGTGGCATTTTCAAATCTAATGATGTATTTTAGAATCTTACAAAGTATAGAATTCAAGAAGAGCTTTTCTGAGTTGTCAAGAAGTATACAATCTATATATATATATATTCCAAGTTATTAGCAAGCATTCTAAATATTAAAACTGAGCAAATTCTGAGAAAATCACAAGTTTTAAATTGTTAATAAACTAAGCTAAGTTTAAACGTAGAATTGCAGGAATTAAAGTTTTTAGCATTTCAGCAAAATGGTAGAAAACCTATTCAAAGATTCTCAATATATCGATTATCGATTTATAAGCAAACTTAGAATAACTAATCTTAAGTTAAAAATAAAAACAACAGCAAAATTATGACACAATTTTTGCTATAATAATATTATTATTAAATATTATTATTTTTAAATATTATTATTATTAAATATTACTATTATTAAATATTATTATTATTAAATATTGTTATTATACAATATTATTATTATTAAATAATATTATTTTTTTATTTAATTTTAAATGATTATTCTTTAAATTTTTATTAGATTATTATTAAAATTTCATTCAATTCTGCATTCACGCTTTCAAAGATATTTCTGAAGTTGCCAATTCAAAAAGTTTGTTTAAAAGTTCTACACAAAAAAAGTTAAACAATTTAAAAATCTAAAAAAATCTTGAAAAAATCTTAAAAAATCTAACTTTAACTTGGAAAACAAATAAAGTTGAAATGCAAAGAAGATATGATATGATATATGATATAGGATTACGTTCCCTCAACTCTTTTAGTAAGCTTATCACAAATAACTTATCGATTAGAAGTCAACAATCGGGGGGGTTTTGCCAGACGTAATCACAGACTAGGGGCGCAGGGGGTTTATGGAGTAGAATTCCTATTCTTTTTCATTTTTATGACCCCATCGATGACGCTTGATTAACAGCGAATGGAATTCTTTCGATAATAATAATAATAAAAATAATAATAAAAATAGAATTTGTGGCACAACACATGGTCGATGATTGATTCATAGATGTGTCTAGAGATACGAGTTATCGAATACTACAATATCAGTAGATTGCGACAGTTTTTATTGCGCGATCCAAAGATTACAACTTTTTCTTTGTTATGTTTTTATTTTTTATTATTGTTTTTTATTGAGAATTTCGATTTTGTTAATTTGTTAATCGATAGATTGTCTAACGGGGAATCGCATGTTAAATACAATAATAATATTTGAATTGATATGAACTTGATTAGATCATCAATATGTGGTGGACGGTATTCTGTATTATCGAGACTTGAAATCGATTTCTTTAAGTTAAATAAGGATAAATACTTATGTAGGTCGATTATGCTGTCTGTTGCTTGTCTATCGATATGTCTCTAGCATTTTCTTGACATTTTGTTACATTTATACTGAAGTTTGTTTGATTTTCTTCGCCTTGAAATGTTTTAGACTTGGAAGTAACTTAAGAAAATACTTATAGAGATAGATTATACTATCTTTTGCTTGCCTATCGATTTTTCCTAACTTTTCACTTGACTTTTCTTGAAATTTTCACAATATTTTCTTAAATTTTCTTTAAAGTTAATTAAGAAAATACTTATAGAGACAGTTTATGCTATCTTTTCCTTGCCTATCGATTTTTTCTAATTTTTTACTTGACTTTTCTTTAAAATTTGTATAGTCTTTCCTACAATTTTCTTTAATTTTCTTGCCTATCGATTATTCCGAGCATTTGCTTTTAAATTTGTACAATCTATTCTACAATTTTCTTTAAAGTAAATTAAGAAATTACTTATAGAGACACATTATCCTGTCTTTTCCTCTGCTATCGAGCTTAGCCTGAATTTCCCTGGCTTTTCTTGAAATTTTCCGAAACTCTGCTTCCATTTCCTTTGCTCGATGAGCCAAATTGCAGTCATATATCATAGGAATATCGACAAGAAGCGCGACAAAAGCAACGACAACGACAACGACAACAATTGATGACAAACTCTGTTAATTACTACAATTTGTGGGCTGTGAGCTGGTCTTGCCACCCCCTTTGTCATCCCTTTCACCCACCCACACACACACACACACACGCCGTCGCATAGAGCCATTATAGTCTATTTATAGGCCTCGATAAAGTCAATGGAACTGAAACTTATCGAGAATTGTAATTGATGTGGGCTCATCAAAAATGTGCAAATGTTGGGAATTTCTACAAATGTTCAAAGCAAAGTTCAGTTATCGAATTTGTTCTTAACTGCTTTCATGACTAACAGTTAAAAGCCGGCATGGCGAGAGCAGGGTGTTACTTTATGATGCGCAAGAGGGGAATATGAACAGGGGGGACTATGAATGTATTCCAATGGGGCAGTTAGGAAATGACTCAGTAGCGCACGCAAAGCACTAAAAATTGAAAACAAAACAACAGTCAAACGACACGTAACAGCGCCAGTCTTAAATGGAAGTGCTCGACGATCAGGATACCCTGTAAATTTGAAATCAAAATATACTTCTATTACCGTTAAATACATGGATTTTCAATGCAAAGTTAAAAAACCAGATAAACTCAATTGTAGTTGGTTTTATCGATATAGATATCGATAATAAATCGATATTATTTTTAATGCGTTTTATAAATGTATGTCTCACATAAGTTATGGTAAATTTGAGAGCACAAATTTGATAGACATGTTAAGCTGTTTTGTAGCAAAATTTTCGTGGCAATGCCAAACTATCGATAGCAATATCGTAAGATCAAAGGGAGCACACTAGCACAGATAAATATATCAAACCATAGAGACCAAACCAATAACCAAATAGACAAGCCTTAGTTAATTTAACTCAACTAACATATGCAAACCCAAAACTATCGATAGTTATCTTATATGGAAAAAATATAACTTTTAAGCATAAATTTGAGGATATACGAGATGCAGATACAGATTGCAGAGGCATAGCAAGTTTACTAGTATAAAGGACAGAAGTTAGCTATCGATAGTGTTATCGATAGTACTATCAATAGTACCAAATTATAACTCGCTTGAATTGACAACTGCAATAGCTATGTATATCGACAAATGAGATCGATAATTATTACAATTATTACATAGACAACTTGCGCTCAAGCACTTTACAGGGTATTTAGAATGTAGAATAGCAAAAGCAATTCAACTAGTTTTGCAAAATTTCCAAGTATTTTGTATCTATTTCAAGTGTCTGACAGTTTGTTGTCTAAGTTTTTGCCGTCGACGTCGCTGCCGGCGTCGCTGCCGGCGTCGCTGTTGGCGTCGCTGTTGGCCAGGTCGTTGCAGTGCCAACTGCAGTTGAAGGTGATTTAATAATGAGACGAATGCCGTTGCAGCGTCCCCCCCATCATCCCTCACCCGCTATTTCTCTCACTCTCGGTCTGCTTTTCTCTCTCTCTCTCTCTCTCTCTCGCTCGCTCTCTCTCTCTCTCTCTCTCTCGCTCGCTCTCTCTCTGGTTTTTCTATCTCTCTATCTCTCTCGCTCTCGCTCACTCGCTCGCTTTGGCAATCGCACGTCATTTTGCATTTTTCGCTTGCGAATTGCACTTTTATCTCTTCCCTTGCCCACTCTACTTTGCTCTCTTCCACCTCGTCCGCTTCGTCTTCTTCTACGTTTGTTGTTTTTCTTTTCTCTTTTCTTCTCTCATTTGTTGTTGCTGCTGTTGTTGTTGTTGTTGCAACCTATAAATAGACAGCGCTGCCAGGCAGTTGGCTTTTCTCGCTTTTCTTGTTTTTTTTTTCATTTTCCTTTTCTTTTCTATTTTCGCCTTTTTTTGTCGTTTTCGTTTTTCTTTAATTATAATTCATTACGTATGTGCATTTTATTTATTGGCTGCCGTTTCCCCCCGCCAATTCTCTCATGTCCCCAGTTTTATTTGTTGCCTTTTGGGGCGCCCCCTGGCGGCGGTCGCTGTCATCGTCGTTGTTGTGCTTGTTGTTGTTGTTGTTGTTGTTGTTGTCGTCGTCGTCGGAGATTGCACTTGCCCATGAGCTTCGGTATAGGGGTAGGTCGGTGGCAGCGTTCTGAGATGTCGAAGCGTTTGGATCGATAAACACCTGAAGCATGATATATGACTGCAATTTACTTGACAGCTATGTGTGAGAGAGAGCAGCACAATGTAATGGCGAGAGAGAGAGAGAGAGAGAGAGAGAGAGAGAGAGAGAGAGAGCGAAAGAGAGGGAGAGAGACAGCATGAGGGACAGCTAAGGTTTACATCTTGATTAATTATTTACTTGCTGTCTTCTTGGCATTTGAAGCAGTTGGCAACTTCTAACTCAAATGTCCTACAGCAAAACGTTGACGAATGCCAATCAAAAAGGAATAGCAAAAATAAAGTATGCAGTCTGTAGCAGGAACTTTCTGTAGTTATATATATATAAATGATATTTATTCTAAATATCAAGTTATATTTCGCAATCTGAACAAAACGTTTACGAATGCCAAACAAAAAGGAAATGTAAAAGTTGAATAAGTCGAGGCATGGGAGTCTTTATATATATGGATACAGCTATAATTTATATTTATATATTAATATCTAGTAATATCTAACTAAATCCAACAGAACGTTTACGAATGACACTTAAAGAGGAAATACAAAAGTTGAATTAGTCGAGGCCTATAGTAGGAACTGTGTATACATTTAGATTCAGTTATAATTCATATTTATATATATTCTAAATATCAAGTTATATTTAAAAATCTGAAGAAGAAAAAAAACGTTTACGAATATGAATCGAAAAGAAAATGAAACTAACACAGCTTTTCAGAAACACTAAATATATGTAAGTATATAAAATTGTACTAAAATTATATTAACTTTATATAGTTAAATGCATTAATGGAAATGTGAAGAAAAGCGTTTACGAATGCCGTAGATAGAGCAAAGAAGAAAATACGCTGCTGTTAACGCAAAGTAAAAACTTAAAAGTTTATAAAATGAACTTTATACATATTTATATAATAATTTTTTAGAGTTATAATGTTATAATGAGCAAATTCAGCGAATCGTTTAAGAATATTGTATATACAAAGAATTTGAAAAATAGTTTTCGCAGCGTTGTTCAAGATTACGAGTTCTACATTTGTAAACTCAACAAAAGAAGAAAAGAAAAAAAAAAACTGAATTGAGTTGATAACATAACGAAATAAGAAAAAGTGTATTTCAACTGCGTTTTAAACTTGTTTATCAACTATTGCATTAGTCATTCGAGGTTGTTGTTAATTATACAATTCACATGTTTAAATTGTTTGGAGTTTCCCTTTTTTTGTTTCTTAGTTTTCTCACTTTTCCATAAATATTTTTAGTATTTCTCATATTTGTAGTATTTATAATTAATTATTAATAATATTATTATTTAGTTTTGGGGGGAAAACATTGGCAAAGAGTCGCCTCAGTCGACTGACACGCTGTCATTGCGATTGCATCAGAAGACACGACTTAACACACTTAATGAAGATGCGGGCTGTCTGATGAGAACAGGGCGGGGATGGGGAAAAGTTGATTGCATTATGCAATAGTGAGTGGGGGAGGGGGGTAATAGCAGGTGCTCAGCTTGCCAACAAGTTATAAAATGTCATCCAATCACAATTTGTAATCAGAATTAACTGATTTCCCCCGTCTGATAATCTCGCAAAATTCCCATCAGAAATGCGATACTTAATTAACTTGGACGCACTGGCGGGGCTTCAGTTGAATAATACTTTAGGTGCTCTTTCCGCTTCTCAAGTATTATTATTATGCATATGTAATAATAACAAGTCAGCCAGCTCTAGTCGAGTGTGCTCGACGTTGAGTTTCCCTGCAGTTGGGATCCTTTGAAATACACAACATGTACAAATTGTTGCTTAACTTTTTAATGCATATAATTTATAGAGTGGAAGCTGCTGCTTTATGTCTGTTACATACGTATGCACTAGAATATAATGCCCACTTTCAATAGGCGCAGGGTATAAGAACACAACGCAGAAAGATAAATGCGTTACAGCGATAAATGAAAGAAACCCTGTTCCACAATAATGAAGCTAACAATGACCCCGAATCCGATTACAGAAATAATGAGAAAGAGCGAGAGAGGGAGAGCGAGAGAGGGAGAGGGAGAGCGAGAGAGGGAGAGAGAGAGTGAGAGAGAGAGGGAGAAAGAGAAAGATAGACAGACAGTTGTGAACAACTTTTATTTAAATGAGTCGACAAATGTTTATTATTCAGAGAGTTAAGCATTATTTTAGTTGCAGAAACAAAACTTAAAAGCGTCAAGGCTTTTAGACATTTGCAAAAATTCCAACTCCTTTTGGTGGAAAATGGGAGAAACAGTGTTGTAAAACAGAAAAATAAATCGATTTATTTATATTTTCAATTGTTTATAATGTGAAAATGTTAGTTTATTAATGTATTATAATAATTTTAAGAATTCTAATAATTTAAATTTTATTTTAATTAATTTTTTTTTTTTTTTTGTTTGCACCCCCAGGTGGAAAATGGAGATTGCTATTAATTAATTATTATTAATTTTAATATATTAATATATATATTATCATTTTAAAAGTTATTTTTGTATAAACAAATTACAACTTTACGTTAGCAAAAATTCAAAAGCAAAAAAGTTAAATAAATAAATAATTAAGTAAACTTTTGCTAATTCAAGCAAAAGTTTTAAATTAAAAAAAAAATCCAATTTATGAAATGTCGAAGATAAATGGCAATTAGTAGCACACAAACTTAATCGGATTAGATTTCTCAATTGGGCTTAAGGAAAAGCAGCTAACAAGAGCCAAGAATACGTCAAGGATGCGTTGAATGAGTTTCAAGGAATGTCAACTCAAGTATAGATTTACTTAAGTGTGCGTGCGCGTGTGCGTGTGTGTGTGTGTGTGTGCATCTGTATAGAGATAGATGCTCATTATAGTACGTAAAAGGCAAATCCTTGAAAACTGCGTCTCGATAACCGTTCTCTAATTGAAGCGCAAAATGCAAGAGGCTAAAGGATAAAGGATATTCAGGAGGAGATACATGAATGTATATATATATATATATATATATATGTATATATTTGTGTATATATATTTGTGTGGGTTGTGTGGGAGGTGGGAGGGGGAGGAAGTCGGATTTGTTATGTATCCATATTCATTCGCATTGTAGCTAAATGTGACTGAAGCCATCATGTGGCTTTGCATCGTGTTGTATCTATTGAATGCATGTGTATCTCAATAACAGACTGACAGATAGACAGGCGGACAGAGGGACAGACAGAGAGACAAGAGAGACAAGAGAGACAAAGAGACAGACAGAGCGCAGAGTCCGTTATGTGATACAAGATACAAATTGTGTGAGACATGAATTATGAGTTGCAGTTGCTGGCATTTTCTTTCTTCCTCTGTCGTTGTCAGCGGCAACAGCAACAGCAACAACAGCAACAGCAACAGCAACAATTGCGCATTGTTAAGTAAACTACAAAACGTGCATTGTTAGGCAACAGAGAGAGAGAGCGAGAGAGAGTGAGTGAGAGAGAGAGGGACTGTCGTATGGGTGGAGTAGGAGGTGCAGGAGGTGACCGATGGGCAAGGAGGGTGGGGGGAGCGTAAATACGACACGAGCGGCAAGCAAGCTGACAAACTGAACGACGCACGTCAACGACACCCAACAAAGCTGCATAGATCGAGTGCGAGTGCGAGTGCGAGTGGTAGAGAGAGGGAGAGCGAAGTAGCTGGGGGAGTAAGCAAAAGAGAGAGAGAGAGGAGAGAGAGAGAGAGAGAGACACGTTGCACATAACTGTTAGTGCATGTGTTTGTACACGTGTGTGTGTGATTGTGTGTGCATGTTTGTGCATGTGCGTGTGTGCGTGTGTGTGTGTGTGCGCCGGTCGATAAACAAAAATGACAGCAACAGAAACTGGAAGACTGCGCAGTTGACAGCGCAGTCAACCAGCTGATAGCTGACGCTGACTCTGACGCTGACGTCGCTGTCGCAGTCGCTCACGTTGCCGTCGCCGTCGTCGTCGTCGTCGTCGTCGTCGTCGCTGTCGTCGTCGTTGTCGTCGTCGTCGTCACCGTCGCGTTTGACTCATTAAATATTTTGCAACCTTGACCGTTCGAGAGCGATTAAAATGTGTGTGTATGTGTGCATGTGTGTGTGTGTGTGTGTGTGAGTGTGTATATGAGTATTGTATCTGTGCGTCTGCATTGAGTATTGTATTTGTATAGTTGTTGCTGCTGCTGTTGCTCTTGCTGCTGCTGTTGCTGCTATCAATGTTGCTGTTGTTGTTGTTGCTGCTGTTGTTGTTGTTGTTGTGTCATGCAAAACAACTTGAGCAAAAACCGCAGCCTACATTAAACTGAATGACAGACTGAATAACAGTCACAGAGACAGATACAGATACAGATACAGATACATTAACAGCTACAGCTATAGATACAGCTACAGATAATTTGCACATGTCTCATAGGCGACAAGCAGAAAACTTCAAATTAGCTGCATACCCTGTAGAAGCGCCTGTAGCTGCATTTCAATGTCTGTGTTATCGATTAATCGAATGTATGTCAACAGCTATAAGCCTATTTCGGCTGTACAAGCAACTGAGAATTTCAAGTTGCTGCTTGTCTTGTATATCGTGTACAAATTTAATAAACATATGTTATGGGTGTATCGAATATAATCGGAAGATGCACATAAACGGAATCAAACTATAAAAGTAATTACAGCATATTGTTAGAACTATGTATAGACATCACAATTCAAGTGAGAATTGGTTGTTATCGATTTATCGAATATATATAGAAAGATATATGCAAAGTGTAGCTTTGATAAGAACATTCTATTTATACACTCTATACTCTTTATACTGTATACCTCTTTAATACTTGATGCAGCGAGCAAAGATTACTCTTATCGATTTATCGAGTAGGTTTAATAAACAAAACTAAATTTAGCTACAAAACAATCTACAATATTGAATCAAATTTGTTAATTCTCATACTTTCTATATAGCTAGATACAAGTATGCCTTGTTGTTATCGATTTATCGAATACTTATCTTTAAAAGTAGTAAGCTACACAAATGGCTTTTAATCCGCACGACAAAAGCAGCTAAGAACTTCTGTAGAGTTCGTAAGCTTTCTACACTCTGCATGTTAGTAATTCTAAATAGTTATCGATTTATCGAATATGCAAAGAAGCTGAGAACTGCACAAGTATTATCAGCAGATTCATAGAAGCGCTGTTGTCAACAGCTTCACACATGACTTGATGCTTATATGCGATTGTTTTTACAGGGTATTTTCAAAGTAACACTATACACTATCTGTGTATCTTGAGAATGGCGCCGCTTAGCTCATGAGATACTTTTATTTTTCCTTTTTTTATTTTATTTATTTTTTTTTCGTTATTGTTTATGCAGCTTCGCTTCGAGTTCAATGCAAATATTTGGACAACGACAGGAAACGGTTTAAAAAAGCGACAAAGCGATAGAACAGAACAACAACAACAACAACGAAAAGGTGATGCGTCAGGGATGTGTAGAGAGGGGAGGAGGGCTGAGGGAGGAATACAGAGTGTGAAGATACAAAATAAATAATGAAAAAAGAGAGCTCAACAACTCAGCCAACCAAAAGCTTCGATTGCGAGACAAATGAAGCGCAGGTTGAATGTTTGCACAATATCGATTCTCGATTCTCGATTTCTATTCGATTCGATTCGATTGCAATCGATTTCGTGGTATAGTCGAAAGCCGAGACGACAGCATGTCTCTTATGACATTCTAATGAAGTCTAATTGCCCGTGCAATTGTAATAACTTTTGTTTTAGCTACAAAAATTCCCATTTTTCCAAGCAATCATTAAATGTCCATTAAACAACACACCCTCCTGCCCATTCCCACCAATTCAAGACCTCTTTGCAGCGCACACACACACACACACACACACACACGCTAACAAATTGCTTCGGCGTGCGGGGTTCGTTTATTGCCTGACATCAATCAATTGAAACAAGCAGAAGAAAAAGACAACTAAAGACAACAAAGATAATTTCAAGAAACAATGGGGAACAACAAAAATTAGAACAAAGCATATAAAGCATGCTCGACAGACAGTTACCCTATAAAACAAAGCACAAGTTTTACGCCTCTTCAAATAGTTTTAATAATTTAATTAATAAAAAAATTAACTCAATAAATAAAAACACACGATTATCTTGAATATAAAGTATCAATTATATATCGATAAATTCACATATATATATATATATACATGAATATACTCTTAGATATCATATAACCTATGCTTCTACTTCAAATAACTAACGTTTCTTTCAACCTCAAAGTCAGCTGAAGACTTTCAAACCCAATAAATATCTCAAATTTGTTATTTATCGATTTTACAATCGATATAATAACTCTTCTATCTATTGTGTATATATATTGATCTATGTTCAACCAGCAAATCCTAATAACAACATCTTAATAATTAGCTAATATCGTAATGCTGCAAATACAATCGATATATTTTCGATTCTTAATTATGCTTGAGATAAAAATTTTAGCTGTTCAACTTGATATATTTCGCTTTGTTTTTATGCTTAAAAATGTCAGAAATATTTAATTCTCCTTTTGTGCTTGACACAAACTATCGACTTATCGACATAATATCGAAAATATTGACATTTTACATACTTTATACAAATTTAAGTTTGTCGTTGTGCAAATATGATATTCCCGCTCTATTTGCCTAACATAAATTATGTGTGCATATATCGAATTAGGGGAGCAACTGACAATCGATCGATAACTGTGGTCGGCATACGGTTTATTTCCCATGACACTTATGTGTTTAGCTGTTGTTGTCTCTTATTTGTTTTATGCATTATTTATGGTTAGTTTAAGGAAAGTTTCAAGTGACTTCAAATTGTGTGTTCCAATTTCCGCAGACCTTTTATACGTTATCGTTATCGTTATCGCTATCGTTATCATTATCATCATTATCTTTATGAACATTTGTGTCATTATCATTATCAAATCAAATTTAATCTTTCTTTCTTCTTTTTTTTGCAATCGCTTTTAGCTTTGGTTTTTCTTTCTTTCTTTTTTTTTCTTTTTTCTATTTTTTTTCTTTTTTTTTTTTTGATTTAAACGACCTTTGCAAATTACAAAGTGAAACCCGTTTAAACCGTCAACCTAACGTTACTTCCCACTCCTCGCTCTCGCTCTCGTGGTCTCTCTCTCTCGCTATCTATCTATCTCTCTAACCATTTGACCCCTCTGCTGTCCCTCGCTCACTCTCTCTCGCTCTCTCTCTCTCTCTCTCTCTCTGTCTCTCATCAAGCAATTCATGGCATTTTCCAGTCGTCGACTTCTTTTGCGGTCGTCCGTTGTGTGCGGCCATTTAACTCTCTAATTGCTGTCATTCAAAGCAACAAAAAATGTTCAAGAACAAGCAAGCACAATCTCGAGCGTCGAGTGAGCACAACTGCGTGATACCCTGTAGTTTCACATGCCTATGCAGTCAGGTATATACGTAATTTAGCTCACTTTGTTCCAGTCTTGTTACTGATACTGATCAGGAATATATATCTATATACTATACATACATATATTTACATATACTTTATAAGAGTAGAAGTTGCCTGCAGTTGCTCTCTCTCTCACTCGCTCTCGCTCTCGCTGTTATGCTTCGAGACTCGTTGCTTGTTGTTCTCGTTACACTCTTGTTGTCCTTTTGTGGTTTTTTGTTATTGTGGCAGGTCAATAGTGTCAAATTACGTATAATTATTTTTAACTTAAGCAATGTGCGTGCTGTGCTTGCACAGTCTCTCTCTCTCGCTCTCATTCTCTCTCTCTCTTTCGCGCCCTATCTTATTGCCCCCCACTGCACTGCTCCTCTTACTTTATGCTCTGCCTCACTCGACACTCGTTGCTCTTCGCACTCTTCACACTTCACTTAGTCATCGCCATTCGTCTTTGTCTTGTGTCTTTTAAGTGCTTCCCACTTTGTAAACCGCAAAACTAACAACAACAACAACAACAGCAGCAACTACAACAACGTATCGTCATCATCATCAACACCAACAACAACAACTACAATACTAATAATAATAAAAACAACAACAACCCAAAAAAACATTTGCGACTCTTGTTTCGCTTTCCGGGTCGTAATACTTCGTCTCCATCTCTTCCTCAATCTTCGCTCGCTCTCTGTCTGTCTGTCTGTCTGTCTTTCGTTTTTGGTTTCTTCTTCACCGTCTGACTAATCTGTTCCTCCCTCTACACCAACGCCGCTCCCCCCACTTCCTGCAATGCCTTCATAATTATATATCTGGAAAGCATTTGAAATATTTTCAACACATTTTGAAGGTCAGCGATTTCTCGACATTTGCCTGAAACTTTTATCGAATTTTACGTGAGGTTTCCTATTAACGTCTTTGTGCTGCTTTTGGAATTTCGCATTTATTATAAATGTAATTTTTAAGTTTTCGTTTTTGTTTTGGTTTAAACGTATCATCAAAAACGTTTAAAGTATTGTAAATACTATTATTATTATTATTATTTATTGTTGCTATTGTTGCTATTGTTGTTGTTGATGTTAAGCAAATAAATTTGCAAATATTTAATGCACATGTGTTATTAGTTGGCAGAACAGAACTTGTTAATAAACTGTTCAATGAATGCACAACTGCCATAATACCCTGTAAATAGTGCACTGAAACTGTTGGATGAGTTCTAGCTTTCCCATAGAAAATTTTCATGGTTTTTCATAAATTTAGCGCTTTCTCACTCTCGCTCTCTCTCTTTCTCTCTAGACTTTAACTTTACATTCGACTTTTATCGATTATAATAATCGATTATAATAAGATAAAATCGAAGTTATTGCATCTAATTGCTTATATCGATACAATCTCTCTATTTCTCTCTCTTGCTCAACTAATCCATTTACTATCACTATTCTCTTCAATTTGAATACTTATCGATAACTTTGTACTGCTATGCAAAACTACATAGCCTATTCGATGCCACTAAAGTGTAGCAAATGTGTAATACAGCTACGTGTAAACCACATTTTTGTTATTATCTAGGACTTTCCCATTCTAGATACTTATCGATAGTATTCGTTTCAAAGTTATATTATCTAAATATGCTAATATTATTCCATCTTGTTTGTAGTGTGAAAATGTTCTTTTGCGTATGCACATCAATGCTGACTCTTACATTTACTTTCGTAAACATCGATATTTATCGATAACATATTACATATGTTGTCCACGTTTTCTGAATCTCTCTGACATTACATTTTCTTAAGGACGTTGTTTTTTCTTGACTTTAATACTTATCGATAACTTTGCAGCGCTATCGATATTCTCTCTAGTCTCCTCTCTTTTCGTCTCTCTATATTCGACATTCTTTTCTTCTCTCAATACTTTTGTGTGACAAATGGATTATTATTCTCTTGGCAATCGTCAATAATTCCAATTAAATGTACTTTGATAGTTATCGATAACTATGTAATGCAATTACTTCTTATAATCACATGGATTATCTTATTATTATTATCTTAAGATTCTTGACAGAAATATATCCCCATTTCTGGGTGTTTCATAATTTGTGCAACTTATCGATAACTTTTCGTATGAAACTCTCACTTCTCTTCACTATATAATTCTCTTTGAGTGCCTTTCTTTAATATCTCACTCTCTTTCTCTATCTCTCTGCCTCGCTTTTCTGTTTCCTACTTAACTTTCTCATGTTATCAGCTTATTGATTCTTCCTCCCTCTCGCTCTCCTTATTTTCTCTCTCTCTCTCTCTCTTTCTCTCTTCTACATGCTTATCGCCTACATGCAACTATTTGGGTTGCTGTTGATCCGCATGAAGCTGCTTATCGCCAAAGTGGAGCAGTTTAAGAAGGTGACAACCGAAGCTGAACAAGCGAGACAGCAGAGAGATGAAGAAGAAGAAGATGAAGAAGATGAAGAAGCAGAAGCAGGGTGGGAAGGGGGGCACAGCTTGGGAAGTGCGCTTTGACGGCGCGACGATTGTCAATGTCCGCGAATGTTGCGAATGCAAACAGGAAATGAGTTTTCTGCGGAAATGTGTGTAAAAGAGAGAGCGAGAGAGAGAGAGAGAGATACAGCTACTACTGTGGCGACTTGCAGCTATGGTAAAGAGATTGAGTGGGGGGAGGGGGTGGACAATGGGGGTATAACTAAGTGGGGTACTCACCTATGAATCGGCGATGCACTGGCAGCTGACAGACGTTGTTGATACGCAGACATATTCGCAGCCTGTTGTTGTTGTTGTTGTTGTTGCTGCTGCTTTTGCTGCTGTTGCTGTTGCGTTGTTTTGTTTTGCTGTTGCTGCTGCTGCTGATTAGACGCTGTTGCTTGAGGATGTTGCTGCTGCTGTTGCTGATGATGTAGATGATGGGACGTTGGTCCATTATCATGCACCTGATGCGACGCGGCAGCGTTTGTTGCTGCCGCGTTGTGTTGCTGCTGTTGCTGTTGCTGCTGCTGATTGCTGGCAACACGTTGCTGCTGCTGTGTATGATGGTGATGATGATGAAGCTGTTGCTGAAGTTGCTGCTGCTGCTGCTGATGCTGCTGCTGCTGTTGATGTTGCTGCTGCTGTTGATGTTGCTGCTGCTGTTGTTGTTGCTGTTGTTGCTGTTGTTGCTGTTGCTGTTGTCCACCGTTTGTGGAGTTGTTTGTGGGCGGTGGAGCACCGACCTGCACTGAAGAGGAGCGTATAGCTGCTTCCATTTCATGCCGAACTCTTTTGGCTTAAACACTTGTTGTTGCGCTCAGAAGTAGATGTTGTTTCAATTGTTGTTGCTGCTGTAAATGAAGTGTTGTTGATCTGGCTGTTGCTGTTGCTGTTGCTGTTGCTGTTGCAGTTGCTGCTACTCTTGTTGCTGTTGCTGTTGTAGTTGTTATCACTGGGCTGCTTAAATGCAACAGCATTGCACTGCAACATATTCACAACATATGTAATGTTTCACTTGTTACTGTTTGCTGTTGTTGTTGTCGATGTTGTTAACACTTTAGTTGCTGTTGTAGTTGTTGTTGTTGCCACAGCAACAACAAATCGCTTTGGCGACGCTTAAAAGACGCCATGCAACTGCGGCTGCTGTTGTTGCAACTGTTGCACTTGCATATTTAATAATACTACTGCTGTTGTTGTTGTTGTTGTTGTTGTTTCACTCACAATACGTTAATTATTAAATTAATTAATTTTTTCTTTTCTTTTCTTTTTTTCTTTTAATGCTTGCTGTTGTTGTTGTTGTTGTTGTATTACTATTTACACACACACTGCGACTGCTTCAAAAAGAGAAGAAAAAAATAAGATATTTGTTGAAAACACACACGAACACATGCACGTGAAGTGCGGCAACCGCGCAACCGATACGCCTGCCTGCCTTGTTGCCCATTTTCAGCGAACATTTTATTCACGCGCTTTTTACTTTGCGTTATTTATGGCCGCCGTTGTTGTTGTTGTGGTTGTTGTGGTCGTTGTTGTTGTTGTTGTTGTTGTTGCTGCTGTTGTTGTTATTATTGCACCATGTGAAAAAAAATACATTTTTGTAACTTGAAAAAAAATTAAACAAATAAACTATTTTTTTCAGCGCCGCCATTCATTTGTGTTGCAACAAAAGGACAGAAGAAAAAAATGTAACAACGACATACAAAAAAAAAACAACAACATTAAATAATTGAAAGCGTCGAAAACTTTTTCAGCACACAAATTTGTTGACACATATTTTGTTGCAATTGCCGAACATGTGGGTGTGTGTGCGTGTGTGTGTGTGTGTACTTCTCTCTCTCTTCTTCTTCAATTCCCTTCTCTCCTCCTATCACGCTATCTATGCACGAATTGAGCGACTAAAAACAAACGCAAAACGCGACGACACACGAAATGTGTTTGAGGAGTAAAAAAAAAATATAATTTTTCCATTAATTAACAACTTTGCACAATTTATTATTATTAATATATATATATTATTTTTTCTTTTTTGTTTTTCATTAATTATTTGTTGTTGTTACGCAGCTGGTCATTGCTTTGCTGCTGCTGCTGCTTCTTCTTCATCATTTCATTCGCTTATCATTTTGTGCATTATCACAAGACTTGAAAGAAAACTTCAACAACAAAAAAAAACCAACACAAAACAAAAAGTTTTTTTTTCTTTTCTTCATTTTCATTTTCTTGTATTTTTATCAATTTTTATATATTTTTATTTATTTATTTATTTTTTTTTTCTTTTGATTTGTCATCCATACAATCTGCAATGAGAGAGAAGAGAAAAGCAAATTCTTTGATTAGTTGCCAAAATTCTCGATAAGAAATTTGTGACTTAAACAGTTAAGGAAAAGTAATTTAGTTAGTTAGTTACTTAATTAGTTCAAAAGTCTAAGCTGTATTAGACTTTGCAATAGCATTAAAGGGCATTTGTAAACAATTATCGATAACGATTAGCGATAAAATTACGCACATAAATCAGATCAAGTTTTGCTTTAACCTAAAACTGGTTAAACCTGTGCAACTAAATGCATTTCTACAATTCCAGCTGTAATTTCGTTTCTTCACAGATTTAAAATTTTTGTGGAAATGTAAGAGGTTTATAATTTCCTGTGATTAAATGTTTAATGAAACTTGTATAACTGGCATTTGTGGCGTTTCAGCGAATAAATCAAATATTTAACAATATTTTCGTACAATTTGTCAACAGTTTCTATGGGTTGTATTCATAAATATTGCATAATTATACTACAAGATTCAATTATTTGAATCTATCTAAATCTAACATGAGCTTTAAGTACTTTAATTTAAATCGATAACAATTTATAAGTAATAATTTAAATCACTTGCAATATTTATAGCACTTTAATCAAACTTAAATGTAAGTTATTTGATTCTATTGCACATTTGAAATCTAAACTTTGCCTAAGTTCACAGCGATAACTCATGAGCTTTAACTTTATAGTATATGTACATATATGTACATATGTATCTAACATTAATCGTACTTACATACATCACTAATCATGTTGTTGTCATAAGTCACGACAATTTCAATTGCCGCAATCGTGTAAAAGCTTTTGATAAGTTATCTCAGTAGAAGCTTAAGAATGTTGATTGCTTATCAGTGAACAGCTCGTGAATTAAAGGCCAAAATTAGCCCAAATAAAAACAAATTTCACTCGCGCACACGCACACACACACACACACGCACACACACACATATACAACACAAACATGAAGTTGGCTCATTTATCATCAATTTGAGGTTTTCCCAGCTCCCCGCAACAGACAAACCAAACCAAACCAAACCATTTACAACTGATATGTACGCGTGTGTTGCCTACGTGAAAAACAGAAATCACAAATCAGAAGCAGAAGCAAAAGTAGAAGTCGAAGTCGAAGAAGCAGCACAAGCAGAAGCAGCGCAGCAGCAGAAAGTA
This sequence comes from Drosophila macrospina, assembly GCA_035042075.1. Lineage (NCBI taxonomy): Eukaryota > Metazoa > Arthropoda > Insecta > Diptera > Drosophilidae > Drosophila > Drosophila macrospina. Next base: position 947,157 of record JAWNLW010000340.1, read on the forward strand.
GCTGCTGGCAGCAATATCAGAAAGCAGAAACAGAAATATAAAGAAGAAGAAAAGCTTGGCCGGTGTCGACAAACTGGAAACTGAAAAATGAAACTTGGCAACAGCGCGGGGCCACATGTTTTGCTTGCTAACGCTACTGAGCGGCGCTGCTGCGACGGCGATTGCTGCTTTTAGCTTTAGCTGGTCAGCAACATTTTTGTTTTTAATGAAAGCAATTAAACTGCACAGCCACAAATAAATAAAAACGATAACAACAATAACAAATAACAGCTGGCAGGCAACAACAATACGCAAACGCACACACGAATCAACAAACAAACAACACACACACACATAGACACACATACAATTACGGCAACTGGCAACTTTTAGTAAATTAAATTCACACTATGAAAAATTGCACAGAAATTGAATTGAATTTAAGCAAACGGCAAAAACTCTCATGCAAACACACACACACACTCGCAAGCACAGACGAAAATTAAGCACGAAATTCCACAATCAAGCAAAAAACCAAAAAAAAAAAAATCAGCCAAGCGTCGCAACGACCAAAAAGCCAAGCAAGCTAAAGCAGCGACGTTGGCAGCAATAAAAATACACAGAGCCAACAACAACAGTGCGCGCTAGCAACGTTGCCGAACTTCACACAAAGCAAAAGACAGAAAGAAAACAAAAAAAAAACTTAAGCACGCGTAAGATTAAAGCAGCGACAGCGACGACGAGGGCAGCGACGCGCACGTCGAGCAGTCGAATGCGCTGTTGACAATTTTCAGCAGCCCCAGCGCAAACAAATTAATAAAAATAACAACACACGCACACACCACCACCACCACCAACAACAACAACAACAACAACAAACTTAACAGCGGCAGCAGCAGACGACGACGACAATATGAAAAAGAGGCTTAAAACTATACGTGAAAAAGAAACAAGCAAAAGCAGCGCAGCCAGCATCGATGCCAACAGCGTTATAATAATAATAATAGCATAAAAAGAAATTATAAAAAAAAGTAAAATAAAAAAAAACAACAACCAACTCGAAGCAAAAGCAAAACAACGAAGTAAAAAATGATGCCGCGCTGCTGCTGCCGCTGCCCGCGCGGCATAACAGCTGCCAAGAGCGAGAAAGGAAGACAGAGAGCGTTGTGCGCAAGCCAAACGAGTCGAGAGTGAGAAAGGGAGCGAACAAGTAAGCAAACGAGCAAACCGACGACCAAGCAAAAGCAACTGTCTGTCAATCAGACGGTTCGCCGACTGGTCGGTCTGTCGGTTCGTCGGTCGTTGTCGTCACACAACAGAGCAGAGGCAGCGGGTGTACTGAGGAGGTTGAGCAAAAACAGAGAGCAACAACGCGGGAACTTGAACACGAACACACATGCATACATATCTATATGTATATACACACACATACATATATATAAATATATATGTGCTCGTATACAAATGCAAAGCAAACAGCAGGCAGCGCTTCAATGCTGCTGCGCAGCAACGTTGTGCTTTGTATGTATGTATGTATGTGTGTTGTTTGTGTATTCGTATTGGTTATGCGCCGAGCGGGTGACGCAACAGCAAGTGCAAGGCGGCGGGCAGGCAGCGCCGTTGGCAACTGAATACGACGCACACACACACAAACACACACACACACTTGCAAGTAAACACAAAAGGCAGACACAAAACTCGCAACGTCATAACGAGTGGAGCGACAAAACGAACGACAGTACGAACGAACGAACGGCTGGCCGACGTAGCGAACGACTGAACGACCGACCGACTGTTCGAGCGTTCGTTTGACTGAACGACAATCCGTCAGTGAGTCGTGCATAGTGACGTGCACAAAAATCCCCCGACCAGCGTTGACTGTGTGCAGCAACAGCAATAACAACGTTGTGTTTGTATGCTTGTCTGTGCCAGTGTATAAGTATATACATACATACATACATACATACATGCATACTTACGTACTTACGTACGTCTGTGTGTGGGTCTGTGTGTGTGCGCATGAAAAATGATAGGAGACGGAGAATGAAGCAAACGAGTCTAACGACTAAAACGCAGCAGTAAACACAGCTGTGGGAGCTAACGGGGCGAGGGGCAAGGGGTTGCGGGTGCGCAAGGTGAAACGTAAAAAATACCGAGTGTAAGAAGCAGACGCATGCACACACAAACACACACACGCATACATATAAAGAGACTGTATAATAATAATAATAATTGTGGAGCATTGGCGCGCTGGCATAAAATCCACACAAACACACACACACACACAAATGCTTGCTTTTGACTGTGCTTGTGTGTGGGCGTCAGAGTATGCGCGGGGCAGAGGGGTGGCTGGTGTTAAGCAGCAGTCAGCGGGCAACAGCAGCCAGAAATATGTACAGTAAAATATTCACAATGCCGAAAACGAAAAGGCAAATGAAACGAAACGAAACAAAATGAAATGAAATGAAACGAAATAAAATGAAATGAAAATAAAAGAAAAAAGCAGTAAAGAAAAAAAAATAAAACAAAATCACGAGTAGGCCGAAAGCAATTTATTTGAGATAGCGCCCCTGCCAGCGTTGACGTCGCCGTCACCGTCGTCGTCGTCGTCGTCGCCTTCCTGCTGCCGTTGAGCTGTTGTTGTTTGGCTGCTTTTGCTCTGTCGCTGCCGCTGCGCTGCTGCTACTGTCAAAGTAAAGTAAAGTATTGATTTTTCGTAGCGAGCTTTAATTTAGTCCGCCAGCTTTTATATTTTTATTTGTAAGTGTGTGTGTGTATGTGTGCGTTGTTTTTGTTGCGTGCGTGTGTGTTTTTTGTTTATCAGTTATTACTCTAGTTGCTATTCTTGTTGTTGTGGTTGTGGTTGTTGTTGTTGTTGTTGTTGCTGCTGCCTGGCATCGTACATATTTTATGATTTTTGTTGCTTTCGTACAAAAATAAGCGCATGTGAACGCGCATGGAAAACGTGTTTTTTTTTCAGCATGAAAATGTGTCGTAGGTTTTGTTGCGTGCTTTGTGTGTGTCTTTAGCTTTCACAACAGAGCGCAAGATTCGCATGGCCAACAACCACCCTACACACACCCCCAACCGCACCATGAACACCCACTCGCTCACTCGTTGACTCGCTTACTCGCTCACTCACCCGCTCAGTCAGTTGCTACCCCCGCATTCTGCCTTCACGTCTACTTCATCTGCTGGCAACAAAGTGCAACAGTAAGCAGCAGCAGTAGCAGCAGCAGTAGCAACAACAACAACGATAATAATAATAATAATAAGAACAACAATTGCAAAACGCATATGCTGCACACATGTGCAACCCCACAGCAAAGCGAAAGGGTGGGAGGGAGTGTGTGTGTGGGGGTTTGTTGCTTAGAGTTGGGGTTAAGCATGAAATTAGTTAGGGTGGCTGCAGTCAACACACGCATATATACATACATACATGCATATATACATAAGTATACACACACACACACACATGCTCCCACACATGTTGCCTGGCAACGCAGCACAATTCGAATGCTAAAATGATTCCACATATTGCAAACGAGAAAAAAAGGAAAGCAACAACAACACTTCGCATCCCTCAATAGTTCCACGTTTCTTCATTTCTTTTTGCTCCGCACATCCTTCAGCCTTCTCTGCATTCCCATATTTCTCGCATGAATTATTGGAATTTGCAAGTTTTTTCTTCCTTTTTTTTGTTTTTTGTTTTTCTGCATGGGAATTAGAACAAGTTAACGAGAGCAGGCAAAGTTTGTAGATTTAAGAGAGCACTTTCAATGCATAATTATACTAAGAAATAGTTGCAATTTGCTAGAATTACGACTTATGGAGTATTAAATGGAATACACTGAGTATAACTGGAAACTGAAACTTGAACTGAAACAGTTCTATTGAATAAAATGATGAAGAATCTCAAGTTGCCTGGAACAACTAAAGAATAAAGAATTGTAAAACCAGTTACAAGTTTTTGCCGTTTTATGGTCTTATTAAGCATTCAAATTTAAAATGTTGTAAATGTGAAATACGAAATATGTTAAGCTAACTCAAAGCTTCTAACAGAACAAAGAAGAAGTAACACCACATGGAACACAGATGGAAACCAGATGGGAAACAACAAAACTTATACAAAAATTTCACGATTTGCATGTGAAATTCAATCAGATCAATGCAATCAACTGCAAAGTTAGTTGAGTTATGCAGTTTCATCTCAAGTATGTCGTCTACCCTTGCATACAACAATGAAATAAATAATAAATTAAAAAACAAAAAACATTTTATGTCATGTTGCTGTGGTTTGCTCTCGCTCTCTATACGCGGCCATCTAAAAGTATTTCGTTACCATAATAATTCACATAATTAACAACAAAAAAATCGTCAAGTTGTTACCCTTCCACAGAAATCAACCCCCTTCAAGCTAACTTAAAGTGTGACAGAGACAGAGAGAGACAGAGTGAACCGTAATCAAACCAGTTTTCAACATTCTTTTGCATTCCATTCAGATGAACTGAACTGTGGATTCTGTTTATATGGGTTATGGCAAAGTGTGTGTGCCAGAGAGAGAGAGAGAGGGAGCGAGGCAGCGAGAACTAGAGCGGCAGCGCATGTGTTTGCTCTATAAACTGAATCCGGATGCGGTATAGTTCATTGTAATTAACACTTTTGTTTTTATTTTTTAATATTTCTATATGTAGCATATATATTTTTTAAATTGTTATTTATTTTTTTATATTATATTTTCCTCTGTTAATTTGAATTCTTTTTTTTGCCGCGTAAGCATAAAATTGCCATTAAGGTGTCAAGTGACAGGTTTCTCTCGTGTGCTCCCACTCACTACATCTGTCTTCCTCTCCCATTCCCTCTCCCTCCCCCCTCTCTCCCTCTCACAACCTCCTCATCAAATGCGACTTCCTTTTCTTTGCCTCAAAGATTCCTTGCTAATTTCTTCCCTCTGCTGACTTTCTTTTGTTTTGATAATTTTTGTGTTTCTTTTCTTTTTTTTTTCTTTGCTTAGTTTGGGCGTCCGTGGCTGGCTGGGTGTGGCAACAGCGTATAACTGTGAAAACTGTGCTTGAGCCGGCCGGTGGCCAGCAGGGGGCGCCACCTGACATGCCATAAATATGGGCAAATGGCTTAAATTGCTGTAATTTAGTTTGCATATTTTACACACGAAGCAACCAATCAACAAACAATGCACAAAAAGAGAGAAATAGAGAGACAGAGAGGAAGAGAGCGAGTGTGTGTGTGTGTGTGTGTGTGTGTACGCGAAATAGAGAGATAGACAGATAGCAGTTAGTCTAGGGGGCATTAGCCGGGGTGGAGGCCTTTTCAAATTGCAGTTAATTTTTCGCCTGACAGTTGCCGTCGTTGTTTGCCGCAAGGGGGCAAAAAAACGTCACAAGGACGTTGCGCTGCCACAGGAGTGAATGAAACACGCACACACACACACACAAACAGAGAAAGGGAGAGAGAGAGAGAGAGAGAGAGAGGCGAAAGAGAGCGAGAAGAAACAGGGCGAAATGAAACGTGCAACGTTGCCAAATTTCATGCCCAAAAATACGAAAAGCAAAGAAAAAAAAGCAGTTTGCGTATCTGTTTTATACAACGTTGTTGTTGTTGTTGTTGTTGTTGGTCTTGTTGTTGTTGTTGGCTTCTGGGTAAAAGGAAAAATCAATATGCGATTGCGATTGCATTTAAATGAACTAGCAAAAGAAGTAGCAGCAAGGCGAAGCTGAAGAAAACGGCAAAATGCTATGGATAATGCTTTAGGGGCAGCACACACACACACACACACACACAAACACACACACACACACACAAACACACACACACACACCAGGGAGAAGGGGTGGCAAACAACAACAATGTGAAACCGGTTGAACAAGAATTTCTACGTGAGGCGATTCCACAAATCGAAAAGGCAAAAACAAAAACAACAACACAACAACAAGAAAAAAGAAGTAAGAAAGAAAAAGACATTGTACAAAGTGGAGAGACAGAGAAGACAACAACAACAAAAGCAAGCAAGAAGCAGCAGCAGCAGCAGCAGCAGCAGCAGAGGCCACGTATGTCTGCCATGTCTGTCTATATAGCCATATATAGCTAATGCATAAACTGAAGAAAGAAATTGGTTAAGAAAATAATATAAAAAATAAATAAAAGAGAGAAGAACAAGAAGAAGAAGAAAAAGAAAGAAAAGAAATAATATTTGCATAATTTAAATGCTAATTAGCCAAGCAACAAACGAGTCGAAAGAGTAGAATAGAAGCTATAAATAAATACATAGCAAATACATGTGCATATGTATGTGTATGTATGTAGCTCAACGTACACATACTCTGTAAAACTTGAATGTTAAAAAAAAAGTTATACTCATAATAATAATAATAATAAATAATAAAGCGAAACTCGTTTTCTTGGCGCCACACAAAAGCTTTAAACTTTAATAAGTTTGGCAAAATGTACACAATGAATTCTTCCAAATTTTTGATGAAATGGGTTCAACAAATACATATGTATCTGTGTGTGTGTGTATCTGAACAATGGGGCGAGCGAACATCTCGAAATGAAGCACGAAATTCAAATCAAATCTAAGTAAGAAATGAACTCAAATGCCAGACAATAGCAATTTAATGATTCAAACAAATTGGAACTAGTTAAATCAACTCGAATAAATATACATAGATATACATAGATATACAAATATATATATATATATATATATATATATAGATATATATATGTATATATAGATATATACGACAACTTTCTACACATTTCAAATGTTGTTGTTGTTCTTGTTGTGAGTCAAGTGTTTGCCTGATTATCTAACTAATGATTCATAACTTATAACTTTAAGCAGCATTTTAGTCTATTTAGTATGCGATACGTTGGTATCTTCTTCTGCTTCTTCTTCTTATTCTGCTTCTTCTTTTCCATATTTCGACAAGTTTGGCATACAAATTCTGGTATGAAGAATTATTCTGCAAGTGACGCAACCAAAATTGGAAAGCAAACACATAGCGGGCTAAGACAGTCTTTGGAAAGAATGTTGAATGTTGAATGCTTTTTATGCTGAGCTAATGGAACTGACAGAAACTGTATTTAGTAAGCTTTCTTCTTCTTTGTATAGAATTATCTATAATATTTATAGTAATTATGCATCTAGCAAAGGTCAAATTGAACTAAATATTTCAGAGAGATAATAATTATATTAAAATAATACATATTTATATATATTTAAAAGCTTTTAGAGATTTATATACATTTAAAAGCTTGTAAAGCTTCCAAGTTCCCTATACACTTGTAATCCACTTATCTTTTTTTACTATTTATTACTAATTTCTTTCAAATTATTCGAAATATATTAATAAATATCCATCAACACTTGTATTAAGCTTTCTATTTTGTTAAAGAACTTATCCCAAAAGTTTCATAGCTCTAGCTCTTATAGTTTCCGAGTTCACATAGATCAGACAGAAGATATATGGGCTATGTTGATGTGTTTTTCATTGCAAATTGACTTCTCTTAGATTCGCACAAGTCTTCAGCTTTATTGCTACAGTTTCTCTACTTCAAATATCTGAACTCTCTTTCTTCTTCTTCAATTCTTCTGCTATGTTTAGCCTATAGCGTTGACTTCTATCAAAAGTCACATAACGCTATATATTTCAGTTAAGAACTCGCATATTAAATTTGATAGCTCTAGCTCTACTAGTTTCCGAGTTCAATGGGAACAATCAGTAGTTATATATGCAGATATTGAGGGATTTTCAAGCAAAGTCTATTTCTTATCAACAGTTTTTGTGTTCAGGCAATGCCACAGTCTTGCAGCTTCTAAGTTTCCAGATAATCCCACTTGAAGCTTTGTTCAATAAACAGAATTGAATAATCAGAAAAATAACAATAATAATATTATTAATATATTAATTTAAAATGCTTTATATTTTAGTTAAGAACTTGTGTATTCAACTTGATAGCTCTAGCTCTACTAGTTTCCGAGTTGAAAGGGAACAATCGGAAGTTATATAGAGACTATTGATAGGTATCTTTAAGTGTTCTACAATTTCGCAAATTCACATGCCTAATCAATCTATTACAATGCAATAGAAACCAGATGTTATAGATCCCACAAATTGTTATTATTGCTAGTTGTTACAGCTGGTAATTCTCACAATCGGGTAAGTCGAGTATAACATTAATATGGGTATTATTATAGCTAAATGATATGAAATATAATTCAAAAAGATTTTTTGACTTGTTAAACTTACCATAGAAGAAGAGAATTATTGTTGTTGTCTTTACGAATCCAAAACCGTGTGGAGTACGAAGGGAGTGAAGAAGAAGGTCGACTTGTGTGTGTGTGTGTATTTGTGTGTGTGTGTGTGTGTGTGTGTGTAGTGTGTGAGTGTGTGGGAGCAGGCTAGAGATGCCTCTCAATCAGTGTTGCCAAGTGAGTTTACAAAATAGAATAATAAATATTACATATTACATATTACATATTACACATTACATATGCAAATGTATGTGTAGCTGTGTATGTATATGTACATGTATTTGTATACGAATTTGCATTTGCATTTGCATGTAATACATGTTTACATATTATTCAGGTTTATCTTGTATTTATTCATTTATTTTATCTCTTCGTTTTTTTTTTTCATTATTATTATTATTATTATTATCATTTGTCGTTTCTTTTGTTTGTTATCTTTCGCGTTTAACGTACATATTTGCATTTCAAATTTCATGCGTTATTATTCTTGGGAAAATTTTAATTATTATTTCATTAATTCATTAAATTCTTCATTTTTATTCTTGCTCTCGCTCTCTCTCTTTCTCTCTCCCTCTTTTGTTTTCGTTGGACAAGCACAGAAGAAACACGTAACGGTAAACTTTACTTTGCATTTCTTTCGCATCTTCTTCAATTTTCTATGCCTTTTATTTTATATTGATTTTTCGTTGTGTCGAAAAATTGTTCTCAAAAAAATATGTAAAAAAAATAAAATAAAACTTGTATATATATATATATATATGTATATATGTATAATACATATGTGTCTGCATGTGTGTGTGTGTGTGTGTGTGTGTGTAGAGAAACTTTGGCTACACAGGAAATCGACGGAGGCGATGCTGCATGCAACCAAACAGAAAAAGAAAAACACAAAAAAACTGACACAGGGCGGTGCCGCAACAACTAAAAAAAATTGCAAAAATTTTAAACAAATTACACGCATGGGAGTTGTGTCTGTGTGTGTGTGTGCGGGGCTTGGCGCTTTTTATGCCACACTTTTATTTCAATTTTTCTTTTACTTACAAGCACACACACACACACACACACACACACACACAGACATGCATACAACTAGCGCAGCTGTGCATAAAAAACAATTTCAATTTATTATATAAAATAGAAAAATAAAACAACAATCTATGCCACTTTAAAAAAGCACACAAAAGGAAAGGAAAAAAAAATTAGAATTGGAACGCAGACGACGACGTCAGCAGCAGCAGCAGAAACAGTGAGCGACACACACACACACATATGTACATATATACATTTATATGTATGTATATATATTTATATATGTAGATATATATATATATATTATATACACATACGCAAGCACAGCAAAGAACTCACTTAGCAAGCGAGAGAGAGAGCGGGCGTACAGAGTGTCACAAACACACACACACACACACATTATACATATATATATATAATATATTTTATATACACATGTACATATATAATTCCAACAATTTACGCTGCGTTTTTATTTTCGCCTCTTTTTTCACATTGATATTCGCGCATAGATCAGCATTGCATTTGGGCAACAAAAAAAAAGCATGTACATACATATATACTTATATATATATATACATATATATTCACATACATAGGCCACAACAAAGCGTGGGGTCTGCAGTAAAACGCGACGCAATTTTCCAATGTTTTTTTTTTCTTCCTTCTTTTCTTTGCTTCTTCATCATTTTACTACATTCATTTTGCCTATACACACACACACACACAGACTCACTCACACATATACAGAGGGAGACACACATGCACAGCTATAAGATTTATATATATATACACACACATATATATATATACATTTATATATATATTTATATATGCATAGAAATATACAGTTAAGTGTAGGCGTAACGGCGGCACATAAAAGTGTATAACTTTTATATTATTTTATTTGATTTCGTTTTTTCCTTTTTCGTATTTTATCGACGGTTTACGGGCTGTTGCTATTGCTGGGCAGGGGTTGTGGGGGGCACAGCAGGGCCGCCACGTTTATTTCGTTTAGATTAAATTTTTTTTTCTTTCTTTTTGACGTTTGTTGGTTTTGCTTTTGTTGTTTTACGATGCTGTTGTTGTTGTTGCTGTTGTTATGTTTGTTGCTGTTGTTGTTACTGCGTTGCACATTTTTACCTAATTGTTGGTTTTGTTTTAGAGCGACGATTTTCATAATTTTTTTTGCGAATTTGTTATAAATAAATTCGCAACGTATCTGCAAACGTCGTGAAATTTTCACATGCTCTGCACGCGCACACACCCGAGTTTTAAGGATTTGAACAACCGCATCTACAACATCGACAACGACGACGACGGCGACGCTGCTGCTGCTGATGTCGTTGCGGCGCCTTGGCTCTTTGGCTGTATTCGAAGTCCAAACGACGGCGCGCTGGCAAGCGTAACTCGAACCTGGTTCCATCCAACGGTATCAGTTCGAACAGCATTCGGTTTGCTCGCACTGAGTGGGCTATCAAACACGTATCAAACCAGCGTAGCGTACACTGCTGTGCCACAATATTGAGCATAGCTCAAGCAGCATGCCATGTAACAGTACAGTTTTTTTTTTAGCAAAACTAAGAATTTTTTTGCTTAAGCATACAATATTTATATGTATATGTATGTATATTTGGGAGCAAAAGAGAGAACTTTAGGGGCATTAACATTAGCATATAATATGTGAGTTACAGTAGTGGCATAGTTGCATAGAGCTTGCAATTATTGCCGCTTCTGTTTGTTCATGTTGTAGCTATTGTTGCATTCGACTTTGACTGACGTTGACTGACAAATCTTTTTGTTGCTGTTGTTGTTGCGTTTTTTTTATTTGCCAATTTTGTAGTGAAAGTGAAACACAAACATGACCGAGGCAGCGACAGCGGCAGCGTCGCGTGGGCAGCGCACAACCTGCAGCATGCATGTTTGATGCTCGATTCGGATTACCGGTCGCAAATATTGCTGCTCTGCTTGTTTCTGTGTGCGCGCTAATGTTTCATGTCTATTAATATTGTTTGTTGTTGTTGTTGCTGTTGCTGCTGCTTTTGTTGTTATTATTAGGCGGCCGCCTTCAGCTGCTGCTGCTGCTGCTGCTGCTGCTGCTGCTGCTACTGCTAATGCTAATGCTACTGCTGTTGACTTTTGTGCAACACACGCACACACACACACGGCCGGCCGGCGGTGGCCTCATTGCTGTCATGCAGCATTTCTAAGCGCCACAGCGTTGCCAAGTTTCAATTACAGGCACATGTTCGAACCTCTGAAGTTTGGCAACGTTGCGCGCCAGCGCCCATACACTTGTGCGACTGCGGTAACATGAACGCCGACGCCGACGCCAACGCCAACGCCGACATCGACTTCGGCCGTTGCTGTTTATAACAACATAAATAAATAAAAGGCAAAATGGTAAAAGCAAACAACAAAAGGCAACAGCAAGAAGCAGAATAGACGCGCTGACGACGTTGCCGTTGCTCACTAAGCCCGCTTTAAAAGGCAACAGCAAAAAATGAAGAAGGCGAAGCAGCAGCAGTAGCAGCAGCAGCAGCAAAAGAAGAAGGCGAACAAGAACAAGAACAACACAAGTCCATACAAACATACATGTATGCGCGTGTATGTTTGCTTGTGTGTGTTCGTTTGCATGCATGGTCGTTCATACACGTTGTGTTTGCATGACACTCTCTTTCAGTCGCAATCATTCAGTTTTGTGTGTGTGTTTTTTTTGTTTCTCAGTTTGAGAAGAGACTTTAGCGAATAATGACGACGCCCAATTTGTATGACGAAAAGGAGGTAATGGAGGAGTTCATTAGCTGTTATCGCCACTTTACGGCCCTCTGGGATAACGGCTCAATGGACTATCTATCGAAAAAGAAAAAGGAGCCCGGCTATCAGGAGCTATTAAAGATATTGAAACGCGTGAATCGTGACGCAAGCGTGCAGGATGTCAAGCGTAAGATAAACTCGTTACGCTGTTGTTATCGCAGGGAGATTAAGAAGATACGCATGTCATATAATACGTATGAGCCGCGTCTGTGGTGGTTTCATATGATGGACTTTCTGAAGCCGGTGCTCAATTTGAGCGAGGTGGCAACGCCATCGTCGCGCATCAAACATGAGAGTCAAAGTCTGTACGACAGTCTCGACGAGGCGAGCATGCATGTAAGTATGATAGACGGAGATAGAATGAAAGGGCGAGAGCGAGTGAGACTGTGTGTATGTGTTTGTTGGTTTGAGTTGCTTGTCGTACGACCGCGTTGGACGACGACAGTTCATATATTGCTCGCCATGATGTCGCATCACGTGCGCAACACAAACTTCTGGCAGGAGTTCTTCCGTCTCTATCGCTCCATGCCAGAACTTTGGCTCGCCAATTCGAAAGACTATCGAAATCGCAAACTAAAAGCCCAATCGTACGATCGTCTTCTCACGCATCTACGTCAATCGGATCCCAATTCCAATATCCATATGCTCAAGCGTAAAATCAACAATCTACGCACTTCATATCGCCGGGAATTGCGCAAGGTGCTCGAAAGTAAATCCCTTCCCCATGGCGATGAATATGTGCCCTCGCTGTGGTATTTCAATGAGCTTGACTTCCTCTACGAGGAGGAAACGGGCGAAGCACAAACTTTGCTCGCTCCCGAACCTGAATATCTCAAGAAGCACATTTCGGATGCCGAGGATATTGTGGAGGTGACCATGGAGACAGCAGCTGCTGTGCATGACGAGGCTGTGAGTGTGTGCGATTTATAGTCTTCTTACAGGGTATCCACCTAGCCGTTATCACAGCGATCGATTGTACATTTAAAGCTTTTGTATGAACAACTTCTTTAATTCTCAACTTATCTCTTTCAAACTCCCAGCTTGGGCTACTATATCCTATATTCTTTCATGGGAACAATCGGTTGAAAATTTAATTTTTGTACGAAAAACTTTTAAGTTTCTTTCTTGAAAAGCTTACAGTAATTGGAAAGTGTATGCAATGTTCGACGTCTAGGTTAGGAAATTGTTATCTCTATCTCTATGTTATGGAAACTTTAGCAAACTTTGTTGATAAACAAACGTAACAAATTAACGTTAATTCATCATATTTTTTTCCCCCCAACGAAATTTCTATTGAAACAGGATGAGGATATATTTGCGGAGCCTTTTCAACCCGAGGAGGATATGCTAGTCATCGAGGGGGTGGGCGATGGTGATGCCGATGGCGATGGTGAGGGTGATGGTGAGGGGGAGGGGGAAGGCGATGCTGAAGGCGTCGCTGATGTTGAGCTGGATGAGGGGGGCATAGAAGCGGTGGCAGAGGCAGAGGCTGAGCATGAAACGCTGCTAAAAACTGTATTAAAAATGGGAAACAAATATCAGACGCATGCCAATAACAACAATAACAGCAACAACAACAACAACAGCAGCAGTAGCAGCAACAACCAGCGTGCACATTCACGTTCACATTCACATTCGCATCCGCATTCGCATCCTTACGGCACAAACCAAACATCACAGTCCCAATTGCAGTCGCGTCGCAGCGGCGCCACTGTTGCCGTCGGCGGCGTTTCATTTTCATCACAAACGTTGCGTCGACGCCGACGCAGCAGCTATGCCGACGCTAGCGGCGGCATGGTGGACTATGAGGAAAGCAGCGGCATGGCAGCGACGTCAGCGGCAACAGTGGCGAGCAAGAAGCGCCGCCAGATGATTGACCAGATGGTCAGCCGCAGCGTCGAGCATGCGGAGAACGAATGCGATTTGATTGGCAAACGGATGGCGGCTCATTTCCGTAACATGCGTCCCGATCAACGGCTCTTCGCGGAGCGCATCATCAGTGAGGTGCTCGTCTATGGACGCATGAATCGTCTATCATTGGATGCACGTTTTCTGCTCAATGGCGGTGGCAACAACAAGAGCAATAATAACAACAACAATAACAACAATAACAGCAACAACGATGATGATGTCTATGTCAGGGATGATGTCAAATAATAACACACTCCCCTCCCTTTCTATCCCTTGAGCTTCTAAGCCAGAGCAAATGACCAAAGGAACAGCATTACAGTAGTAAGAACGTGGAGTAAGTGATGAAGGGGGAGGGGGAAAGGGGAGTAGTATGTACAGTGTGTTGGGCTGTGGTTGGGGGGGGGGTGTACGTTGTGATACTAGCTTTTGCCATAAAACGCCAATTAGAGCGGTGACGATGGCAACGACAGAAATAAAAGCAAAAGCAATTGGCGAGTAATAGCTGGCGACAAAAGTGTCGCTAACGTTTTCGCTAGCACTTGCAAATGCAACAACTGAATTATGCTTTTGTCACCACAAAGTTAATGTACATTTTTATAAATTTTAACACATTTGCTGACATTAATAAGAAAATGTGATTTATATTTTTATTAAATCAATGAAAAATATATGTAAGAATATAAATTTACAAAAACTTTGTAGTGCAAATAGTTTATAAATGTAAATAGTTTATAAAAAAAATAAGAAGAATAATTTAGTTTTTTGACGCCATTTTGCTCTAGAATTGTGCAGTGAGAAAATATTTGTTTAACATAGAAAATAATGTAAGCTAAATGTGACAAATAAACATGAAAACAATAATAAACAATTTATTTTTATTTATTTAAACACATGATTATATGTTATATATTATTTTAATTTTACAGAAAATTATGTAAACTATGTAATAATAAAAATTTAAGATTTTTCCTTTGTAGATTTTCATTATTTTCATAATTTTTCTGAGTTGCAGTGTTGTGAAAATGTGGTTGACATTTTTGTCGCCGGCCTTTAAGTTGCAGCTTTGAGCAGAAAAAAAAATGAAAGAACCGTATAGTTCGCGAACCGGTTTTTATTCATTTTAGATTTCTACCATGCTTGCCCTGCCTTCCTCCCCCTTTCCCCTCTCGAATGCTCTCTTTCACACTGCCTCTGACTGTCTCATGCTCTCCCGCTCTCTTGCTCTATCTCTACCATCCTTTAGCTGCTTTGTCACAACCGCACTGGCAACAACAACCACCGACTTAAGCATATCGCGTTCTTGTTTTTGTTCTCCTTGCTGTTATTGTTGTTGCTGTTATTCTTCTTGTTCTTGTTCCATGGCACAGTCTCTCAGACTGTTCGCTCTGCCTCTCATTCCACGCTGTGCAAGAAATTTAGCTCGCTTTTTATCTGCTTCTGCTTATTCTTGTTGTTGTTGCTGCTGCTGCTTTTGTTTCTCATTTCGTTTCTTTGCTTTAGTAACTTTAATTTGCTGCCATTGCCGTTGGGGTCCGTTATGCCGAGACCAATGTATGTATGTATGTGAGTGTGAGTGTGTGTGTGTGTGTGTATAGGGCAGCTGCCTTGGGATTGGGATAGTCATCTGAATCTGAGTCAGCTTGAGCTTAAGGCTTACACTCGCTAGACAACATGTTGTACTAAAATAACTGTCTGTCTTAGTTAACAACAACAACAACAATTACTGCTACTACTACAGCGACAACAACATTAACTACAACATCAAGCCTCTTGCTTTGTCTTTTCTTTTCTTCTCTTCTATTCTCTGCCTTTGAAACAGGCGCTTGAAAGGAGTGTCCACTGTTTGCACAAAGCCATTTTCAGTCTTGGAAAGTTCCCAAATGAATCGATTAAGCATTAACTTAATTAAACTGTAATTACTTCCTATCATGTTATCGATATACATACATACATACATAGCTCTGTATATTTGTATATGATTTTAAACTATTTTCAACATTTTCCGACCTTATTTATATGTATGTATGTGTATTACAATTTACAACAGAGTTCGCTCTTGCGTTCCTAAATATCAATAGATTATCGATAACATGATCATAGAATAAGTGCAGTGCTATTTATTATTAACAATTTCATAGTACTATTGTAGTGCTTTCTATCGAATATAAAGACAAATTTGTTAATCAATGTGCAAATATAATCTGATTATCGATACAAAAAAATATACACACTTCAACGTACATATGTACATACATCGATTTGTTATCAATTCCAATTAATTGGCCAGTTTGCAATCAACAATTAATATGTTATCGATAACTATGGCATTTCGATCACCAAGTAAAATTTATCAGTTTATGTTTTAAAATCAAACGATCAATCAATCGGTAGCAATGCGATTTATAAAATTTAAATGTTAAGTGATCGATCGATCAATCATACAGAAAATTGTGTGAATTCATGTATAAAATATCGATTTCTTATCGATAACAAACCATTCCAATCGTTGTCTACCCTTTACCATCCCCACCCGCAATTACTTCACTGTTATTTGACATTCTTTGTTTGTTTCCTTGCTCGCTTTTGTAGTGTCTTATTGTTATTTAGGCACTTTCCTTATTCTTTTACATGTATATGTATGTACATACATATGTACATGTATGTGTATACACATATATGTATATAAATACATATGTATGCATAAATAAAAGTTTTATGTCTTTCATTTGCCACCTTCTCTGCTTCTCTTGTTGTTGTTCTTCTTGTTTGGCATTAGCAATTCTCTTTCTGACTTTTTCGCCATACGCTGTTCTTACTGTTGTTGTTGTTATTTTGTTGTTGTCATGGTCTTTAATTTTCCTTTGCTTGCTTATTTTTACTGTTGCGGCTTTGCCAGTCGTCGTTCGACTTTGTCCCCTTGTCGCAACCCCTTCCCCTACCCACCCCTTCATCGGTTTCTTCTCGGTCTCGTTCCCCTTCCCCTTCCCTTTGCCAACACTCCACAAACATCGCAGCAGCAGCAGGTCATTAAAATAACTTTGTTGCCCTGTCCTTCCTGTGTTCATTTCGCCTTGCTCTGCATTTTTATTGCCGTTGTTCGCGTCTCCGTCTTTCCATCGTCTTCGCCCTTCACTCAAATGATTCTTTGACGTCGTTGTTGCGTTGTTGTTTTTTTTTTTGCATATGTTGCTGTTGTTGTTGGTGGTGGTGGTGCCGGCATTTAAGCCGGCGCACAGTTTTAGGCAAATTATTGCGATGTCTTGGATTTTGCTTTGTCATACAAAGCTGCCGATGCTGTTCCCCTGGCTTCCCCTCCTGGTCTATTCCTTCTTCAGCACAGGCCGCAATCAACCACAATCAGCCGGCCCAGCGCTGAGTGTAAGCATGTGAATGTACGTGTGTGTGTGAGTGTGTTACTGTCGCAGGAGGGAGGGGTACATGGCACAAAATGAAAATGGCAAAACAAGGTCAAGTGTAGGGAGCAAAGTTTGTTTGAGTGCACACACACACACACACACACACAAACACACAAACACACATAAACGCACGCAAATACAAACTATAAATAAAAAACGAAAGCTCACATTTCGCATAACTTTTTCATTAAGCTCAGTTGTTGTTGCATTTGTTTAAACAAAAATTGTCAGCCCGCTAACGTCAACATCGACATCGACGTCGGCCGCGCTGTCCGCGACTGAGTCACGCTCAACAGGCGGCGGCAGCGGCGACGTCCGCGTCACATTTTGAGGTTAACTTTTTGTCATATTGACGACGAAATAATTTGCACAAAGGTGTGAAGTTTTTGGAGAGCTGAACTTGACGTATAGCAAAACAGGCCCAACCAGGCCGACGTCGACGACACCTGTGGATACGAATGCGAGTGAAACAAGTACAAAAAAAAACAAACAAAAAAAAGAAATGAATTGAGCAAAAAATAAAATAAAAATAAAATCGACAACAAGCAACCAAAACAACCCTCAGCATGGATTTGCTGCCAATTGACACGCCGTAGTAGAGTGCGGGAGGGGGGTGGTAGAGCAATAGTTCTCTCCACTCTCACGCTCTCTTCCCACACGCTATAAGAGCACACGTGTGACGTACAATATGCGTGCCCGAAAAAGCATGGAATCAAAACGGCAGCTGAAAGTGTAACTAAAATTTGTATGTATGTGTGTATGTGCATATGTATGTATGTATATATGAATGTACATTCACACAAAAGCCAAAGCTACATTTGCACAAACGCAACTACAAATATATACATACATACATACATACATACAAACTTACATACATATGTATATTAATACATACATATGTACGTACGCATGTGAGATGTACATTTGTACACAAATTATATATCAACGCGCATACACACACGCACATACATACATACATACATACATAAAAGCTACAACGTCGCAAAACGAAAAAGAAACCTAAATAAAAAATTAAATGGAAATTTCTGATATAAAACACACACACAAACTGAGACACATACAAACATTGCCAGTCAGCCAAACGTGAACATAGCGCACAAGCAGCAAGAAGTTTGGCAACGTCGCATTTGCTCAGGCAGCATAACAAAGCACAGCGCTGCTGCTGCGCTGCCAGCGGCAAAACGTAACGAGGCGGCGGCAACTTCGTCGCACAGTGGTCAATGCTCGTTATTTATAACAATAATCATTTGTACAACAATAGTGCAATTATATGAATACATTAATGTAATTAAAACAATTACATTTTTTTCTAACAAAAAAATTTTTCATTTGTTAGATATACTTATTTATTTGAGTTTATATTGAATTGGGGTCCCACTGTACGCCTGCAGACTCACAAACAAATAACAAGCAAGTATGACGGTCGTCGCGACCGACGCGTCGTCGCAACGAAAAGCGCGTCAGAGAGCGCAATGTAGTTTTTGCGCAGCGCACACAGCAACAGCAGCAGCAAAAACAACAACACTCACACAGAGGGCAAGAATGAGACAGACTGAGGGAGCGAGAAGAAAAACAGAAACAGTAACAAAAAGGAGATACCCAGTGGTGAATGGGCTGCGTCAGCAGGAATCAATGATATTCAGCTTGTTTCTTAGAAAAATAAAGGGCAATGATAATTATCTCAAAAATAATCTAATAAGAAAAACTATCCATGTATAAATAGCATATGGCACAGCTATCAATGGTTTATTAACACATGAGAGCATGTATAACACTCGTGATTGGCAAGAAAATATACGCAAGAAAAGCGTAATTGTTTACCAAACGTAAACAATTAATGAGTATTTGATAATGAATGTGTTAAATTTTTACGAATTCTATTTGAATTTTCTCACAATTTGTCATCGCAATTGGAATTTGACTTTAAAGAGCAATTGAATACACATACATAAATACATTCATACAACACACACATACTTTGTACATACGTATGCATATAAATTTAATTCAGCACACACACTCTACACACACACACTAGCCAGCTGAGCACAACAAAGTGTAAAATGCGCCAGTGGGTGGGTGGCTCTCAGCACTCGGCAGAAAAAAAAATCAAAAGAAAATAAAAAAAAACATTTTTTGCTACAATTTGACACACAAAGCAGCTGTCTGCACACACACACACATACACTTGGATAGATTGCTTATATATCACACGCTGTGTTGCCATAGATACATACATACGTATATAAATATATATGTATATGTATGCATGTATATATAAATGTATGTATATACCATTGTATGTATGCACGTAAGCAACGGATACATAAGTATCTCCAGCAGCGGGTTGAAGGGAGTGTCAGGCGGCGGTTGTTATCTACTGCGCATTGTCTTGGTGTTGTTTGCGTAGTTGTCTGTCTGCGTGTGTGTGCATGTGTGTGTGTGTGTGTGTGTATAGAAGAAGATGAAGCAGCAGTGGCAGAGGAAGAGACACCGCTGGCAGCAGCAGCAGAATACCGAATAACTAGCGCAGACGCTTGTAGTCATGGTAGCGGGCGGGCGGGTGGTTGTTCGCTCGGTCGGTCGGTCGAAGAGCCGAGCCATGCACACAAATCAACATGACACGACCAACGGCAACAACAATAACAACAACAACTAAAAAACCGGCACATTCAACTTCAACGCACACAGACGCAGACAGTGACAGACACACACACACAGACACACACAGGCAGACAGACAGAAAGACTGCCACTCACACGCAAAAGAGGCAGAGAGACAAAACGACAGCCGAACGGCCAGAGCGACTGACTGATGAGTGCGCCGCAGTTTGCTAGCGTGCCAAACAGAGAGAGAGAGAGAGAGAGAGAGCGAGAGAGTGCGAGAGCAAGATGGTGCATAACGATGAGCGCAAAGGGGAGCGCGTTAGTAAGAACGTGTTGATGTTGCCGGCGGGTTTTAGTGGAGAAGGGGGAGTGCTATGCGAACGAACGCGTCAGGCAGCCGAAATAAATAAAGCAAAAGGCTGGCAGGCAACAGCAAAAGCAAGAACAACAACAACGACAAAAAGCAACGCAAAACGAGAAAACGCAAAAATAAAAATAACAAGAATATGTAATAATAAAAAAGCAAAATAAAATGAAAGCAAACGAAACAAGCGAACAAATGTAGGAATGAGAGCGGCCTGCAAATTTTTATGCACACATGTGTAGCTATATTTATGTGTGTTTGTATGTACGTTTGTATGTGTGTATGCTTGTATGCATGAATGTGCCGTGTGCTTTGCGGCGACAGTGGGGGCGTTGGGCATGCTCTTTGCCAGGGCAGCGACTGCAGCTTAGACAGCAATTGGCTCCACGCCCGCAGACGGAGTTAAAGTTTGCCCCATCCGTCTGTCCATATGTCCAGATGCCATGCAAATCGATGGGCTAAAGCCATCCAAGGCAAATGCTGAATGGATTGGGAGAGGACTACGCTCCAAAAAAGGGTTGCATTAATGCAAACAAATACATTTACACACATGTGAAAGTATAAGGCAACATATAAAACTCTGACCAATATGCATACATATGTACATATGTGTGTGTGTTTTGCATGCGTGCTCATAAAGTGCATTTGTATGTATGTATGTATGTACATATGTATGTGTATGTGTAGGTGTGGATGTGTAGGGTTTTTAAAATTGATTTAAGAATTTGTCTAGTCTTATACAAAGTATGCTTCTATGCACTTATACATTTACGTATTTACATATGTGTAAAGTCTTATTGATTGATCGATAATTGACTGTCAAATATCTATCGATTATCAATTCACTTACAATTTATTGCGCTTCACGTCAGAAATGTGCAAAAATGTTTGTGTATTTGTTTCGTTAATGTGATTGCGGTTAAATGACTAATACACAGTTTATCTAAGTTAATTAAATATCATACAAAATTTAAAGAAACTGATTATTCTGATCAATTTGATACATACTGTACATATAACAGTTTTTTTTAAATGCTTTCATTAAGTAACTAAACTGAACTAGTAAAGTTCAGCGATACTTTGAACTTGAATATATCAGTAATATAACAAATTGACAGAGTAAATAACATTCAATAATTGTAAGCAAATTTGTTTAGATGTTAACAATTTAAAGTGTGATGCGGACAGCGAAAAAAAACCACGCAAAGCAAATAGCATAATACTATACCCTGTAAAAGGGGATATTTGAGCATGGTGCAAAGGAAGATGAGGAAAAAAGCGTGACAGACACTGAAATCTATTTGAATACAGTACAAATTAATACATACATATGTATGTATGCACATCTTTTTGTCGAAATACTTTTCTATAGGGTATCATATAGTCGCCTGGAATAGTTTTAGGAAGATACCACACCCAATTCGAATAGCTTGTATGTATGCATGTACACACATTATGTATGTATGTACATATATGTATATACATATGTACATATGTACGTACATATGAATCTGATGTATTTTGTTAGTTAATCAGAGTCAGCTGTTAGTTACGCTTATATCATTGCTAATCACTCTCTAATTAACTAGAATATATACTTGCGGCATTTCGCAAGCCTGCATACCGATTGTGTAATCTGCTATTTTGATATTGTATAATATGTTGTGATATTTGGAAGCCCTTCAAAAGTTCGGGCGTGGAAGAGGGAGAAACCTTCGGGCGTAACCCCAGCAAATGCTCGACATTGACCGATATCGATTGATTTCGAGGCCCATTGCGTGGTATTTGAACAGTTGGGCGATGCGTTTCCCCTTAACTAAAGCTGCCCCCTTTTAATATGTATGTACATACACACATACCTACATATGTATGTACATACATAGATACATATACATATGTATGTATATGTATGCATGTATCTGTGTTTGTTTATATAGCGTTTATTTGTTCTATCTGAGTACCTTCAACCTGGACTTTATTTTGCTGCTGTGCTTTTTCATTTCTCGCTTTGTTGCTAATTTCTGTTTTGTTAATATGTTTTATTGAGGTTTTTTATTATCGGCAGATCGCGCACGCTGTGCTTATCACAACACGTCTGCGTCCGCACCTCCGCGGTCCAAACATTCAACATCACCTGCCCCCCTCCCAAAACCAATGCTAACACATGGCCAGCAACTCACCACGATTGATATGCCATGGGCGGCCCGACACACCTCGCGCATAGTACAGGAACTGTGATTCCACGGGCTTTTGTTCATTACAAGTGACAGAAAGAACGACGGTATTAGCGACAGAAAGAACGACAGAACGAACGCAAGAACAAACAAACGAACGATCGTTGCCAGTAGTCGTTGTCGCAATTCACAGTTAAGTCAGTTGTCATAAGTGTATATATAAATATATGTATGTATATACATATACATACATATATATGTATGTATGCATTTGTGTATGTGTGTGTGTGTGTAGAAAGAAAGAAGAAAACAAAAGCAAACCTGAATTTATGGCTGCGGCTGGTGGGTGACATTGCGGAGAAGGCAAAGTGAAATGGCAAACATTGACTGAGAATGGCCAGATAAAGTGCGAGTGAGATAACAATAAGTCATTGCGAAGCCGAATAAGCGCAAAAGTAGCGCAACTTGTGGTTACAACAACAAACAGAATGGGAACAGCAATAACAATAACAACAAGCAGCAGTTGGAGCAGTGAACGGGGAGCGGAGTTCGGGGAGCGAAGTGTTGAGCACGGAGTGCACTGAGCGGAGTGCAAAAAGTGTTGTGTGTAGAGAGTGATGTGCAGAGAGCAAGCAGCAATTCGAGCGCGTTTGCCGGTTATGCGCGCGTAATCGACGCCAATGTTGGCGGCTTCATCATCATTATCATCATCATCAGCAACTGTTTCCCTGCTAGCGCGCGCGCTCTTTCAATTACACACACACACATATACATGCATACATACATATGTATGTACATATGGATGTCTGTATATATGGATGTATGCACGGCTGTACAGTCAACTGCTTTACCCCCGCACTGCTTGACCGTTTTGCGATCATGTTTTGTCCCCCACCGCGACGCGTCTTGTATTACGTGTTGGCTTTTTGCATGTTGTTGTCATCGTCGTCGTCGTCGTCGTCGTCGCCGTTGTTGTTGTTGTCTTGACTTTATTTGTGCATGGCTTGTTCGCTGCTATTTGTTATTGTGGCTCTTGTTGTTAAAGCCAACTCAATCAAGTCAGCGTCCCCTTTGCAACGCCAGCGGCCACTGGCACCCAGCAACAGGGCCCAGCTAACTTGATGATCGCCTCGAAACCGGTTTTCACTTACTGTCTTGCATATTTTTAGCAACAAGTTGAAACTCGCACTGAAATGGCGGCAGAAGAAGAGATACATGTACATACATACATACATATGTACATATGTACATACATGTGTGTGTGTGTGTGTGTGCTAGAGATCGGACAAAGAGGCGGCGGCATTCGCTTGTAACAAAATTGTTTTTATGCTTTGGCAAACGATCCGCGCCAAAAGCACCGCATATTGTCCCCCCACCGCGCCATTCCCCTTTCCCCGTCGGTTTTTGGGGCAACGAGCGAAGCGACAAACGACTTTCAGACTTGTCGGACAGTCGGACCGTCGGGCAGACGGAAACGACAGCGACCGCAAACATAGCCGCGTCATCGCTGCTGCCAACGTCGCTGCCAACGTCGTCGTCGCCGTCGCCGTCGCCGTCACCGTTGACGCCGCAAAACAATTGCCGGCCATTGTTGTCGTTGGGCGACCCCCACGGCCCCAACGCTGCGACGACGACGACGACCACAACGACGCTGTTTTTTCTATACTCTTACCGCACAGTTGTGCTATTAAAGCTTGTTATCGTTTTGGCAGCATCTTGTGAATATCGATAACTTGCTTAAGTGAAAAGTCGATATGATAAGTTTATGGATTTATGACATATGTATGAGCATCAATCGAAACACTTTGAAACTGCACCAAAACGATCGATAACAAATCGAATGATCTATCGAATTTGTGTTATCGATTGTAAGAACTGTAAGTTAAATATAGTAAAAAAACTGGAATACAAATTATTACATTTGCAACTTATCGATTGTCGTCATTAGATATATTATCGATAAATTCATGGAAACTTATTTATTTTTATGGCATCAGATGAAATTTTTAAAAAAATTTTAAGTCTATAATATGCACTGTTAATTGAACTATAACTGTCGATAATCGATTAATTATAATAATAATAATTTACTTAAATAATAACTGTACACCAGTTTGGAAAAAAAGGAAGAAGAAGAAGCTCAGCGCATGTTTGGAATCACGAGTAAAATTTCTAGATGTTAGCGATTTCTATTAGCACTACGATAAACAGTGAACACTGATCGATTAATTAAAAAGTTGGCAATTAAATCTTCATAAAAAAGTTAATATTATTAGCCAAATAAATATTATATAATTAATAAATTAATTAATTAATATTTGCAAGTTTTGTTATTAAAAACTATTAAATACTTAATTAATTCAATAATATTGTTAATATTAATTGTAAAAAAATAAATATTGGGATTAATAATTAAATTAATAAAAACAAATTAATTGCTATTATTATTTAATGTATTATTAAACTATTTTATATTTTAAAAATTTTATTAAAAATATTTATATTAATATTAAATGACAAATTTTAAAATTAATAATAGCTAAAATTAAAATAAATAATACTTAGCGTATATAAACGTCGGTGTGATGTGTTTTTTTTATTTATTTTTTTTTATTTGTATTTTTTTTTTGTGTATTTTTTTTTGTGTTTCTCTCGTTTCTTGTTTTCTTACAGTTTGTTACATTTGCCTTGCCATTCATATTTTGTTTATTGTTGTTACCGTCTGAGTTGCCTAATTCCCCCTCGCCTCGCCTCGCCACCCCTTCCCCCGCACCGCAGCGAGCTTTCTAGTCAGCACCCCGCATGGCCTGCCCCCGCGTGCGGCCGCAAAAAGTTGCGCCATGGGGTAAACACAATGGCACTTTGACCCTGACTTTTAATATGTGCGCTGTCGCTCGCTTGCCTCACATTCTACATTGTCGACCCCGTCTACCCGCGCCATCCGCACCGCACCCCTTTGCGGCGTCCCGAGTGCGAATGACTTGCGCCGCCATCCGTGCATGCCCCTACCCCACCTCCCATCCCTCGCCATTCCCGGTCGAATCCCATTCCACAACGCTCACGTGCTAAATTATTGTTATTATTATACCCTGTAAACCGTAAAATGTTTAAAGCGGCTATAAGTGACAGTAGACGACAGTTATGACCCTACAGAGTCTACATTTACTTATGAATTATACAACTCCATCTTGAGTCGAGTGCATTTCAGGGACGTTGAGGTCTACAACTGCTCAGTGTCTTTTCAGTCCATTTGTGTAGACATTACCTTGAAAATTGTGCTCTAAACATTTTACAACACTGTTTAGCAATGCTTTTAATTATAGAAACCCAATTCCAATGCATTTTCAATACTACTGCGCTGCTTAGAGAGTATCTGCTAGTTGAGCACTCGCACTTTTAATGCTTAAGTTGCTCCGAATTCTGTAAACACTTTCTGTTCTTTACATTTTCAAACAAAACTTGATAGAAATAGATTTTTTAACTTAATTTTAAGAAATTAACCTAGAAATACAGCGTTTTGCAACACTGATAAGTTGTAAATTACATTGTAAAGCGAAAAGCATGCCATAGTGATTTGTTGTATATCTTCAATGTGAATTATGTGAGCGAAAAGTGCCATTTCAATGCCAACTACAGGGTATCTCGCAGTTGAGCACACAGACTGCAACAGCATTTGAAGCCATAAGTTAGCCTCAACTTTGACAAACAACAAATATGGCATGAACTCTGATTTTGTTAAAGAATTAAGCTAACAAAAAATGTATGTTTAAATGTTTTACAACACTGGAAATTTAAAATAAAATTATTAAATAGTTAAAATGTTAAATTTGTAAACTATTTTGAATTTGTTATTTAATTGTATAATTGCACGTTCATACTAAATGCCTACAGGGTATCTGCTAGCTGTGTATTCTGAGAGAGAGAGAGAGAGAAAGAGAAAGAGGAGGAGAGTCGCTATTATTGTTATGAATGTGTGTGTTTGTTGTGTTGTTGCTAAACGCTAAAGTATGATTAATTGACCAGAGGTTATGCGGCGCACTTCAACACATTTGACAAGCCCCATGTTTCCCCCATGTTCTTCTACCCCTTGCCCTTGTCCTTGTAGCTCTTGCTCTTGCATGCGCTTGCCACATGTACAGTTAATTTGCCTTGGCAACGGCAGCTTGCAACTCATCCGCTTGCCACACAGTCTCCAGTTGCATCTCCAGTTGCAGCATTGCGTCTTAACTCTTATCAGTGTTTTGTGCTTGCAACAGTGGGTGTAGGGAGAGGGGGTGTGTGTGGCTGGCTTGGGGGTGTTGGGTTAAGGACAACAGCTGCGCTGATATCATCTTCAAGGAATCCGAAACCTTTTGCGAAAACAGAGCAACGTTTCCAAGGCGATTGTGTTGCGTAGGAGGAGGTGTGCTAGGGAGAGGGGGATGGGTGGGGAGTAGGGAATTGCTGAATAGAATGATGTGGCATGTGGCATGTGGCATGTGGCAATTGCGTCGCATTGCAAAAACATTAAAGGGCAACACATTTAAATTTGCATAGAAATTATAATAATAATAATAAAAATTATAATATTAATAATAATAATAATAATATAATTAATTATACGAAAAATAGTAATAATAATAATAATAATAAAGTTAACTATAAGCATAATAATAATAAATATTTAGGTATATAAAATAATAATATTAATAATATAATAAATTATAAGAAAAATAGTAATAATAATAATAATAATAAAGTTAACTATAAGAATAATAATATTAAATATTTATGTATGTAAGATATTAATTGTTTATGTAATTACTATAATTATAATTAAAGTTTAAGCGAAAATAAAATGTTTCGTTCATAATATTCTTCATAGATTTTCCATTAGATAAGTAACTTTAGACACTTTTTGGTGCATTCTGAACAATTCAAAGTTATACAAAATAGAAAATTACTTTTATTACTATATATATTATATATAAATTCAAAATAAACAATTAAAGAATAGTTTCGCCAATAAAAGTTCAATTACCGTCGCAGCCCAAAAGTATGCTACAAGAAAATGCTCGCGCTTTAGCCAAGACACAAGCCCAACAAATTCAAACAACAATTCGCATTATTCTCATTATTATTTATTGTATTAACTTGCATTTGTTTATACAACACTTAATGTTACAAGTAAAAAAAAATAAAAATAAAAAAAATGTTAATAAAACAAAGCGGGGGGAAAAAATAAGTGAAGCAAAAACTAAAATAATAAATGGCAAAAAAAACAAAAAAAATGCTGAGAATATTTTCTCAGACATTGCGAACGCCGCGCAGCTCCTTATCCGCCTGCTTGAGGGTGACAAAGTTGTTGAGCTGCTTGACCCGCAACTTGGACCAGATCATAAAGTTGTGGAGGCCCAGTATGGTGGCCGCATGCAGGGCAGCTGCCTCGGGATAGAGCACTGTGGCACAGCCCAGACCCGATGGCACATTCAGACTCGACCAGACATCGACCTGCATGTTATCGGACTTGACCGGTGGACAATTGATGACCGGATAGTTGGTGCTGCCGGAGACGACGGGACCAAGGCCATTCGAACGGCCGGCGACAGCGATAAATATGAGATTGCTCATAACCGATTCATATTCGCGGACAATGCGCAACGTCTCCTCCGGACACTTGTGGGCGGAACTGACACGCAGCTCGACATTGAGGCCAAGGGAACGACAGCTTGTGGCGATCTTCTCGCTATGCGATGTATCCGATGCGCTGCCCATGAGTATGACCACCAGATGATCCTTGCGTGGCACAATGTCCGACAGTTGCTCCGATACCCAGATGAAGTTACGCTTAACGGTATCCAAATCGGTGGAGGTTACCGATGTTAGATTGCGATAGACCTGCTTATCGACCATCAGACGCTTATCGCCGGCCGGCCAAAGGCGCCACGAGTCCGAGTCTATAATATCGGCCAGCACAATTTTACCATCGGCATCCACGCCGAACTCCACCTTCATGTCGATGAGGGCGCAGTTTTTCGTTTGCCACGCCCTCTCCAAGATCTCAAATACCAGCAGCGTCATGCGTCGCATGATGTCCACCTCATCTTGGCCTGCAAATGACCAGAAAAGTAGAAGCGTAGAAGTAGAAGATAAGTCTGCTGGATTTGGCTGTGCAGTTTCACAATTGCTTACCAATCAATAGGCCATTTAGCTCGAATTTGGCCGAAATAATTTGCTCATCGCTCCATTGGGGATCGTGATTGGCGTCGTCCTTGAAGAACGTCTCCTGTTTGGGTGGCGAGAATCTGTTGGGGAGCGCAAGGTGAGAGTTTGATTCGATTATTTGCATTGAATTCAATTCGTGTTATCGTTACTATCGATAGTCGGATTATAGTTATCGACGTCATTACTACACATGTCATAAGTGCAGGTTAAACATTTAAATACAATAAAAAAAATTAAAATAAATAATAAACAAATATATAAATAAATAAAAAAATGTATTAAAAAAATTAAAAAAATAAATAAATAAATAACTTAATATATAATAAAAAGTTTAAAATTGAATTAAAATAAAGAATTATGAGTTACAAATAAATTCACAATAACAATTAACAATAAAGATTAGATTAAAAAATTTAATTTAATTTAATCCAAATACAAAAATAAAAATATATAAATAAATTAAATATAATAAGATAAATAATAATTTAATTTAATGAAATAACAAAAATAAAAATATATAAATAAATTAAATATATTAGAAAAATAAAAACAAATTAAATAAATAATAATAAGCAATAATGTAACTACTAATTAAAAAATAATTAAAAGTAATAAATTCATGTAAAAAATGCAATTTAATTTAACAAAAAAATAGATAAATAAATAAATATATTATTAAAAATTCAACATTTAATAAAATTAATAAATAAAACAATAATTAAATTGTTTTAAAATAAAAACTTAATTATATTTGAATACAAAAATAAAAATAAATACAAACATATTAAAAAAAATAATAAAATAAATAAATAATACTCAAATAAATAATAATAAAAATATATAATAATAAAATAAATAAAATAAAATAAATAATAATAAATAAGTTAGACATAAACTAATAATTTAATGACAAAAATAAATAATATAGAATTTATGAAAAAAGAAAAAATCAAATTAAATTAAAATACAAAAAATATATAAATGAATTTAAAAATTATCAAAAAAAAAAAAAATAATAATAATATTAATTATAATAATAAAAATATAATAAATTATACATAAATTAACAAGTAAATAACGATACAAAACAATTGATTTGAAAAATAAAGTACATTAAAATACAAAAGAAAAAATATTTAAATAAATTATTATATTTAAATTTACTTATATATATTTTTTTAAATTTTTTTCAAATCAATTCTTGCTTCGTATTGTTATTTAATTGTTAATTTATGTATAACTTATTATTTTTATTTTATTATTATAAAATAAAATAAATAGATAATAATAAGCAATAAAGTAACTACAAATTAAATAATAGTACGAAAATGAATATATTAAATAACAATAAAAATATATAAAAAATAAATAAAAATAAGTTATACATAAATAAATAAGAATTAAATAATTTATTTATTTAAAAAAGGTTAAAGAATCTGCTGCGAAATTAAAGATTTAAATCTTTAATAAAGACTTGAGTGATTCAATAAAGTTGCTAAAGTTCAAAGTTCAAAGCAACTGGGAAATCTAGGGAGCTATGGAAAGCCTTGACAAACACTGTGAAACTCTCTAAACAAGCTTGGAAGCTATGATAGAGCTTAGATTACTTTACTTTAGAGTTATAAAAACAACAACGAGAATTGAATGTTCGAAATTGGAAATTCTAGAACAAATTTGAAATGAACTTGAGCACAGTGGAAAATTGATGGAAGCTCAATGGAGAGCTGTGTGTGTGTGTGTGTGTGTGTGCATCAATATTGAAAATATTGCAAATATTGGAAATGTTAAGCCAGCTATGAATTTGTTGTTGTTGTTGTTGTTGTTGCCGCGCCTCGGTGCATCGCTTATCAGGACAACGGGGCGACCGACGACCTCAATTGTGGTTGAATTTGTTTACCACAGCAGCTAGCAGTTAGCAGCTAACAGAGCAGAAGGAGGAGGAGGAGGAGGAGGAGGAGAAGTCAATTGGGAGGCGAACGAGATGGAAACTCAGCTCACTGACGTTAGCTGCATTGATAAGCCGCTTTTGTGGCGCATGCAGCGAACGTAACAGTGATAACCCCCCAAATGCGACTGACTGCTACTGACCTGTGACCCTCCGGTACGCCCACATTGCGCTTGAGAAACGAACCGGTTGCCAGGCGACGTGTAACCCATTCAATTGGTATCATCTCGCACTTGCGGGCAATGAATGCCTTCGAGCCGCAACTCTTCACATAGGCCGTTCGCACGCCTGAAAATGGTTAAGAACAAAACAGTTAATTAGCAGAGCAACAGAGCAACAAGATGGAAGGATGTTATCTTTGGCATGCCGAAGAATTTATACCCTTTCGATGCTTGCAATCTAAAGAAACCTTAACTAACTGCTTGCACCTTGAAGATTGCGAAGTTTCATGCTCAAATTACATTTCCAGCCGATCTTTCCTATAGGACTATAGGCTCCGATCTTGAGCAAATATATTCAGCATATAGATGACAATTCTAAACACATATTAAGTAAGTTTGATTCAGCTAACTTAAACATCAACCAAGTTTTCTTACTAAAAGTTGATTTCCAACCGATCTTCCCTATGACAGCTATAGGATATAGTCCTCCGATCTTGAGCAAATATATTCAGCATATAGAAGACAATAGCAACTCAACAAACTGCGAGTTTCATAGAGTTATCTCAACAAAATACAGAGTTTTTCATAGGAAACATGGATTTGCAACGGATCGTTCCTATGACAGCTATATGATATAGTAAATCGATTCGTCCGATTCGGATATATGTTCCAGCTGCAATCAAAAGACGCAGCTGTACCAAGTTTCAGTAACATAGCTTTAACCCTCAGAGACTAAATTGCCTAGAAACAGACGCACGTGAGCGTATTGTTCAGTTCAAGCATATATATATATATATATATATATGTATTCTACTCGTTCCGCTGCTGGAACTTGTTCACAACTTACCCGCCTCGTTGAGCAGCCGAAAGACTTGGCCATTTGTGGTATTCGAGATCTCAGCCTTGCCAGCCAAATCGTGAGCCTTGACGCCATCGCCGGCTGTGATGCGATCCTTGCTTAGCAACAGACAGAGACCGGGATGTTCGGGTAGATTGTACACTTGTTTCGTTTTGCCCTCGATGAGCACCTTGCCCAGCTTATAGCCCTCAACTGTAGATGGCGTTAATGAGTGATCGATTGAGCAATTTGATGGTAAAACTGCACTTACTTGATGTCGGTGTGGTTGCCATTGTTTATCTGTTGTTGGCTGTGGTTTGTTGTCGTTTGCTTTAAATTAGCTTAAATTGCGACAAGCAGTTTTCAATTTCAATTCTCACGTGTTGCGCGTTACGCTTTGTGCTCAATATTCGTCAATTAATTTTCAACTCGTCGTCGTCCGCATCGAAGTCAAGCTCCACGCCAACTGTGTGACAGCAAACGCACTGCGAGCGACTTTATGGGCTGCTTTATGTTTGTGTTCGACTTGCTTATCTCATATATACACACACACACACACATGCACGCATACTCAAGCCTTCGCACAGCGACAAAAACGTGTGTAGGTAGGCATAGGGCGTCGATTGCCTACAGTGAGCGCACGAGAGAGAACGAGATCGAGAGAGCGCACAGGCAAAACGTACCATGCAGTGTTGTCATTTTAACAAATTTATAGCTAGATTGTAAAAGCTAGAAAGCTACATATTGCAAAATTCAATAAAGTTTCTTACAAGCAAATTAATATAATAAATAAAACATTAAAATTAAAAATTTTTTAATTTATTTATTATAAGTTTTTAAAGCTAATTGTAGAGCTGTTTTGCATGCTTGATTAGCTTTAAGCTAGTTCTAGCTACTTTTCACCATAGCTCTTGACATTCAGCCAACACTGATAAAATGACTTTGAACAGCTTTAGAGCAAAAGCATGTCATAATAAAGAGGTTGTTCATACAAAGTAGCACTCTCTTCTTCGGCACGAAAATGTTTCACAACCCGGAGGAATATGGAAGATAAAGTAGGACCCGCATGAACGCGTCGATCTCAGAAACTCGAAAAGTTGGAGACACCAAATTTGGATAAATGGTTATATATATATAAATATATATATAGTGATAAATGGTTATAGAGTATGCAGCGTTCACCTTGATATACATACATATATTTACTATCATTTTCAACACTTGGAAGTCTTTGAGATTGAGTTTCCTCATTATGTAAACACTTTCATATTACAATTTATTTTCATTTATTGCGTCCGGCAGTTGCAATATGATGTCTGTCGCAGAGATCAAAACAGATTATGTGCGCGTCATCATTTTACATTTTGCCTGGCACCACACACGCACACACACACACACACGTATGTAGTAAATATAAACAAAAATATTTTTGTTTTTTTTTAGTGCCCGACGACAAAACTACACGTTTTCCGCATAAAAGGAAAGGGGAAAGGGCGAATTGGTTGCCAAGTGCCGGCAAGCGGATAGACAACTAAATTATTGAACAAGTTAGGAGATATGTAGCAATGCTTGTTATCATTCGCATGAATGACTAATTTAATCATATACAATATGTTTTTGAATCACGCGCCAAGCTACTATAGCACTTAGCAAGGATAACAACCATTTGGCCATGACAGACTTGATAGGAAGTTATCGATATCTCTATGTACGTCAAGTCAGTGCCCTACTGTAGCTGTGACAATTACATTTCGTTGAGTGAGTAAATGTTAAGTTAGCAGTTCGTCAAGTGAATAACATATGTTAAATGTAACTTTTAAGAGTGCATAACGAGCATAACATTTGCATTGCTGCTAAGAACGCAGTCGCTGTTAAGTATAAATATAGTTAAAAATTGTTGTTGTTTTTTGTTGCCGCCGCAGAGCAAGCACGTCGGTAACGGAAATTCTTGTCAACATTTTTCGCGCTCTACGTTTTAACGGCGCCCGGTCGTCGTCGCCGTTGCTGCCCGAAGAACATCGTCAAGCGCAGCGGCGTCGCATCAAGCAAAAACGTAATCCCTTTTATTATTAAGGAATCAAATGAAAAAAAAAACTAAATAAATAAAAATGAAAATAGAAAAACTAATATTAAGCAAAAGAAAAATGCTGCATGCTTTTCAGTTGAACTAAAATTTGATGCGTCGTCGTCAAGCTTGGCTCGCGCGCTTTGTTCTTGTTGTCTGTCAATTGTATTATATTAAAATTACTTTATTTAATTCTGAGTGTATTTATCTGTGTGTGTTGTGCTTGTTGTTTGCGTGCTGTCCCAGACGCCGACGCTGACGTCGATGTCGACGTTGACATCGCGCTGAGCGCAGCATAAATAAACTGCCGCGAATACAATAACAACAGCAATATAAACGGCGCATGCAAAACAGAAAGAAAATAACATAATGAAATACAAAATCAAACACACCCACCCATACACCCACACACACATAC
The DNA here is from genome assembly GCA_035042075.1 of Drosophila macrospina. Lineage (NCBI taxonomy): Eukaryota > Metazoa > Arthropoda > Insecta > Diptera > Drosophilidae > Drosophila > Drosophila macrospina. The sequence goes on from JAWNLW010000340.1 coordinate 981,383, forward strand.
GAAAGAAAACAAAAAGCAGAGCAATTTTAATTGTTAAATATTTTTTTCTCGTGTCGTTTTGAATTATGTTTTTTTTTATTTGTTGTGTTTGTTATCCTTAGCGTAAACGCTCTCTCTCCCAGTCTCTCTCATTTCGCGTGTGTTTGCGTGTGCGTGTGTATGTGTCAATGCCTTTTTGTTGCTGTTGCTTTGCCCACCAGTGCAACCCCTGCGTTGTTGTTGTTGCTTGCTCTCAAATGCGTTTTGCAGAGCGACGCTAAATTTTCGGTTTACAGTTATCCCGGCATGTTTGTATGTGTGTATGTATGTGTGTGTGGTATATACATACATACAAGTATATGTAAGACGCGTGAGCAGCATACACAAATATGATTTTTAAGTTCTGAAACAGATAGCAGATAGAATGGTGTATTGGCGTGGGGAGGCGGGTCATCGCCCAGCCGGCGTCGAGAAGGCGCAAACAAATTCACACAATGCTCATCAATTGTACAACATAGCAGCTGCCTCGCCATGTAAATATGCAAGTGCTCTTCCTCTTCTAGCCCTTCTTCACCCTGGTTCTCTTATGTCCATCATTCGTATGCGAAGCGTTCTAGGTCGGTTTTCTAGCTCTTCTTTCATTTTCAATTTACAAGAAAAAAAAAATTTCACACATTGCATACTTTTTGGGGCGCACATAAAGTTCTTTGACAGCAAACGGCCACGCCTACCACACCGGAAGTGGGCGGGCTAATAATATGTTATAGATAACGTTATACTTGACATACCTCATTAATAATAGTTGGTATACTCTACTAAAATATGCTTTACAGCACTCAGTTAGGGTATTTATTTCAGTATAATTTATAAATTGTTAATTTGTTTAAGTAATTTGTTAATTATTTAGTAATTTATATTTATTAACATGCTTATTTTCCCAACATTCACAATTGCAATAATGTGTAAGCATTAATTAAAATTAATTTCTCTCAGAATTTAGAATCCTTAATATCAATCGATGACAAATTTATTAACTTTCCGAAATGTTAATCATTTTGATTTGATAACTATTGGAAATGACTTATCGATAATAATGCAATAAAACAAAAGTGTACATGGCAACAATTTACTAATTTTTTATGTTTTGTTTAGTGTTGCAGTAATATTGATCTATCGTTACGTAATATCGCGCAATCAACACAGTCATTAATATTTATGATCAGCTGTTAATCAAAGCAAGCAGAGCTCAAAAGCAAGCCCTCAATATGTTGAATGGCATCATAAAGTCGATTGTCACGCTGTCATTAAGGGTATTCCAATTAATAGAATGCTCTATTATGTCGCCCTCATAAAATGTGTGTGTATGTGTATTACATGGCATTTTTCTTCTTTATTTTCTTTTGGGCTGGCAATTTAAATTGATTTTTCTGTTGTTGTTGTTCTTGTTGTTGTTGTATGCTGCATGAGTTGTACTTGTTGTTGTAGTCGCCGAATAATCATGGCACTGCAGCAGGGCAAAATATTCGCCGCAAATTGCACGCAAACAAACCCCTCCCCGCCCCTAACTACTATGTCGCCATATTGTGCATATGCACTCACTGCTTCTCACAGAGAGAGAGAGAGAGAGAGCGGAAGAGAGACAGTGCTGCCCACATAAATATGACAACAAACAGAACACTGCTTGCAGGAGGTTGTAACGGTGAACTGCAACATATCATTAAACTTTGTTTTGGTTTTTGTTTTGTTTTCAACTATTTTGTTTTGGCTTCGTTGCAGCTGAAATTAGAAAAAGATTTAAAATATTTCAATAAAATAAACACAAGAAGACTGCACCGTTCTGCCTTAAGTGTCGCCGCCAGCAACATTAACATCAACCCGCAATTGTAACCGCAACCGCAACAGCAGCGGCAGTGTAAGAGGAAGAGCGTTAAAGAAGCAAAAGAACGCAAAAGCAAAGCAAAAGGAAGGAAAGCTAAGAAATCATATAGGAAATAGTAGAACAAAAAGAAAGCAATCAACACAATGAGCTCGTACATCGAACTGTTGGGACTGTTTGTGCTGCTGATGTTGCCCTTTTTGTACGAGACGAATCACATCTTTCGCTATTATTTCAAATTTCTCATCTATTATGGCATCGTATCGTTCAACGCGATCATCTTAATACCGGCATTTCTCACACGGCCCTGTGATGTGCGCAATTTACTGTGAGTATCCTAAACAATTAACAAAATAAAATAATATAAAAAAAAAGAAAAAGTAAAATAAAAATCAAGTGCCATAAACATAACAATAAAGCAATCATAAATTGAACCCCACTCGAAATGAGTCAAAACAATTCATAAACTTCATTGTTATTGTACTAGACCGCGACTTATCTACACCCTCTATTAGCCATAATAATGTTTGCACGTACTCTCAAGGTATTTGCCGGTCGGTGTTTATATTTTTAGCGCATTTTATTTTGTTTTTGTTTTTTTTTTTTTATAAGTATTTGAGAAATCGATAGGACCCCTCAGTTCGTTTTATGATGGTTCTGCTTTGTTTGCCAGCAATGTCGCTGTTGTTAGCCACGTTAAATTCCATAAGTTGATTGTAAACGCAACAACTCAAGTGCAGTGTGTAGCCTCCATATTTGACTAACTTTGATTGCTTATCAACTTGAAGTCTATCAACTTATTACTCTTGATTACGCTAGTCTAAATTAACCTTTAGTCTGAGTCGTGTGAGTGAATGGCGAATTATGACCAAAATGGAACTTTCCCCACTATTTATAGATATGCAGTCTTGAATGAAAGACCGTCAGCAATGAGTTGGGCTAAACCCATAAGTGTGGCATAATCTGATATACTAGTTTGTTAAGGTTGAGATAGACTTCAAATTCGCTTCATTTTGTATCTTTTGAGAAGTGGATTCCCCTGTGTTAACTTGTCACTTGTTAATGCTGACCTTGTCAACTTGTTAATGGTATTCCCTTGCCAATTGCTGTACAATTCGATCAATCTTTGTTCTTTTAAGGAATAGTATCCCCTTGGCAACTTGTTAGTGATATTCCCCTGCCAAATAGTGTATAATTACTTCCATTTTAGGCAGTTAAATTGTGGTTAAGTCTGAGTTAATGTCTTTATAATTATTATATTTCTTTGGTATTCCCTTGCTGATCTATTAGTGGTATTCCTTTGCTAAATTTGATAGTCTCGTTAAGTTTTTGTCAGTCAGTTTTTAGTATTCCAGCATTAATTCCTTCCTAAAGCTGTTTAGGATTGTTAAGCTGTTTGCTTGTTAGTGGTATTCCCCTGCTCATTTTTGTAGTGCTATCAGTGTTGTCAAATTGTCGAAAGTCTTGCGAACACGTGTATAATTTGAAAAAAAAAAACTAAATTTTTTTGTATCAATATTAGTTTTTTTATCATTACTTTTAAAATTTTTTTTTTAAATTTTTTATTACTCTATTTTTTTATTTTTTAAAATTTATTATTTCTTAATTGTTATGTTATATTTATTAATATTATTATATTTAATTATTTTTATTTAATATTATTTTTTCTTTTCTATTTTATTTATTATTATTAGTATTTGTAATTTTTTTTATTATTATTTTTTTAAATTGTATAATTACTATTATTTTTATTATAATTATTTTTTTTTATTTTTTGGTATAACTTTAAAAAAAGTATTATTATTTTTTTCAGGTTTATATTTTGTTACATATGATTCATATTTATTTTTTATTTTATTTTATTTTTTACTTATATTTTTTTTATGTTATTATTATTTTTTTTTTTCATTATTTATATTTATACATTTTTTTATTTTGTCATTTTGGGATATGTATTTAATATATATACCTATATATGCGTTTACTTATACATAAACTATGAAATCATTCAGTTTAATCTTTAAAAACAAACTCGATGGATTGAAGTTCTATTATTTTTTGTTTGCTTAAACTTTTCCAAGCAATTTAAGGAGCAAGCTTCTTTTAAATTCACTTCAACTGTTGCTAAGTCTTATAATGATAATCCAACTTTATCAGTTGTAAGAGGACCTCCTCCTCATAGGCAAACATCCAGTCAATCAAGCTCAAACTGTAGTGCGATTGCTAATCAAATAAATCAATGTAATATTTACTATATTCACACGCAATAACTTCAAGGCGAATCCTCCCCGAGGGGTGTATTTTCTATAAGGTGTTACGATTCTCTACCTTTTGACGCTTCAAGCAGCGAGAAATCCCATAACCCAGTGTTGTATGCGACGCTTATTAACCTTGTGGCCTTATGGTTAGCTTAACTAACCATCAATATTAAATAGATTCAACTAAAGCCAATGGAAATTTGTAACACGTGCAAGTTGTGGGAAAGGTCTTTGTTATTGAATTGCTTACCTCTTAAGCATTCTGTTTGTTGACCGCGACTTAAATATATATACTTATATATAAACATATATATTTGCTGTAAACATTGAAGGACGCCAGGGTGGTGTAGTGGTGTAGTGGTGCAGTGGTGCTGCAGTCGTTCAGCGTATGGTGCAATTGACACGTGTCGACCCTGTTATAGTCTATGCGAGGGGCAAGCGGGTTAGAGGTGACTTTGTTTGCACTGTGTGTGCACGCTAATGCCAATTGGCCAATTGGCCAATTCGAGCCAAGGCGTTCGTGTTGTGCAGGTGCCGCATTGTGTCGCACTCTTCTTGTTGTCCCCCTAAGTTCTTCGACATTATCGGAAAAAGCGATCAAGTTTCGTGTAGCATAGGAAATTGTACTAAAGTGTGTTTATATATACGGAATGCATATGTATAAGACTTGACTCGATTAAGACCTGAGTCAATTAAGACTTGTCTAATTGTGTATGCAACAGAACGACTACAGCTAGACACTCACACAATTACTTTATTGTGCCGCAAATCGATGACAATGATTTACACTTAGTTCTTATAAGTTAGTCTCTTCTATTTTGGCTTAGCTATGTGTCTAAACATGTTTTGTAGCTGTTCTATAGATTTTCTTAAAATTGCTTAATATATGCAAAAGTTATGGCATAAATTATGTATATAGTGTAGGGCAGCAAAAGTGTGTAGAATTACTTCGTAATGCACTTGAATTTCTTATTAAATTATCTATTCAACTACGTCAAAAGTGCTCAGAGTCTGTACAACACTACTTAGCTACTCTACAACTGAATAAAGTTGATTTTAAGCCACATTTTGCAAGTTACGTTCATCAAATTTGGCTTACGTCTAGTTAAACATGTTTCTTAGCTGTTCTACAAGTTTTCTGACAATCGCATAATATATGCAATAGTTATGGCATTAATTATATATAAATTATAGTATAGGGAGTTACTTAACACTTATTAAATTATCTATTTAACTACGTCAAAAGTGCTCAGAGTCTTTATAACACTACTCAACTACTCTATAACTGTTAAGCATGTTTCTTAGCTGTTCTACAAGTTTTCTGACAATCGCATAATATATGCAATAGTTATGGCATAAATTATAGTATATGGAGTTAATTAACACTTATTAAATGATCTATTTAACTGCCTAAAGAGTGCTTAGAGCCTTTACAATACTACTTAGCTACTCTACAAATCAATAAAGTTGATTTTAAGCCCCAATTTTCAGATTAGTTTCATCAATTTCGGCTTACGTCTAGTTAAACAATGTTTCTTAGCTGTTCTAAAATTTTTCTTAAAATTGCTAAATATATGCATAAGTTATGGCATAAATTATATATAAATTATAGTGTAGGGCAGCAAAAGTTTGCTGCAATATGTGACAATAATATACAGCTTGAGTTGATTAACACTTGTCTTATTATCTATTTAACTGAGTGAAGAGTTCTCAGAGTCTTTACAACACTACTCAGCTACCCTCCAACTAAATAAAGTTGATTTTAAGCTAAAATTTTTAGATTAAGTTAATCAATTTTGGCTTACGACTAGTTAGGAATATTCCTTAGCTGTTCTGAAAATTTTCTTAAAATTGCTAAATATATGCAATAGTTATGGCATAAATTATATATAAATTATAGTATAGAAAGTTAATTAACACTTATTAAATTATCTATTCAACTACGTCAAAAGTGCTCAGAGTCCTTACAACACTACTTAGCTACTCTCCAACTGAATAAAGTTGATTTTAAGCCACAATTTTCAGATTAGATTCATCAAATTTGGCTTACGTCTAGTTAAGCATATTCCTTAGCTGTTCTACAAGTTTTCTGACAATTCTTAAATATGCATTAAAGTTATGTTATAAACTGTAAAGAAAACTATAAAATAGAGTAAAGGGAGCTCGATTAGCGTCAACTTGTTTGCTTTGTGCGTGTGCTATGAAATGTTTTTCTCTGCAAACTATTTCCGGGAGAAAGCGTTGATGTTCGGAGTGGGAAGGGGGAAGGGGGAAGGGCGGGAAACAGTAAGTTAACATGTATAGTATTTGTTTAGACATACCCATTTAATCGTTATAGTTGTAATAATAGTTCTCTCCTGCGATTTGAAGTGCATTAAGCTGAATGATTAAATCGATTGTCTGTCTTTCAGCGCTCACCTGTCCCCCCACTTGGACATCTTTAGCTATCAAACAGTCATTTCAGTGCAGTTCCCCCCTATGGGGGCTATGCCCTTTTCGAGTCTGACCATATGGCATTACTCCCCCCGCCAATCTTTCGCCCGCTTTTGGGGGGGTGCTTGCCTAACTAATTGCGAATTGCTCGCACGTGTCAGCTGCCACCATATGCTAAGGTAATCAGAGACGCCTCAACCCTGCGCCCGCTCACCTATTGCCCAATTGCGAAGGCTTCCCATATCAGATACTTGACTATTTTAGATCTGTTTCCACAGTATTTATTTGTATTGGAAGCTTGCACTTCACTGATTGATTGTTGCGCAGCGAGTGCGTCTTGTCTAGCTGTAGTTTCAGTTTCAGCGCCAGTGTTGGGTAATGTCAGGCGAGAAACTGTCAGAATCAGAAATCGTTGAAGCCACGAAACAGTTGCATGCTGCAATGCGATCGTCAACAAATGTATTTTTAACATTTACCTCACTCATTGTGGCACCTTTGCTTTTGGCTTTGCCACTGTCACTGTCACTGCCACTGCCACTCGTTGCGGCATGACGCGTTTTATTAACCTCTCCCATGGCACCTGCAACGATCGCACTTCGCGTTGTAGTTCTCTTTGAACGAGAAAACTATCGCATACCCTTTGCTATTGTTGACCATATTGCCAGCCCAGCGGTAGACTCCTTTTAGCCGTTGCCGTATGAGTTTCCCTTTCGTCTGTGGCTATGAAAAGCGCACGCTTTTCCCTGCCATCAACTGGATATAGTCGACTTCTGGTTGGAGCATTTACAGGTTGGTGAGGGCGCTCAAGTTGTTGGCATTCCATCAAACAATTATACTATACATTATTATTAAAGGGTATCTCAATGTTTATGCATTTGTATAAATCAATTTGCTGTTGTTGTTAATTTAAATTCGATTCAATGGAATGTTTGACTTGGCCTACCGCCCTTTGTGACCCTGGAGATGCTCTATTGAAACTGCCATCTAGTTGACTAAACGAGTAAATAGATGCTAACTTATCTATCTTTTAAAGCTGTACGAGCTGCTTGATGCTGCAAGATGAGCAATAGTTTATAGAGGAAATACTTTTAGATAGGTTATAGAGTAGTTTACATCATTAATCTAAAGTCAGAATAACTTTGCTGACTTGTTCTCCAAGATTTTCTTCACAGTTCTCAGACGAATAAATCTATAAAATTAAGTTTTTAAATAATCAAATGATGTTTTAAATTCTTTAAGAATTAACTCTGCTGAAGTTCTATGTCTTTAATTTAATTCAGCAATCATCAAAATAACTTAAAAATCTTTAATCGTTTAAGTCTCTCTAACTTAACTGCGTTGGTAGTAAACAAATGTTAGTTAAAATCTGGGAGAAATGGTCGACAAGTTATCTACTTAGTTAGATTACTACTTAGAACTAGATCAAACTGGAAGAGCTTCAAAAGAAAGCTGAAATGGAGTGTAACAAGTTCTGGGCTTGCTTTCTCTGGCTGAAATGAAATAGAATAAAAAAAAATTACAAAGAAATGGATAAATCTTTTGAAGCACAAGTATTAAAAAATCAATAAAAATTAAGTTAGCTTAAGTCTAATTCTACTCGTTACTTTGCTTCATAAACCTGATGGACTTGGTAAATGAAACAATTTAAATTGTTCAATGTAATCATACAATGTGAATAAATGAAGGCTAGAAAAAGTTGTCTTTTACATTTAATTGAAGTGCTTAATCAAATGAAGCTGAGATTCGTAACAGAAATCAACCGAAATATTAGAAAATATGTAGTAAAAAGTAGATAGATAAACTTTGCTGCTTACTTTGCGTTTTCAACTGTCAATAAAGTACAGGGTCTAACAAGTAGAGAGAGTCTATTGTGGTTTTCAGTATGGAAAATGTGCGTAACAGGCAGAAGAGGGGCTAAGCACTGAAATGTATGATTTTTTATTAGCAGGCGAGTCGTCTGTTTTCTATAGAAGCTAAATACACAATCGAAAGAAACCCAAGCGGTATATAGTATTTTTGTAGCTATAGCCATGACAGACTGTACAGTATGCAAACTTCATTATAATAAACTCCCAAGTTATTTACGAAACAGTTCAAAGTACAGGGTCACTCAGAGTCGTGCTCACTCTACTGAAATGAATTTGATAACTGAATAATCGAAATGTTTTTACAGCTGGGCGAGCACCTGGTGTCATCGGGTGACAACGTTGATTGGACTGCGCTGGGAGCTGCGCGGCAAGGAGCATCTGGAGAAGGATCAGGCCTGCATCATAGTGGCCAATCATCAGAGCTCGCTGGATGTGTTGGGTAACGTGATGCAACAATCAAATCCTGCCGAGAGACAACTCATTTGAAATGCAATTTGTTTTGCTTATTTCAGGCATGTTCAACATTTGGCATGTGATGAACAAGTGCACGGTGGTGGCCAAGAGGGAGCTCTTTTATGCCTGGCCATTTGGGCTGGCTGCCTGGTTGGCCGGCCTCATATTCATTGATCGTGTGCGCGGCGAGAAGGCGCGCGATACATTGAATGCGGTGAATCGTCGCATCAAAAAGCAACGCATCAAGCTATGGGTATTTCCGGAGGGAACACGTCGCAATACGGGGGAGCTGCATCCGTTTAAGAAGGGCGCCTTTCACATGGCCATCGATCAGCAGATACCCATATTGCCGGTTGTCTTCAGCTCATATTGTTCATTCCTTAACGATAAGAAGAAGATATTGAATGCAGGACGCATTGTGATAACCACATTGCCGCCAGTCAGCACCGAGGGCTCTAACCAAAGACGATATCGATGCGTTAATGGAACGTGTACGCGCCCAAATGTCGGAGACATTCAAGCTCACCTCCGCCGAGATGCTGCAGCGCTACAAGACCCACAAGACGACGCCACCCATAACGCCGGCGGTGGTCAATGGCGCCGAGGCCGTTGCTGCCGCTGTGGCAAACAGTTCGGCGGGATACGCGCAGTTGCATGTGGGCGCCGCGGCCGCCACATATGAGACATACAAGAGCAGCGCAAGCAAAGCGAGCATGCTGAAGACACTGTAGACACGCCCCTCTCCTGGCATCCCCAGCAGGAGACTAATTAGCACCTTAACCTCTTATGACATGCACGTGTCCGACTGTCGAGACTTTATTCGTAGGCAAAACACACACACACACACACACAGAGACATACACACACACACACAGACACACACACACACACACACAGCAGCAGCCACATACCAAAAACAATAAGAACAACAACAACAAAAGCGAAAAACAAAAACTAAATACGAAATACAAAACGATTGTGGACAAATCTCTAAAAGCACACTATGCAACATGGTTCAGTTTTTCACGATTTCACTTATTCTTTCCTTCCCTTTCCCTGTCCATTTCTCTAATATTCTTCTTTTACTCAATTCCTTCTCTATCTATAAAACTGGTTGTGCTCGACGACTGACTGATTGACTGACTGATCCACTGATTGACTGACTGAATCACTAATTGATTGACTCCCTGATTGATTGACTGGTTTGATTGAATTACTGATTGGCTGACTAATTGACTGAATGATTGACTGACTGATTGACTGATTGATCGATGGATTGACTGACTGATTGAGTGACTGAATGGCTAATTGGCTGACTGATTGATTGATTGAATGACTGATTGACTGACTGATTGACTGATAGATCGATGGATTGACTGACTGATTGAGTGACTGAATGGCTAATTGGCTGACTGATTGATTGATTGAATGACTAATTGATTGACTGACTGATAGATTGGTTGATTGAAGTACTGAATGGCTGACTGACTGACTGATTGATCAACTGATTGACTGATTGATTCATTGACTGGCTGACTAATTGATTGACTGACTGATTGATTGATTGATTGAATGACATTGACTGTCTGACTAATTGATTGACTGACTGATTGATTGATTGAATGACAAATTGATTGACTCACTGATTGATTGACTGGTTGATTGAATGACTGAGTGACTGATTGACTGACTGATTGAGTGACTCTTTGATTAATTGACTGATTTATTAACTGGCTGATTGACTGACTAACTTGAGTGATTGATTGAATGTTTTACTGATTGATTGACTGACTAATTTGCTGATTGATTGTCTGAATGATTGACGAACAGCTTTTTTGACCGACTAATACAGACTGGACGAACGATTGATTGTTTGACTGATTGACAGATTAATGGCCTGACTGATTGATTAGCAATCAAAGCACAGCTAAAAATGGACTGAAATGTACATGTTTCTTGTCAATTGTTCAATCTAAAAGTTATTCCTTAACTTAACTTTCTTAAAACGCTTTGACAGAATTCCATTTCCATGGCTGGAAAATGGAAATGCTAGAAAATAGTTGTAATTGTTTTTCTTCAATTCAAATTTAACTGAGATTGTGTTCAAAGGATGGAAATCGAACATTTGTTTGATTCAGATTCAATGTCAGCTTATACATATACCACTTAAGATCCTCATGGGAGCTACTTATGATCTCCTGAGTTTTGTTAATCAATTTCTCCATTTTCCACTAGCTTCGCTTAATAGCCACAACAATCTCTTCTAGTATTTATTATCGAGCTTATCGATAAAAGCAATCGCAAGCTTTATTTCAATTTCCATTTTGTTTGTTTGTTTGATTTTTTTTAAATGTATTCTTCCTAGTTGTATTAATGTGTGTATTCATTTTGTTGCATAGTGTTAATAATATGCATAATAATAATATACATATACAGCACATAAAGCTAATAACTAAAGTTACATACGAACTAATAATCAATGTATTAGCGACATTAACATTTCAAAACGAATTTTCCACAAAAAATACGTATTTTTTTACAAAAAAAGAAAAAACAAGAAAAACAAAAAATGAAAAGACATATTATGCAAAACTATGAAAAACTTTGCGAAGAGTGAAGTGAGGAAAAATTGTAACCAAAGTTATGTGAAGATACTCTAACTAACGCTTTAGAGGGGGTCCAACATGCCCTAGTTTTGATAGCGCTCTCCAAAATGCGCCCAATCCCGTATCGTTTGTATATAGTCGAAAAAAATATATGTATGTATGTATGTATGTATGTATGTATGTATGTATGTATGTGGACACTTTCTTAGCCCCGAAGATACATTTTGAAGAGCGCATTATTAACTTGGCCTGCCGATGTTAAGCTTTTAGTTTGTATTATTTTTGATAGCATTATTATTATTATTATTATAATTATAATTATTATTATTTTTATTACTTACATTTACAACATATTATTATTAAATTATACATTATTCGTATTATTATTTGATCTTGCAAACGTTCAGCGCCTAAATGGATTTATGATAATTAAACTACATCTATTTATGTACTACTATTGTAATCGAGTATATAGTATACCTAAATAATAATGTTTTTAACTCAATATTGTAAATACGATTCGAGACAGACAGAGACGGAAATAGAAACAGAAGCAGAGACAGTTACAGTTACAATTACAGTTACAGTTACTGACTCAGAATGGACAGAGACACGTATGTAGCTCTAGAGTGAGAGAGTTTTGCTCTGATGCGGTTTAGTTTAAAGACAAATCAAAACAATTAAATACTAATATTAAATATAACTTTTTTTTGCTAATATCACATTGTGTTTTATTCGAAGAAAACATTGAGTTTTTTTAATTAACTTTAAGAGATTGATGCAGTCTTGTTACTCGCTACTCGCTAATAAGCAGAAGCTGCCTGGTGCCGTCTAAAGATAAGAAACTAGAACCACACGCACTGCAATGTATTGTCTTGCTATTTGCTAGCTTTATTTGTAAGGGTTGTACTCATTTAGCCAGCTGAAGCACAGCGAGAGCAGGCTTACAGGAAGCTGACAAATAATCAATTAGATAATCGTTCAATCGTTTCATGACAATGTAGATTGGTTAAACCAGTCACACGTGCTGTAATGTCGTATCTCTTTACTCGCTACTCGCTACTCGCTAAGGCTATAGCTATTTAACGAACAGAAGTTAATGCGGAAAGCAGCCGAATTAGCTGAAGCTCAGCGAGAGCATAAAAACAGGAAGCCAAGGAATCCTTACTTGATCATTTACGATTTGTCGCTACTCGTCAATGTTTTGACTCGTGACTTCTTATTCGTCAAGAATTTAATCAGCAGCAGCATCAATTGAACGGTCCCAAATGAGCACAAGTTTTTTAGTTCTTCTTCTTGTTATTTAACTATTTCAGATAACAAAACGTTAACAATATGTTAACTGCTTGAATTGCTTGAATCCTGCGAATCATATGAATCAAATGAATCCGGATTAATTTAATGTATTTAACATTGTACGAACTGCTTTTAATTGTTTGGGAATTTCGTTTGTATTCAATTGCTTTACGAGGTTCCCAAAGTATTTCCAAATCAGATGATAAGAGTATCACTTATATAAAATATTTCTTTGTTCACTGCTGCGTTTCATATTGTGGCGTTTAACCACCTTGGTTATGACAGTTCCATGATTAACGCAAAATAAGGAAACCGTAAAATAGAAAGTTCTTTTTTGAAAGAGTATATTAATCAATTTTGAAAATGGGAAAATGGGACTATTGAAAGTCTTTGAAATTTGTACTTTTGTGCTGTGTTGTTTACAGTTGTGATACATTTGCTACTCTTAAATCGCAACTTGTAGCTTCCTTTCAAGGTTCTTGTTGACATTATTGAGAATAAAAGCTGAAATGTACATTTCGAATTAGAGTACTCGCTATTTGCCACTCGCTACTCGCTACTGGTTACTCGTTAGCCGCTTGTGGCCTAGTTAATATCACAAATAGCATAACATTTATTGCAAACTTTTACGATCCATCCTTTTTATTGTGAAGCTTACTTCAAAAAGAACATTTAATTGAAGAATTTGTTTATGATAAACATTTTATTTAGCGCAAATCTTTAAAATTTGTACAATTAATGTGATAGATTCTCATGTGCGCTTAAAAGTAGGCAACACTTTTATTATAAATAATACAATTCTCTGTCTAGCATTCGTTGGCTTCAGAGTGAAACAACAACAACTCAATTCTTGCTTTCGCGTTGTCCTTAGCTTAGCGATCTATCTGTGGTGAGCGTTGACGACAGCTTATTACGTTACATACCATCAGCATGTCAGACTCTGAGCTTTTTGCAAGCGACAGGTTGATACCCTTCCATTGAAGCTGTTTACAGTTGCCTATTTAAATATTTAATAGAATCAATTGTAAGTATGGATGGAAACACAAGTGCTCGTTTCAAGCAACTGGACTATCCGCTCAAAAGAAACGAAAAGCAGATGTTTAGTGCATAAAAACCGATTCGCAAAGTGAAGCTGCAGGCGACTGAGTAGCGCAACACGTCACCCAAATCTGTTAGATACTCCTAGACCACAGCGACTCTGAATAGCAACCGCTTTGCAGCTCTAGCTAAAGAAACGGACCACATTATGGAGCCGGACTTGCCAGAATGGCTGCTGCCAATATGGACAGGCTATCTACAAAACGTCCATCAAGTGTTCCAGCTATTTATATGTAGCCCCAAAAGTAGGCAATATTTTTAATACTTTCGTAGTGCACTGCTTGCTTTGAACAGCAAATCATATAACTGCAGCCCTAAAAGTATGCAATTGTTTAATGGAATCTTGAGAAATATTATAATAAATTGCTCAAAATAAAAGTAAATGTATTTATTAAATGTAAGATATGTTTCAGACAACTTATAAAATGAATAAAATGTTGAAATATATATAAAATTGAAATATATATTCAATGAGTTAATATTAAAACTAATTGTAACTAACACAAACGTAAGTTCAATCAAATGTTACAAAAAATACAAATACTGAAAAAACAGTTGCAAGATTTGGATTGTTAAAGAGTCTTGTTGAAAAGTGAAAGGTGAAAGCTGAGATAAGTGAAATGGGAAATGGGTAACTCTTTCTGCGAGTAGCAAAATTGCATCAATCGTTCAGTGAGAATCTGGGCTATTGATGGCATTTGGGTGTTCGATAATAATGCGTTGCGATGTCATTAATAATAAAAATTATGGGGCGTTTACAAGAGGTTGTCATGACAGTCGCCTGACATTTATGCAACTTTATGAGCGCTGACGTACAAAGAGGCGGACATCCGAGCAGTGGAAGCGAGAGGCAAGCTGAGGAGAACGAGAGACGTGACGAGAGATGATGTCGAGAACTGTCGTCTGATCCACCCCACTCTGTCTGGTTTCTTCAGTCCTACAGTTTTTCAGTTTCAATTCTTTTTTTTTTTTTTGGTTTTTGGGACATCGCAATGTTGGGCAATGACGAGTCTATCAATTTTTCACACACTTATGACACGGCAAGCGAAAAGGCTGCAAAAGGAACAAAACGACAGGACGAGCGATTAAAATGCATTGGGTTTTCAACCTTTCGTCTTGTCACAACTTGCTCTCAAAAAGGGGTATAACCATCAAGACAAAATGAGACAGCAAACGAATGAGAGAGAGAGAGCGAGAGAGAGAAGAGGTCAACTCGAATTGAAATCAAGGTTTGAGCATTGAGGATTGAGGCATGCAAAATGTTGCTTACTTCATTGCACAATTTTCGCGCATATCGAATCAAGTAATTTTCACAATTTACGATATTTAAACGTCCTCATGAATTGCCAATGTCTTAAATTACAAACTCTGTGAGCTGAGCTAAAGGTTACATTAGGAGAGGGGGGCTAGATGAACCCTTGACTGCAATTCACATATTCGTTTATTGATATGATGTGAGCTTCGATTGTTCTTCTGTCTAATGGAATGTGGCTTCTATTGCCTGAGAAAGTCCATTTATTCTTTTTTTAAAGCATTTTCCCATTAATAATTTTATTATAATTTTCATTAATTTTTGTATAATAATAAATATTCTGTTGATAATTGTAATAGTTATTATAAATTGGATTAAAAGAATGAAAATAGCAATGAAAAGTTCATCTAATATTAAATATATTTTTAAAGTTTGCTTGGCTTAATTTAAATTTACAAAATTTAAATAGATTAATTAATAACAAAATCTATAATTACTTTGCAGTTGAAAGTCTACTTATTTAATTAATTTATACAAATAGAAATCAATGAATTTGCTGTGATGAAATTAGTTAAAGTCGAAGTCGAAGAAGAACAAGAAGTTCTAGTTTTTTTTGTTCCGACTTTTTTTGGCTATATAGTCACTGCTGTTGATGGCGATTAAGAATATATATGTCCTTTATAGGGTCGGAGATGACTCCTTCTGCCTGTTAAGCACATTTCGCTTTCGTCAAACTGAGAAAACTATGTACTTTTAATACAGAGTCTAAAAATAAGCAGCAAATATGCAGAAAAATGTGTGTAAACTTAGCACTGAAATGGGAATAAAAATTGTCTATATTTTTAATCATTGTAGCCATAAGTTTGCTAAGATGATATCAGTCTAAGACGAACTTAAATAAAATCACATTTTCTGAAACAATTTAGAAAGGCAATTTGATATTTTATAGAAGCAATTTAAAAATTCTTTCATATAGAGAATAATTAGACTAGAGAAATATGTTCAAGAACATCCAAAATATCATTAGAATTTCGACTGCAACAAAAGGTTCAAGTTTTTGATAAGATTAACATATTGACCCGGTACCCAAAAGGGTGAAGGGTCTAATAAGTTTGTTGTAATGTGCGTAACAGGCAGAAGTGAATAGCATACTCATGATCAGCCCTAACAATCGAGATATGTCTATGCTCAATATAGAAGTGTCCTTCTGTCTGATGCTCTGTCTGTGCGTCTGTATATCTTTCTCTTTGTCTGTCCTCCCCCAGAGCTGAGTGACTACTAGAGCCTCAGATCAAGTGCACGCAGATCAAGTTTGTTTTAGAATTTGGCCACGCCCTCCACCGCCTACATATATCGATATTAGGCGCTTGTTTCCCCAAAATTTCATCACGATTCGCGCACAAACAAAGCAGATATTTAGAAGTAATTTATATGACATATATTTCAGCGTAGCTTCATTCAAGTGAAGACTTGAAACTAGTTTAACTTTAATTGAATTTATGCTTTGCAAGTAATTAAAATGCATTCACTATAGAAACAAGTTATTGGTAAGACTCTCAGCGTTGACAACTTTCTTAATTGTTTCTTATGTTTCAAGTACTTTCCAAATTCAATTAGGATGTCCGGTTGCTGGCGCTGAGGGAACTGCTACAAGCTCCGCTATGTGATGTCAAGGTGTTGCCTGACAGTTACATGCCATTGCTTGTCATCTCATCATTGAGTTATCCCGTCCCATCCCATCCCGTCCCATTTCGTCCCGTTTCGTCCTATAACATGCCCAAGAAATGTGTCGCGTCATGCGTGGCCAAGCACAGCATAGAAACGAGATCATCCACAGCGTTGTGTGATTTACATGACACTCATGTCAGTTGTTGGGACACGAGTTTTTGGTAGAAAAGCCAAGTACAACAAGACAAAGGAAAAACAGAAAAACAGCAAATCAAAATGCGAGAAATACAAATATGAAAAAGTCCAAGACACAGACAGACGATAGGTAAGAACAGCAGCTTGGACAGATGTCAATCAAATGAAATGAACACGTCATCATTATCATTGGGTGTGAGTAGCTCCCTCTGGGAAGTTGGGAAGGATGGAAGGAGGACAGGCGGGAAGGAGGACAGCCGGGCAGGAGGACAGGCGGGCAGAAGGACAGGAGGACAGACGGGCAGGCGGAAAGGAGGACAGAGGGACAGGAGGACAGACGGGCAGAAGGACAGGCGGAAAGGAGGACAGGAGGACAGACGGGCAGAAGGACAGGGAGACACGCGGGTAGGCGGAAAGGAGGACAGGGGGACAGGAGAACAGGCGGGCAGGCGGAAAGGAGGACATGGGGACAGGAGGACAGGGGGACAGGGGGACAGGAGGACAGACGGGCAGGCGGGCAGGAGGACAGGGGGACAGGGGGACAGGGGGACAGGAGGACAGGAGGACAGGAGTACAGACGGGCAGGCGGAAAGGAGGACAGGGGGACAGGAGAACAGTAACTCTGAGCCTGGCAAATGCAGGCTACAAACACTGAGCGTTGCTTTGGGGGCAATGTGGCTGGCTGAATGCGAATGCTGAATGTTCCAGGTGGTGGCGGTGGTGCTGCTGCTGCTGCTGTTGGTGGTGCTTTAGCGCATTAGCCAATATTATTATTTTTATTTTTTTTTTCCTGTTGCGATTATTGCGCTTGATTTGCGTTGATTTAAGCATGGGGCAAGGTTGCTGCCTAATGGGATTAGGTAATAGCATTAATCAGCCAAGTGAAATAGCAAGCACACACACACACACACACACACACTAGACACATTGTGTGTGTGTGTGTGTGTGTGTGTGTGTGTGTAAAGTTTGACATGTGTCGCTTGTGCTGCAAATGGTTGACAAGCATGTCGCATGTTGTTGCTGCTGTTGTTGCACCCACATTCACACACACACACACACACACACACACACACACACACACACACATTTACATGCACACACTCACAGCCGTATCGCACAATTGACGATCCCTTCGCTGCTCTTCGGACACGCGCTATCTGTAATTATGTAATTACACCTCTGCACCTCACCCTCCCTCTCCCAACCTCTCGCTCTCGCTCTCTCTGTTTAGTCACTGTTACTTTGTAATGTATACTGCATCTAGCTGCAGCCAACTTGCTTGCCCGTCTCCCCCCCCTCTCGAGCAACAATGCAGCATATCGCACTAATTGCATTAAATTGCTCTACACGGCGATCGGTTGGCTATCGGGGCTATCGGGGCTAACGGGGATATCGGGGCTAACGTGGCTATCAGGGCTATCTGTTGTCCAGCTGACGCTGCCCACATCCCTTAGGTGTGTCCTCTTATTGATATTTGCTTAGTGCGACAGTTTAAGTTGCTGTCTGTTTTTTGTTTTTTGTGTTTTTTGTCGATTGATAAACAATTTAATTGCCTCATGCTACAATTTGTGCGCTGTAATTTCTTAATTCCCATTTGTGTTTGTGCGATCGATGCCCTTGCTGGCCATCGTTTGTAATCATATCATCCCTTTTTGCTACCTGCCACCACGTACTACGTGTGTGTGCACACACACTCACTGCCGCCCCCACCCTGCAGTTCCTCATTGAATTTAATGATCTAATTAACTAAATTGCTGTGGATGTTCACAGAACTACATGAATTGTTTTCGAGTTTCTATCACATATTTACACACATGTAATATAATAGATCATTTAAAGTTTATAAATTAAAGAAATAATCAAAGAAAAATAAAGTTCTCATTCAAAGTTCTCGTTCAAATTTATAAATTAAAGAAATAATCAAAGAAAAACAAAGTTCTCATTCCACTCAGCATATTTCTTAAGAGCTTAACAAAAGCATTTTGCCCGCGCATCTTCCTTTCTTATTTATGTTGCAATCAATTTATAATAATATATATTTTTAGTTAGATTTATTTTGTAATCAATTTGTTTTTAATTTAGTATTCTTTTATTTTTTATTAGTTTTGTGCAAAATATCCTTCGGTTTGTCTCTATAAACGCGTCGATCTCAGCAACTTTAAGAGCTAGACACACCAAGTTTGGCAGCAAAGTTCCTGTATACCGTCCGCAGCTCAAGTTTATTTCAAATTTTGGATACCTTCCCCCGTAAAATGTAAAAGAACCAATTAGTAACACATTGCTCAACGTTGTTGCTTCTAACTTAGCAGTTGCTTGGCAAATACCATGACGAAGCAATGCTGAAAATTTTATCAAGTTCGATCTATAAATAAGAAAGATAATCGCAAAAGAAAGAAAATTGAACTGCTTGCGCTTTGTGCGAGTGCTGTAGCACTCAGCTTTGGCGCGCAAACAAGCTTAATGAACCCGAACTGATTGCTCAGTTTAAATTGTGTTCCATTGAAGAAAGTACATCTATTGTATTGTAATTGCGGTTTATATGATTTTGGGAATTGGAATATTTTCAGTTTATTTATTTATTTATTTATTTATTTAACGTCGACTAACAGCAGTAGATCCAAGTATAAAATCAAACTCTCATGATAATTAAATTAAAAATAATTACAAATGAAATTTAAGTGTAAAAAATGAGTTTAAAATTTAAGTTTAAAATAAGATTTATTTAAGTTTACATTTAAATTTAAATTTAACAAGTCAGGCAGCTACAGTCGGGGTACGACTGTGGGAGACTCTGAACTACAGCACGAGTTTTTGCATTTGTCATATATATATATATATACGAATTTCTAACGAAATTTGGTTATTGCTTTCTCTTGAATTCTCAACATTTTCTGACAAATATGGCAAAATTAATATTATATGTATATATAAAATAAAAGTAATTAATTTATAGTTATTAAAAAATGTATTTTGGATTTGTCAGCAGTGGGATTCGAACTCGCGCCTTTGCGGCGTTTCTTGTTGTTGTTGTTCTAACTAAAGCAATTTTGGCCGCAGAGGTGCCATGAACCTGCTGATCATTCATTCCTTAATATCTTCTATGTTTATGATCCGATCATGCTGAAATTTTCAGAAAACGTCCGCCAAGGGACATCCTCCATATGTGCCAAATCTGAAGTCGGTAGCTTCAGTAATACGTTTTTTCTATTTACGGGGGCGGAAGGGGGCGTGGCAAAAATCTTAAACAAACTTGATCTGCGTGCAAACTATACACGTGTTGTCACCAAATTTGGTTACTCTAGCTCTTATAGTCTCTGAGACTAGATCTCAGGTGTTCATACAGACGGACAGACGGACAGTCGGACAGACGGACATGGCTATATCGTCTCGCCTGTTAATGCTGATCAAGAATATATATACTTTATAGGGTCTGCCACGCCTCCTTCTGCCTGTTACGCACATTTCGCTTTCGTCAAACCTAATAGACTGTGAACTTTTAGTTCAGAGTCTAAAAATTCAAAATTTAGTAGTAATAACTACTAGAGAGAACTGTTCAGGGTATTATACTGTTGCGTACGCTCGACTTATATATATATTATATATTTATATTTTATATCTTTTAAATCAGACTGATTTTTTCTGTACAGGCAAAGCATTAACGGACGTAAAAACGCTGGAATATCAGATGAATGGAGATTATATATATTGATTGTAGTAGTGACATTATCGAATGTGATATCGAATTTTGATTGCGATTGCGATAACACATTCACTGAAAGTATATTAAATTGAAATTATGCAAACGTCATTGGATATGATCGAAGTGACAGTTACATGAGTCGAGTCGAATAAAGTAATTAGCCAGGCAAGATGTGAGAGGTGAGGTGAGGTGAGCTGAACTGAGCAGAGCTGAGCGGTGAGGAGAGTACCCCTCATTGACTCAGTGGGGTCGATATGGAAATTGTAACTCTCAGCGAGATTGACAACTGATCTTTTTTTTTTCATTCATTCATTTACATCAACTCTGATGATGATGATCCTATGATCCTTTTGTTTGCGTGCAAACACTCATAAATGATGAAGGCAACAAAAAAGAGAAGCAAAAGGAAAAAAAGAAAGAAAAAAATAGAGAGAAGCAAGCGGCAAGCAAAGAAAACTGTTTCCCACGTAGCAAAAGAAATGTGGCACCCTCAGAGGCTGGTAAAGAAGCGGACTGTGTGTGTGTGTGTGTGTGTGTTGCAACCATAGCTAACAAGCCTGTAATTACTCGACAACAGATTGTTGCCGTGTAACACCTTAATGGACTTAGCTAGCCTCCCAACCTAAGGCGGCATGTTACCCCTAAATCAGCGCAAACCAAAAATTTGCATAAAAAAACGAAAACGAAATGAAAAATTGATAAAAAACAGAAGACAGAAGACAGAAGACATTTGTCGAGCTGTCGATTTGTCGCAATTGCTTGACAAACTGTTGTGACATGAGACATGGAAATATTTGTGAGCGTGGCTAAGCAAGGATTACGCGTAATCATATTTTATGGCCTGTCTGTGGAAATTAGCATAGAATTATTAATGAGAATTGCAAGAGAGAGAGAGAGAGAGAGAGAGTCGCTGAGAGAAAGTGAGAGAAAGGTGTGCGCAATATTGTGACACGAAAACATGTTTGCTAAGCGGCAAGGCGACAGCTAAATTATGACCTAGGTAAGACGACAAGCAGAGCGGCAGGACAGCAGGACAGCAGGACAGCAGGACAGCAACTAATAGAGCTGGGGTTGAGCCAAAGCAAAGGGTTTACACGGCCAGCGGACAATGCAAATCGCAGCTAAGTCGCTTAAGCGCCAGCAAAACTCTGAGGAAGAGGAAGGAGCAAGGAGTGAGGAGCAAGGAGCAAGGAGTGAGGAGTAAGCAGCAAGCAGCAAGCCGCAAGGAGCACTCTGAATGAGACGCAGCAACAGCTGTGTGCAGCAGGACTTTATCGGCCTGATCTAGCGCATGTTGCAACTAAATGCGGCAATTAACTTTAAAGACTGAACACCAAGACGTTGCAAGACGCAACTCGAGCGAGTCAGCGAAGCGCATAGCGATTGCGAGACTCCTAAGTTGGTTGCACTTCCGACAATTAGAGAGAACACTGTGCACATCCTTGTGGCATGCGATGTTGTTGTTGTTGTTGTTGATGTTGTGGGAGTTGCGTGTGTAATGATTGCGGTTGCAATGTTGCAATGCCCGGCAAGTTTCTCAGGGTCATAGCTGGCTGATCATGTTGTCTACCCCCCACCCCTTCCTTTCCCGCTTGCCCGCTTTCCCACTTTCAACTCCTGCACTCGGCTGCTTTCTGGTGCGCCGCTTGTCCCATAATTGGTTTTTAACAAACGGATTTGACTACGTTGCGCATGTGTGTGTGTGTGTGTGTGTGTGTGTGTGTGTGTGTGTGTTTGGTGTGTGTGTGTGTGTGTGTGTGTGTGTGTGTGTGTTTGGTGTGTGTGTGTGTGTGTGTGTGTGTGTTAAGCCGGCTAAAAGAAAGCATTGAGCAGCGCCAGCAAACTCTTGGCTCTTGCATCCTAGGTAAAAGGATAATAGCCGCAACATTCATTTTGCTCTTAATCTCGGCCAGAGACCATGGTCAGCAGCAGCAGGAGCGGCAGCTGCCAACGCCACCACCACCACCACGATCACCATCCGCTGTGGCAGCCGCACCACTCGCATTTATGCTCTAATTTGTAGTTTGGCATTTGGCAAATTTGCTCTCAATTTTGCATTAGAAGTGGACGCTGCTTCGAAGGATGCTATTGTTCTCCGTGTCTCCCTCTCCCCCTCTGTCTTCGTTTGCGTCTCCGCTTGCATCTTGCGTCACTTTCACGCTTCTCAGCGTGGAACGTGCATGCAACATTGTGGAGATTGAAGAGCAGGCCAATAAATCTGACTCAAGCATCGGTTACGCATCAACAACAATGACAAGCTGCATTGTCCTGACTGGAGAGTCTCCTCTGGTCATCGTTTGTCGATTGTCGGGCAGTTCTAACGCTTGCTCACACACAAACACACACACACACGCACACACACACACACACACACACGCACACACACAGCGGGCCCATAAAAGCGGCGGCGCCAAGAAACTCGTATGCAAAGCAGGCGCCATATTATGCCATAGATTGCGATGCATGCGAAACACAGCGGGGCCAAGGTCCTTGGGTGGCCAAAGGACGTGCGCGACAAGATCAAAGCAGCTCAGGAGAGTTAGCAAAATAACTAACTGATAAACATCAACTGATAAGCATCAACTGATAAGCATCAACTGATAAGTACTAACTGTTCTCAGTTGAGAATATACACAGTAACTGTTGCAACTGCCACGCTTACTCTCACGAGAGAGCGAGCTTTTAAGCACACTTTGCAAACTCTTCTTTGTGCGCTATTCGGTAGCGTTTTACATGGATTTTTGTCTAAAATAATAGTTCGAATCTATTTTCTATACTATATATTTAGATGAAATAGATAAAAGATATAAAATAAATCAAGTAGAAATCAAAGAGAGAGAGAGAAAGAGGGAGAGAGAGATAGAGAGAGACAGAGAGAGAGAGAGAGAGAGAGAGTGAGAGAGAGAGAGAGAGAGAGAGAGAGTGTGCGTGAAAGAGAGAGAGAGAGATAGATAGATAGATAAATAGATAGATAAAGAAAGAGTTAGATAGATATATATATATGTATGTAGAGAGAGAGGGAGAGGGAGAGAGATACAGAGATACAGAGAGAGAGAGAGAGAGAGAGAGGGAGATATATAGTGATGAGAGAGAGAGAGAGAGAGAGAGAGAGAGAGAGAGAGATACAGAGAGAGATACAGAGAGAGATTGAGAAAGAGTGTGAGAGAGAGATAGAGAGAGAAAGAGAGAGATTGATATATATATTTGTATATATAGAGAGAGAAAGAGAGATAGAGAGAGAGAGAGAGAAAAAAGAGAGAGAGTGAGATTGAGATATATATATATATATATATAGAGAGAGAGAGAGAAAGATTGAGAGAGAGAGAGACATTAAAGGAGAAGAGAATGCTTTGAAAAAAAAAAGAAGAAGAGCGAGAGTGGGAAAGATTGAGCAGAAATAAGAAGAGCTTTAAATAGGAAACTTCTAAAGAAATGTGAGCTTTAAATGAGATGATAGAGATGTTAATCATATCCTCAATAGAAAGAGATAAGATATATAAAGCTAAGTTAAAGAATAGACGATAGAGCCAGAAAGAGAGAGATAGAGATGGAGAGAAATGGACGGACTTCGAGATTAGGAGAGAAGAGCTTTACTGAAGAAGGTAAGGTAAGGTAAGGTTTAGTTGAGATGAATGCAATGTTACTCACATTTCTCAAGAGAATGAGAGAATAACTACTGTAAAGCTAAGGTAATGAAGCAGCGATAGAGAGAGAGAGCGTAAGAAAGAGAAAGGGAGATAGATCGAGATTATGGGCGAAGAAGAGCTTTAATTAAGATGAACTAACTGTCACTAAAAATTTCTCCGGTGAAAGAGACACGATGGCAGAGCTGTTCCCAAGAGTTCTCAGAGCTGCAAAAAAAACTCAGTTTTCTCAATTTTCTTTTCTTTTTTTTTTTTTTGGGGTCAGTGAATGGAGAGATCAAAGATCTTGTCGCTTCAAGTGGCAGCATTGAATGTGCAACGCGTTGTTGCAACATCTCAGCGGCCACTCCCAGCAATTAGACTGGGCCGAGATGACGTTTTCTTTTTCTATTCCTTTTTTAACACATGTACGAAGCGGAGGGAACTGGGGAGATTGAGGGGATTAAGAGGCTGGTCGCAATCCAAGTGCAAAAAGTGTCGCACATAAATTTTAATTAACTTTATTTTTAATTGTTGCAAATTTATGGCAAAGGCAGAGGCAACAACAAATGCAACAACAACAGCAACAGACGAAGAAGGACGCAAGACCTAACAGATGAAGGAAGTAGAAATGGGAGTTGGAAGAGGGAAAGAGGGAAGGAAACTTCTTGCGCTTTGTGGGCAGAGCGAGCACAAATGATAAACGAACAAACAGAAACATGGCTAAAGAAATGGAGTAGGGACAGACAATGTTGAATGTTGAATGTTGTACGGTAAACGGGCAATCGATGCAGCATCAACATTCAAGGATCGAGGATCGTGCAACGGGCAACGGGCGACGGGCGACGGGTGACGGGCATCGACCATTTCGCATCCCTTTTGCGTTTATCAATTGTTTGAAAACCCGACAATTTTTGCTCTAAATTATTTGCCATAATTTCTGTCTCATCCGCGTGCGTGTGTGCAATTTTCTTGCCCCCTTTTGTGGCACGTCACTCAGTCAGCCGCAGCAGCGTCGCATCATCGCATCCTTGCATCCTCGCATCCTCGCATCCTCGCATCCTTTGCTTCCTTCTTGCATTGTTGTAATTTACTTCCTCTTGTTGGACGTCTCAGCTCTTGATCATTTCTACTATCTTGTCTTCTCGCCCGTTGTGCGTGTGTGTGTGTGTGCGTGTGTGCGTGTGTGTGTGCTCTTCATTACGCTGCCCATTGTCTTGTGTTGCGTCTGCCTGCTCCGCGCATCCTTCGCCATCTCCTCAACTCCCGATTCGCTGCAATTTTTGTTTTTTTTTTTTGTGTGTTCCAGTTTTGCAGCAGCCTTTACTCTGCTTCTTCTCCTTCTTCTTAGTGATTTTTCAGGGTCAATCTCAGCACTTCGTCCCTCAGTTCGCATCGTTCGCATTGAGCCTCCCCTCCCATCTCTTCTCCCTGCAAAATTGTGTGCAAAATTGTCTCGTATTTGACAGTTGACAGTTGGTCGACTTTTGAGCATTAAAGTTATGAGCATAAACATGACATTTACTGGGCCAACTCTCATCCTTTTTCGTCTCTTCACTTCACTTCTCTTCCCGTCTCTCTTTTTTTTCCTTTTTATTCTGCCAACTCATTGGCAATTGTGCCCTTGTAGGCGTTTGTTATATCACACTGCTACTTCATTTGCTAAGGGTTTTGCGATTTGAGAACTTTGGTATCTTGCAAATGTGTTAAAAGAAGCCAAGGAAATCAACATGATTTTGCATTTTTTTTTTATTTTTACATTATTATTTCACAAGAGTTTTATTAATTGTTTTACATTTAAGCTTAAAAATGGCTATTCTCGGCTGTGTTTTGCAAGCTGCTGGAGTCAGACAAAGCAGTGTTAGTTGAAGAGGCTCTGACATGCATGGGAGCTGTTAAGCAGTTGGCGCTCTAAATGCTTAAACTGCTTGTAAGCAAAGCAGTGTTAGTTAAAGAGATCACGGCGTTGAGACAGTTGCGTGACATTATTGAAGAGACTTTAACAGTTAAGCTACAACTGATTGCTGACAGTTGGTAAAGAGAAAGGGAAGCGGTAGTGCTGGCAGTGTTATTCAACAGAACATATGCTTATATTCTAAACAAATGTTATTATTAACAAAGTACATTTCACTAAAACTTCATTAATATTATTAAAGGGGCTTGGGAATGGGTTAATGAAGTTCCGATGAGCGTGTTTACATATGCACACATTTTGTTTGTTAACAGCTACACATGTGTGTGTGTATGCGTGCATGTAAGTTACACTTATGCAAAACGCAAACAAAGCCGCGCGACAAACATTTGATACACTTTAGTTCCCTCGTTCTTCTTTGGCGGCGCAGCAAATCAAATATCGATAAATTTCGCACACAATGCGAAACAAACGCATTAATCAAAATCAAACGGCGCAACAATAATAAAATAAAATAAAAAGAATAAAAAAGGGCTGCATCTGTATGCAAAGAGTGCTCGACGGCAGAGCAAATAGCGCAAACATCGCAAACGCCGCGCAATCGCCGATTGCGTTTCCGATTTGCGAATGAGAGTGACAAAGGTAAACTGAAATAAAAGAGAGGCGCAAAGTTTATGCGCCAAAGTGACGAGGCATTAGCCACAGGCCATTGAGCATGCAAATCGACGGAGTGCGAGTGGAGCAAGCAAGGGTAATGCAAAAGGGGGAAAGAGTACAGGCAATGAGTGAAAGTCAAGTGGCTCTTTGTGACGCTCTCCAAGCAACTGGCGTTCGAGCGAGAGCGACGGAGAGAGAGAGAGGAGAGAGTGTGCAGGCAATTTGCATAGCGATCGTCAATCGTTGTCATTCGTCTTTCTCGTCGTACGATTATGTGTACATTTTTTGCTCACATTGTCGGCTTGTCGTTTTGTCGGTTTTTGTGTCCCGAGTGCGCACTCGGCTCGTTAATTAAGCGTTAAATCGTTGAATGCATACAAAAAAATGGGCAAAAGAAACTGAGAATGTAAATTGATTTGGAGTGGTTTTATGTGTGCGCGCGTGTGTGTGTGTGTGTGCGTGTGTTTTTTATGGTATTACTTACAGAAACCACAGAAAATGTGTGTGCGGCTTATGGTAATTTCTCAAGCAGGCGCATCCATTAAGACAGCTTGAAGACAGGACACGCCTAGTTATAAAGATGCTCGTTAAATCAAATTAATCAACAGCACCTTAAGGCCAGAAACACATAAATATGTATATAAATATATATTTGGTTTTTACATTTTAGATCCCAAAAACGTATTTCGCTACGGGGTTCGATGATGCGATTCGATGCAATTCGTTTGCCGCTGAACTCTTTTAAAATTCCATTTAATCCCTTTGTGTGGCTATGTAAACAGCATAAATCGCAACTGAGAACCGAAAATGCTAAGGAAATGCAAAGCTATCGAAGGGCTGCAGCAAAGAAAGCAGCCAAAAGAGAAACCAATATGCGAAACCCTTTTTTTCATTCTTATTTTTGTTGTTTTTGTTTCTCTTTTTTTTTGCGCAAAAAACACACAAAGAAAAAGCAAAGGAAAAAGAGTTGAAAAGTTGAGAAATTTTTTTGGCACACAGGACGAAGCATTCAATTAATTTACCCCTTTTTGTTCGCTGATCCTGCGTCCAAAATATAGAAGGAAACCGATAATGGCAAATCCAAAGAATAAGCGAAATAAAAGCAAACAAAAACTGCAACTTTCACCGCAAAAAAAATTGAAAGACAGTAAGAAGGATAAGAAAGAAAACGTGTGAAATTTATGGCATATCAAGAAATGGGTGGAAACAATCTTTCAACATGCTTAAATGGTTCATACAAATTGAAAGGAGGAATTAATGGAACTCTTAATTAAGAAATCTTTGAATGGAATCGGTTCTGAGGAGCTCGAAACTAGTTGAAAGTATTAGTTCAAATCAGTGATCGATATATTTTGTTGATTAAAATGTAAGAAAGAGGCTGGCGTATTTTTAGAGCAGTTGTTTAACTTGTAGAAATCTCTCACAATGCTTAACTATTCAGCTAGAGGGTTGATAAGTGTGTTGATCTCTAAATCGATCTATTAAGACTTCTTCTTCTTCGTGTTATAGATTAATGACTATACTTATTCTAATTGAAGAGGTAGCGCAGAAAATGTAGTTTCTATCAAATGTATTCGGTTTGTATAGACCGATCTTAAACTGATCTTCTGATTGATTCGTGAATTTTAGAGCGTCTAAACAGATCTATTAACTATTTTGTTAATGTGTTTATGTAGTATAGCTTTGATCTTGACTTTAGCCGATTGAAGTGAATGATCGCAGAAAGTGTTGACTGAGGTGTAGATTATTTGATTTTGACTTAAAATGATTGAAGAGCTCTGTGTTTGAGTTAATCTTTTGTAGATCAGCTAAGGGTTTATCTTCAGAAAAGAGGTAAGCAAAAGTGGGTCAAATGGTCAAATGGTCAAATGGTCAGCTTGGATTATGATCTTGATCCACTGGTGTTTTAATCTGGCAGCTGACACTGCGGACAGTTCTCAAGGACCCCGTTGATCAGCAAGATTGATCTATGCTCATTAGGAAGTTGTAGTTAATACTTTCTTTTTTGACCATATGCCACCGAGCGGAGGCAGCTAATGTGCGGCATCAGCACCTACTCAACGTGTTTTTATTTCTTTCTTTTTTGTTTTTGTTTTTTTCATTTAACGTTAACGTTTTTCAAATGTTTCCTGTGCGGAAGTTGCAACATTTTCAATTAAAGTTTTTCTGTTTTGTGGTCGCTAAAGAGCCGCAATTAATACGCATATCAGACAGCAGAGCCAGGAAGTTGTAGCAAGTTGTGAGTTTTGTTGTTGTTTCATTTTGGGTAATTAACGTGTCCGTCTGGTCAGCAAGTGTCAAAGCCTGTTGCTGCCAGCCTGGCCAACTAAGAATGCCACACCGACCCCTAAGCGACATTCAAATTGAAGGGAAGCAAATTCCGACAGCAGCAACGGCAACAGCAAGGAAGTGATCATCGTCATTGTCATTGTCGTTGATCACTTCCTTGAGGGCAAAGCAAATTTAATAACTATGCGTTGGCCGATAGAGATCTAGACGTCATTTGGGTGTGGCCAGGAGCAAAGGGGACTGTGGGAAACTCTACAATGACAGCGATGCCTTGGACTCTTAATGCAGTTCGACTGGAGCTTGGAGCTTGCGGTCTTCGAGGGGAAACAAGTGCTGGCAGCAATTGTTGTCTGGAGTAAAGAAATAGTTGCAAAGAGAGCGCAGGAGGGAACCCCCTGAGACCTCTGACCACTTAGATCCTCTTATCAAAGCTTGCAGCTTTCAGATGGAGTCTCCATTGAAGAAGTAAATTCAAGGAGATCATAATGCTGAGCGCCAGTTAAAGATAGCATATGAGGAAGTTAAAGACTGATACAGGGGGAACACGTTTGTGTCTTGTATCTCTGAGATCCTCTTAGCAAAGGGATTGTGCAAGCGCTTTGAGTTGATGATCCCTAAAATGCTCTTGACGAAAGGGACTGTCCTAGCGGTTGGAGCTGTTAGCTATAGCTTGGAGTCAAGAAGCAGACTTAAAGAGAGCGCAAGTCAACTAGACCATACGAGGGAGTGTGAGTGGGAGAAATAGGGGGAAAAAGCAGAAGTAAGTGTTTGCGATCCCCTTGGCAAAGGGGTTGCTTGGAGCTTTCAGAGGGAGCTGCGGTTGAAGAAACAGCTGTAAAGAGAGCGCAAGGAAAAGCTTGCATAAAAGCGAGTGAGAGAATGAAAGACAGAGGGCAGAAAGAGGAAGTATGTGTAAATGATTCCCACGCATTGGCGTTGTCCTAGCCAAGCCCTGCTTGGAGCTTTCAAATGGAGCTTCAACTGAAGAAACATTTGCCAAGAGAGTGCAAGTCAAAGATAGCAGGCAGCGAGAGCAAGAGAGGAAGAGGTAGAGGTAGAGCGAGAGGGAGAGGGAGAGCGACTGTTCACCACGGGGTGCAGGGGTGCGCTTGCGCAACAACCCTTAGCACCTCTCCCTCTCGCTCTGCCGGCGCGGCACGAGTATAAAACGTCGTCCGCTGCCCCGAACCGATTCAGTTTGTCAGCGAACGCCGATAGGAGAGGACAACGACGAGGACGACGACGAAGAGGACGAAAGCGAGAGATCTAAGATCTGTGACCAGAGAGGCGAGGCCGCCTCGACACACACACACACACACACACAGAGAACTGTCATTCGATAAACTTCAAATAGAATTACCATCAGCAGCAAGATGCTCAAGTGGACAGCATCGACACAAAGATTGCACGAGTTGCCGCCTCAGCAGACGCGTGTGGTGCAACGCAGACAGCGCCGACAGCGACGTGCCACAATTGCCAACAAGGAGAATGTGCCCAGTGGTGTGTCCTATACATCGACTCCCATGCCGTTGACCAGGCTAAGGAATAGTCCGCTGGTCTTGGCGCCGCTAAGCGATATACGCAACATTACGCCGGAGTCGTCACCACAGGCGGCACGTTTGGTGTTGCAGAGTGTGCGCTATGCCACAACATTGCCACGCTACGAGGAGGAGTATTCCCCCAGTGCCGTTACGCTGCCGTCGGGGCAACACTTGGCGCTGCGTGGCCTTGTGCCACTCGATCCATTTGTGGAGCAACCACGCTACATGGCCCAGCAGCTGAGGAAACGCAAGCTGGAGGAGGAGTTTGTGGCCACCATGGAGCTAGCGGAGCCAACGGAGCCAGCGGAGCCAACGGAGTCAACGGAGCCAACGGAGCCCACGGTGTCAGCAGAGCCATCGGAGCCAACAGCGCAACCGCGACAACCCGAGCGAAGACAACGCGCAGTGACCCCGCAACCCTCCACACAAATGGGCGACCAGACGCTGGACAAGCTCATCGATGCGATACTCGACTCGGCCTGCAAATCGGATCCCAGCAGCCGCAAGAAGCCACGCAAATCCTTCAATCTGCGTCGTCGCACATTGGTCAAACAGCAGCTGGAGTCCCAGTGTCAGATTGCCATGCTCTCGCCATCCTATGCACCTGGCGATGATCCAGCCAGTGATCTAAGCTTTGCTCTCATGCCACTGCCTGCCACACCCGAGCCTGCCTCCCCAATGTCACAGCTGCCACACAGCATGCTCATCCAGATGCCGACACCGACGCCGCTGCCCCTACAGCAAGGCCACTCCGACACCTTCTGCCTGGCAACACCCGTGCGTCCCTTGAAGCGTAGTCGTGGCCAGGAGAAGCCATCATCATTGGATGGGGTACAGTCCGGAGCGGTTGCTGCCACAGAGTCGCCTCTGAAGCGCTACAAGGTTGATGCACGCAACTACTTTGAGGTGGGACTTGCGCTGCCTTCCTCCATATACGTCTAGAAATTAAGAAGAAGTCGAAGAATGAGAGTGAGAGAGAGAGAGAGATAGCCAACGCTGACAAACGGGGGAAAACGCTTAACTATGACGCTTATTTAGTTCTTAAGTTGCAGTTAAACAATTGAATTTTTTTTAGCTCAATCTTGTAAATAATTTAGTTAATAAGTTCCTTTTTTTTCGATGCTGCTGTTATGTAGTTTTTGTAAAACAACAATTTTTTTTCATATTTATTTATTTAATCATAAGATAAAACCATTTTTTTTTTGAAACAACAATTTTTTTCATACTATTAATAAAACGCAGTAAAATCAAAATTTGCCTATATTTATTTTACTTTAAATAGAGATTTCCTTTATTCAAAAAATATTCTCTATATATATCCTAAAAGTTCCTTCTAGTTGACTAGAACATCAACATCATTTGTGCTATTAATTCGAATTGAATTAAAGCTCAGCTCAAATTTTAAGAGCGAAACTGTGAATTGAGTGAACTTTTAGTGCTCACTTTATTCTCACTAGTTCTTTGCCAGTGTGCTTTGCGACTCGAGTGAAAGATTAGCTCAATTCATTTTAGCTCTCACCAGTTATTGCAATTGCAATTGCACTCAAAGCTCAGCTGAGTGCAATGTAGCGCTGCTTTTGCTATTGAAAAAGAGAGAGGGACAACAGCGCTGAGCATTGTCAATGTCATGGCACAGCAGCTTTGCCAGCATTATGGCAGAGGTGAGGAGTGAGAGGGACAACAGCTTTGGTTAGTGTTAAAGCAAAGCTGTTGCAAAGCATTTATTACAACAATTGTGAGAGCGCAAGAGCGGGAGTCACAGACGGAGAGAGAGTGTGAGCTGAATTCAAAATTTGAGCTGTTGTCAATGTCGCAGGCAATGCTGACACAATAGTTCTCTTTTTTGTTGTTGTTATTTTTAGTTGCCGCTTTGTTATTGTTTTTGTTAGTGTTATTGTTGTCTCTGTTGTTGCTTGACCAAGTGATTTGCTTTACTTGTGTCTTGAACAGCAGGTAGTCGTTCACAAAAAAAAGAAGGGAACCGAAAGGACCCTCTCATAATACGCCCCCGTTGTGCAGCAACAGCTGCAACCCGAGAACTCTCAATCTATCGAACAGTTAGATCTGCTGTTTCTGTTGCTCTCAACGTGGCTAAATGTGGCTCGTGTATCTGTTTTGGCTTAGCTCGTGCGACAGCTTGCAACCTTGCAACAGGCAACCGTCGACTGTCGACTGTCGACTATCGACTGTCGACCATTTGACATGACACTTGTTAACACTTTGACGCCCTCGAAGCGTGCGGGCCTTTTTCGCACTGTAATTCATTTTGAGTGTGGCACGAATTCAGAGTTGAGGGTACGAGTTTTGAGTTTTGGGTACGACGGCAGCGGCAACGGCAACGTCAACGGCTTCTGTGGAAAACCCGCAGCGACCCGCTTAATCCGCAGCAGCGCACAGGTTGCATCGACTGACGCTCGGCCTCGCTGCCTCTCTGCCTCTCCTCCATTGTCGACCTGTCATCAGCTCTCTAACTCTTGTGGGTTTGCCTCTAATTTGTAGTCCATTTAGCTTCGCTGAGCGGACGTGAGCGTTAATTGAATTATTTTTATTATATTTGGCTCTAGACATTTTCCCGGTAACATACATAGTTCCTGTTCCTTTTGCCTGCAGGTTGCACTTGCCACACCGACGACGACGTCATTGCCAGCTGTGCTCGCTGCTCACCCGCATCGTTAAACTAATTTCCTAATGTCGCTGACGCGAATGGACACACCTACCACATGATGCCAGGTAGGCGGATCGCCTTGTGACCTTTAACCCTTAGCTCTTAACCCTTTCATAAATTTACATTTCTTCTTAGCCGTAACAACAGTCGTCGCACTTCCGCTCCATCTTTCATCGTTTTCCTTGTTTCTTGGGTGTCACTTGTCTAATCGATAAACGAAATTTTTTATTAATTTCATGTAAATGTGATAAATAACGAGGAGCTGACGAATGTGAAGGGGAAGGAGGAGGGGAAGCTGGTCACAGCTGACGGAGCGTAAAAGTTATGCATGTTCCCAATCAAAATTTATGTGAAAACCTACAACTAAACCGATTAAAACTTACAAATAAACAAGATCTGATCATTTTCATTTGTTGTTGAAAGCAAAACGTTTACGAATAGGCGACAAAGCAGAATTTGCAAGTTAAATGCTTTTGTAAGATGAAAATCTGGCGTGTGAGAGAGGGACTGGGAGAGAAAGAGAGTGAGACAGAGATAGTGAGATAAAGAGAAAGAGAGAGAGAGAGATAGAGAGAGAGAGAGAGAGAGAGATGGAGAGAGAGAGAGAGAGAGATGGGGGAGAGAGAGAGAGCGAGAATATATTTCGTCTTTCGCAATACATTTTTAAGTTTCCTTAAAGAATATAACTTATTTTCCTTTACTTCTTGTAACAAAACGTTTACGAATATACCCCAAAGCAGAACTCGCAAAGTTAATGCTCTCGAGAGACAAAAAGCTAGCGATTATAAGTTGTTGAAAATCAAAATCTTTAAATTCTCATAACAGGCAAAACCTAACCGATTTCTATGATTTTGTTTTTTATTGGTTGACTTCAAAATCTTTTCTGGGACTAAATATTATTCATTCGGTTATAATTCATTCATGAAGAAAACTTAACATATGAGGGAATTGTGAAGCAACTAAAATAATTTACAAACAAATAAATTTAACTTTAGGTATAAATAATCTCACAATATTTTCGTTTATATATATTTATAAACATTACCCAGATTTATTTGTTTTGATATTTTGACAAACTCGCAAAATATGCAAATAATTGAGAAAACAAATTCCAAGGACAATTTCGATTGTTGTGAAGGTAGAACGAGCCAAA
This sequence comes from Drosophila macrospina, assembly GCA_035042075.1. Classification (NCBI taxonomy): domain Eukaryota; kingdom Metazoa; phylum Arthropoda; class Insecta; order Diptera; family Drosophilidae; genus Drosophila; species Drosophila macrospina. Next base: position 1,015,905 of record JAWNLW010000340.1, read on the forward strand.
GAGGAAAATCAGAAATGAAATATAAAAAGAGAATTGAGCTCATTATGCAGTTAATCAACAGCTGGCCGCAAAGGAAGTGGCTGCCACATAGCCGCAAGGCAACTGCAACAAGGGATCGCTGCCACATTGAAGGATTGCCAGATTGCCAGATGCGAAGAAAAAATTAAATAAAATCAAATCAAATAAAAAAAGAGAACTCGCGATCTTCGCGCACACCTTTGATTGACAAACATGCCGCGGGCAATGGAACTGCTGCCATTTACCTTCATCTCCTTGAACTTCGCCTGCTGCTGCTTCTCGTTTATCTTTGCATTTTACGTATTACCATTTACCTTTTACCTCTTACCTCTTACTTCTTTCCTCTTACTTCTTACCTTTAGCTCAACCTCTTGCGTTGCCTTTAGTCATACAATATTTGCACTGATTTCTGCCTCGGGCATTAAACTTTCGCCAGCTGAGAAGGCTTCCCCCACACACTCATATAAACACACACACACTCTCTCACACACACACACTTATATCCTGTCTTTGGCCCTAAGCCGGCTTAGAGCATCCTGGCCACTGACTGTCAGCGAGTTTGTCGCCATAATTGCCAAATGTTATGCAAACAATGCCTATGAAATTTCAAATCCACAGGCTCAGTCGCCGCGTGTGGCAATGTGGCAATGTGGCAATGTGGCAAGCAACGTCCAACGGCAGCAACAAAAAAGTACCATTAATATTCAAATCTCCCCGCAACGTTGCATTGCAACATTGCATCAACAAAATGTGTCTTCTAGCAACAGCCCTCGACGCCCAAATACCCTGTAAATGGTTGCTTCCATATACTCAATTTCATTTAATTTATTTATATTTTATTTTTAAACTAAAAGAAGTTGACAAGAATGTTAATTAACATAAAATTGATTTTTAATATAAAACAATTTTTACTTAAAATTTTAATTTATATTAATTGTTAATTAAGAATAAAATCACGTAAAAACTTGGCCTATGTAAGTGTTCAGTGAATATAATATAATTTAAGAACTGATAAATTAGCTTATGTTAAATAGAAATAAATTTGTCATTAATGAATTTATACATAAAAATAAAATAATTATTGGTTAATAAATAAATGAAATAAAAAATGTATATCATATAAAATATTTAGTAGAAATGTCATTATTTTTTACATATATTCTATTTATTTAAATGTATGAACTTTTCTATTATTAAATGTAGTTTAATACTATTTAAAAATGTCTTATGTGACTGATAGAAATTAAGTACTATCGATAACTATTAATATATATATTTATTCTATTTTAATATACATTATAATATTACTTATTTGTATATTTATTTGTTATACCTTATTAAATTAGATTGTATATTTATTTATTTTACTTTGAAATGTAATCTTATATGACTAATAGTAATAAAATACTATCGATAATTATTATTATATTTATTACTTTTATTTTAATATACATTATAATATTACTTATTTATTTTATTTTAAAATGTAGTCTAATTATATTTATTTATTATATTTTATTAAATTGAAATATATATTTATTATTTATTTAAGTATTTATTTAATTTATGAAATGCAATCTTTAATGACTGAAAGTAATTAAATACTAAAGATAATTATTGTTATATTTATTTATTCAATTTTAATCAATTATATTATTTATTTCCACATTTATTTAAGCTTAATATATAGCCTTAAATGACTGATAGTATTATTATTACTATCGATAATTACTATACAAAATATCGCTAAAGGGCAACATGTACTGCATATAGAGCTATAAATAGAGCTGTAGACTTGATCACAGTACGCTTCATTTCATTATGTAGATCAGACATTTACACGGTCTGAGCATACCCTATACATGCAGTGCATTACATGCTGGGTATATAAAAAAGCAGAGCAAGGGTAGGACTAAGCAGCGGCAGCATCATCATTATCATCATGCACGTAATTATAATTCATTTTCATTTGCCTGCGCCAAAAATCTGTTAATGATAAACAAATTTTCCAGCGCAGGCTCAGCTCAGCAAGCGAGTGAAAGGGTTGCATTGTTGTTGTTGCCTGCCACCGCTGTTGCTGTTGCTGCTGCTGCTGCTGTTGCTGCCACCAAATGTTGCTGTTGCAATTGGCAACCGCTGCGTTGCCTTTGGCGATTTGCAAATTCGTTCATTTTTTTTTTTTTTGCTAATTAGCTTAGCGCCCCGATTTCATTGATGCCACAATGTCGATGCCACATTTGATGGCACAGTCGATGACGATGCCGTTGTGCTAATGTTGATGTTGTTGAAGTGGGCAGTCGCGTTCCGACGCCAGCTGCACACACGTCGAGTGTCGAGTGTCGAGTGTCGAGTGCTGAAAGTCGAAAGTCAAAGTGCAGAGCCCTGCAACACAGTGGACAGTTGTTGCAAGTCAAAAGTGGAGGCATGCAACGATGACGCGGCACAACAACAGTTGGCCAGTTAGAGAGACAAAGAGAGGGAGGGAGGGAGGGAGGTGGGAAGGTAGACACGTGCCAGCAGCTGCTGCTACTGCTGCCACTGCTGCTGCTGTTGCCAGAGTTGCCGCCGGTCATTGACAATGCAAAAGTCAATGCAAATTTGTGCCGTTTGCAACAAAAGAATAACGCCTCAGTCTAATGATCATGCACCATGTTGCAAGCAAGTCTATGAAATGCACATTTTTCGAAGCTTTTCCCGTTTCGCACAACCCCGAGAACTATGAATAAAACGCGATTGCTGTAATATTACATAGGGTTGTAGCCCTTCCCTCACTCATATGCCACAGTTACGCATGCGCCACACACACACACACACACACACACACACACAATAATAATAATAATAATAAAAAGAAGAACCGAAATGAATAAAAATATAAAGTGAGACAGCGAAATGGGAGAGATAGGGAGAGCGGCGAAGAGAGGGAGGAAAACGCTTCCGGGCGATTACACGCGTGCCACATTTACAGAATTGGGTGAAAATTTACATTTTTTTCTGCTTTATGAAAAACAAATATACAACGAAGGGGGACGGAGGTGGAAAAGCGCTTCAATGTCTCCCGACCTAACCTCACTCTTCAACTACTTGCTGTGTGTGAGTGCGTGTGTGTGTGTGTTTGTTGTTGCTGCGCAGTGAAGTGGACAAGCGAAGCATTCGCGCAGCTTAAACGTTGCTGTAAATCGCCTGACATTTGCCTGTCACTTTGTCATCTGACGACATTTGCCAGAGCTCCCTCTGACAGTCTGACAGTCAGACAGTCTAACAGTCAGACAGTCTGACAGCCAGACAACCAGATAGTCTGGGCAGTCCTGCCAGTCGGTGCGTCACTTTTCCGCAGGGTGCAGCGATTTTTGATTGGTTTTTTTTTGTCTTGATTTGATTTGAATATGTCTTAAAATAGGTATCATAGTTTTGTGTACTTCTATGTAACAGTCGTAGTAAGACATAACTGCATCTGTAGAGCATGTAAGTTGTTGATCAGTAACTAAAACCGTTATGATTTGTATAAACGCAGCGAGCTTAGAGTCTATAACAACCACATGCTGACTATTTGCTATGCTGCTCTCATTACAGGGTATAGCTAGTAATATTTTTAAGTATGCAATGAATCTGCTTTAACATATTTATCTATGGCTGGTAAGATCTGTAAATATGTAGTACTATTTCAATAGACTTTATCTTCTACTAATTTTTATAGATTATATAGAATATATTTCAAGCAGTTTATATGTATCTCTATATAGAAATATATATATCTATAGTAATGACATTTATAGGTTTTATTTTTGATAGATTTTATCTTATATTATTAATATAATTAGTGAACTTTCTATTTAAGCAGCTTTACACAGAGTATACCGCAGTCGTGCACGCTCGACTGGCATATGTTAAGCTTCTTCTTTTTTGCTTTTTTGATATAACGACTCTCTCGCTCTGATTGACATGATTCGCACTTGACTTGCTGCGTCGCGTATTACGGCTAAGTGAAGTGAGCAGCCGTCGCGAGTAGTTCGCCGCGTTTATCGGAACGCCCCTGCGCTCGCACACTCGCACACTCACATGCACACACACTCATGCCGAAACGCGGTGTTAATCGCCTAATGAAGCCAAAACGTTTTTTTTATTCTTCTTGCTGTTGCGCCGACGCACAATGGGCAATTTACAGTGGGTAAATCACATTTCACTAGGGGTTCATCTTTATTGCAATTGAATGCATTTTGTATACGTTTATCGATAACATTATATAATAAACAGCAACTCATAAAATATATCTTTGCCACTTGCTTATTGCAATGTGATCAATTGTTTTATAGAACATGTAAATCAATGTGCAAGTGAGAAATTGTTAATTGTTTATTAATAATCGAGAATTAATCGATTGCTGTAGAGAGCAAATTATTGAATCAGCTAAACCTGTTGACGCTTATCTTTATATATATCATTGCTTGGTATATAATTTACACCTCTATGTACCCATTAGTAATTACATCAACGTATTATATGATAATTATCGATTAATAGTCCTCACTAATAACAATAAAGCAATTCCGCTTATAATTATTAAACGGGGAGTGGTTAATTGAATATACAAGTTAATTTGCTATAATTAATAATACGATAATTATCGATTAATCGTTTTAATAACGAATGATTTAATTGTGAGATTACAATTACAATGCTCAACGAAGAATATGATAATATGTGTGCTTTAAATAAGATTGGGCTTGAAGGCTTATCGAAAGCTATCGATATGGAAGTTATCGATATACATTCAAATAAAATAAATACTAAAAAGTGAATTTTAATGTAGATTTTATAATTACATAATGCTGTTTTAAAAATGTATCGATTAGAAAGTTATCGATAGACATATAAATCAATATATTTACAATATTTGAGCTAGTGAAGGCTGTAAAACTTAATAAATATGAAGATATATTCGCTTAAGCGTTAACAAATGTGATAATTTGAAAATTTATCGATAAGCATTAACAGAAACATTAATTCTAATCAAATGACACCCATTTCGTATTGCCGCCGTAAGCTAAAGAGTGTTTACACAGTGCGCAACACAGAGTTTCCACTGTGCAACACCGTGCGGCCCACTCGATGAGCACCGTAACACGGCCGCGCCTGCGTCTGAAGCGTCTGGTGTGCTTATCGTAATAGCTGCAAGGGGTAGAGGCACTATAGGGCCGGGGTAGAGGCACTGGGCCAGCGTAACCGGGGTAAGTTTTTGGGCAACTTTCAGGCGTTAAGCTGCAACAAGGCCGGCGGCGGCGGCGGCGTCGCATGGAAATTCTGATTTCTATCTGATGGGCAAACAAAAACCGCAGTGGGTGCCCTTAGAAAGGGAGAGAGAGTGAGCGAGTATGAGAGGAGAGGGGCAAACCACCCCAGGGGCAGGGATATTTGAATGAGAATGGGAATGGGATTGGTTTAGGCGGCACTTAGCACTCGTATTTACATGCGACTCGCACAATGTCATTGCCAAAACAAAACGCGCCGTCATTTATGTTAATTTATGCGCTATTAAATGCGGCGCGGGGCACTTAACTCGTCATTGCCCCATGTTGCAGCAATGCTTTTGGGCTAATTTCTGCCGCCGGCTTCAGTTACATTTATATATGTATTTTTTTCTTTTTTTGTTGGATTTTTTTATAATTGCCTGCACGTGATGCGTTCAAGTTAAAAAGGATCGCAAAGTTTGGACATGTTATGGCGCGTTTTGCGCGCGTTTTTAAACGCGCTCGCGACTTGTCTCATTCATTTGTCGTTCCGTTGGCCAAGCTGTCAATTGAGCGACGCGTCGCTAATGAGAGTGAGAATGTGTGACAAGGGAGAGAGAGAAAGTGAATTCGATAGCGATTAATTTAGCCAGCATGACAAATTAAACGGCGCTCGTCTAATGAGCTCAATGGTTAGCCAAAATGACATTGAAAAGTGAAAAGTGAAAGCCCCCCACCCCTCTCTTTCTCCTCCAACAATGGGTGAAAATCTGTTGAAAAGCCGCACATAAAAACACACAGTGAGCCAAGCATGCCACAAAAGGCGCAACAAAAACCATTTTTCTTCCCAATGAAAACAAAACAAAAAGTGTCGAAAAAATGTTGCCAAAAACAAAAAATAAAAAAAAGCGGAGATAAAATGCACAAAATAAAAACCAATTTATTTGGCAAGAAAAAAGGGAAAATTCGTTGTCTGCGGTTGCCAGCACAAGAAAAACCCCTTGCAAAAAAAAAGTTAGTTTTTTTTTCTGATTTTTTTGATTTTTTTGAGGGTTTGTTTTTGCCATTCTTTGTAAGACAAACAATGCAATTTCGGCTGTTTCTCAATGTCGACAATGAAAATGTTGCACAAATGAAGCGTTGCAAGCGCCCTAAGAAATGGGTAGTTATTACTTGACATCACTACGTGCATGTCTCTCAGTCATAGATCAGTGGATCACCCGATCAGCAGATCACCAGATCACCAGACCAGCAGCTGCGGCAAGCCCATCTCCATTGAGGGCATCTCCATGCCAAATGTGCCAGCTATTACATAAATATCGCATGTCTGCAGATTCATTTCTTTTAATGATCTTTTCGATTCAATACTCCTGAGATTCCGCGAGCCTTTGATTCCATCGATTCATCGATCATCAAGATCATCTTTTTTCCTGTCGAAAGCTATTTGCTTTGTAGACGCTTCATCAATAACTTAATGATATCAATACTTTCGTTTACATCAGCTTTATTATTAGTTGCAATGATTTAGGGAAGAAACAATGTGAGAAATTTTTATAGCAAATTTGTTTGAATTTTATCTCATGTTTCAAGTATTCAAATCATATTATTCACAGATTTTGGTAAACTCGACTCTTTGGGTTGGAAAATAGCTGAATTCTCTTGTCAAAACTCATTAATTTGTGCAATAATAAATATATTTTAAATATTTTATAAGCAATATAATTTGCATAACACTTTCCATAACTCAAGTGTTACTTTCTGGGTTTTCCCCAATCCTCCCAACAAAACTAAATAAATTTTTCAAAAATTTTTCAACTTTAAAGTTGCTTTATCTTAAGCTATTTTACTTACTTTAATTTTTAATAATACATTTTTATACTAGTCAAATTTAAAAATAAAAAAGAAATTAGAAAAAGTAAATAAAAAATAAAATTTATTAAGACAATTGCAATTTCTTTATTTGTAATCTGTAATCTGCTACATTTTCTATACAAAACTAATTTGTTATACCCTGTACAGGGTTATATTAAATTTGTACGTACGCTGGTCCATAAATGCCTCGATTTCAGCCACTAAAAAAGCTACAGATATCAAATTTGGCATTAAGGTTTCTGAATACCATTTGCAGATCAGGTTTATATCTAATTTTAAAACCCCCCCCCCCCCCCCCCAATCAAAAAGAAAACTTTTTGCAAGCTAATTATACCCTGTATTTAAGAGCGTAACCACATCAAACTTGACATGTGCTCAAAGAATACTCCTTTAAAACGAAACTGAAAGGTTTAGAAATATTGGTTTGTAAATAAGAAAGCTATGGAGAAAATAACAACTGTGCTGTGAATTCTTTGCAAGCTCATAGATGCTAGACTTACATACATATGTACACATGCTCGAGCAAAAGCTAAGTGCTACGGCACTGCACAGCTCTCTAGCGCAAAGATGTCCATATCCATATTATTTACTAAATGGATTTAATAGAAATTTTCATACTTTTATAGGCTCAAACCTATTCAGCTCTTTGCATATTTTATAAACTAAAAGAAGGAAGAGTAAGCTTTAATATCGAATTGATAGGCATAGAGGGAGTTGATAGAAAACTTCGATGAAGGGCAGCATTATGCTTTACAAGCTTCTTTTTTTATAATCTCTAAGATTTTCCACATTGAAAACTCGCCTTTGAAATTGTTAAGTAAACTTGATGTGCGTTGCAAAAATGTTTATAAATAAATATTTCTTATAGACTAATTATTATTTTAAGCAAATCTAATATTTTTAAATAATTTCTCTAACATTATAGTACTATTTTAAATTGTTAACAAAAATGCAAATTCCATTTGAAATTCATAAGTGAAAACAACAAATTATTCTCAACAGATTTGAGTTCATTAGAATTGCATTAACACTTGCATAAGTGCTTCAACTAATTGCTGTAGCTATTGATAGCGAAACTAATGAATAGCCTGTGCTGATTGCACTCGATTATTCGATTGTAGATTAACAAATTTGTTGGTCAGCAGCTGCTGGTTGTGCTACGTTCAGTCGTATTGATCCCTCTCGGAGATGGCTGTGGCAAAACCCACCAGCTAATTGCATTGAGTGGACAGGCAACGCCTATGGTAAGCAATTGTTGTTGTTGTAGTAGTAGTTGTTGTTGTCATTTGATTGCTTCGCTTGTGTTGCAGTTGCACGATTGTCTCTCTATCGGACGTTAATCTAAAACGATCGCCTTGTTCGCGTTACACTTTTCATCTTTACACTCAAAGTGTGTGCCTGAGTGTGTGTGTGAGTGTGAGTGTGTGTGAGAGTGTGTGTGTGAGAGTGTGTGTGTGGTGTGTATGTGTGTGTGTGTATGTGTGTGGGCATTTAATAAAACAAACGCCGACGCCTACAGCAGAGCACAGGCATCGAGAGGCATAAGGCATATAAGGCGCATGCGGCATGCGGCATAAAGGCCATAAGCCATGCGGCACGTGGCACGTGGCGCTGTGGCAAGCGTATGTAAAATGTAAAAGTATGCTGGTCGAGTGACCGCAACAATGGTCGCGTTTAATTACAGTTATTGTCGCACCCTTCGGCCGCCTCATTTGCATTTGCATTTGCAATGCGGCAACGCAATGTGGCAACGCGGGCGTTGCATGCCGCCTGCCGCTAGCCGCCTGCCGCATGCCACATACCGCATATGCCACATAATTAGCATAACAGTTGAGTTGAGTGCTGCAATGGACATTACTATTGCGACAATTGCGCTGGCCGTGGAAAGCCGATCGCGCTAAGCGTTTTCCTTCGCTTTTCATTAAAACTCGATTGTCTTGAGCAGCGAGCAATGAAATTTATGCAAATTGAATTAAAACTTCAACAAGCGGAACCAAAACCTGGCAACAACCAACAGCCAACAGCCAACAGTGCCAACATATGGCTATCAGACTCCGTTTTCTTCGTTCTCCCCTCCCCTTGCCCATCTCCAATCCAGCAACGATCCACGACAATTGTGCATGAATTACAGCCACATAAATTTCCCGAAAAACCTGCTTCAGGCAAACCCTTCAACCAACCAAGGTGCAGTCCACACTTGAGATAACGATCGACCAACTGACACACCTTCCAGCTACTACATACATCCCCTCTCTCTTTCTCTCTCTCTCTTAAAGACCCAAGGAAGCCATAGAACTTTGACAAAACTGCAACGATTTTCTTGTGGATCATCAAATTGATGAGTTACACTTTCTTTACTTGAAAGAAAAGATAATTGCAGTTGATTCTATCATTAGTTGATCTGAGGATGTCATGAGTGGATCTCATGAAAATGTACTTAAGAGACTATCAACAAAGCGTTTATATAACAGCATTTCTTAGATTGTAAGAAAAGAAGATCATTTGCAAGCGATCAATATGAACTTTAATTATAAATAGGATAAAATTGGTTGGAAAGAAAGATAGTTCGAAGAGATCACTATGTAAATGTACTTAAAATATATTTAAATATTTAATATGCAACAGATCATGGCAAAGATCGATATGGAAAGATCACTTAACCTTTTAGCGATTGGAAGAAAGTAAGATCAGTTGTAACGATCACTATATAAATAAATCTAACATATATTTATAATAGACAGCAGATCACTGCAAAGATCGATATGAAAAGAATACTTAGAAGAAAGGCAGATCAGTTGTAATGATCACTATATAAATATATTTAAAATATTTAAAATATATTTATAATAGACAGCAGATCACTGCAAAGATTGATATGAAAAGAATATCCAACATATTAGAGACTGTAAGTAAACCATGATCATTTGCATGCGATCGTGAGGAAAAGACTTGAAGTAAAGAAAATCATTTATAAGTGATAACCATAAAAATTAACCTTAAATAATAAATAAATTGTTTGAAATCAAGATAATTTATGGAGATCCTCACAGTGATCTGCACAAATGTATTCAAAATATATATAAATAAATCTTATACGTTGAAGATCGTTGCAGAGATCTTTATAATAAGAATACTTAACATATTGGCGATTGTAAAAATATAAGTTCAGTTTTATAGATCACTTATAAATGTATTTAAAACATATTTAAAAACATTTTCTAATGCGCTGAAGGTCACTGTAGAGTGCTATATGGAAAGAATACTAAACATATTAGAGATTGTAAGTAAACCATGATCATTTGCAAGAGATTAGTTTAAAAGTCACTTAATATTATAATATATTAATATGGTATAATATAATATATTGATATAGTAAAATTTTGTGTTGAGCAAGATCCTATTAAAAGATCACTTAGAGCTCATAGCGATCTCTATAAAGAATTTCCATAACACAAACTTGAATATATATAAAATGCCTTTTTATACTGAAAGTTCAGCTAAAGAATTCTCAATTTTATAAAGCAGATTACATTGATTGAAAGTAAATCTAAAATATGCTAAATATAAAATAAGTATGAAATGTGTCAAAGATTTCAGTATGATTCAGTATGACAAATCTTTTAGAAAAAATCATGTAGAATATGTTGAAGCAAGATCACTTCCAATAATAATCAAATAATATTTATAAAGATCACACTAAAATCCCTTAGTAAATGTAGAAATTTTCGAATGTCTGCAGTTGGAAGATCAGTTCTGAGAGATCACTATGACAAATCAATGCAGATGAGATCTAAGCAAGCCAAACTCTAGACACGAGATCAAATAATGGAGTCAAACTAAGCGAAACCATAAACGAACTCTTTTTCCAACTGAGGCTGATCGCTGATCGGGTACTTGAGATAGAGATCGCTCGGATTGTGACAGCCTGTAGTTAGACTATAATATTGTTGGGCAACGTCTCGAAATGGTTTGACATTTATGAGGCATAAATTTTGTACAACTTTCTGCTTTCACTGCCAGGCCAATTAACTGCAACGAATCGGGGACGGCGCGATGGGGAAGGAGAACGGGCGACCGGGGATTGAAATTGGGATTCGTCATAGATGTGATGTGGAATTTTGCGAAAATTTAAATACAGCTCGTCTCCCAGGTCGGAGCAGAGAAACAGGGGTGGCCGCCTGGCATTGTCAGTTGTTGGTCTCTCGGTCTCTCGGTCTCTTTGGCTGCCCCTGAGTGTCATCAAAACAATGTTTGCCAGCTAGTTTATGAGCTGTGCCTCATTTCTCAACGCACCGCTCATCTCATTGCAATATTCATATACATTTACCTTTCTCCTATGCATTTTTCCGTTCTTACCTTTCGTTGTTCGTTTTTCAATTTCACATTAATTTCTTTTCAATGCGTTTGCATGCCAATCACAAACATAAATTGCATTTTTGCCTTCGTCATTATGCAAACTCGCTGACCGCGGCGAAATGTGTCCACAGAATTGTGTAGAAAGTCGTAAAAAAAAAAAAACACACACAAATACACACAAAACACACACACACATACACACAAATACTCACACACATATGCATCTTTTTTTTGGGGGTCATAAAAAAACCAACAAACTTATTTTTTTGTGTTTTTTCTTGTTGGTCAAGCGCAACGACAGGGGGTCGAGGTTGCAACGGGGGTCGTCAACGTTTAGGCAAATGCCTCGACTTAATAATAAGCAGCATTGAATGAGATGATCCTCAGTCTTCTATACTATATGAATAGCATTGATTCGCGGCATGTTTCGCATTCTTGAATGACTTTAGTTTGTAGAAACATAACAAATCTAATCAGAGGGCAACTTGCCAACATGTTATGATCGCACACGATCACTAGCATTTGAGCTGATTTTGCGTCTTGGCTTTATAGTCTTTATATAATATTGATCTGTGGTAGTTTTGGTAATGAGTGACAGTTTGAGCAGATTAACTATAAATCAGTTGAGTTGCGTTGTATTGAGAGATGTTCAGATGTATAGAGATTTTGAGCAAGAGCAAATGATCAGTTGTAGATCTGTTGTAGTATTTAGATATCACAGTATAACTTGAATCTGTAGATGCGTATATATAGTATATATATATATATATATATATATTAAAGTATATCTTGCATATAAAGTGCACTTTATGTCTCTCTAAAGCAACAACTATATCGATCTTAAAGTGCTGATCATACACCAATTCAGCTGCGCTTTCAGCATTATGATTCTTTTGCTTATAGTCTTTTAGTATCCTTAAGAGTTGATAAGTCAATTAATCGAATCAACTACTATAGTTTGAGTCATGACTTGACTCTTGATAACCATTTTAGATGACATCTATTTATATTTATTGCAGCATTCCCCGAGTTTTATATTGTATCTAGTATTGCTTTCTTTCCTCTCGTTTATACTAGTTAAAGTTGCTAGAAAGTATTGCTTAACAATAAAAAAGAGCTGTAAGTTTATAAAAGTAAATAATATGAAACTAAGTGCGATACTTAATTCTCTTTTCTAAATCAGTTTATATAAATTGCTATTGCCAGTCGATTAATATCAAGTTAACAAGCTGCCTGTGTCTTTTTTAATGTTTTCCCTACTTGAATTTTGTTTTTGATTTTGATTAATATATTTAAATAAACACTATAATATATTTTTTAATTTTATTAAGGAGAAAATGTCTGAGTAAATTATTAAGGAGAAAAGGTCTTGGCAAATTATGTAGACATAGAAGATATGAGTTTATATAATTCTTGATTTTTATGTAGAAAGTGTTAATCAAGCTTTAGAGAGAGTTGCAGTTGAGTTTGTTTCACTGTTTACTTTCTTTACCTAGTTGTTATGAGATTATACGTCTAGATTCTTTTCTAGTTCACTCTAATGTTATCTTAAATATCGGAATATATATACATATATTTAGAGTTGAAGTTGAGTTTGTTTGCTGAAGGCAACTCAAGTCTAATTGAGGATCATGCAATCTGTTACAAATTTGCAACTGAAGTTCAGTTAACGATCTTTAAGCCGCTTGAACGATCATCTATCATCTGGAAGTGTGCCACATGTCTCTCAATCAGCCATTTGTTAACCCCTGCCCCCTCTCTCAAAATGAAAGAGAACTCTTATGTATTGCGAGTGTTATGCAAATAACTGATTGATCGTGCGACTGATCGATTGATCGATGAATTTGTTTTTGATTTGCATTAGAGAGTACCACGACCTTCACCCACATAGACCTACACACACGCCAGGGTACTTCCAGTAATTAGCCATTGCCATTCATTCTACTTGAACTTGAACCCCCCTCCCCATAAAACTCTGTGGCAATCATTCAAATGAAGTGTTGCAATGACTGTTGATGCTGTGGCAAGAGCTCCTGCTGCTTTCATTTCTACTGTCAACGTTGCACTAATTATAATGTCCAGCTACCCACACACACACACACACACACACACACACACACACACGCTCGCACACACACTCGCACACACGCACACTTGCATAGACATGCAGCCGCCGCTTGACGGATTGATCAACGTGATTAATGATGTGGTCTGTGGCATTGCGTGACAAGTTTGTTAGTAAATTGAACGTGCCACAAGGATGTTGCCTGCTTGGGTCAGAGCAGTGCTTGCTGTCTTTTTTTGTTGTTGTTGTTGTTGGTGGTTTGCTTGGTTTACCGATTTTGCGGCAGCCGTTACTTGCAACCAATCGCAGTTGCATCATTAATCTTCCGCTCAACTGTACAACGACTAGTCTCAGTCGCAGTCTCAATCGCAATCGCAGTTGCAGTTGCAGTTGCAGTCGCTTAGTTGGAGACGCGTCCAATTCCCACGGCGATCGCCATTGGTAGAAAATCAATTTTTAATGAAGTTATCATAAACTGCGGCTCATCAATTGCTTAGCGTTCGTGAGCCTGAGCCTGAGCCTGATCCTGATCCTGATCCTGCCAAAAATGTCATAAACTGTCCCAAAAAGCAATCGTGCGTAAATTTGCGCCGTTGACCACAACAACGAGATTGCAAATCACAAGAGGGAAATTTATGTGGCGATCGTGTGAGCAAACAAGCCCATCGAGCTATAGAACTCGACCCTCTTCTCCTCTTTGCATATCACAGAACTTCTCTCTACCCCCCTCACTCTCGCCGCTCTCTGCTCTCTCTCTCTCTCTCTCTCTCTCTGTCTCTCCGCTCTCAGTCTGTCGCATAATCTACCTCAAAGATTAATGAGATTTCACCGCAATTTCGTATGCATGATTTCATTCTTTTCCTTGGGTTTTCTTTATGTTTTCATTTATCTTGTTGCATTTTTGCTGTAATTTTTTCATCCTATTTTCCTTCTTTTTTTGTGGATTTTTTATGGCTCGTTTAGCGATTGGTAAATAGGGCGCTTGTCTCGTAATTTACATGAAATTGCTTCATTTGCCGTAGGTTTTTTTTTCCCCCATTTTATTGTTGTCTCTGCGGTAACGAAGCCTTGGGAATTTGCATTCTCCTTAGCCTTAGACAGTTAGACTGATCGCTCATCAATATCGTGGCAAAGCTTCATCATTTTGAGGAATCACACGGAATTCTGATTCTGTCTGTCTGTTTGGTGTGGTCTCTCCCATTGTGCAGCTGCAGCTCAGCTGCTCTATGAGATGGACACGCTTCCAATTTGCCATGAAATTTCCATTCTGGACAGCGCATTTCTTCTGGACATTTGTCGCCTTTCTTTCCCTTTGCCATTGCCTGTTTGCTGGAGATTTTAGTTCTGCACTTCTTGGCTAGAAGCGTGCATTATGCGGCCTAAAACAATTGCGCAAAATATGAAATTTCCTTTCTGGTTTATTTGCTGAATGAACAGATTGGAAAGATTCTGCTAATCAAAGGAAAGGTTAGAACTGAAAGGAAGAGCATGTCATTCGTGCAGCTGATCCTATTCAACTGTTTCTAAGTCATCATTTAACTCAATTATTTAATGACACTGATCACGATTACAAACTGACTTGAATTTCCCTTTAATCAATTGATTTTGGTCTTGTTTATGTTCAAAGTTGAGCTCAACTGATTTCGAGTTCACTTGTTAGCAAAGAAATACGTTATATAGAACATTTGAAACTGATCTCAACTGATCATGATTGAAACCGATCTCTATTTCAAAAAGTTTTGATTTACTTCTCTTAAGACTGATCTTAATCGCAATCTCAATTATTATCTAGAGTATATAGTAAACATAACAAATGATACTGATCTCAACTGATCGTGATGATGGCGACCATGTCTAACTACATTGTAATAAATCTCTACTTTCTTAACTTGTCAATGCCCAAAACATACCCTAAGAGTGATATTAACTGATCACAATCTGAATTATTAGTCAAAGAATATAGAGAACTTAACAATTGAAACTGATCTCCACTGATCATGATAACGACTTCTATTATTATTAGCCGAAATGTGTCGCATACTCTACAGTTACAAGTGATCATCAGCTGATCTTAACTGATCTCAATATCAACTATTATCTATAGTAAACATAACAAATGAAACTGATCATAACTGATCATGATCACACTCTCTGTTGGCCGAAATGTGCCGCATACTCTACAACTGCAAGTGATCATCAGCTGATCTACATTGATCACAATCTCAATTAGTATCTAACAAATGAAACTGATCTTAACTGATCATGATCACAATTTCCGTTGACCAAAATACTCTACAGTTGCATGAGATCTTCAGCTGATCTACATTAATATCAATCGTAATTATTGACAAGGTTATATTAAACACTTGAAACGATCTTAGGGAGCTTTCAAAGCTTTTGAAAGCTGATCTCAACTGACCGTTAATGCAGAATATGGCAAACTACTTAGTTGAAGCGATTGCAGCTGATCTTTATGGCAATGATTGGCCTAAAAGTGTCGAAGACATGAGAATACTCTGATCTGATCCTGATATATGAGATATATGCCTATATATATAGCTGTGTGTGTGTATGTGTGTGTTTTTTGTGGAGCCTGAGGGGACTCGTAAATCAAATCAAATGTCATTCAGTGACTTGACAAGTTGCATAACAAGTTTATTTACTTGCTGTTGTTTATTTTCAGATGCATTTTTACTCATTTGAATTTTTATTTGTGTCTTTTTTTTTTTTGGGCTGTATGTCAAATTACTTGAGGGCGCCGCAATGTCTGAGAAATTTTTGTGGGTTCTGTGGGTCGCGAACGCAGTTGCAGCAAAGGATGATCATCAGCAGCGTCTACGAGCAGGCAAACCTTCTGGCCACTGGCAACTGGCAACTGGCGACTGACAACTGCAACGCAGACAACGCAGACAACTTCTTTTTTTTTTACTTTCAACTCTTTTTTCGGATCTTTTTTCTGTTGTTTCTTATTTTTTTTTGCTTAATAATTTTTCGGGTGCCTTGGCAACAGTCAAACCGACCCGGAAACAAGCCCAGAGACTGCACACGGCGAGAGAGATAAACCTTTTTTTTTGTTTTTTTTTCTTCTCCTCATTTCTGTTCCGTTTTTTTCTTCTTGCTCTTCGTTTCACTGAGCGCTGTGAGAAATGCAAATTCGGCGGCGGCTAAAAAGTTGTTAAATTAGTCAGCGGATCGCTTCGAAAAAACTGGATGTCGGGCAGCCGTCGAAACTGAGTTGAAAAAATGCTGAAAAGAGCTGGAAAAAAAAACTGCACTAATTTGATTTCCTAGCAAACTGCAGTTCGCTGTTCTGGGCAAAGGTGCAAGGGCGGAAGGGGACTTGGTAGGATCTGCCTCCTGTGTCTGCATCTGCACTCCGCGGTCTCGTGGGCAACATTTAAGTGTGACTACTACTACAACGGGCAATTGACAGACACGCAGATACCTCGCATTTATATTCATCTTAAGAGTAATAAATATGTTCACCTATAACATTATTTAATGTTGATTAAATTCATTAATTATTAATTATAAATATTATAAATATAAATATTAAATTTAGTACAATGTTAAATTAATATTAATTTACTTTATAGTATTAAATTCAATAATTATTAATATTAATATAATTATTAATAACATTAATCAGTTATTAATACATAATATAAATAATTATTATTAATTTTATGTTTAACATCAGTTTATGCTAAAATTAATGTTAATTTACTTTAATTAAATTCTCTTCTAATTTGTATTATTTATTATTATTTATATTAAAACTTCTAATTTATATTTATTAAAAATACTGCTATTTTGTCTAATATAAAAACTAATAAAGTGATTAATTTATGAAATTAACTATTAATATAAGTATAAAAATTAATTAAACTTATTAATTATTAATATTAGTATTCAGCTTAATAATAATTTAAAAATTAAATGAGCTTATATTTAACAAAATTATTTATTAATAATATTGATATTATTTTTTAATAATAGCTAATTATTAGTATTGGTATAAATATTAAATTGTTATCAGTTCAAACTAATATTAATATCAATTTACTTAATTATACTCATTTATAGTTTATTATAATAACAAACTTTTAATAAAATTAATATTTTATTTAGTAATAATGCATAATTATTAATTATTCATATTAATAAAATTCGTGGAATTTATTTATATAAAAAATATATATTAATAAATATATTAATATCAAGTTTTAAAGGGGTTTATATTAATTTCTGTTTAATTAACTTCAATTAAACTATATTTTTATTTTATTTTGCAACAATAACATTTATATTTGGCTGAAGAAGAATTTATATAAAATGATTAAGCTGTTATATTAATTTTAATAATTATATTATTATATTGACTTTACTTGGAAATAAATAAAATGATACTTTTGTTGGTATTTATCGTGAATATGCACAGCTTACAAGCTATTTTCACATTTGTAATTACAAATATCCTTTTGTATCTGACATAAAAGTAAAGAGATAAAGTATCTGATTATAAGGATCGTAAGTATATATAATATATTTATAGGTTCCTTTTAATGCATAATAAACTGATAAACTGTCCTGACTTGGATAGATTTCTCCTACATAAATACTACATAGATTAAAACAAACAAGCTCTAAAAAGACTATAAATGTGAATGGACTAAAAATTAAGCTAGCACAAGTTGTCTGCTAGAACAACTAGAGGAAAATATAGGATATATTGAATGTCCTTAAAGTATGTCGAGTTGCTGCCGCTGTTGTTAAGGCAAAAGGCAAAGCTGCCATTTTTTGGTCATTTATCAAATTTCAAGCAAAATCTACAACAATTGTTGCGACGACCAAAGCAGATCACATTTTCATTTTCATTTTCATTTTCATTTTGATTTTCATTCTCATTTTCAGTTTGCAGTATGTGTGTGTGTGTGTGTGCACTGTGAAGTGAATATCAAAACAAAGACTTTGGGATATGGTGACGGTGCGCTCTTGAAATTGTTCGAATCCATTCGCTCGATGGGATCCTTCGATCCCATTTTTGTCCTTCGGGCGCGCGTTTTGTGTCTCCTTGTCAAGCTGTCAATCAAAAGGCATCTTTCATGTGCCTCATGTTGCCAGTACGCTGCAAGACACACACACACACATGCAGACATACACACACACACACACACACAAACACACACACATATTGCCTTGTGCGCTCGTTTCACTTTGCATAAATCGAGAGTTTCCATCGATTTGCATTTTTAATTCCAAATGCAAATCCTATAAAAATCCCACATTGTTTATTGCTTACAAGCAAAAATCAAGTTGATGCTAATTTTCGTCTATTACCTTTTGCTGCCTATTAGGCAAATGGCAAACACACACACACACACTCACACACACACACACACACGTCAAGGGGTTGTCACAATTTGTGATCCGATTTCGAGGCCGAGTGTCAAATGCATTTGCAATTAGTTTGCCAAAATCGCCGCCTCACCCCTTTGCAGCTCTCATGGACGGGGGAGGGGGTAAATTGAATTTATTAACGATTTAGATAAATTTGCAATAACAACAACAACAACAACAAAGTGACCCGCACCCTTTAACCCTTTCCATTTTCCCAACTCTTCTGCCTTCTTGTTTTTCCTAATTTTCATTTTAATGAAGCGCGAATTCAACTAAAAGCCGAATTCAAATCGTAATCGAAAGTGAATATCAAAATGAATAATGTATCGATTACATTTGCCTGGCATTTTGCAAAAGCGCAATCATTCTTCATGGCAGTTGAGCATTTCGATGGAAAGATAGCAGCCACAGCAGACATTGACATTGATTGGGTATATCAGCGTTGAGCTCTGCAGTTTCTGTGTAGATGCACCGTTTGATTAAGGATCTAGGCATTTCCTATGGAAGAACTTATTCCTGTGGTGTTGAACTGTGTTTCTTTTCAATTGCGACTTTCCATTTCCTGCCGCTTCCCACGCATTTCCTATCATAATTCGAAATAAAATGTTGACAATATTTTCACCTTAAAATACGCTGAAGTGATCACAACTGCATTTATTGTTTATTTATTATGTATTATTTATTAATTTATTTTTAAAAGTTTATGTTAAAGTTGAATTAGGTTGCGCTTTCGACAAATTAACACTCGCTGAGTGGAAAAAGTATTTGAAAGAAACTTTGTTTTTACGATATGAATAAACTTTATTTTGCTTTATTTATTTTAGAGTTTACTTGAATAGAATATAATATTATATAAATTAATTTAATGTAATATAATATATATTTTAATATAACAAACAATAAATAGCCTGTTCTGAAAAGAATTGAATTGAATTAACTTTTTTTCCTCATTTTAATTAATTTTTCAGTTTTAAGAAATATACTTTTGTTGCCTTTTCGATCTTTTGCAAATGTAAATTTTCACAATAAAATGTATAAAAAACGAACAAAAATGTGCATAAATATTGCAGTAGAAAGAGGGAACTTAACTACTATTTTGAAGTTTTTGGCAATCAACTTTAAACTGAACTGATTTATGTCATAAAGTGATTTGAGCACAGTTTCCTTACTGACAGACTTCTGCACAAATTGTGCAAAGTTCTTTGGAAGATCTATGTGAAAACAGAGTTGTCGAGTATTTTAAAGTTATCGACAAATAAGCTGCTCCTAATGGGTGGAAAGAACCCGTCCGACGCTGCAACTTTTCTATTTCTCTGCCGTCTTCGAGCTCTTGAAGCAAAGCTAAGCATGCGAAGAAGTAACTTCCTCATATCCTGTAAGTATAAGCTAAGAACTCTAAGTAGAGAAGAAAATGTAAATATTTGATTGCAATAGCAGTTACAGCTTGAAGTGTCCATCAATGGGACAGCTGGCACACTCAAGCTGAAGTAGCGTGACTCGGTTGGGTGTTATTTCTAGGAAGTGCTCCGTTTGCACCTCAACGCTGTTGATGATCCCACGCTAAGTAATGAGTATTATGTTGGCTGGGTCGGGCCATTGAAAAGTCATTTGAAAGTTGGCTTGCTGCTCGTAAAAACTGAAGATCGACAGCAAAATGTCGCATAAATTTGGCCAACAATGTGGCACATGGAACGGCTGCTAATGAAAGGCACGAGACGTGAAACGAAGGACGAAGGACGCTCAGCATCTGGACAAATATTTATCGAAGCTTCTGCTCTGCTCATAAATTGCCAATTGCCTCGTGTCCGGCCGCCTACATACAAAGGATACAATGATACAACAACTAATACAATAAAACATATATATATATGTAAAAGAAAATCCAAAATCCGAATTCAAAGTGAAAGTAATGACCGAAAATGTCGTTCAACATTTGTGGCACTGCTGTGCTGCAGTGTCCTTTCATGCGCTCGAGGAGAGTAGATCAACGCTGGACAGAGACATTAGGCTACCGGGTTTCTTAACTCTTAGTTCCTGCTCCCGAAAACTACTGAAAAACACACACACACACACACACACACACGCATCACAAGGCAAATAACAGGACAACACACGAGACAAATCTGGGCTAAGACACCTTGCAAAGTCGTTGCCGTTGCCGTCGTGTGGGTTTTCCTTACCTTTTTTAGCTGTTTAACTGTTCGGCAGCTGTTGGCCGCATTGTCTGCTCTTATTTGGCAATGCAACGGCAGAGTTGGCCTTAACAAAAGGACACGATCGCACACACACACACACACACACACACAAACACACTTAAGCACTGCTGCGTGTAGTTGTGTTGAAATCTGTGTGAGGACTTTGCAGGTAAGCAGATAGACACTTAAGAGCAGGAGGGAGGGAGCTAACGAGAGAGAGGGAGACAGGCATAGAGAGAGGGAGAGACAGAGAAAAGGAACGTCAGTGATTTAGTGAGAGTGGCAGAGCAGAAGAGAGAGAGAGAGAGCGAGAGGAAGAGTGAGCGATTCAGAGCGGTTCAGTGCTCAGTTGTGCGCTCTTAGATGCACTGGCGCGCTCTAGCGACCGATAGCGGCAACTACCGAGAAATCTCTGCGTTTCTGAAGCAACTGTTGAGCCTTGTAAAGGTTCTTTAAAGAGTATTTGTATGACATGAACTGTGTATATGAGCAATTATAATTACATTTATTTTGTACAATTAATTATTATTCATTTATTTGTACAATTAATTAGTATTCATATATTTTAAATTATTTATTTTTATAAATTATAAATATAGCTATATATTATTCTATTTATTTATTATTTATATTTTATTTATAATTTTATTTCTATTTAAATCAATTATTTTAATCATTTTTAACTTATTTGTTTATTAATTTATTTATTAATAAATACATTTGTAAATTAAACAATGAAAAATTATTCAAAAAATTAATTTAATAAATGAAAATAGATAAATTGATAAATATAAATAAATGTATATATTTTAAATGTATTTCTTTATTATTATAATTTATATTTATCAATTTAGCTATTTTCAATTTATTTCTTTATAATAAATAAATTATTTGAATAAATTTAAATTGTTTAATTTGCTTAGTTAATTTCTTTATTATTATTATAATTTGTATTAATATATTTATCTATTTATTAAAGGGCAACTGTACGCTTTGCTTAAGGAAACGTCTCGCAGAATTGGATAATCACTTTATTCTTAATTATATAGAAATACTCGCTTCTTAAAGTTTCATTAAAATCGAAGGCCTTTTAATTGAAATGAACGTTGGGAAAACTTTACTTAATGAAAAATTCAAGCGACAGAAGATTGATACAAATTAAAGTAGTATAATAATAATTATTAGAGAGGTTATGAAAAAGCTTAAACATATTTTAAAAGCTGAGAAAATATTGTAAATATTTATAATTTTTATTTTATATATATCTTAAGTTAATAAATTGAAAACTACAAAAGCCTCTCAAGATACTTTTTAATTATATAATAATATTTATATAAATTGAGTTGAACTGTTGAGTTACAATAGGCGATTCAGAGAATGCAGAGAACAAGTAAAGATACAAATCGTAACGGAAAACATATGAAATGCTTGATCGTAAGAGATAAATGGTTTAGGCATACAAATGTAGCTGACACCAAGTAAAGTATCAGGATTACTTAAGATTTCTCTAGATCTTTGCATAGTTACTTTGGCTAGCAATGTGCCGTCAAAGTTTTGAGCTGTTTAAGCCAAGCACGTTGAGAGAATCTGCAGCACACTTCTGAAGAGCAGCAAGAGCAAGGCGACTCTCTCGCACTGCTGCGAATCTCTCTTTGTCTCTGGGTCTCTCCCTGCCCGGCGGGGGTTGCACGTAGCACGTTCGAGACGAAACGAACCCATAAGCGAGCTCGCCGCATGTTCAGCTCGTCATTTCCGTTTGTTGCCTCGTGCGCTGCGAACGTAACGCGTGCAGTTCCAGTTAACAGAAACTAAACCAAAATTCCAGAGGATTGAGCCGAACTGAACGTGCTTAAGCAGTTCTACAAATTAGTTGTGTTTTTTATATATATATTTAAATTTTTTTTCTTGTGTGTGAAAAGTGTGTAAAGTTTTGCTTCGTTGGGATTGAGTTGGCCAAGCAGCGATCGTTGTGGCAGCAGGAAGCAGGCAGGAAACAGCCAAGGAAGCAAGTTGTTGCAGCTCCAGTTATACAGTTATTCAGTTCTCCAGTTATCCAGTTCTCCAGTTATACAGTTATTCAGTTACCCAGGTAAGTGTTGCACGTTGTTTGCATTTAGATCGTATCGCAAAGTTGTCGGTTTAGATTGCAAGTAATCGATAGCCTTTTCTTGTATTTTCTGGGCTGTTGCATTTGATCTGATCTGCGACTAATCGCAGTACACACCTGGCAATACACAGACACACACGTGTGTGTGTATGAGTGTGTGTGTGTGTGTGTGTGTGTGTGTATTGCGCTCGCACCCATGCGCCTTGCGCCTTGTGTCTTGTTTGTCTTTGCTCTAGCTCTAATTTTAATTTCGCCAAAGAAGGTAAAGAAGGTAAAAGGAAAGCGAAACGGGAAAAAGGGAAAAAGGTTGTCCCAAAGCAAGAAGCAACAAAAAAAAAAAAGAAAAAGAAAAAGAAAAGAAACCCCTAAGTCCCTAACCCCGAGACCCACATGCGTATATAGATCATCGAGCGAGACCCACAAGCAAAAGCCAAAGGGGTGGTGTGTCCTCTTACCGCCCGACTACCCCGTGACTACCCCGTGACTACCCCTGACTACTATGCCCGGTGAGCTGCTAATCCTCGGGGCACAAGTCACACACATTCCCACTCCCATTTGGCATTGCAATGCCGATTTAGATCGAACTTCTTAAGTAAATCGAAAAAATATTTCCTTTGGCGATTGCCTCGCTTCAGCAATTTTCCATTTTCCATTTTCAATTTTCAATTTTCCATCGGGGTGACGTTTATGGATTACATGAAAACCCATTTCTTCTTCATTTTCCTTCGCTTGTGCGTGTGTCAGTTTCCCTCTTCTCACTCTCTCTGTGTGTGTGCGTGTGTGTGTGTGTGTGTGTTGCTCTGGCAGCTAGAAAAACAGCTAGCAAGCCTCGTTCCAGTTGAAGATCCTTTTTGCCTTGCCAGATCCTTTGGCTTTGCCGCTTATGTCGTTGTTTGCGCAAAAAAAAAACATAAAATAAAAATGGCATCATTATGCTGGGGCGTAATTGTTTCACACACACACACACACACACACATACACACGCAGACACATGCGCAAGACAACGCAGCTCCTTTTTGGCAAAAGGACTCGCTCAATTTTATGGTTTGCGGCTGCCGTAAAAAATAAAAATGAGAATAAATCTGTTCATAAATTAGCATAAGTTTAATTTGAATTTGAATTTGAATTCGCAAACCAGAAATTTGCGTCTCAAGACGAGCAGCGGAACGGGAACGAGACTGAGACCAAGACCGAGAAGGAGAACGAGCACAAGGACTTGCCGCAGGACGCGAGTACGTGAAAAACTCGTTTGCGAAAATAAGGAACAACAACAACAACAACAATAAGAACAACAACAACAAAGCGAAACAATTTGCAAACATTTCTTGCTTTCTGCGCATTGTCTATGAAGACGATCATGAAACGAGCTTGTTGTGCTTCTCAAACGCTTCTCTCAACTTGTCTGACAATTTCCAGTTCCTGTTTCGCTGCCTCTACCTCTGCCTCTGCCCCGGCTCCCCAGCTGCCTGATCAACCCAAACTCATTTCACTTAAACTAGACACACAAAAAAAAAACACTTCAAATTGAAGCCATGCCATGATATGATCGTATCTCAAAGTAAACCGTTTTTAAATTAAAGTAAAGTCTTACTTGATTAGTATTAAGCATGTAGAATTGAGTTAGCTGTAAGTCTAGAGAGCTTCCTGAGGAAGTTGTTAGCCGGAAAATTCATTTCTCGATTACAAAGAGTCTCGATGCAAGCTGTGCTCTATTTCTATGGAGCTAGAAACAAGCAGATTGCAAAGTATGGCAGAGAAACTACACGAAATAGAGAAGTTAAGGCAATTAAGTTGAGAGAATAGAACATATTTAGTTACTTTAGACTGTAGACTATAGACTAAAGTTGAAGCTTAGAAGAAGCGAATATCTAGTTTTAGTCTAAGTAAAAATTGAATGCAAGAATAGAAAGAAGGGAAGTGTTAACAAGTATAGATAGAATGAATTGTACAGAATATAGAGTAGAGAGTAGAGGGTGGAAAGTGGAGAGTGGAGAGTATAGAGTGAAGAGTGTTGAGTGGAAAGTGAAGAGTAGAGAGTGGAGAGTGGAGAGTAGAGAGTGGAGAGTGGAGAGTGGAGAGTAGAGAGTGGAGAGTGGAGAGTGGAGAGTAGCGAGTGGAGAGTAGAGAGTGGAGAGTGGAGAGTAGCGAGTGGGAGAGTAGGGAGTGGAGAGTAGGGAGTGGAGAGTAGGGAGTGGAGAGTAGAGTAGCGAGTGGAGAGTAGAGAGTGGAGAGGGGAGAGTAGGGAGTGGAGAGTGGAGAGTGGAGAGTAGGGAGTGGAGAGTTGGGAGTGGAGAGTAGAGAGTAGGGAGTTGAGATAAGATATAAGTTATTAGAGAGTACTACTAATCTCATATATACAAAATACAAAACAACAATTGAAATGGAACCATAGAAGAACCAAAGACAAGTCCAGAGATTGGACTCGAGAGGCTCACAGATTGTAGAGTACAGAGTACAACGAGTATAGTCGACTGTTAGACAGCTTCTTCTCTGTTCAGGAAAACCAGGAACAGACTTATATAAATGTGTTTAGAGTATAAAGAAGAGTATTGAAGACACTTTCTTAAGTTCTCATTTATATACAGATAGACCTGAGCGCTCTAATAGATAAGAGAGCATCAGAGAGTATAGAGCCTGTTTTACTCCTTCTTATAGTCCTCTCTGTAACATGTAGAAGAGAAATCAATAAAGTTTGCACTGATTCATTGTTTGACTGTGCGTTTGTTTCTTGCCAACAGGTTGACATGCCTACGATGACACGGATGCATCGACACTCGAGCTCCAATGCCGTGGAGGAGACGCGGGGCAGGCGTCGCAATGCGAGTGGGGAGGCGAACAAGGAGAACTTTGGGGTGCACTTTATGAGCAGTCCATTTGGCAACAGTAGCCTGATTGCCCTGCAGGATCTGAGCAATGTGCATGGGAAGAGTCCGCAGAGGCGCAGTTTCAGCGAGGGTAGCGGGCCGCGTCAGGCGACGCCGCAGTTGGCAGCGCTGCGTTGCCTGCCACGCCTGGGAGGCGCCACAACAGTGGCGTGCGGTGGCGGTGGCCTCGAGGACTCACAATCTGTCATCGTCTCGCATGGGAGACACCACCTTGGATCGCATGCTGGATGCCATTATTGAATCAGCGCGCAAAGAGGTGCGTTGCAAGCATCAGACGGCAGCGACAGCGACTGCGCTGCCTGCCACAACGCTGGCCGAGGGCGAGTGGAGTGAGAGCAGCATCCATGAGATGGAGGTGCGTACACCAACACATCTCAAGCGGCAGCGTGTGGTGCGACGCAAGAATCAACACAAGACGTCAAACAGCAATGCAACCACCAGCACCACCACCACCAGCACCAGCACCAGCAACAACAACAACACCACCACAACCAACAACAGGCAGAGTGGCAGGCGGCGGCAAACAAAGCAGCCACACCTGGAGCATATTCCCAGCATCAAGCGTTGCCTGAGCTTCTCCAGCTCCACGTCCAGCGATCTGGAGGATGATGATGAACATTTTGCCAAGCGCAGCTCTATGGCCTCCTGTGCCTACGTCTCCGCCTCCGCCTCCACTTCCACCACCTCCACTACACCCTCCACGTCCTCTTCAGCCTCTGCATGCGCCTCTAGCTCTGGCTCCGCCTCCGCCTCCGCTTCCGCCTCCGCCTCGGTCAGCTACTCTGGCAGCACCACGCTCAGCGGGGATTCCAACTCCAGGGGCAACATTGACTTGAGCATCGCTTACAATGTCCAGCAACAACAATTAAATGTACATGGTGAGTTCCAGAGTCCCCCCACAGCTGCCCCTGCTTGATTCACTTAAGTTCATTAATGTTCCTGAAACGCTGCGAATGAAACAGTTTATTTCAATTAATGCCTATACAGTGGTACTTCGCTATAAGGAATTCGCAGAAGAAAAAAATAGATAAATATTTTAATTTTGATTTTTAAAATTATTTTAAATATTTTATAATTTTAGTAAAATCAACCACATTTTAATGTAATGTAATATATTTGTTAGTTATACCCTGTAGAGGTATATATTGAATTTGTGCAAAGAGTAGGCAAGCCAGATTTTTTAAAGCATATATATATATTTATATATATATTCTTGATCAGTAACAACAGCTGAGTAGCTTAAGCCAAGTCTATCCGGCAGTTCGTAAGTCTGTCTGTAAGAGCGAGCGCCGTACAGGGTATTAAACTGCGCATGCGCTCGATTGATTTGCCTGTTTAAAATATTATTTTATATATCAAATTTATTGCGACATATTTTCTATTTATCTGATCAAATTTTTAAAGATTTTTGATGTTATTATTATAATTATTAATAGTATAATTAATAGAGTTTACAACAAAAATGCGGTTTATTTCCAAGTCAATTCATAATTCAATTAATTGTTTAGAAGTTTACTAAAGCGAATCTTGACTGTGAGGGCAAATAATAAGCTTTAGCTTAAATTAATGTGAGATTAACTTTAATAGTTTAGCTCAAAACATTTGAAGTAGTGAAAATGAATATTAAAACATGAAACAGTGGAATGAAACACACACTTTCCATTAACCTTTATAATAACAACAAATCTACTTTAGACAAATTTTGTAGAAGTTTAATATGAAGAGCTAATTTTCAAATACTTAAAAAAATATGTTGGTTTTCACTTTAATATAAATAAGTATTAGCACTCGAAACAATGGAATGGAACAGTCAGTTACTACAGAAACATTTTCACTTTTGCTTACTTTGAACTATTTTGAGGATAAATCCTCAATCCTCCTTTGTTTAGCCAGAAGTAACGGTTAATGTATTGGAACAGTGGAATGAAACACACACTTTCAATTAACCTTTATAAGAGCAACTAATCTACTTTAGAGAAATTTAGTAGAAGTTTAATAAGTGTTGATTGTTATTACTATAATATAAATATATATTATCACTTGAAACGATGGAATGAAACAGTCAGTTACTGTAGAAAAATTTTAATTTTTGTTTACTTTGAAATATTCTGAGCACTCGTAGACTTGTAATTTTGCCAGAAGTAACAGTTAATGTATTGGAACAGTGGAATGGAACATGAAAAATGAAACAATGTGAATCAAGCACGTGCCTGCAATCTTTACCTAAGCAACATATACATATATGCCAAGTATGTGTTAACTTTCTGTTAACTTCCTTATAGTTATACGCTGTCGCGATCTGCAACGCTCTCATGTCGCCGGCAGCATCAATGCCTACGTCAAGGTGGCGCTGGCAACGGGGCAACAGCAGCAGCCAAGCACGAGTGGCACCACGAGCAGCAGCACGAACAGCACCACCGGTCGCTTCCAGCGCACCGCCGTCCATCGTCACTCGAGTCGTCCGTATTTTGATGAACGCTTTGGCTTCCATGTGGAGGAGGGCATGTTGCATGCAACATCCAACCATCTGCAGCTGCAGCTGGCCGTGTGGCATCGGGATCGTCATTTAAAGTGAGTACGAGTAGGTCAATAGCAGTCAGAATGCTGCTAAATACACAGTATTCATGTCATTCACCCCATCAAAATGCAAACAACAAGAAAAAAAATTTAAAAAAAAAAAGAAACAAGAAAACACAACAACATTGTAGACTGACAAAAGACTAAGCCAAGTTAAGTGGCCAGTCTCTGGTTGCAATCTGTGCTCGGCATTTGGCTAAGGCGTCTCTCAGCCTAATTGTAACGTTTTCCTGTAGCACACTTTGTGCCATTGTGCATTTCCTGCTCATAAACAAACGCTGGCGGGTGGGAATGTTGCTTCCACAATTCTAGCGACACATCCAGCGGCTGCGCAGTGAGTTGCACACACCGTCTCTAGGCCACACTCGTAGCGCTTTCCAGAAAGCAGTGAGCAAAGCAAAAACAAATAAAATAACACTTGTGCCTGGGCCCCACTTCGTATACCCTTGCATAGGGTAGTTTGATTGTGTAACGCCCTCAAATGGATATAGATTTAAATGCAAGACAGTCGCTCAGTTTTGGCAGAGGTTGTTCGTTGTTAATATATACAAATCGCTTGGATCGGTTCACTATATCCTATATACCTAGAATGGGATCAAAGTAATGGGATAATGTAACTAAATTTAATTGAAAACAGTTCCTCTTGTTGGGACAAGAAATATCATAATTTTCACACGATTTTTTCCTCTTATGTGTACCAATGTTTTCTGCAAGGTGTATATTTAATTGAGAATTATTTATCTAAAATGTCAAAATGTTCCTTTAATATTCAGCAAAGAGCATTAAAATCTTCGGCTTGGCAAGAATTGCATTTCATTGTTGTTGTTGTTGTGGCTCGTGCTGTGTTCGGCTTGTTTGAGGGGTTCGGCACTCGGGATTCGTTCGGAATTCTCCCCAAAAGTTGTGGTGTGTGCTGTGTGCTGAGCTCTCAGTTCGAGTGTTAAGCTCGCGCGACGCAGACGCAAAAACGGCAAAGGCTGGCAACGCTGCGGAGCGCCAACAAAATCGACGGCGTGTAAACCGAAGCTGGCCAAACAACAAATGCTGAAAAGTGTGTGTGTGTGTGCTTGTGTGTGAAAACAAAAAAGCAATAATTAATTGTATACAATCACAATTTGCAACTATTTAATCCTATTATTTTTTTTAGAAATTTTTTGTTGTTGCCACATAGAGGGCGTGAATAGCGTGTGAAGTGTTGCACATGGTTTTATAACGTGTGTTTATTTCATGAAATTCATGAAATTCATAAAATTGTTTGCATTTGTTGTATGTGTTGGCAGTGCTGTCGTGCGTTCAGTTGAGAGTTGAGAATTTGCGCTGCCAGCCAAAAAGTATGCAACACAAAATTATATAACCGTTAGTGTGCGTGGTTGGCGTGCGAGTTTCTATTCCTATTTTTTTCGTGTAGCATACTTTTGGGCATGCTGCTAAATACAATTGTGAGCAGCAAACTGCTACAATTTATGACTGCGTGCTTCAGTGTGCGTGTCTGTGTGTGTGCGTGTGTGTGTGTATTTGTATGTTTGATTTGCTTTGCAGGTGCGTGTGAAATGTTGCTTCTAACGCGTTTCACAAGTGGCTGAGAGCAAAGTTAATTGAAATTCAAGGACAACTGACCTGACCTGATGTCGCCTACAACACACACACACACACACACACTCACACACATATGTATATATACGTTTCATCATTCTGTCAGCCATTCCGTCATTTAGTCGGCGCTTATGTCAAATCGATAAGCACACTCCATTATGCAATGGCCACAGGTCAAAACGCTTTGGCATTCCCATAGAGTTTCCTATCTAATTGAAATACTCAACTCGCTAAATGCACGCCAGGGAATGGCAAACTCACACACACACACATACACACACACACACACACACATACAAAGCGCAGTTTGTTATGCATGCATAATGAAATCATTTGGAAAATAGTTGTATTTCCAAATGTCTCGTTAAGCATTTTAAGTAAATTTACCTAACGACAAGTGCTGTGAATTATTCATTGCCTACTTTTAGGCTCGCTGTGTGCATGTGTGTGTGTGTGTGTCTTATTCTCTCTCTTTCTATCTGTGTGTGTTGTGCGCCTTGACGTGAGGTTTGGCAACAGTTTCATTCGTTCGCTCGTTTAGCAGCTACGCAGCTTGTTACATTTTTAATGCACTGCCCCCATTTTTGAAATTTACTCAAGGTGCCGTGTGGGTGGCTCCAAAAAAAAAAAAATAAAAAACAACAACAAGAATATAAGAAACGTTAGCCCTTATGCAGACCTTTTATTGCCCCACTGCCTATCGCTACCCTTTTGTATACCACTAAAGCAAATGGCTGTCAGACAAAACGCGATTGCAATCGCACAAGTTTGGCGCTGCAGCGACTAAAATCAATAAAACTGACCCAAATACGCGGGCAAAACTTCACAGCCGGACAAAGGGAAGAGCGGAGACACTGTTGGGGAGTTAGCGGGGGTAGAGCATAAAGAAGAAGCACCACCACCAACAGCAGCAGCAGCAGCAGCAGCAGCAGCTGAAGCAGCAATTGCTAGCGAAGCTTCGTGCGACTCACAACAAAATGTATGAGATCCAAAGCGCATTTCCGGGGCCAGGAACATGGCTCATGACTCTTAGCCCACTAGCTTTGTGGCCCAATAGCTTTCTGTGCCCTGTGGAGCTGCGTCGTCGCGCACTGTGGGATCTGTGGGAATGCCAAGCCATGACAGCTTAGGCGCGCTAATTGATTTATGTCACGTACGGCAGCTGCTGCGTGTCTAAAGCGGAAGTAAAGAAGACAGCAGAAAGAGCGAGTGAGAAAGAGAGAGGGGGGTGGAAGGGCTTAAAGGGTTGGCTTAGAGGTGGGAGGTTGCGACGCGTGCACAGTGGTTATAAATAGTAAACAAAATGCCAGTGCAACGTGACGCAAAAGCTTTAAAACCCAAAAGCAAAAATTAAATAGAAAAAAATGCCATTTTATCAGATGTCAGAAAACGAAAGCGGAAACGGAAACGCAGCCTTGTCAGTTGATTTCGTTGTATCGTGTGGCCTTTCGACACATTTAAGTGGTGCGCGCTGGTCAGTGAGTGGTTTTGCCTGCCGATTTGTTGTGGCTACCTGCAAACTTTCGTTAAGGTCAAAAGCTGATGTAATAGAAAATTGCAATCATGATTAGCGAGAGTTTGTTACGATTGTCTAAGTTCTGTTTTCCACCCGGTACCTAGCGTGCTCAAGGGTATACTGTATTCGTAACATATTAAGCGCTTGCCACGCCCCCCATTGCCTTCCCAATCCACTACAAAACGGTCGAGCATACTTAGAGTGCTAAAGACTTCGATTGAAAGACGTTTTTGAAGTATTAACCACGCTTATATTTGCCTTCGCAAATTGTTAAAGACTTCAGCACTGCCAAAGTTTTCAACTTATGCGATTGTCGAGTTGAGTTCGCCTCAAAATATGCAGCAATTTGAGTACCGCTTAAGTAATTTAAATAGATTACCGGGTATAGTATAGTCAGGCAATACTACAATTTTCTTCAACATTTAATAGTTTTGTTTATTTTAAGGCGTTTAATATTATTTGAACAGATTGTCAGGTATCTCGTAGTCGGGCAGGCAACTAGTTTAAGCTAGTTTAATGTTTCTTACTTTTTTAAATTTTTTCTGAATTAAGTTCCGCGTATCTTAAAGTCGGTGCTAATAGAACTTTGTTCATCCTTTAATGTTTTTCCTTTTTTTGTTTAAATTGAGCGTTGGGTATCTCTTAGTCGGATAGTGAACAACTTCAACTATTACAACTTCCTTCAGTAACTCATATTTTTGTTTATATATATGTTCATTGACTACCGGGTATCTTTAAGTAAACTACTTCTGCTGCTAGAGCTTTCTTCAACTTTTACAGATTTTTCTTTATTTAATTTAAATTGAGTACCAGGTATTTTTTAGTGGTGCAGCTTACTATCCATATTTGCACTACAACTTTCTGCAACGTTTACGGATTTTTCTTTATTTCAATTAAATGAAATGCCAGGTATTTAATAGTCGGGCAGTCGACTGTTTCAACTGGTGTAAAATTCTCTAGTTTTTAATGTTTTTCCTTATTTAATTTAAATTGAGTACCAGGTATCTTTAAGTCGGGCAGTTGACTTAGCTTTTTATTAGAACTTTCTTCATGTTTTACTGTTTTTCTTTATTCAAGTGTAATGAAGTGCCAGGTATTTAATAGTCGGGCAGTCGACTACTTCAACTACTGTAACATACGCCAGTTTTTAATGGATTTCCTTTCATTTGCCTTGCAGACGCAGCGAGTTCCTGGGTTGCCTCACATTTCCATTGAGCGCTTTAGCCGAGCAGTCGAGCTACAGCGTTTCGGGATCCTACAAGTTGCACGCTCAGGGATGTCTACATAGCTGCCGCAGTCAACAGCAACAGCAGCAGCAACAACAACAGCACGCCCCAGTCAACGACACGCCCACAAGCCGTCCACAGCAGGAGCAGGAGCAGCAGCTGGAAAAGCAGGAAAAGCAGGAAAAGCTGGATAAACAAGAGAAGCAACAACAACAAGAGGAGCGGGACGAGTTCACATTGAGCGAAGCTGCTGAGACTACTAACAAAATGACAACGATGGCAACACCACTTAAAGCCAGCACCAGCACCACCAATAATACCACAGCCGATGACGTCATCAGCATCAGCATTGACAGCAAGGATGAACCACAATTGCAACTGCAGTTGCAACAACCACATCAGCCCATGGTGTTGAGCAAGAAGGCGTTGCATCAACGCGATGCCGATGAGAATTTATTCTTACGTTTCCTCGAATTGGATCCACCAGCCGATGGCAATGCGAACAACACCACCAGCACCACCAGCACAACGGGCAATAGCACCACCACAACCACCGGGGGCATTGGATCCAGCGGTGTTGGTGGCAGTGGTGCAGGCAATGCGAATGCGAATGCGAATAATGCCAATCATATGAATGGTGGCAGTTCGACGCGACGTTGTTCAACACTGACCGGACGTCAGACAACGGGACGGACACCGTTCACAATGACGAAACGTTTGACGCGCACGGAGGAGCGCGGATTTGGCTTCTCCATCGTGTGGACACATCCGCCGCGTGTGGAGAAAGTGGAGGGGGGCCTGTCAGCGGATCGTTGTGGCATTCTGCCGGGCGACTATGTCATCTTTGTGGACAAGCACAATGTGGTCACGATGCCCGAGGCTGATGTTCTGAATTTGATACGATCGCAGGGCACGTCCTTGACGTTGGAGATATTCAGAAGGTCAGGCGCGGGCGCCAACATGGCCAACAACATCACAACGGTCACGGTCAACGCCAGCCTCAACAGTCACAGTCACAGTCAAAGTCACAGTCAAAGTCACAGTCACAACTCCCAAACGCTTAGCCAGCCACCGAGCCAAGCCCAGCAGCAACAGGAGTTGGCGTTAACAACGACAGCAACATCA
The DNA here is from genome assembly GCA_035042075.1 of Drosophila macrospina. Lineage (NCBI taxonomy): Eukaryota > Metazoa > Arthropoda > Insecta > Diptera > Drosophilidae > Drosophila > Drosophila macrospina. Next base: position 1,050,068 of record JAWNLW010000340.1, read on the forward strand.
ACAGCAGCAGCAGCAACGACAATAGCAACACCAGCAGCGGCAACAACAACAACGTTGTTGCAACGCACGAGCAGCACACGTGCCGCGTTTAGTGGCCACAATCAATCTCGTCCAGCCACCGCCTGCTCCGGCACCACATCCTCCATTGAGGCGGCCAAGCGACGTTTGCATCTGCCTCAGGTTACGTTCAGCAAGGAGGTAGGCAAAGGTGTCATTGTCTAAGCGCCACGATCCCCCTTGCCACCTGCCGCATGCCACCTGCCACATGCCAATTGCCACATGCCACGCTGTCTAATTTAATTTTTGCCATTTTCCTTTGCATTTCCCATTTTTTTTTGCACTCTTCGCTTTTCACTTTGTAAATATATTTAGCGCATTATTGTTAAGTTTTTTTTTTAACGTTTAAGTTTGCAACACGAGCTTATCTTTATATAAACAAACATATATACTATATATTATTATTATTATAATTATTATATTTTTTTTTGCCCCCCTTGCGACCCTCCTATGAATTTTTATCCCCACGCTTGACAATAAAATTACATTTTTTTTCGGTTTCATGTGAATTTTACTTTTTTCTTTATTGTTTTTATTTTTTTTGGCAACTCCATTTGAGTGTTGAATATTTCATTTATTTATTTCATTAAGGAAATTTAAAATTAACTCAAAGTTGCTTCACATCAGCTGTCAGTTCACTTGAAAGTCTCTTCCAGTGACTTGTGAAGTACTAAGCTATGCTATACCTAACTTATACTAGATTCTTGTTTAAAACAATTGAGCATATGGAGTATCTAAAGCAAACTTAGATAACTCAAGTAATCCTCAGTTGGCAACATTATCATGGTTGACCTAAATAACTCCTTATAGCCTCTTTCTACTGCACATTTTTCAATGTTTTCACACATATTTCTCCATTAGTTAAGTTCACATAAACTTTGATAGGGAAAGATAATTACATTTAATACTAAATTTAGATTATTTTGTGTATATCGTAAGGAAACTTACTTAACTTGAATGCCAAATGAACGTATTCCACTTAACATTTTCTAGCTATTTTATAATATTATATATATATTTTGTTAATTTCCTAATGAACCCTATTGTTTCAATACTCAACTAGAAAGTTACTGAATATCGTAAAGTTTTCTACTCAACTTGTATAGCAAATTATCATATTCCAATTGGCTTTAAAAACTATTATATATAATTGATATTCCCTAATTTCGTTCTGCCAAGTTTCTATAATCAACTTTAATGTTTACTGAATATCGTAAAATGTCATATAACAACTTCTGATTAGACTTTATTATACTCCAACAGGAAATAGACATTTTCGAATAAGACTGCAAGCAACTATTATTTAATATTATATGGGAGACTAATGGTTTTCCTAATTGTTCACGTTCAAGTTTAAAAATGTACTTAACTTAAATGCGTTGTGAATATCGTAAGGCTTCTGAGGAAACTTTTCTGCAGTTGTAAGGGAAACTACCACATTATATTTATTTTCTTTAACTATTATATAATATCATATGTATAGTTAACATTCCCTATTTTCTTACTCCCAAGTTTCTATAATCAACTTTAATGTTTATTTACTTACGATATTCGTAAAATGTGATATAAAGGCTCCTGTAAAGATTTCCTTTAACTCAAATGGGAGTTAGTCATATTTCAATAGGTATTTATACAACTATTCTTTAATGTTCTAAAGGAGGTTATTGGCTTTCCTAATTCCTCACGAAGTTTTAATACTTAACTTTAATGCTCTGTGAATATCGTAAAGTTTCTGAGGAAACTTTTCTTTAGTTATATGGGAAATGATCGTATTCTAATAAGATTTTCTTAAACTATTTATAAATACATATATAGGTTTCCTATTCCAAAGTTTCAAACCACAACTTGAATGTATTGTGAATATCGTAAGGTTTCTTGTGAAGGTTTCCAAGGAATCTTCTCATAAGTTGAAAGAAAAATATTTGCATTCCTTTTAGGCTTTCTGCAAATATTATATAATATTATATAGACATACAGAGCTGCTTTATGAACCCTTAAAGTTCAATATTCAACCAGCATATTTGTTGAATATCGTAAGTTGTTTTAGGAAGCGTTCCTTAAGATAAAGTCCAAGTATTTGAGGAATTCTTATATAAATAAATATAAAACAAATTAAATGACATTAGTGCAAGTTATTCAACAGTTTTCAAGCTGATATGTTCGATAAGAGTTGCTTTTAGAGTTGTGACTATAAGATTGCCCGCTAGATGGCTAGCATTGCTCGCGCTCACCGCTAGGTGCTCTAACTCTTTGCAGCCTGGCTTGACAGATTTTCTAATTTCTCTTTGTCTCTTCTACGCTCTCCTCCGCTGTCTCTCTGCGCCCTGCAGTCCATTGTGCCCATCACGGATAATCGCCGACGATTCCTGCTGCAACTCATCAGCCGGGAGCAGAACTTCACAGCGGCTCTGCACTTTGGTGTGCAGCGCTTTGTGCAACCTTTGGTCGAGCGCAAGGATCTAATATCACCGAATGATCATCGCACGCTGTTCCAGAACATCGATGAGCTGCTGCGGATTGCGGAGGACATACTGGAGCAGTTGTGCAGCAATGAGCAGGAGCAGGAGCCGCACATGAACTTCGCCTCGCGTGTCTATCTGTCCAAGACGACGGCCATCTGTGCCGCGTACAAGAAATACTGCAATGGCATCAAGCGGGCGGATTGTGTGCTTGTTAACAAGTCGAGGCAGACGGGGTCCGAGTTCATAGCGTTCATCACGGAGCCGGCTGTGCCGCGAAAGCGTCCCGATCTCACCATGTTTATACACCGTCCGCTGCAGCATTTCCGTGAGATTCTAAAGCTGATGCAGCTACTGGCCAGCAATTGTCACGTCGACACCGAGGAGCATAAGAACTTCAGTACTGTGATCAATGAGCTGCAGGCCGCCTATCGCGAGATAACTGTGAGCAGTGGCCTAATGGAGCCCCTGGGCGAGGGACGACCTCTGTTGACACTGCAGGATCTGGAGTCTCGCATGGTGTTCACCAAGTGCAAACCCTTCACATTGGCCGTCCAGGGTCGCCAATGGATATTCGGCGGTGATCTCTCACGCGTCGAGGGACGTTCGATTAAACCGTATTGGACGCTCCTCTTCAGCGACATCATTGTGTTCGCTAAGGTCAGTCGGGATAGGGTGCTCTTCATCACCGAGGAGCCCATACCCATTGCCAATGTGGTCGACTCCTGCTTTCACATGCGCAAGAAAAGTGAGTTAACTCCTGTTCAACTTGCCCGTTCTTTAATCAATCAGCAATGCGTCTCTTCTTCCAGCTACTGAGTTCCGTCTGACTGTCGATCCCAACGGACGTCTGGCCGAGAGTCCAACCGGCTACTGTGCTCCTGATCTCACACGCACCCCTAAGCGTGGCGCCAGACGCAAGAGCCTCATACTCCGTGCTCCTTCATTGGAGCTTAAGGCTGTCTGGCAGAATCTCTTGCAGCGTCAAATGTAAGTGAAAGTTGTGAGGTTCCCCCTGACAACCCCTTATTCCCCTTACTCAGTGTAAATAAGTGCTCCATCTTCGGAGTCTTTTGGTTCTCTCAAATGCTTGTTGATCATAGGACTTTCCGAAATTCATTCCTATCCATCCACATTTTGAGCAAATCCTCCTTCTTCAGAGGTCTTCAGCTCTTATCTGAAAAGGTTCTTCATCTTAGGTTTCTCCAAAGCGCTTTAGTCCCCTTACTTATCCTAAGTAAATCTTCTTCCTCCGGAGTCTCTCAGCTTTTCTCTCAAATGTTTTCTGATCATAGGTTTTTCCGAAATTCCTTCCTATTCATCTGCATCCTGAGCAAATTCTCCTTCTTCAGAGGTCTTCAGGTCTTATCTGAAGAGGTTCTTCATCTTAGGTTTCCTGGAAGCGCTTCAGTTCTCCGAAGTAAATCCTCCTTCTCCGAAGTCTCTTAGCTCTTCTCTCAAATGCTTGTTGATCAGACGATTTTCCAAAATTCCTTCCTATTCATCTGCATGCTGAGCAAATCCTTCTTCTTCAGAGGTCTTCAGGTCTTACCTGATTAGGTTCTTCAACTTAGGTTTCGCCAAAGCGCTCTACTCCCGTTATCCTCCTTCTCCGGAGTCTCTTAGCTCTTCTCTCAAATGCTTGTAGATCATAGGATTTTCCGAAATTTCTTCGCATCCATCCACCTCCTGAGTGAATTCTCCTTCTCCTAGGATTTTCCGCAATCGTTTCGATTTCAACCTCATCCTCAAGGATGATCCAAGACGATTCAAATTGATATCTCTGCAATCTTTTTCCGTTTTAGATTTCTGGTTAATGCCGCCTTGGGTTCAACGCCCCTGTCCAGTCCATTGGACTCACCGGATGTGTTGAACACGCTGGTGCCGCTAAGCGATATTGGCATGACCTCCGCATCGATGGGATCGATGAAGCTGCCCTCGTTGGACAGCATCAATCTGAAGCAGCAGAAACAGCAGGTGCGTCTCTTTCGCAGCAAGCGCCTGGACAGCGCCGATTCCTATGAGAATCTACAGCGTTTGGCCAGTGCGCTGGTACCGACACCCCAACCGGGTGGCCATGTCTCTGCCTCCATCTCTGTCTCCGCCTCCGCCTCCGCCTCCGCCTCGGCGGCTCCCTGCATCACGGCAAGCACGCAGACCTCACAGCAACTCTGTTCTGCATCGCTGCCATCGCGCACCACTTCACCCGCTCGACGTGGCCATGCCAGCAGCTGTGGTGGCTCTATGCCGAATGGTGTTGGCGGCGGCTGTGGAGGAGGAGGCGGAGGAATTGGAGCAGGTATTGGGATTGTGGGGGATAATCTGTTGCGCCGCTACAATACCAACAGCTCATGCCTGAGCAGCAGCGCCAGCCTGACGGCTCACACGCAGACACAGACCTCGGCACAGTCGCTGCCCAGTGCGAGCAGCAAGTGCTTGACCGCCATACCGGAGGTGACCGCTGAGCCGGCGGCGTCGGTAGCGTTGGGGGCAACGGGTGGATCGGTGGCGCCACGATACGCACAGAAATTGCTTGAGTTTAGCTTGAGCTCGGTGGGTCGTTCGTTTATCGATGAATCGTCGCATGTGACGCAACAGGTGTCACTGACCACACCCGAAACGCCCACACCAAATATATCGCCCAGCTCGCAGGTCTGCAACTCGGATGCCTTCTCCAATGACTTTGTGCCGCCGACAACGGCCGTTGTGGCATCCACAACTGGACGGTTGGGCAATGCGTCAAGCATTCCACTGGCCGAGTTCGGCGGCTCTTGGGATTTGTTGGAGTTGGATCTGCAGTTGAATGAGGTGAATTTGGATCCGTGCTATGATACGGATGTTGAGGAGTGCATTTTTCTGGGCGATGGTGTGGGCACCACCGCTAACGCTGGCGGATGCATTCGCCAAACGGATGCGTACAATGACAGCGATGCTGATCATGATGATGATGACGATGATGATGATGATGATAGTGTTGTTGTCGACGATCCCTTTGGCATGCTGCCCACCAAGCCGACGCCGCCGGATTCATTGGATCTGTGATTTGACTTTTGGCTCTTAACTGAGACGGGAACGGAAACGGAAACGGAAACGCAGACGCAGACGCAGACGGAAATGCGAACGATAACGCACACACGTACACAGACGCTTAGCCAAGTTAATGACAAGCCACATGCTCAGCCTCAGCCAGAATCAGAGTCAGAAACAGAAACAGAAACAGATACAGAAATAGAGCCAGAGCCAGAGCCACGCCCCCTCTGCCCGCCCCACGATTCACACAGAAGCACAATCTTTGAATAAATGAGCTTAGACAACCACCCAACTGATATAAAAAAACATAAACGAAACTACAACAAAAAGAAATTATAGATCAACTTCGGATTCTCGAAGTTTCAATGCCCTTGCAGAAGGTTATAGTAGTTGGATTCTAATAAGATCTGTACGGTATATATAGACGATACTTTCACTGACATCAGCTGAGTTTCATTTAGATATGTTAATGTTTAGAGAACTTATGGAAGTTAAAGAGAATCGATTCTGATGCATCTGAGATTGAAGATTGTAGCAATTGTTCAAGGTTTAAGCGGGATATATTTGTTCGATTCTGATGAAATTTGTTCAGCATATATAGATGAGACATTCACTGATATCGCCTGAGTTTAATTTAGATATGTTAATGTTTAGAGAACTTATGGAAGTTAAAGAGAATCGATTCAGATGCAACTGAGATTGAAGATTGTAGCAATTGTTCAAGGTTTAAGCGGGATATATTTGTTCGATTCTGATGAAATTTGTTTAGTATATATAGATGATACTTTCACTGACAACAGCTGAGTTTCATTTAGATATATTAATGTTTAGAGAACTAATGGAAGTTAAAGAGAATCGATCCAGATGCAACTGAGATTGAAGATTGAATAAAGAAATAAGGATTTTAATGAATTTTACTTAGTTTTATAGAGCATACTTTCACTGACATCTGCTGAGTTCTATTTAGAAACGTCAAAGCTTGCAGAACTTATAGAAGTAATAGAGTCTCGACTCAACTTCAACTGTGCTAAGATTGAAGCATTTGTTCAAAGTTGAAGCGAATTATTAGGCGATTAAAGTTCTTCGATTCTGATGAAATTTGTTAAGTATACATAGAAAATGCTCTAACTGACATCTGTTATGTTTCATTTAAATAAGTTAAGGCTCTTAGAACTTATAGTAGTTAAAGTGATTAAACTTAATTCCTGCGGAGATTGAAAGTAGAAGAAACAAGTGCAATAAGTTTCATCATACAAAGTCGTTTGATTCTATTGAAATATATAGTAAGTAAATAGAGCAAGCACTTTCACTGTTTATCACTCAGTTTTATCGGGTTATGTTGAGGTTTATTGAACTAGCGAATCGAGACAACTTCTATTGATGTAGATGAATTTGAAATGTAACAAGTTTCATAGGTGAATACTAACTATGGAAACTGGCTGGTCTAGAACAGAGATTATAACTGCTCAAGTCAAAACTGAAGAGGAGTATGTATATGTACATGGTTGGAGTAGCATATATCATCTATAAGATCCTGCCTCTCTGCAAGGGTATACTCGTAAGAACTGCGAGCTGACCTCTCTCTATTTTCAAGAAGCTACCTCGTTGCCTAACGTGCTAATATTTTGCATGCAAGTACTTGCCTTTGCCTCTCCCTCTCTCTCTCTCTCTCTCTCTCTCTTTCTATCGCTCTCTCCATCTCGCTCTCTCGCTCTCTGTCATTTTGCTCTAATTGCCAAGCTTGCTTTGACTTGTGCTTCGAGTAGAAGCTCAATCCTCAGTGCTTTTGTCAATCCAAAAGTTGATCAATGGATCCTACGAGTATCTAGTAAGCAAATGAGTGTGATCAATCTAACGAATGCCTTATGGGGTAACTGTAACTCAAAATCATAACAAGACAAATTAACAAAAAAAAAAGAAAAGAATGAAACGAAAGAAGAAACTTATGTTAGCATAAAGAGAGACACGATCCCTTGCTTGCAAATTCAATTCTGGAATACTATATATATATATATATATATATATATATCTCACTCACACACACACACACTGTAGTCTCTCTGCAAATATGTGAATATGCGAAATTGAATTGCAACTTGTCCTGGCATTTGTATTCAAGTCTTTGTATGATCAAATTGTACAAATATTTTGATTTGAATTGAATTGAATTGAAGTGAAGTGAATCTTTTGTATGTGCACAGCTAAAAGTGGTTAATTATAGTTAGTAAAATCGTATTGAAAGCTGGTTATGAGTGTTGCCCTTGAATGCATTCAACAATCGCTTTAGCTCTCCATTTAATCAACAAGTCCTTCAATTATTCACATTTTTTACATTCACTTTGTATTCAGTGCGTATTGCGTGCATTCAGTGCAGCACTTTTGGACAGCAGCAATTGTCGACTTATCGATAACAATTTCGATTAATACATATATATATATATATATATTTACACTCGTATCTCTTGTACTAAGTCTCATGTGCGAATATTATTCATATTATTATTCATATTGGGATGAAGAGATTGCGTATGAATCTAGTTAATATCGTAACGAATTCTTAAATAGTTATTTATATAGTTTAGTATTTATTAGTGTAGTCCATATGTCATAGATAGTCAAATATACACACACCCACACACACATACACAGATACACACACGCAGACACACACACCGTTATATATATTTGTAAATATATAGAAAACGCTAACAGGCGCTAGATGGCGCCAGAAACAGACACAGACAGAAACACTTTGTTTTATACTCGTATTTACACACACATATATACATCTATATACACATACATATACATATATATATATACGTATACATATACCTATAATCGTCTCCGTTAAAATCGATTCAAATGTTTTTGCCAACACCTTTAAAAAGTAAACCTAAACCTAAAACTCCAACAAATATTTAAAAAATTCGACAAAACTAAAAATGCTTCCATTTTGTAGCCAAAAAAGCAAAAGAAAAAAAAAACAAAAACAAAAAAAAAACCCTATATATATATATCTATTATGAAGAAGAAGAAGAAAAGTAATGAAAATATGAAACTATTGTTGTTATCGTTGTTGTTATTATATTTATTAAACATTATGTCCATTGTCTAGCTACGTCTTAGTCTAGTCTCTAATTCGGTCTTATTTAATCTTAAGTTAATCGTTAGCCAAACTGAAACGCTGCCATACTCCAAATTTTGTAGGTTATACACGACTCAGCTGCGCCAATTGGCAAAGTTCTGTGTACATAAAATCCCCTCATTCCGATATAAACACGCAAAACATTCCTATATACATACCTATATATATATATATATATATATATATATATATATATATATATATATATATATATATATATATATATATATATATATATATATATATATATATATATATATATAGTATAGTATAAACTATGTAACTGTAACTGTAATTGTAATTGTAACTGTAACTGCAACAATCTTTGCTCAGTCCTAGGCGCCAACTCAACACAAACAACACTTTCAACCAGTTTCAACAGGGCGGCTACACAACATACAAACTAAGTACGCTGTTCCCCCTACAATATAGGGGGGAATCTCTTAAACAGTCAAAGTCAATTATTTCCATTTATGACTTGCACTTTGTTGCCTTTTAATGTAGTCGTAATACACACACTCCACACACACACACACACACACACACACGCACCAAGTAGTTGAGGGCCGCACAAGGACAGATTCGCCAGAGAGAGCAGACTCTTAATGAGCATTTGCATATTGCATGTCAAATACTCGTACTTTGTAGCTCTTATTTGCTTTCACTTGCTTCCCCTTCCCCAATTAATGAAGTTCCGTTTGCCAATTACTTATTAATTAAGCTAAAAGTGCACATAGTCTACTTTGAGGCAAGGACTGTACTGTAATTGACATTGATTTTGATGACACTGTAGTATAGCAAATATTTGCAATATATTATTTATTTACTTATTCAATCGTTGATAAAAAAATAAATAAATGAATAATTAGGAAATAATAAATTAGGTAAATAAATGAATTTGTTTTTTATTTATATATATATTTATATTTTTTATTTTTTAAAATTTATTTTTTTATTTATATATTTATATATTTATTTATTTGTTTATTTATTTAGTTATTTATTTATTTATTTATTTATTTATTTACTTACTTATTTATTTACTTATTTATTTATTTATTTATTTACTTCTTATTTATTTATTTATATATTTATTTCTCAGTTATTTATTTATTTATATATATACATATATTTATTTATCTATTTATTTATTTATATAGCTCTTATTTGTTTATTTATTTATCTTTTTATCTATCTATTTTGACTTACATTTATAATTTAATTCTATGTTGCTAATAAACTTTGTAAAGCAATTAAGCTCTATAATTTATATAATTTTTATATATATATATTTTTTATTATTATTTTATTATATTATTATATTATATTATTATTTATATACATAAACTTCTTCTACTTTATTTATATATTAAAAGTTCATTTATATATTAAAATTTATTAAAATAAAATTTTTAATTTTATTTACATATTCATAAAACACAATTTTTAATATTTTACTAGATACATTTTTAATTAAAATTACGCACAAATAGGCGTTTTTCTTCTATTAGAAATTTACTAAACTTAAATTATTTTTTATGAAATTAATTAAGAAATTGCAAATATATTCTAGAAATCTCACATTTAGCTAAAATATTTTATATACTTTATGTATATTTGAATAAAAGTAACGCTCCATTTAGCATAGAATATCTCTTTGGAATATTAAATAATTAAATTTAAAAAACTTAAACAAAAACTCACTTTCAAAAGATGCATATATGATTTAATAGTAACTTTATAAATACTAATACATGCTTTATATATGTATATGCATGTAAAAGCAAATTTTACTCAGTATTTTAAATTTATATATATATATATATATGTATTTATTTTTTATTATATATTTTTGTTTTAAGGTTTAAATATTAAATTAGTGTAGGTCTTCATGCTGTGCGGCCTCAATTGCTTTGTCGCCCTGTTAGACTGCATTAGACTTCTTTAAACTTAGTTTCGATAAGAATCGAAAGACACACACACACACACACACATACACACGCACACACACTCGTGTAGAGGCTGCTCTTGGCCTTTGAAGTGAATTATATAAAGTATACGCCTCGTGTGCGGGGTGCCCCATTGAGCAAATTTGTGTTGCCGTAGCCGTAGCTTATTTTCATCTCTCCCCCCTCGCATTAAGCTATATACCTATTATGTAATCTCATATATAAATATATAAATATATATATGTATATATATTTATATAAAATTCATGCACTGAGAGGCAAGTGGCGCTTCATGTTATCGTCCTTGTACTTAGTATGTGTGTCTAGGATTGTTAATAACAAAATATTTTCTTTGATTATTTTATAATATTATTATGGTTTTGTTGATGAGAGAGAAGTGAAGTAGATAATATATATATAGTATATATGTATATATATACATATATACATATATATCTATATATATATATATATATATAAATATGATGATGATGATGAGTTTGAGAAACGATGAATAATAAAAACCAAATGATTCTTTGACTAAAAACGCTTGTGATGTTCTTTTTATTTCAATTCCCACCCAAAAAAAAAACCAAAAAAATACGATATCTTCAACCAAATGAAAAAGAAAAACAAAAAATAGTAAAACCCACCGAGCACTCACTTTGTACCACTCTGTACGTTGCCCAAACTGTTATTTGTAAACGTATCTAAAAAAAAAAAAAAAAAAAAAAAAATCAACTCTTTTCCCGGTCCCGGTTCATCCTGCGCTTAAATTGGTTGACCAGAAATACCAGAAAAATACTTAGACAATTGAATCAAATTAAAAATTGTGATGGACTCAATTTTAGTTTAGTTTAGTTTAGTTCTATTGCAAAACTTCTTCTGTCGCTTATTTTCTAATTTCCAATTCAAATTCGCCTATTTATTGTTATAGTTATCGTTATCGTTATAGTTATCGTTATCGTTATCGTTATAGTTAAAGTAATTTGTTGTTCTATATTGTGTTGTATATGTATTGTTGGTTTCTTTGTAAGCGTTATCGTTATCGTTATCGTTGTGTGAACCTCTTCAAGTGCAAGCGTTTTTAATCAAAGATGGCCAAAACCCGCGAGTTTTTATTGTTTTTGTTGTTTCTCGAAAGCCAAGTCAAAAGCCAAAGCAAAAGCAAATAAATAAAAATCAAAAAAAAAAAAAAAAGAAAATACAAAAAAAGAAAAGAAAGCAAAATATCTAAAGGCCAAAATGTCAAAGAGCAAAACTCAATTCAGCAAATCAAGTCAAAGACAAGAACAACTTATGCACAAGACGAACAGATTAATCGAACAAACTATTATCGAAGACTATTATTATCGTTATCGAAATTAACAATGAGCCCATCACAAATTTTAATTTGCAAGCAACGTCGGGCAGCTGCAGCTCTGTGTGCGTGTGGTGGGTCTTGGTGCTGGTGGATGTGGGTCGGGGTCGGTGTCGGGGTCGGGGTTTTGGTACCATTTGCTATGATTCGACGGTTCCACATTCTAACCAAGCGTTCTCTTCCCTCCCTCCGCTCTGGTGGGGGATGGGAACATAACGCGCCACTTGCAGCAGCGAAGCACAAACCATGGCCATGCCGTGGAGCAAATCGAGCTGCTGATCGATGAGAAGTGTCGCATCCTCAACAAGACGGGCACACCCAAATCGAGTGCCTTGCATTTGGCCAACTGGATGAAGGGGCAGCTGGACAAGCAACAGCAGCAGGCTCGACTCGTGGCGATTGCACGCTCCCAGGAGATTGTCGGGGCCGATGATGAGCAGCTGATCTTCAACAGCGACAGCGAGCAGGATGAACGCATCATTTATTGGACACGCCAGCAGCTGGAGAAGCGTACCAAAGAGCTTAACCTGGCTAAAGAGAATGGCTGCCTGTCGGCCAAACCGAACTTTGGGGGCAAACGCCTCAGCGGCGTCGAGGAGCTCAGCATGAGCGCCATCTCGGACATCTACTCCGAGGCGGAGGTTGTCCCCAGTCAGATTAGTCAATCGCATAGCACCACATCGGATAGCCAGGTGAGTCACAACCTCTGCCAAGCTTTGCTGGATGCTAGAGATGGGTGTGCAGGGAAGCTTATACTTGTAGTTTAGTGTAGATCATGCCTGTGAATCGGAAATGTTATAGGATAAGCGACACTAGGAGAAAGTTGTCAGCAGAATAGCTAACATTCCTGCAACTTGTAAGATCTATTGCAGTCCTCTGTTTAGCCTGAAGTCTCTGCTATCTATTCTATGTACTCAATTGAAAGGACAAGTCAGTAACTCTCTCAGAAGTCTACTTCTTTTGGAAACTTCTTTAGCTTTATCTATTCCATAAGCTTGGGGAAAATAGATGGGAAATTGGTCACCCTATAATCAACCTACAAACTTATTTATATTAATAACTTATGCTTTGGTAGGATCGATCAAAGTTTTCTTTCTCTCTCCTTATTCAAGAGGACTTTAGTCTTCTTCATATTGATTCCATATTCTAAAGGCAAAGCTAACAGAAAATGGTCCCCCGAAAATGTGAAAATCAAAAACTTTCTATTGGCACTTCTTAAAAGCTGTAAGACTATCTAAATATAAGGTATACAGGCTCTTCTAGAATCCTTCAAGCGATAGCTTCAAATTGAGCTGAGACTGTTGAGAGTGGAATACAGGGCATAGCATAGCCTAGCAAGCCCGTCTCTAGCTGCACGCTTCTATGTAGAACGTATTGCTAGAGCTTGTATTTTTGTTGTTTGCCGCTTAGATCACAGTACGCTCGAGTCCCATTGTGCTGGACAAGTTGGCGGTGTGTCGTCATTGCCACAAGAATTGCCAGCAGAGTGCAGCGGGTGGCGGGGGTGGTCGCGGATCAGCTGGTGCGTCTGGGGCAGGTGCAGCAGCTGGTGGCGCGTCCGCATTGCTGTGCAACTCCCTGAAGGTGCAGCACAGTCAATCCTCGCCGAATCGCTGCTGCAAACTCAATGGCATTGCAACGGCAATGGGTAGCGGTACTGGTGCCGCAACTGGTACCGGAACCGGAACCGGTACCGGTACCGGAACTGCCAACAGCAGCGTCACAAGCATGTCCAGCAGCACCATCACCGGTGAGCTATCCTCCAAGTTAATCGCTAGCAGCAGCCGCCGCGAAACGGGCGACACGGAAAGCGATGTGGCGCAACTAATCACGGATGAATTGTCCCTGTCCCAATCAGAGGCAACCGATGACAGTGTCGGCGCCATGCCCAACAGCAGCAGCAGCAGCGCGATCGCCGACGCCAAGCTACGAGTTCTAGAGCAACAGCCGCGGACAACACCACTGGCCAATGGTCACTGCTCCGCCTCTGCCTCCGGCTCCGTCTCCGTCTCGGCCTCCGCCTCCGCCTCAGCCTCGGTCTCCACCCCAGTCTCTGCCTCAGCACCCGCGTCCGCTTCCGCCTCCGTCTCCGTCTCCGCATCGGGTTCACCAAAGGTGCAGCCGCAACCGCCGCCACGTCGTCCACGCATTGTGGCACATGCAAGTCAGGAGCCGCCGCGTCCACGTGCCAATCAACAGGTGAAGGCCATTGTCACCATCACGGAAACCGCACGCATTATGCGCAACAGCGAGCGGACAACTGCAACCGGACAAGGTGCGACCTCCGTCTCGAATCCCCCCTCGATTTCGGGCTCGCCTGCCAAGTATGCGGCATGTCATTGTCGCTGTGCGCCGGAGGATTTCACACAGTCGCAGCTGGGTCCGGATAAAATGGAGCAACAGACGTGCAAGCTGCTGGAGTCACCCAAGCAGAAGGCAACCGCTGTGCAGCGGCAGGAGGATGATCAATTGTCGCTAATGCTGATTGGGCTCGCACAGTTTGCGCCGACGCTGAAGTTGTGCGGTCAGGAGAATCGATCGGCGCTGGTCAAGGAGGCGAATCCAACGATTGCCGTGGTGCCGCCCACGCCGGATGCGGTGCTGACCAAGACGAGCACACATGTGTGGGACAATAGTGGTGGTGCTGGCGGTGTAGTTGCAACGGCTAGTGGACACATAACCACGGCAACCACATCGACAACAACGGCCAAGCAGCCGAGGCAGGCGATCATTGAGAACATACCGGAGGATTCATGCGATGAATCGCCGCTGGAGGAGGAGCCACCCTATAGACCGATGAGCAATGCCCTGCGGCGCTTCGGCACCATGTCCAGCCTGGAGAAGTTGCCCTCCGATGAGCAGGACGATGATCTGGAGGCCTACACGCAGAACGGACTCAACGAGGAGAATGAGGCGAGAAACGGAGATGCTAACGATGGCGATGTCGATGCCGATGCCGATGACGATAACGATAACGATAACGATGAGGATGACGACGATATCGATGCTGATGATGAGGACGCAGATGATGCAATGGCGGATAAAGCCTTGGCTCACAATCTCCATGAATTGGCCGGGTGCTCCGGTGCGGCCATCACAAATGGCGATGTCCTTGCGAGCGGTGCATGGACAAATCGTGCTGGTGCCTTTGTCAGCGACAAGATGTCCTTCTTTGAGGAGTCTCGGGCATTTATCGATAAGTATTTGGGACGCTGGAATGCAAATGAGCAGTCGGGACAGGGGCAAGCGAATCAAACGGCCTCCGAGACGGATGAGCAGATGGATGAGTGCACATCGGGTGCCACATCGGGGGAGGAGGTGTGGGGCACACCCACCAGCGGTGGCGATAACGATAACGATGACTTGCAATTGATCAACTCAGAGAATACGCATTCGGTAAGTGAATGCCGTTAAAGGATTGCGATAACTAAGCTTAAGCTTAACCTACCGAATAACCCACTTCCTTAGTCACCAACAAAGTCGAGCACCTCCTTAAACGATGATGACGACACGGAGCTAATGATGGATGAGCTACTGATGGCACCACCCATGACGGCGAGCACCATACGAGGATTGCTGCCACGGTATGTAGACGAGATTAGACACAGAGCCCAGTTAGTGCCTAGTACCTAGAACTATTAGACTAGCCCAATAAAACGAGAGCTTATCGAATTCGAAATCTAGAAACAATCAACTAAAACTTAAGCTTAAGAAATGAACACAATCTATAGCTATTTAAACTTAAGTATATAGTTAATTATATATATATTTATATATATACATATATTATATATATTTATATATATGAATATCTCTTCTTCTTTTATGTGTTCTTTTGGAATTTTTCCCGTAGTTTTTACAGGTGTTTCTTTCGTTCTTTCGTAACTCTAATCACACGTAATTCCCGACATTCATTTGACTCCCAATTCGCTGTCCATTGTATCGAGTCTAGACTAGAGTACAATTTACTATACAACTATATCATCTTGGGTTAGCTTAGATCTTATGTATGTATGTATAACTGAATAGAGATGCTGGACCCATTCGACAGACCAACTGACAGTTCGTACTTTCAAATCTCATACATATATATATATTGATAGTTCGTATACATACATATATAGATCTATATACATATGTATATTCGATATGTTAGTCTCTATTCATCTATGTAGTGTTATATCATAGCTAAGAATAATGCTACATCTATCTATATCGTAAATTGTATACCGTATATCGTATATCGTATATTTAACATTGCTCAAATCAAAATTTATATCATTTATGCCATTAAACACAACAACAACACCACCACAACGCTCTAAATTACAACAAACACAAACAATTCGTTACATTCCATACCGTATATCGTATATCGAATATCGTATATCGTATATATCGCAACTTGTAATGCTTAGACGCCGTCTTGAGCCCCTGTTTGAGGAGGAAACCGAAAGCGACGAAGAGAAAACCCAACAGGACAGCGATGACATCAAAAAGGTGGGTCGTATTTAGAACAAATCAATCAAACTACGCTAAAGTATACCCTACAAATGCGGAAAAAGCACAACATGCAACTATCCTAACACAGCACGGTTAATGCTCTACTTTCTATTTTCTACTTTCTGTGTGGCATGGCAACACTGCAATACTCTCGCAGTGGCAACTCTAAGAGAACATAACCTCAAATTAATACGAACATAACCTAGAAATGCTGCTAATTTCATTGCACTGCTAGAATATTGATATAAAGTTCAATGTTGCCCACACAGTGTGCTGCATGCCTTGTTGTCAATCAATCAATCCATCAATCAATCAATCAATCAATCAGACAATCAATCAGTCTATCAATCAATCAATCACTATATTAGTCTATAAGCTAATCATTCAATCAATCAATCAATCAATCAATCAATCCATCATCAATCAAAAGCTGCTTCAATTGAAATGTTAATTTTTATTGATTTTTCTTATCATTTTCTTTGTCTTTTTTTCCATATGCTACAACAACAACAACAACAACAATAATAATAAATAACAAATTGCGTCATCTGCCTGATCATCATCATCTTCATCATCATCATCAATCAAATTCAATCATACACCAACATACAACAACTAACATTGACTATGTAAACTGTACTTCAAATTGTTTGTGCTTGCTTTAAACATGATTCAACTTGTAATTGATTGTTTTAAATGTTATTGTTATTATATAATGTTGATGCCTAACACTTATTGTATATGCGTGTGTGTGTGTGCGTGTGTGTGTGTGTGCGTGTGTGTGTGTGTGTGTGTGTGTGTATACATATATATATATAGAAAGTCGTAGTGAAATTAGTGAAGCTTTAGCCAAACCTGCAATACTGCGAGCTCATAAACATCACACGCCAGGACAGAGATCCGCAGCCGTTGCAAATCGATTGACAATGATATGAGATCCACTGACAAATCGATATCGTTATCGTTATCGATAACGACAACGACAACGACATCGCTATCAAGATCAAAAGCAAAATCCAAATCCAAATCAAAATTAAACTCAACGAAAACCAAACAAAACCACAACCAAATCAAATCGAATCGAATCGAATCAAAGCAATCGAGCAATCATTCATAAACCACATGAACAGCAAGCAGGA
Source organism: Drosophila macrospina (assembly GCA_035042075.1). NCBI lineage: Eukaryota > Metazoa > Arthropoda > Insecta > Diptera > Drosophilidae > Drosophila > Drosophila macrospina. The sequence goes on from JAWNLW010000340.1 coordinate 1,067,713, forward strand.
GGCTTTATCAAAACCAGAATTGATTAGTTGAATTCTATTCCCAACAATTGGTAGGGGGAAGCAACGACAAATGGCCACTACCTAGAGGATTTGGCTGGAAGTTCAAGCGACGAGGCAGCCCCCTCAGTGGGCGATCCACATCAGCAGCAGCAGCGGCAGGAGATGGAACAGCAGCGGCAGCAGGAGGAACAGCAGCTGGAGCAGAAGGAACAACTGGAGCAACCGGAACTGGATGCGCGGCCACACTCCAGCGAGGATCGGGTGCAGCCGAGGCTGGTTACCACAGCATTGGGAAGACGACCACTAGCCAAACCTTTGACTACTATCAGGCTGTTGCCAACCACGGCTATTACGACCCAGATGCACAGCCAGACATCAGTTGTGCCACTGCCACCACCAGTGGCCTCATCCTGCGAGTATCTACTCGAACAGCGACCATCTGCGATCACAGCAACGACATCATCCACAATCGCAGCGACAATAACAATGACTACCACAACCACAACCACAACAACATCAACGGACACGATGCTGATGATGCCAATGATGACGACGGCGATGATGACGACGATGACGACGACGACGACGACGATGACGACGACGATGACGACGTGTACGGCGATGCCAACTATGCCGTGTATGGCCAGCAGTCGTTGTTCACCAGCGATGACGGTGAGTCGAGCTCCCTCATCGATTACTACAACAATCAGCAGCGGGAGCGACACTATCAACAGCGACGCCAGAGCCATCAGCATCGTCAAGCCACCGAGATTTATACCACCACCGCCGCCACCTCGTCGTCTGCTGCTCACGCAGACAAATCTAAGCGCTGCACCGGCCAAAGCGGTAAGTGTTCCATTCCATTACATTCCATTCCATCTAAGGTTAATTCCTTCCCTCCTCAGTTCGTCCTAGTTCAGTCCAAGCAATCAATATCCTTATTCTACATTCAGTTACATCGCTTACATCATAAACTTCTTAGCTTCTTGTTGTGATCAGATTTAAATCCTTTTCTTCTCGCACAGAAATCCCTCAATTGAATGTTTCTATTGAATTTGACGCCCTGAAGGTGGAAAAATGCTGAGCATTTTATAGTCAAACTTTTTCCTAAAGTCCTTAAAGAAAAGTAAAGTAAACCAACTACAGCAACTTCCGAATTTTCTTCCCTTTGGGTGGAAAGTAGGCTGGGTGCAAGATTGACATTTGTAGCTCCCTGTTATTAGAATTAAACTTCTCTCTCAGCTAACTATGTATGCAAAACCTTTCTTGAAGAACCTTTTCAAAATCAAATAGACACGTACCTAAGCAATATCCGAAAGTACTTCCCTTAAGATGGAAAATGTGCTGGACTTAGGCTACTTATTTGCAGTGCTCGTCAATTGGTTTTCTAGTGAAGTGCACGTTCCCAAGGTGGAAACATGTGTGAAAACTATTGAGCTCATTCGATTTTTCTCTAAATTTTATGTAAAAACTGCTTCCCAAAGATCTATTTCAAAATTGCAATGACACATAATTCAGCAACACCCGAAAGTACATCCCTCTGGGTGGAAAGCAGACTTAGTTCAAGCATCCTAATTGTAGTTCTCGTTCAATCAGAATGTCATTTCCCTATGATTGGAAAACTAATCAAACTAAACCAACTAACTAACTTATCCGATTCAAAAATTAACAAGTCAGGAAGCTACAGTCGGGGTACGACTGTGGGAGACTCTGAACTACAGCACGAGTTTTTGCATTTGTCATATATATATATATATACGAATTTCTAACGAAATTTGGTTATTGCTTTCTCTTGAATTCTCAACATTTTCTGACAAATATGGCAAAATTAATATTATATGTATATATAAAATAAAAGTAATTAATTTATAGTTATTAAAAAATGTATTTTGGATTTGTCAGCAGTGGGATTCGAACTCGCGCCTTTGCGGCGTTTCTTGTTGTTGTTGTTCTAACTAAAGCAATTTTGGCCGCAGAGGTGCCATGAACCTGCTGATCATTCATTCCTTAATATCTTCTATGTTTATGAACCGATCATGCTGAAATTTTCAGAAAACGTCCGAAATAGGACATCCTCCATATGTGCCAAATCTGAATTAAATCTAAAGTTGGTAGCTTCAGTAATACGTTTATTTCGATTTGCGGGGGCGGAAGGGGCAAGGCAAAAATCTAAAACAAACTTGATCTGCCTGCAAACAATACACGTGTTGTCACCAAATTTGGTTACTCTAGCTCTTATAGTCTCTGAGATCTAGGTGTTCATACAGACGGACAGACGGACAGTCGGACAGACGGACATGGCTATATCGTCTCGGCTGTTGATGCTGATCAAGAATATATATACTTTATAGGGTCTGCCACGCCTCCTTCTGCCTGTTACGCACATTTCGCTTTCGTCAAACCTAATAGACTGTGAACTTTTAGTTCAGAGTCTAAAAAGCGTTTTCCGAAATAATACCCCACAAGAGGGAAGCTCAATTGGATTGCAGCTTGCAATTGCTTACATAGAATATTCAGCAAACTCTTCTTCTTCCATTGCAGCAGCCACCTCAAAGAAAATCTGGCGCTACTGCTGACAGTGGCTACTCGGCGGTTGTCGCCGACGCCGCCAACGCTTCGCCCACAATCGGTATCGGGTCAAGGACAATGCCTGCGAGTACCAGAACCTCTGCACCGTCGACGGCATTGGGGGCGGCGGGGGCGGTGGGAATAGGCCCAAAACGGCCATCGTCAACGATAATCGAGACCTGCCTGTTGGGTGCCGCAACACCGCCCGCCTCAGTCACTTCATCAGCAACAGCCTCGAGGATGGCAAAACCGAGCCGAGTGAGCAACTCTCAGAGCAGCCCAGCTGCAGTGGCGCCACCACAGCAGCAGCAGCAGCAGCAGCAGCCGCAGCAGCCTCAGCAGCCGGCGAAGGAGGAGAAGGGAATGAACAACGCAACCGTGCAACGTTCGGTGGTCGCTGCCCCAGCGCCGCACGTTGGTTGCGGTTTAAGTCCAAGGCTGGAAATGCGATTGGCACTCAACCACGACATTCTAGGGGACGAGGACTTGATCTGCTACGAGCCTGGTCCCGATCTAACAACTATTCTGGGGTAAGCTGGCGTTTGCCTCATAGTCGACACTATCACTCCCTACAACTGTCCAAAAATATCGAAATTGCTTATCGAAATTAAGTGTTTCAAATCGTATTGAATTTCTGTTGAAAAACAACTATCGATAAACCGTAAGCCCTTTACCGCAATAGGTATTCGGACATCACTGAATCATAGATAACATTAATGGATTAATCCATTTAATATTCGATTTGAATTTAATCATTGGATTAATCCATTCCGTTTGAAATTTAATCACTTGATTAATCCATTTGATATATTCATTGAAATATTATAAACGGATTAATCCATTTTGATATTCGATTTGAATTTAATCATTGGAATAATCCATTCCGTTTGGAATTTAATCACTTGATTAATCAATTTCATGTGTTTCGAAATAACATTAATGGATTAATCCATTTCATATTCGATTTGAATTTAATTGTTGGATTAATCCATTCCGTTTGGAATTTAATCACTTGATTAAACAATTTAATGTTTTTTGAAATAACATTAATAGATTAATCCATTTCATATTCGATTTGAATTTAATTGTTTGACTATTCCATTCCGTTTGGAATTTAATCACTTGATTAATCCATTTGATGTGTGCATTGAAATAACTATAATAGATTAATCCATTTCATATTCGATTTGAATTTAATTGTTGGATTAATCCATTCCGTTTGGAATTTAATCACTTGATTAATCAATTTCATGTGTTTCGAAATAACATTAATGGATTAATCCATTTCATATTCGATTTGAATTTAATTGTTGGATTAATCCATTCCGTTTGGAATTTAATCACTTGATTAAACAATTTAATGTTTTTTGAAATAACATTAATAGATTAATCCATTTCATATTCGATTTGAATTTAATTGTTTGACTATTCCATTCCGTTTGGAATTTAATCACTTGATTAATCCATTTGATGTGTGCATTGAAATAACTATAATAGATTAATCCATTTCATATTCGATTTGAATTTAATTGTTGGATTAATCCATTCCGTTTGGAATTTAATCACTTGATTAATCCATTTGATGTAGGCATTGAAATAACTATAATAGATTAATCCATTCTATCCATTATTCATTATTCCATTCTATCCATTATTCTACTTGAATTTAATCGTTGGATTAATCCACTCCCCCTTTCAACCAACAGGCACGACCTCTCCACATTTCATCGTCTGACGGGTCGCGATTTATTGAGTCGTTCAGCCACGAATCAGGTGCAGCCAAAAGAGGCTGTCATATCGTACTCTCAACAACGCAACTCCAAGATGGACACACCGACGGTGAATCGGCGTCCACGTCCCGCGGTCTCCGCAGTCTCCGGGGGCTCCGGTGTAGGGACGAGGAGTCACAGCAGCAGCAGCCACGGCAGTCGCAGTCCAAGCGTCGTTGGTTCAGCTCGTGCCGCCGCCGATCGACAACGCCAGCATCCAAATCCAAATACATGGAACAGTTCTGCATCTGCGGCTCGAGCCGGCGGCGGGAACGTAAGCGTCGGCGACAACAGCACAAATTGCAGCAACAACAGCGGAGGGAGCAAATTAGGAGATCTGGAAATCTTAGCGAGACGAGAGAAGATATATTGCATGTCTCAATTGAGGAGTGGCTGTCAAGTCAGGGCGACATCCGAGATAACAACGAAAATGGCAATGATGACAACAGCAACAGCAACAACAACATCATCATCATCAATGACAACAACAACGACAACGACAACGACAACGACAATGACAACGACAACGACGATGTCAACGAGACGAGACTGTTCCTTGCCAACGAGCCGAGCAGCAGCAGCAGTCTCTCTGACGAGGACGATGAGTACTACTTCGATGAGCGCAGTGGCAGCCACAGTCACTGCCACAGCCACAGCCACAGCCACCATCACCACCACAACAACAACAGCAACAACAACAACAACGACTGAAGCGTGCCCCGAATCGGAGGCAGGAAAATCAAACCGTCTGTGAGTATAGCAAACACTTACTACAGTGAATCCTCGCTGTACAGCAACTTTGCTAACTTTTTCTTAGTTGATTCTTAAAGTGAAGATTTAAAATCGTTATATATATATATATATATATATATATATTTCTGATCCGGTTGACAAGCTGAGTCGTCATGTCTTTCCGTCCAAAATTATCTATAAATTTTAGGCCGATGTTGTTGAAACTTAGCCACAAATACGTGTTTCTCTTATAAGCAGCATATATATCGAAATTGGTCATATAGGTTTACTATATCTTATAGCTGTCATAGGAACGATCGTCAAATTATATTTTAGTTAGCAAAACTTAATTGCTAATGGGGATATCTTAATCAAATTTGCAGCTAGAGTATTTTTTTCATTCTTATATATATTGACTTAATTTGGTTAAGATCAGACTACTATATCATATAGCTGTCATAGAAACGATCGGTCTAAGCTCTATCATAACAAATTTACGGTCAAACTTTTTCTTTTTCCCTTGTCTCTTAGATAAACTAGAGAATTCTTTTCAAATTTCTGTTGTACCTTTGGAATATATTCTTTATCTCTATACCCTGCACCCAAAGTGAACACGAGTATTATAGCTATGTGCAAATATATGTAACAGACAGTAGCTTCAACCCTATAAGGGTCCTAAGCGCTAGAGTTACCAACTATTAGGTCAATACTTTGCTCACAGATCTAGCGCAAATCGAATATAAGACGAATAACTAGAGTAATTAAAAAGATAAGGCCTAGATATCTGATGGTCAGATAACTTAGAAATTCTTTAATCTATTCTGTAAATTTCATTTGAATCAAATTACAATTAAGAAAGATTTTCTTACAAACAGTTTTGAAACCTGAAATAACCATATTAAACATATTTAATTTGAATTCTTTATATTTGAGTTTATTTTGCTATTGATTTAATATTCTTGAATTTATTCAATTGCAATTTAATCAAGCAGCTGTGCAGTTAGCAAGTATCTCAATGTCGAGCACACTCAACTTACCTAATTACATGCTTGTTGCAGCATCAAATTTATCAAGCGCCGCAACTCTGAGATAACTGCCAGCAGCAGCAGCGGCAGCAGCAGCAGCAATCCCAACAACAACACCGAAGGCACTTGCAACGAGCAGACGCAACAGTCGCAACTGTTGTTGCAACTACATCCGAGTCACAGTCAGAGCGGCCAGCTGCTGAGACAGTCACCGGATGCCGCGGACATGGCACAAATGTCACCGCGCAAGGACAACGTAAGTGTCTCCTCAATTATCTGTCACTGTCACTGTCACTGTCACTGTCGCTGTCACTGTCACTGTCACTCTTCTAACTGCAGGACAAACCCTCGCTAAATCGCCGCCTATGGAAACAGATCACGAAACGAAGACGCACCAACTCCGTATCCCAAATTGTCGCTGGCTAAGGCATCATTCTCCCTCTCGCTCACGCTCACGCTGATGCTGATGCACTCGCACTCACTATCACTCTCACTCTCTTTCTCTTTCTCGGTGTTTAGCTAAAGACTACATTCAATGCAGACAGCGAGGAAAGTTCCCATATCAAAGGCCGTTGTAAACTCTAGAAGAAGAAGAACTACGAAATTTATATTCTTCATATATTTTTAAAGTTCTTATCACTGAACTTTTAAACAGTTTTTACACATAAATAATAATAAACCTATTTTATTAATTAGAGTTTCAGATTGAACTGAAATTACTTCGTCCCATCGTTCATACGACAGCTAAAACCAATTTAAGTTAAATTAGCTCGACTTACAACACTTTTATTCATTGCGTTTTTATTTAAAATCGCTTTGTTTAAGTTAATTTTTTAATAATTTTAATAATAAATAAAATAAATTACAAAATATTTTAAATGTTTAATTATATTTAATTTAATAATTAATTTTAATAAATAGTCTTAAATCGCATTATAATATCTATAGTAACTGTCGTATAAACGAGATAGTTTGAACTGGTTTTTAGACACAACAACTGAGCAAAATGATATCAAAAGTAAATGGAAGTGAAGAAAAATGAAAAGTAAACCATGTAAAACTTATGCTAAGTTTTTTGATACTCACAAACTATGTAGCTAGTGAAACCCATAAACGAATATTGATAACGAAGAAGATAACGAAGATGATAAGGAAGATGATAACGTAGATGTTAACGAAGTGAAGATGAAGTTGAGGGTACGTATAATTGCGTCCAAGTCAAAATGTGACTCCTGCCAATCAGCTAAGGCGGGACGACAAGTTGCTAGCCATTGCACTCAAAACAACTTACTCGTACAATAGCCGGGCCAAGACCGAAAGCCAAAACAGAAACTAGACTCAAGTCCTAAAAGCATTATGAAACCAAAAAAGCAAAAAACAAAAACAACAGCCAAAAGAAAATGGACAACGAATGATGACAGAAACTTAAGGAACTGTTCACTGTTTATAAACAAAACTTTAAATTAATAACAGCTACAACTATAGGGGAAAGAACAACAAAGCAGCGGGGAAGCGGTAGTATGCACATACACACACACACACACACACACTAATACACACACAATTGAGCCAAAAAGAAATGGAAGAAGAGAGAGAAGCAAAGAAAAGCATATGGAATATGTTTAGACTATTTTTTAGAGAGAAAACGCAAGCGAAAGGAAATTTTATGAAAATAATAATGAAAATGATAATGAACTTCTTCTAATGCAAATGCGAAATGTAATGAAAATTATAATGAAATTGATAATGAAAATGATAATGTTAATGAAAATTAAAGTATGTTGAAAATGATCATGATAATGAAATACAATGCAAATGATAATGACAATGGTAAAGAAAATGAAAATGAATTATAATTACGTTGAAAGTGTAATGAAAAACATAATGAAAATGTTAATGAAAATGATTATAAAAATAATAATGATTATGCTATTGATAATGAAAATCATTATGAGAATGATAATGAAAGTTATAATGAACATGACAATGAAAATCAAAATGATAGTGAACATGATAATGATAATGAAAACGAAAATGATATCGCATTGATAGCAAGTCAAATTAGCTTAGGGTCTGCACTGGATTAGCCAGCGTAAATGGGGCTTTTGAATTTGATTATTTTTCAATTAACAATGAAATTGCCTTACATATTATATTAACATGAACACGAACATGAACTATTTATTGTATTTGTAGCTTAAACAAACAACCATAAACTTTATACATTTTATGGCATTTTGCAATTGTCATTTGTCCACGAAAAAACCGAAATAAAAAAACAAAAATTAATAAATTATAAAAAACAAAACTAATTATAATAATAAAAAATTTCAAAAGGTAAAAAAGTATTCGTAGTTGCAGAAAAAAAGCAAGTGAAAAATGTTTTAAGAATTCGAAATTTTTTTGTCTCTTAGTATTTAAATGGATCTTATGTAACGATGATCGGATGATGATGATATTTATAGCAATTAACGATATGTGTACGAGTATGTATGTGCATTTTGTAGTTTATTTCACATTGAAATTGTTGAAAGCTAACAAATTATACGAAATTAATAAGAAAAGTAAAAGAAAACAAAACAAAACAAAACAAATGATCGAGTACATTTATCAGCTTTAATAGAAATTCTAATAAAACTTACATATGTAGCTATATAATTGATACACAAACACACACACACACACATTACGTATATATATATACAATATATATATATACAACATAAACACTTTGAATAGCATGTACAAGATCGAACTATTAGGCATTTATCACTTTTAATCATTATACAACAAACAACAACAACTGCGTCGAATGTATTGAATTTAAATTGTGAATGTGAGGCCCATTTACAGTTACTGTCTACAGTCTACAGTCTACAGACAGTTTGTAGAGCCGTCCCTTTTAGAAATATACGTTTTTCGGTTTTTATTTCGTTTCCTTTTAAGATTCCCCATATAATAATAAAATATATATTAATAGAAAGAGACACATAATACTTTGTAAAATCTGATAAAAAAAAAAGTTTTTGAAATTAAAATACATTTAAATACATACACATCTAGGATGGCATATTTATTCAGAAATATACAGTTTTTTTATTGTTTTCCTACTTTTTTTTTATAGTTATTAGTGCATTAGAGTGTAAAATTATAAACTTAGCAAAATGAATTTTCCTCTTGAAATTCAACACTAAATTCAATTATTTGAGTGAAAAACATGAAAAAAAAAACTACAAAAACATTCAATTCAAAATAAATTCAACTCAAAAAATTAAACAAAATTGTTTTGAAATTAACTTACAGCTGAAGCGTTTAAGGACAGAGCTCAAAGAAGAATAACTAAAAGTAAGTAAGTATTGCTTTTGCATTTAGTAAAACAATACTACTGTTGTGAAAGTTTAAGGACAAATCACAAAGGGGCATAACTGAAAAAGTTCAACTCTCCAAAGAGCGAGCAAAAGAGAGAGAGAGAGAGAGAGAGAGAGAGAGAGAGAGAGAGAGAGAGAGAGAGAGAGAGAGAGTGAGAAATAGAGAATTTACACACTTTGTCGAAGGTAATGGGAACCAAACATATTTTGTTGTTCCCATTGATCGATTGTTTCCCCCTTGTAACTCATGTGCAGTAATCATCATATCCGTTTTCCCATGCAATGCAAATAAACAGAATACAAAATACAAAACAAAAAACATAAACAATATATCTATGTGCTTAAATACCTGCTGCTGATTGCACATCGCATCGTTGGGTTTCAATAGTGACGCCAACAATGGCAATAAAACCATGTGAGAAGAGCACGACTGCGAGATACGCTGTATTTCAGTTCTATTTGATTAAACAAGCATTAGCTTAATTATTTTATTTATTATTATTTTACAACACAGTATTTTTGTCATCGAAAAATTTCTTTCGCTGCGCTCACTCAAAGCTTAAATAAACCAAGTATCGGTAAACCGCTACATTTACAGTAATATTAAGGACGCTGATCACCGACAGAATAGAAAGTACCGTTTATGACAACAACATTGCACAATTTAAGTCAACCCACTTTACACAATATGCAAAAAAAAAAACGAAAAAGAAAACAAAAACAATTTAATTGTAAAGCCCAACCCCAGGCGAGGCTTTAGCGCAGGCTGCAGCCTAGACCTCAGCTGCAGTCGCTGTCGCTGCCACTATCAGTGTGTCGTTTAGTGCGTGCAGAGAGAGAGAGAGCGAGAGAGAGTGAAATGCATTTTTGAAGCGTGCCGAAAAGAGAGTGCGAAAAGGTCGCTCTCCATGGATGTCGCTCAGCTGCTGTCACAGTAGCTGCCGCTGTGCTGCGCTTTTGAGAGCTTGGTGCGCGCGGTCGCTGCTGGTGCTACTGAGCTTTGGCCGGCTCAAAGCTTCGGCCGCTCAGCTGTGCGCGCTCAGTGTGAAAACGAGTTTCGTGGCGAACGGTCGATCAGCGCCAGTCGTTGCCGCAGTCGCAGTCGCAGTCCGTGGCCCTAAAGAATTTCGACGCAGCCTCTTGCTGTATGTGTGAATGAATGTGTGTGTGCGTGTGTGCCTGTGTATTGCGCCTGTGCATTGTTTATTTACATACATTACATGTTTTCCATTTGGCGTTTTAATTGGGCAGCGAGTGCAGCAATTGTGTGTGCCGTGTGTGGGCAGCCGCTTAGTAAATATTAGTTTCTTTCTTTTTTTTTCCTCTATTTTTTTTTTGTGTTTTCCCAAAAAAAATCAAATAAAAGAAAAGAAGAAAATAAAAACTGCACTTGTATATTGTGTGCGTGTGTATTTAGCTGCATGTGAACTAACAGGAAACAACGAGCAATTAAACAAACGACGTTGACGTCGTCGTCGCAGTCGCAGTCGCAATCGCAGTTAGAACCATGGAGCCCAAGACTCGCTAATTGAGGTCGTCGCTAGGTAAGTTGTGATCTAGCTTATTGTTATTGTTGTTGTTTTTGTTGTTGTTGCTGCCTGCTGTCGTTGTTGTTCTTGTGGATATTGCTGCTGCTTCCGTTTGCCAGCGCCAACATTGAAATTCACTTACAGCAACAACAACAACTGAGATCGCAAAGTGCGCTTCACTTACAAAGATGCAAAGATACAAAGCTACATAGAAACGTAGATACGTAGATACGTAGATACATACATATGCTGGCTCTCTGCACCATGTACAATATACAAACGGTAAATAATGCCGGTGGTCGCAATCTCACTCGCACCCCGCCCGTAACTCCCCAAACTGCGAAAAATTGCAGCACGCACCGTGGTCTAAGTGCCATTTGTATTTGCAACCGCCTAAATAACCGCAGCAAATAAATATAACATAAACCAAAATTATTGATGAAATCATTAAATTGTATTGAAAAATAAATCTATGAAATTTGCATATAAGATTTTCAACTTCTAGACTAACGTCAAGATTTTTGTTGAGCTATTTAAGTCGTTGGTTCCCTTTGAAATTAATTAAAAATATAAAATAAAAATATTTAATAATGATGTCAATTTGCTTTTATTTTTTACTTTTGTATACTTTTTTGAACGAATTTAAAATAATTTTTGTTTAAAATAATTCCATTTTTTTTTTTTTAATTAATCAAAAATCAATAACAAAATATTTACATCTTTAAATGATAAATAAAATGTAATTGATTTTTGTTAAATGAATATAATTTTCAAGAGTTTTTCCCACAATTTTCTTGGTGTATAAAAGCAAAAAGAAAAAAAGCAAAAAAACATAATGACATGTCAGTTGCTTTGGCACCACTGTGCGTGGCAAATGCGGCAAATCAAAATGACAGATAGACGCTGCAACTGCAGCTGTGTCTAGTATGTATATAAATCGTTTGTAGCTGCCGCTGCAATACGTTGCAACGTTGCCAGTGAAAGCAGCGTCAAATCTGCGTCTTTCAGTATCTGTATCTGTATCTGTATCTGTTGCTATAGCTGTATCTGTATCTGTATCTGTTACTATAGCTGTATCTATAGCTTTAGCTGTAATAACAGCTGTATCTGTATCTATACTTCTATTGCCAGAACTGTTGCTAGCTGAGAACTCGCCTGCAGGCATTCCATCAACATCATCATCAACAATTATAATTATCTAACTATCTAGCCGCATAGCTATTACTACTATTTCATCTATCTATCTAACAATCTATCTAACTATCTATCTGTTGTGTGTTGCTGCTGCTGAGGCTGTGATTATTTTGATGATGCCTCAGAAAGCCGCAACGGAAACGCGCCACTTGCTTTCAGATCGTTTTGGCTTTTTTATGTTTTAGTTTTTTTTTTTTTTTTGTATTTTGTATCTAGCACTCAATCAGCTGGCTTAAGGTCAAAGCACAGCTGCTAAAATGCGTATAAGGCACATAACTAAAACACTAAGTGCTACCTAAAGATACTAAAGCTACACACACATGTGTGTGTGTGTGTGTGTGTGTGTGTGTGTGTGTTTCCTTTGCGAAATAACTCACAACAAGTTGCTGCTTGAAACGGCAAGTGCAAAAATTTGTTGCGAAAATTGATTAACATCAAACTGGTTGGCGCTGCAGAGCATATCCCCTCTACACCCTGTACTGTCAAGTCCTCTCCTCATCGCTTAAATTTTATAAAATTGCTGCACAACAATTTACTTATTTTCTGCTTCTTTTAATTGAATCGCATATAAAAATCAAACGCAAGCAAAAGCAAAAACAAAGCAAAACAAACCGAATCATCGACAAAGAAGAATGTTGATAATTATGATAGGGAGCTCTTCAATGAAGGATGATTATTGGAAGTCCAAAGCTATGGGAATGTTCAAAATTATTGATTTGCTTCTTTTTTATTTTTATTTTTTTTGGCAACATTTCACTGGACAAGAAGCCAAAGTGAACTAAACTGTTAAACTGGTTTGTTGTCAGTTTATTGAATTTGATTTGTTTGTCTGTTTCTTTTTTTCTTTTTGAATTTTTATACATTTGCATCGCTTCAAATTGTTGTTATTTATTTCAACATTTGCTTCTGCTTCATCTTCGTGCGCTGCTTTTGTCAACAACAATTTCAATAACAAAACAAGATGATTCTCCGGGCATGCTCATAAAACTGCTTAAGGTATTTGACCCAAGACATCAAAATGAGAACGACGCAAAAAGCTTATAATACGCATACGAAGAGGTTTAACGAGTTCGCATTCAAGTTCGAGTAATACAACCCCAACCCCAACCCCAACCCCAACCTCAACCCCTTACCCTAAATCTCACCCCTGCTCATATATTTTCTCGCAGTTTACTTACAAAAAGAGACAAAAAAAAAAAGTGTCAGCTGCGTTGAGGCTTAAGATCCGGGAATTCTTTTGCTTTTAAGTCTTGAGCTTTATGAATTTCTGAGTTCCCATTGAATAGCTGCTGCTGCTGCTGCTGTGTGTGTGTGTGTGTGTGTATCTATTCTTATCGAGGGCATAAAACCCATTCTGATTGCCCATTCACCTGGTGCCCAATGCCGCATTTCCCATTCACATCAAACTCAACTCAGTTCAACTCAACTCAACCTAACTCAGCCCAGTTCAGGTTCCACGTTCACTCACTTTCATCTGTCCACATGCAGTCCAAGACCTTTCTAATTTGAATGAATCGTTGTTGTTGTTGTTGCTGTTGTTGTTGCTGCTGTTGTTGCTTTTGTTTCAGTTATTATTGCTGTTGTGTGATAACACTTGGCTTTTTAACTCACTCCAATTGGCGAGCATCCGCTAATTGATTGCGTTTTCTTTCCCTAAAAAGCAAATACAAATGCCACAAATGCCAATACAATGCAATTGTCTTAATCCCGTCCAACTGTCAACTCAATAACACAACACATTATCATCAATATTGTTACAATGATCTTTGCTCGTTATAAACACAGACACATTGTACATATCTACATATGCTACATCACTCGTAACCTGATCGCCAGTTGAATTCCATTTGAAATCTGTCAAAACAGTTTGTGAAATAATATTTATGGCAACAGCAGTTGAATCATTCAGTTTGTTTAGTTGTTTCACTTGCGCCCTCTATGTTTCATTTCATTTGCTGATATTGCTGATCCATAATCTCTATAAGTCTGATATATTATAACATTTGTTTTCTTTACTATTAAGTGATATATCGTTTTGTGGGACTACAGAACGCCCTCTATGGTTCATTTCACTTATGCATATCTATTGCAGATAACTTTGCTCTTGGTTTTCATTATATATATACATATATGTAGGTATTCTTTGCCTTATTCCTAACTCTCCTTCAATTAAATGCATTGACTTTAGGATCTCTTCGTTTTTGTGCTGAATTTGTTTCCGTAACGCCCTCTATGGTTGGTTTGTGTATTGCATAAAATGTACAAATATTTGTAGAAATCATTTACATATCAACTTTATAAGTAAACTAAACCTTTTGTTGTGACATCACAATTTTGCTTTGGCTCCTGAAAATCTTCGAGTTATAGCTGGAAATTTTCAGCACACGTCCTCTACAGTTCATTGACTATAATTGCAGTTATCTTAAATTATTATAATTATATATAAACTATATTTATACATGTTGCTTCAACAACACCTTCCTATCTATGATTAGCTAAACGTTTCTATGTCTCCACATGTAATAATTATTCTCAGAACGCCCCCTATGTTTTCCCATTGCAAATCGAAGTACGATATCTTAGCCAATGAATAATGCATATCAACTGTATAGGTTTCATCAACAATATGATCAAAACTTTGCTAATTGCTAAATTGATTGATTTACCTGGAGTTATCTGAGCTGATGACTTAAGTACGAAGTATAATGAGCACCATTTGTAGCAGTTATGCTTCTGATCGCGCATATATGAATTTCAGGGTACTTGAACTTCTGTCTTGACGCTCTGCCATCTGCCTGCCACAAACACAATGGAACCCCACAGCGGTGACGACTGTGTGTTGTGTTGTGTTCAGTTCTTTGGTTCTTTGTCTAGAACCACACAATGCTTATACCATACCATACATAATAATTAGAATCATGCATAGCTCTGCCTTTTTTATAAGCCTGTGTGTGTGTGTGTGTGTGTGTGTGAGTTCGCTGACTGACTGTGACTGCGACTGCGACTGTGACTATAACCGTAGCTACCGGGCGGCTAAACTCAGCTCGAAGCGAAGCGCTACAGACTTGCCTCATAATCACATGCCACAGTCACAGCAGAAGAGTCAGCTTATACACTGACAGAAATCCTGTATATAGTACTTTGTGTCTGGGCTGCAAAACATTGCTACAATTACATTTCTTCGTTAGGTTCTACAAATTGATTTTTTATATTTTTAATGCTTGAATAAACGTAATTAATAAAATGAATTCATATTTTTTATATTAGATAATATTTTATATTATATATTTATATTATATATTATTTGTTTATTTATAGAAAGTATATAGAATATATAAATATTTATGTGTAGTTATAGAAAGTATATAGAATATATATAGTTAAGATATTTAAGTTAATCTATTACAGTTATAGTTGTATACTTCTATTTTCATTTTTTTTTTTTTTTTTTTTTTGTAACCTTCTGGTTCCTAAGGTCATTTAAGTTTCTCTATCACAAAAAGAATAGTTTATATTTATAGAATATATATCATTAATCTATATACACCTATGCATATTTGTGTAACTCGTTTTCTTATGTTAAATTTTTTTTCAATTTATTTTTCTTTTATCTTAAGACTGGAAAATATATTTATGTTTCTCTTTCAGAAAAATTAGTTTCTGAAATTTGAAATTTTGTGTATACTGATTACAAAAATAAAGTATCATAGCTTTAGCTTCTGCTTATTTAAAGTTTTATTAAAAATATTTCGAAAAAGTCAAAAAAATATTATTTTTTTTAACTTCTGATAAAAATAGTTTCTATTTATAGAATATATATCCTGAATCTGTATACAGCTCTACATAGTTGTAGAATTCGTTTTCCTATTTTTACTTTTATTTTTAATTCTGTATCTTTTTTCAATATTTGATATTTTAGTTTCTCTTTCAGAATAATTAGTTTCTGAAATTTTAAATTTTGAAACAGTATAACAAATATTTTTTTTGTTATTTTAGCAATGTTTAGTAAATATAAATATTTATTTATTTTACAACTTGTGCACACATCACTTTCTAAATGCGAGCAACTATTCTGCGCAGTGTATGAAGCTTGGCTTTGCTTTGGGCTCATTAAGCATGGCTGAGCAATTACTGCAAAGCGCAAGCGAATCAAGGAATTAAAAGAACCTAAAATCAAATACAGTGAAAACACGAAGCAAACAAACAAATGAAGCCAAAGTTTAGAAGTTGCTGTTGCTGCTGTTGTTGCTGTTGTTGTTGTTGTTGTTGTTAATTGTTTTTGGCAAAAACCAAAAACGTTACAAAATTGATTGCCGACAAAGCGGCGATTACTGCGACGTCCGATTGTCCGATGTTCAATCTTCGATGTCGATTGCTCGTTGTCCGATTGTCCGTCTGTTCGTCTGTCCGACTGTCCGATGATGCCATTAATCACAGCTCAGCAAATTGAATTCTGTGCATGTATCGTCCAAGCAAAAGTCGACAAATTAACGTGTTTTTAATTGGCCAAGCAACTGGGAGCACTAAAAGTAACAGCTAAAAGCTAAAAGCAGCAACAGCACAACTCGAAGCATGCCACGATGGCAGCGGAGACAACGCTGGCAACAACGGCGGCAAACGGAGGGAATGGAGGGAATGGAGGGAACGGAGGGGCAACAATGGGGCAATTGTCATGTGGAGTCATTGAACTCCCCGCACAACGTGCGACGCTGTATGTGCCAAGTTAATTATGATAAAACTCTAAACGGGAATGGAACTCATCTGGAATGGATCGGGCAATGATTCTGCGAGTTTTTTTTTGTGTCCATTACATTTTCGTTTTATTATAAATATTTGTAATCTGAATTAATTCAGAATGAAGCTGCTGGAAGCGTTTGTCAATTGCAGCATGACCTTGACAAGGGCGCACACGCACACACGCATACACGCAAGTACATACTCATAAACGTGTTTACCAACACTTGCACACACACACGCTCACCAAAACCGGTTAAAGATGTTACCCTCTCCTCCTTTGCCGCCAAGCCATTGAAAGTGTCGCTGTTATTTTAGATGCTCTGGCAACGCTTGAAAGATTTCCATTTGACACTGTCAAATGTTGGGCGAGCCACGTGACATCTCCCTCCCCACCATTCCCCTGCATTCTGCAGCCACCGCAACATCAGCTGATTGAACAACATTTGGGTTCCCCCTCAACAATCCATTCAATTCTTTCACATTTTGTTATTCACTTCAATTTCAACTCCATTCAATTGTGTTGCGTACGAAAGCGTGAAAAACGCACTCAACCAACAAACAATTCAGCGATCTCTTGGACTCGCGGGTGCTACCAGTGGCGAGGGAGGAGGGAGGAATTGATTATACGTGGAGCAGCAAACTATGGAGAACTCCAACTAAATATCAAAATAAATTAACTAACATTGAATTGAGTTGATAAACCAAACTGATTAAGGCAATGCTTAAACTTGCTTTTCACATTTCAAACGCATTTCCCTCTTGTGCCACAACATTTATGCACATATTTATCAGTTTTTGCACATATTTTGCCTTTATTTGTGTTGCAACTTTGAAGAGGCAACAAATGTACTCAACTTGGTAATGGAATGTGTGGTAAAAGGAGGCTATAAATCAGGGAAATAATCTTGACCAGCAATCCCACCTGTGGGTGCGTGTTTTCCACAACGGTTTCAAAACAATTATCATGAAATTTTGAATTAAATATACACTAATTTTGTGTGTTTATACGTCTAGTGGGAATCTGTATAAATGATGCTGAATCTCACAGTTCCCACCAGCAGGGGGTTATTTTGGCGAAATCAGCCTTAAAAGAGGAAATAAACAAATAAATATAAATTAAATTAATATAATAAATAAACATAAATACAAATGAAGAAATGTAGGTATTTATATATATATGTTATTTTCCACCTAGAGGGGTTTTATCGCTTCTAGAATATAGAGAATACAGGCAAAAACTTTCCACTTTAGGGGGCTTTTTTTTACAAAGTTCCTAATGCTCACTTACGTCATAAATGGAATAAATATTTAGTAACAAGCTACAACATTTGCAAGACAAAGCAGAAGGCTAAGAAGTAGCAAAGGAAAAGAATAGACAGAGCGAGAGAGAGAGAGGGAGACAGAGAGACAGATAGAGACTTAGTTTATGCTCATCCATGATTAATAGCCAAGATCGAAGCATTAGTTTTAATTGGTTTGCAGCTTAAGCAAAAGTCATTGAGTAAACGATTTCATTATCTCTTCATATCTCAACAAGTTCTTAATTATTTGCAGCGCTCTCCAACACTGGCCAAGCACATTCAATAACATTGAGGCAACCCTTGAATGTGGCAAATGCGCAGCTGAATTCAGCTTAAACGCCACACTCATAGGGCCCCTTTTAAGCGGAGTTTGTTTATCTGCCCTACACTAGGGATTTTTAGTGTTTTTTTTTTACAACTTTTTATATATAAATATATAAATTTTTAGGTGCTCTGCGAGCCGTGGCGATGGTTGAACGTTGATTTCTTTTGTTGCTCGCTTGCATAATTTTATGCTGTTTTGTGTGAGCATGTGTGTGTGTGTGTGTGCGTGTGTGTGTGTGTTGTGGCTTTGCTGTTTTGTCTGCCATTTGATTTGTATTATTACTTAATTGCTTTGAACCTGAAAACTGCTAAAACAAATATAAATAAAAAGACAACAACACCCAATTGTTGTATCACTCTGGAGCCATATGGAAATGAGTTAAAATATTTACATAATTTGTCTGTGTAAATTCTGTCTTTCGCTACATAGAAAAACGAAACACGCGCCACGAAAAATCCAAAAAATTAAAATAAAGACGAAAAAAAGCCCAAAAAAAGTTAAAAAAAAAAAAAAAAAAACAGAAAAAGAAGGAAAAAAATTTACAATTCCAGTTGACTTCATTGTCAACCCAAAACGCTGACATTGAAAATTTTGGGAACAACTGAAAAGAGGGAGAAGTCGCCGCAGCAGCAGAAGGCAGAGGCAGAAGTAGAAGCCATAAGCGATATAGAAGTGGTAAGTGAAATAGTGGAAGAGGCGAAGAAGAAGAGCATTTGCTGATGAAATGTGAGCGGCATTCGCATTGAGGCAAATGGGTCACTGTTTGAGTGTGAGTGTGAGTGTGAGTTTGAATACTGCGTACGCAGTGTGAGCATGAGTATGAGTACTACGCTCATGTTGGGCAAGGGCCACTCGAGACGTGCGTGAAATACGCATCAGATGTGCCACAATAACCAAAACATTGCGATCATTGTATAGTAGCATTTGTAACATTGTATAATCTCAGCAGCTACGTGACACGTTTGACAAGCTTTTGCAGCTGGAATTCAATAGAATAGAATCAAATCAAACTTGCAAAAATCTCAATCTCAATCTCAATCTCAATTGCAATCTCAATATAATATATTTTACATTTATTAAAGTCACTTTTGCAAGTACTTAACCTACATAATGAGAGAGTTTCAATTTGTACAATGTTTCGGAGTTTCTAATGTGCTCTTTAGGTAGCTCTAAATGTGATCTGTCTATAGATTTGAATTGTTTATCATGTAGAAAACTGTTTAAGTGAATAATAGATCAAACTGTTAGTTCAGCTTGTTTTGAAAGTTATGGAGCAAAGGTTTTCTATAATTTGGACTTTCAATTTGAAAGATTTGGGCAGCAACTGCTTTGATGAATAATTTACTTTATTTTAATGAAGTTTTAATTTAAATAAGTTTTTATTTATTTATTATTATTACTTATTTATTTATAAATCTGTGTTAAAAATAAATTGACACATATGCAGGAAATTGAATAATAAATATAAGCTAATTGAATAGCTGAGCTAAAAAGCTTTATAGCGCTGAAAATAGTAAGAGAAAAAGTAGCTGAAGAGTAAAGTAAATATGTTATTTATGAAAAATAAGCAGCTATATAGAGTTAGAAGCAGGAAGATTAGCGGAACAGTTGAGTAAACCAACAAGACTTCAGTTGTGTGGTAAGACAATATGGTTCTCAGAATCGCTAAACTAGTTAAAACTAAGTTGGACTGCCTCGGCTGTTGATGCTGATCAAGAATATATATACTTGATATACTGATATATATACTTCTGTCTCTCACGCACTTAATAGACTCTGTAGCACATTTGTTACAGAGTCTCATTAAGTAAAGGAAAATAACCACAGAAACTGTAATACAGAACAAGTTCATTTGCATGGAGTTGCAGGAATCAGTTGATGAACGTTAGAATGAATAGAATGAAGCTATCAGTAAACTATATATATATATATATATCGTATATATATATATATATATATATATCGTAAATATCTATTGACTTCAATGCGAAACTGTTCAATTGTTGGGCAAGTCCCCGTTGAAGACGTGTGTGAAATAAATTGCAAAAAATAAAACGAAACGAAATATAAATCAAACTGAAGACGCACCCAGCCAGTATTGTGTAACGTTATGTATGAGCGTCTAATGAGCACTGCTTGAAAATACAGCACGATAACGATAGCGCACAATGCGATGCGATACTTTACGATAATACTTACGATTACGATAAAAGACGTTGTGGATACGTGATACGTGACATGGCTAAGTTATGTGTTAAGCAAAAACAATAAGAAAACAATAACAAACACAATAATCAGAGACTTTAGCTATTGCTTTATATAAGTCGAGACTGGGGAGACTTGCGAATTCCATTAGCCGAATAGCCGAAACGGCTCAAATCATGCGGCTTGCGTGTTGCAAGTGCTTCCTGCTACACAAGCATGCAACACGCACTGGACAGTAGACAAAGAGCGAGAGAGAGAGAGAGAGGGGAGGGAGGGAGGCACGGAGAGAGCAGGAGAAAGACTCTTGGGATAGCTCAACTTGTTTGGCCACTATTCGATACTTGGATACTTGGATACTCGATTTTGGGGCAGCAGAAAGTAAAACTTGCAACTTGCCGCTCAAGTTGTTGCAGCTGTTTGTTTTGCTTCTTTTTTTTTCTTTTTTTGGTTTATATATTTTTTTTTGGGATCCATGCCCCAAGCAGCTGCAGGTGACATACTTTTTTCGGCAACATGTCCTAAAATAATTTTACTTTTTCCTCGCTTGCCAACTCGTTTGGCAGCCTGGCCACTTTCTCTGCCTCAGTCGAAAATGCAAAGCAGAAACGAACAGACAAACAAACAAAACAACATTAAGAATCATTATCATGAATTGTCTTCAGGTTTTTCTAGTTAGCATTTAGCACTTTGTGGGGGTCCCACTCAAGGTCAACCAGCTGTCAAGCCTCGGCCCGACAATGCCCTGACTAAGAACAGCTGACAGTTCCCATATAAATTCCCTATATATATATATACATATATATATATATTCTATATACTATATGCTGTATATACCGTATAATGAATCCGTGTCCGGCCAGTCAATGACATTTGGCTTCGTATTCACAATGCATTCACCTCCCAATGAATATCCAACTCGAACTCGAACTCAAACTCAAACTCGAACTCGAAATGCAGCTTCAGTTGATGTTTCTTCAGGCGAGTCCGAGTCTGTTATTTGATAGCCAATAGTATCAGGTGTACGTGGCAAGTTGTTGTTGTTGCTGTTGTTGTTATTGTTGTAGTTACTGTTGTTGCCTTTGGTGCTGGTAATCGATACAAGAGGGTCAACAGAGCGCAGCTCGTGGCTACATTTCTTTCTACTTCAAGTTCCGTTTCAAATCACAAAGCATCTATTACAGATGCTCCTTTCGTTGCTTCAGGATTTTGATCTGTTTCTAACAAATTTCACAATTCTCTTAGATCTAAATTACATTTGTAATGAGAGTGATCAGTTTTGTTAAGAATAATAATAATAATAAAGTAGTTTTCATAAAATTCAATACATAAATGTTTAATTTATTTCAGAATTATTATTTTTTTTAATGTCAAGAAATTTCTATTTACTTAGAAAGAAATTTAATTTATTTAAAATTTATTTACTTATTTTTAATTTAATAATTTATAACTTAATTTAATTATTATAAAATTATTATAAATTTCTTTATGTTCAACTTTTTGTTTATCACTTAATTTAAGTAATTGTATGTTTATAAATGTATTTTATTTTATTATTCAATTATTGTTGAATTTATTCTTATTATTATTTATTCTTTATTATTATATTCAAATACTTAAATTTAATTTTCTTAAAATTATTAATTTATTTTAATTTAATATTTATATTTATTTATCAATTTATTTTTATTTTAATTTAACATTTGAAGTTTATTTTTATATATTATTTTTATTAATTTATAGTTTAATTTAAATTATTTTATTTCTATACAATTTTTGTTTATCTTTTATATTTAATAATTTATTCATAATTTAATATTAAGCATTTTATTTTATGATTTTTTAAATTTTTCTATTATTTATGAGTTTATTTATAAAGCAGCTTAAGTTATTTGAAAGCGATATTAAGAATTTAAGTTTATTTATTTTAATTGCATTACACTATTTCAATAATTATGAATTTGTTAATAATTAAATATATTTTTTGTGAAATTCACATTTCAATTTGATTTCATTCAAAGCGCTTTAACATAAAACGGTAAATGGAAAATATCGTAAAGGTTTATTGCGGGATTGACCGCCCTGGGTGGTAAATAGTTGGTTTACGCATATGCAGGAGAAAGTTTTATATATTTGAAAACGATATCAAGATTGAAATTCTTTATTTTATTTGTAATTAAATTATTTTATGATTTATCAATGATTTTATAATTTTGTCTATTCGTTTGCACAATTCCGATTTTAGTTTTTGCAATTTATCGATAAAGTTGTAGTTGAAATGTTGTAAATGTCTATTGCAGAATGGACCCCCCGTGGTAAGTGGGCGGCATACGATTATTTGATCGATATTAAATATATTTATTAAGTTTCACATTAAAAATGCTACGATAATTGTTTTCTTGTTCTTTACAATATAATTACCCTCCTAGGTGGTAATTTGGTAGCTCAAGGTTGCAAATGTATTTAAAATGCAATCGATATGCAATTTATTTACAAAGTTTTTTATTAAAATTGATCTGACAGTGTTTTTTAATAGTATAATATTACGCCCATTGAAAAGAAATCTGGTGGAAAGCTATCTAGTGGAGTATTTAGGTGTATCTTATAATAATAAATATAGTATCTGCTTAACTGGGAGGAAAGTGTAAACAAAAAAGATACCGTCAATGTAGGGTTAATATGGCTGATTAATACTCAATTAAAAACTCCTCTAAAGAAGTTTTTCGTTCCTTAAATAACTAACACACTTTGCAAAGGTTTAAGTGACCGCTTCACAGTGATTCACATTGCACAAAAAGTGCTCATTAAGTGGAAAGTGTCAGAACACTGGCAATGTAGGGTTAATGCAGTTATTCATAGGATTTTTATACATTAAACAATTCTTGTTTTAGCTACGCTGGATCAATCAGTTCTCGTTACTTTGCTTCAGCCAGGGTTGCGTGCAGGGTTGCCCCAAATGTTAAGTGAGGTTATGCAAGCCTAAATAACTGCACAGTGGGTCAGGTTAATCAACCCAGCATCGAACTGCATCGGACTGCATCTAGCATATTGATGCTAATTGTTGTTTGGTATGCAATCAAGCGATTGCCACCTGGCTGCCCATTCAGTTGTCCATTTTCATTCATTGATGAAGTTGCGCTTGTGCCCCACCCACTTGCACACACACACACACACGCACACCAGCTAACAGAAAAAGGCAAACAATTGCAGCAGAATTTCATATCTGGCTGCTTGGCTTAAACCAAGGTGAGCCACATTTGGCCGGGCCAACAGCAGGCCACCAAAATGACCAAATCGACAAATGAATTAGGCTGCATTTTTTCATTAAACTATTTGTTGTTGTTCATTGTGCAAAGGGGTTGGAGAGCGAGTGGTGCAGGAGGTGGAGAGGGGGGGGGGGCATGGGGGCTTAATGTTGACATGCCCAACAGCCCAACAGACAAGCAGGCGCAGTTGCATTTACAAACACAAAACACAAAGCAAAAAACAACGCAAACGACATGAAAGAAAACTTATTTGCAGCATGCCGATGATTTGATACACTTGCTGTACAGTTGTATACCCTGTACTGTCTGAGAAGGAGATTTGTAACAGACAGATAGAGGCGGGGCAGACATTATAAAGTATACTTTTGAAAGGTATCAACAGCCGAGACGATTGTGCTTGTCTCTTTCTCTCTCTCTCTCTCTCTGTCTCTCTCTCTATCTCTCTCTCTCTCTCTCTCTCTCTCTCTCTCTCTCTCTCTCTCTCTCTCTCTCTCTCTCTCTCTCTCTCTCTCTGCCTGTCTCTCTCTGTCTCTGTCTCTCTCTCTCTCTCTCTCTCTCTCTCTCTTCTCTCTCTCTCTCTCTCTATCTCTGTCAACGAGTCGATCCCGGCAACAATAAAAACTTAAACTGTATACCTTCTGCAGTTCGGGTTTATAAGCAATTATATTCTATATTTGACGACGTACATATTTCCAACTCAACAGTTACTTGAAGAGTATTATTTAGAAACAATCCTGAAAGTTTCATAAAGATAGTCTTACAAATCATAAAGTTATTCAGAAAAGAAATTCTCGCATTGAATCACTTGCGCTTTGGTCTGTGCGCGAGCGAGACAGCGAATGTGAGCGATGCATGCATAGCTAAAGTATGTATGAACAATATGCAGTTGCATTTATATACTATATAGCTTCTATTAAAATCAGAGTACTTTATTTACTGACTGGCACAGGGTATTATGCTGTCGTGCACGCTCGACTGCAGTCGTTTTTATCCACATAAAAAGAGACTTAGTTAAGTTGAGAGACATTTTCGCATTTATCACATATCGACTCAGTTCGTCCTATTGATCAGTTGCCTATATAATGCATATGGACTCTGCAATGCATTGCACAGTGCGTTACGGAATGGGTATACCCTGTGTGGTATTTAAGGGTATCAGCTGCAGATGCAGATACAAGATACAGATACATTTGGAAAGATACGCCATGTGTATTTCTAAGGCTTGGACGGCAATTGTTAAACGGGCAACTGGTTAAAAGCGAGTGTGAGTGCGAGTGTGAGTGTGAGTGCGCGTGTGAGTGCGCGTGTGAGTACCCATACGAGTACTCAGACTTGTAATTGTAATTAAAAAGCGCGGCCAGGCAAAGCCAAGCCATAAACAAGGCAAGTCAAGAGCGATCATCAACAACAACAGCAGCAGCAGCAACAACACCAACACCAACATCATCATCATCACGATCATCATCATGATCAGCGTGATCATCGTGATCATCATTAGCATCTGCTGTGTGGGACTCAGCGACTGCAATTGGAGTTCAAATTGAAATTGGAATGGTTGGCGATTGGAATGGCTTTGGTTTTCGATTTCGATTTGGATTTGAATTTGGATTTGGAATTGGATGAGCGCGGCACTTGTCGATGGTTTCCTGTCATTAGATTTGCGCCATCTCAAGGTTGTGTGGCAAGCCCAGCAGCAGCAGCAGCTACAACGGCCATGAGCATCACACGGTTGCATGTGCTTGTCTCTCTTTTGTATCTCATTCATATACACTTAGTTGCGTTGGCGCTGCCCCGTTTGGCTGTTTCTGTTTCTGGTTTTCCAGCTTGCAATTAAGGCAACGCGCTAAACGTCTTTTCAAATGAAATGCAAGCCAGTTATTATCCCAGTAAGTGCATAAGAAAGCCCCCAAGTGGCAAGTGGCAAGTGGCAAGTGGCAGCAATCGCAGCGGCAACATTTCATTTCTCTTCACTTTCTTCCACGGCAACATGCAACATTCAACATGCAGCAAGCAAACTTGCCAACAGTCTGCAAAGTACAACAACAACAACAACAACAAAAAAAACCGGCA
Source organism: Drosophila macrospina (assembly GCA_035042075.1). Taxonomy (NCBI): domain Eukaryota; kingdom Metazoa; phylum Arthropoda; class Insecta; order Diptera; family Drosophilidae; genus Drosophila; species Drosophila macrospina. Next base: position 1,093,799 of record JAWNLW010000340.1, read on the forward strand.
CCTTTAGTTACTTCTTGTTGTTGTTGCTGTGGCACATTGCAATGTGGAAAATGTGTGCGCGCTCTAACAAATTTATGAGCGCCACTTGAGCGCTGCAACTGCAGTTGCAACACAGCCAACTGCAGCACCAAACAGCCAAACAGCCAAACAACCCAGCCACCAACAGCAGCTGCTGTGGACCTGATCCCAAGCTGTATCTTGTTTTTTTTTTTTTTTTTATTTATTTATGTATTTATTTTGTTTTTTTTTTTTTTTTTTTTTTTTTGATTATTTTGGGAGGCTGTGACAGGTTGCCCCCGGTTGTTGTCGATTGGGCGACATACCATGTGGCATGCCGCATGTGGCAAACGGAATTCGGAATTCAATGTTCGACACTCGCAGCTGGGCAGCTTTTATTGCGGGCAGACAGACAGAGCGAGAGAGAGATAGCGATAGCGAGTGTGAGCGAGAAAAAGTGGTGAAGCGAGCGCGAGTGAGACACAGAGCAAGACAGACTGGGAGTGCGGGAGAATGGGAGAGTGGGAGCGGGAGAGGGAGAGGGTGTAAGTGTAAGCGCTGAGTTGATCGATGGGAGCTTAAGTTTTCCATTTTGCAATCGTTTTGATCTATCGTTCGATCATATGATGAGTGAATAAAAGCTTTAATTGAAATGAAATCGAAAACAAAACAGATAGAGCTAAAGAGAGAGAGAGAAAAAGACAGAGAGACAGATATAGACCGTTAGACAATTAAGCAAAATCAATTTAAATTTTATAATTTGTAAATATACAATTATAATTTTCAATTCATATAATAATTCATAATTTTATATTTAATACATCTGATGTGTCAACTTTCATGTGCAAACTTTCGACCTATAAAGCTTTAAAGCTTCCTAGAAATGTGCTTTGCAACCTTCAAACACTTTCGTAACTTCATGAAGGTTTTAAAATGAATTTCCCAACTCAATGACAACTTGAGGCTATCTTCGAAACTTACAATTACAATAATAATATATTCTATAATTGATTAAAATTATAATTAAACTTAAGGCAATGCAATGCATTGCATAAAGCACATGTTTCTTCAACAATTTCCAAAGTTCAAAAAGTTGCTAAGCGTCTATAAGTTACTCAACTAATTTTCTGCATGCGATAAAAAACATTTTTTTTATCAAACCCCATTAAGATTAATACTTAATCTAATTGCATATGGCAACAACAACAACAGCAACTTCGACTTAAGTTCAAGTTCCACTTTAAGCAACTGTGCAAAGTGCATTGATAGGGCTCAGTTAAAAGCTCACTTATGATAGCGATCAAATGATATAAATCTAAATACTTATGCACACACAGGCAGATAGGCAAGCACACACACACACTCGCACACACACACACATTGAGAGAATTGCATTTGACCGTAATTGAATCTGAAACGCATGCAACTGTCATGCAAACGCCTTTTCTCTACACTGAAAGAAACATTTAGCTGCATTTGAATAATTTTATGAAATATAAAAAATATATACAGCGTTACAAATAATTTTTTAATTTCAATATTTTAATGTTGATTTATATATATTTATCAAGGAATCAAGACAGATTTAAAAACTACTTTTTAATTTCAATATATACATTAAATATTTATTCAAAATTACTTTATACTTTAAATATTTACATGTTGACAATTTTATAAAGCATTAGAATTTAATACAGATTTTTAAATTTGTTTTTAAATAAGCTCGCTTTTAATAAAAAAAAAACTAAATAGTTTTTAGAAAGAAATAAATAATTAAAATATAAATACAAATTGTTACAGCTCATTATATGTTTCCCATATTCTGCTTAATATAAAAAACATTAAATAAGGTGAAAAAAAAAAAATAATACAAAAGAACTTTTTTAAATGTTTAAATTTTTTATAAATAAATGCAGTTATTTTCTTTACTAAACATAAATTATTATTAATATTAATATAATTAATTGATTAGTTGCATATTTATATATGACAATGAAAGAATAATTGAAAAATATTAATTTTTATTATTTAAATTTGTATAAATAAATGCATTTATTTTCTTTTTCTTCATTTGCTTAATAATAAATATATTTTATATTTATATATTCTCTGTAAATGAAATTCAAATAATTAATTGAGATAACTAATATAAAATAAACAAATGTATTAAATACGCATTTAAATTATTACTTATCAGTTAGTTTTAAATATTTGATAAATAGACTTCACATTTCTTTCAATAACATTAACTGATCATTTGCATAATTTATAATGAAAATAGTATATAAATATGTTTAAAAATTCTCACTTTTCGTTATACACTTAATTATAAATAATTGCAAATTATGAGCTCATTACTTTACACTTTATTTGTTAAGCAACAAAGCAAATGTTTTTCTTGTAAAGTGAAAAATTTTATATGAAATGAATTTAATTTGTTAAATGAATAATGAATATTTGCGCTTTGTGTATTTTATTGATAATCTGTGAATTGTGAAATGAATGAATGCATATTTACATTGCACTTCTGCTTTTTTGCAGTGTAGGGCAGGGCATTGCGGCTTGTGGCCTGCAATTGACCTAATTCTCTGCTGTTGTTGTTGTTGCTATTTTATTCTCTTGTTTTTCTACTCGCTTTTTGCTACTATTGTATGCAGCTCTGGGAGGCGAGTCATTAAGGCTGACATCGACGTGATTGTCAGCGGCAAAGCTTGGCAAGACGGGGCGAAGTGGAAGAGTGGAGAGTGTAGAGTGGAGAGTGTAGATTGTTGAGTGGGAAAGGGGCAGTGGGCTACTAGGGCGCATACTTGCCGCTGGCATTGATTGAAGCCTAATTAAAGTACGAGACAGAGAGCGAGAGCGTGCGCGCGAGAGAGAGGGAGAGAGGAAGAGAGGGAGACAGGGAGAGAGACTTGTCTGCTAACGGATCTAACACTCGTCTTAACATGCTTATGTAGAGCAGCCGCAGCCGTTGGGGCAAGCCATGTTGCAAGTACACACACACACACACCATGTTGCCACAGTCGAGGCGTGTCGCACAAAATATTTAAGCAAGATTTTTTCTGCCAATTCAACGGATGCAAAACAGAAATAAAATTTCAAAGAAAAAAAAAAAAGGAAAGAAAAAGTAAAACTTTTGGAGGCCGAGACATCGACATGAAATGTAGAAATCTTTCTTTGCCTGTGAGTGGCAAGAACAGCAACAAGAGTAACAACAACAACAGCAACAAGAGTAGCAACAATAACAGTAACAACAACAACAACAACATTAACAACAACTGAGAGCCAATGATCATAACTATCATTACGCTGATCATATGGTTTTACTGTCGAATTTGCCGTCGTGAAACTTGTTTATGTTGTTTTTGTTGTTGTTGTTGTTATTGTTTTTGTTTTTCTTGTTGCTTGGAATGAGTTTGTGCCACTTTTTTTCAAGTTGCGCATAAAAAGAAAAAAAAAACAACGCAAAACGAAAAAGAATTTCCGTTAACGGGGTCAGAAGCGCGAGTACAAAACTCTTGGCCAATGAATCGCATTTTTTTTTTTTTTTTTTTTTTTTTTGGTTGGTTAGTGAAATGTTCGCTTGACTTGTTGACTCTTTGCATATTTGTAGACGAATTGTTAACAATACTAACCACCCAGTCACCCCCGCACGCCGCACAGTCCGAGTGTCTGGGCGCAAGCGATTTTCAATGTTCTATGTTAAGGTTGAGGTTATCAGTGCGACGAAACGTGTCAAAGTAAACAATATCAAAGCAAAGACAAGGACAGGCCAACGAATGGCGAATGTAAACACAATTGATAAACAAATGCAAAGGTAGTGTGTGTGGGTGTGCGGGGGGTGCAGATGGGCAGCCCTTGGCGCTATCATCATCAACATCATGTTGAGAGTGCTTTCTGATAAGCGGAAACAGTTACCAACTTGTAAACGTCTCTCGTCATCGATTTGCGTCGTTAATATGTGGGTTAAACAAGCGTTAAGTGATTTAGATACTGACTATCACACCCCTCCTCCCGCCTCCTGCCCCCACACACCCTCTCACTTATGCTCCTCACGCCACATTTTGGTAATTCCCTAAGCTAAAACAATTTACAAACTTTGGCGTGACTTGACAACCATGAAACAATCTATTGTTGTAATTTATTAATAAGACATTTCCTTACGCGCTATCTGATTAATGGACTACTTACTTACTTACCTACTAACGGTACTGCCTTATCGCACTATGTTGGCTTATATAATAGTTTCTTCGTTGCGGTTTATCGATAAATACAATTACGAAGAATTTGTGTTTGAACAGCCTTAGCACGCCAGATCTGCTGCAATTTTGGAAACCACTCAATGCTTAAATACTTAGCCAACCTCTCTTTAACTAATCTGAAAATTTCATTAGAATCGCATAACTAATGCGAAAGTTATTCAAGAAATACTTTACATAGTGAAGAATAGGAAGAGCGATATTAGCGCCATCTATTGACCGAAGCTTTAAACATGCATGAATGTATGTGTTAGCTTATATAAGATGGAATAGATAGGAGAGTGGAGTAGTAGAAATTATATTAGTATTTGTAGTAGTATAGTTGTTACAATGAGTATTAGTAGTATTAGTAGTATCTTGTAGTAGTAGTAGATACAAATGTAGAAGAAGTAGTAAAAATACTAAAAGTAGAAGTAGTAGCAGAAATAGTAGTAGTTGTAAATGTAATAGTAGTAGTCGCAGTAGTGTGTGAGCTGCAGTTATAGTAGTATGAGTACATTTGGTAATAGTAGTAGCAATAGTAGTAATATTAGTAGTAGTAGTAAAGTAGTAGTAGTAGTAGTAGTACAAGTAGTAGTAGCAGTAGCAGTAACAATAGTAGTAAAGTCAGTAGTTGTAATAGTAGTAGTAGCAGTAGTAGTAAAAATAGCAGTAGTATTATAATTAGTAGTAGAATTAGAAGTAGTAGCAGTATTAGTAGTTTTAGTAGCAGTATTAGCAGTAGTAGTAGTAGCAGCAGTAGTATTTTGAGTAGTAGTTGTTTTTAAAAATAGTAGAAGTAGCAGTAATAGTAGTAGTAGTATTAGCAGTAGAATTAGTAACAGAAATATTAAAATTAGAAGAAGTAGTAGAATTGGTTGGAGTATTAGTAGTAGGTTTACTCGCTAAGCAGTTGCCACTAGCATTTATAGTTGATGTACTGCTTACAACAAAAGTTTTCGTAGTAGTAGCAGATCTACTCCTTTAGTAGCAGCTCCTTAATTAAGTATTCAACTTGAGCTAAAGCACCCCTCACTCTGCCTACGCATAACTGTTAATGCATGCTTTATATGAAGCTGTAACATTTTGTGTTAAGTAGTTTTCGGCCCACACAGCTGAGATTTTGGGCTTAGAATTAGTGACGTTGGAAGTACGAGTAATTAAATAAATATCTGAAGTCCAAGCCCAAAAGACCGAAGATTGACAGACAGTTGAGAAGAACAATAAAAAAGAAAAAAAAAATAAATAAAAACATCGATTGTCTTGGGGCGCGCCCTGTGCCAATGTGGCAATGCCCATCTTTGGGGGCAACAACTTGGAAATTAGTGCGTGGCAGCAATTAATAAAGATGGTAGAGGCGAAGATGATGTCATATGTGTGTGTTAGAATGTGTGTGCGTGTGTGTGTGAGTGTGGCTAGGTGAGGCGGCCTCCTTAGTCAATGCTAATCGATAGACTTGGGCGATAAAAATGGTCACGCATGTGCCAAGACACTCCTGGCTCTAACTCCCATGCAAAAGCTTTCTGCTGCAGCACTAGGAGCGCACCTAGAGCCAAAGTAACCCACGCCAGCAGCAGCAAAGCTGAAGGTCGCTTAGCGTCGCAGTCACAGTCGCAGTCACCGTAATCGCAGTCAGAACGAAAAGCTTGCGCAATTTGACTGAAGCAGCAAAAGCAGTAGCTATCGCAGTCGCGGTGGCTGACACAGCGCAGCAGACAGCGACGCAACGTCACCTGTCTTATGCAATGCACAGCACTTGAATATTTTCAGTTCAGTTTGTCCAACTATCGCGACAAGTGAAGATAGCACACGGTAAATGTTAAACGTTAAACGGAGTACAGCTGCAAACGTAACAACACACGCACTCACGCAGTCAACAATAACAAAATCTATCAATTGTTAACTGCAATTCGTTGTTTCCTTTCACCCTGCGCCGGCGCCAATTGCTCTCATTGCTGCTTTTGTTTCTGTTCTGCTGATAAGATAAAACCGCAGCAGCAGCAGCACCAGCAACAACAGTAACAATGCGAGAGAGCGCAAGTGCGAGTGAGCTTTGTGAGAGCGCGCACAGCTGAGCGCAGTTAGCCTATCCTGCCTTGCTGTTGATGTTGTTGTTGTTGCTGGAGCTGCTGCTGCCGTCTGGCGCTATTATTAGAGAGTTACCGTTGTTGCTTTATTATTGCCTGCTACTATTATTGTTCGCGTGTGTGCGTATAGTATGTGTGTGTGTGAGTAAGCTGATATTAGTATTGGTGTTGTATTCGTGTTCTGTGCATATTTTGCGCGTTTTTGTTTTCAGTTTTGTTAACGTCGTCGTCGCTGCCGCCTCGCAACGCTGCTGTCAAAGCAAAGACAGAAGAAAACAGAAAACAAAGCCAAAGCTAAAAACTAAAACTAAAGTCAAAGCAACAGCAGCAAAAAGCCGAAAGCAAATACGCCGCTAGTCGCAGTTAGTACGCAGTTCTAAGTACTTTTCAAGTATACTTTAATGCGAGTTATATTTACATATGTATATATGTATGTATGTACGCATGCGAGTGTGTGCGTGTGTATGTCCATCTGCTTGTGTGTGTGTTGTAGGTGTTTATTTTTGTTTCTGACAACGTGCAAATTGTTTAACAATAACTGCAAAAAAAAAAAAAAAATTAAAAACACTACAACTGCAGTAGCTGTGCAACAATGCTAAATTAAAAGAAAAAAATGATAAATAAACAAATAAAGAAAATAAACACAAAGAAAAGTAGCACGCGAAGTTCTAGCAATAACAACAAATGCCAATAAAAAAAGTGACCCTCAAGGGGCCGTCACATGTGCACATACATACACACGTGCCTATGTCTGTGTGTGGAGAGTGGATTGTGGAGAGATGATAGACAAACGCAAAGAGAGCACGAGCGAAAGCAAGAGCCAAAGTGCGAGCGAAGAAAAGAGTTGTTGTTGTTGTTGTTGTTGGTGTTGGTGTTTGACATCGCGACAGGCAATTGTCATTTTGACAGCTTCCACAATGATGAATGACTTCCAATAAAAACAATAACAATAACATTAAAGTGGAACAGATTTTGTGGCCAATCATTGAGAGTTGAACAATGCCAAAAAAAATCGTCCCCTTCCTCCCTAAACGTTGCAGCAAACTAATAAACTTGTATATATTTTTTTTATTACTTCTTTTTTGGTTTGTCTAAAGTGCATTTGTTTGGTTTGGAAAATCAATTTAAATCAGGAATTCGCTGATCACCATAAAAATGCATTGGTAACCGTTTTGGTAAGGGCAACAACAGTATCCTCATTTCGACCGGTTTCAAATTCCGTTTCCGCTTGTAATTTGCGGAAACACAGTTCGATTGCCACAAAAAACGTTTTTTTTAAAAGTTCATTTATATTTTTTTTTGTTTTATTTTTTATTTTTTTGTGGTGCATTCAATATAATTGTCACTTCCATTTAAAACACTGCTAATTTGGCAGTTTTTGTTTTGCTTGGATTTTGGAATATGTCGATAATTATAACTTTATTTGATATATTTATATTTTAAATATATTTTTTGTATTTCTGGGTAATTTGCAGATGACTTTTAGCATATATTTTATATATTTTAAATATACAATGATTTAGTTACTTAAATAATTTAAGGCTAAATATATGAGGCTTCATTTTGTTTGCTTTATAGAACAGTTTCAGTATTTTGAAGTCTTTTCTATTTGATATATTTTAATTGTAAATTCTAATCTAATCGATTGCGCGCTTCTTTACTTTCATTATAAATTATATATTTTTTTGAATTTAAATTCTTTTATTGAAGATTCCCTTCAGTCTTTTGAATTACTTATATTTTATATATAAAATCTAATTTCATCACATGAAGGTTTCTTTTCTTTGTTTGAAGCACACTTTAAGTATTATAAAATATATAAATTAAAAATGTTTTTATTATTACATTCTAAGCAAATCATTTTGAGGGTTTCCCTTCTCTCTTTGAAGAACACATTCAATATTATTTATTTATTATTATTTATTATTTAAAATATAAAATATAAAATCTAATTCAATCACATGAAGGTTTATCTTCTTTAAGTATCATAAAATATATACAAAAAATATATATAAGTTTTTTATATATATTCTAAGCTAATTATATGAGGGTTTCTCATCTCTCTTTCATATAAATTATATATATATATATATATATATATATATATATATATATATATATATATATATATATATATATATATATATATATATATAAAATATTTTAAATATACATTCTAAGCATATTATATGAGGGTTTCTGTTCTCTCTTTAAAGAACACTTTCAGCATTAAAAATTATTTATATTTTAAGTATACGTTCTATGCTTATTATATGCGGGTTTCTTTTGTCTTTTCTTCTTTCTTTTTGTGTTCAAATTTCAGTATTCTTAAAGAATACCAAAGACAGCGTTATTTGAGCCAAAAGCCGCACAATTTATGCCTTTCTTTACACCTTACACTTTACACCACTTGAGTGTCTATATTTATCAAATGATTGCTTTTTTTTACACCATCTAAACATCTTAGCTGATTATCACCAGCATATTATACATGCAAATCATCTCAATAGGCATTTCCTTTAGCTGTTGAATCACGCAATTTGAATGTTATCAAAGTTTAGTTACGCAACGCGATTTCTTAAGAAGCCAACTCATTCAATTAACTGGATATAAATGGGCTAAAGAGTTTAACACCTGACTGACTCTTTAGTGTGTGCGTGTGTGTGTGTATGTGTATGTGTGTGTGTGTGAGCCACACTCTCATCGAGTTGGCAACGAGTTGGAAACAATGTGTTAAATGCCATCACATCTATTCAATTCCTAATCAAGTGTCTCGAATTGCGGCACAAATTGAAAAATACAGAGAAAGAGAAATACAGGCAGAGAGAGAGAGAGAAAAGGAAAATACTTAGATAAAGACCCACGTATTTATTATTTAGCATAAGTTCTACAATTAGTCATGGTCCGACTGATAACTTGGCGTCTCTATCTATTTGAAAGATAAAGCAACCGAGCCGAAAGCAGAGAAAGAAGGGCGCCCACTTGTTGTGTAAACTTTTCCACAGGTGTCTGGTGTTCGCCTCTCATTTATCAGTTGGCGTCCCAGCTCGCTGCCATCATTAATTCCCAGTCTTCGAACATTAGCCAGAATTTGCATAGTTGTCTGGTTGTTTGTCTCTAACTAGTTGACTGAGAAGACTGCACAATGATGAGCACCAATAAAAATTCCCGCACGTTGTTGTGTGATATCATCGCTTAACTTTGGATCAGTCCTCAGTTTCAGCCTCTGTTTCAGCCTCAGCCTCAAATGCAATGCCATTGCCAATGTCGCATTCATTGCAAAATGTCGGAGAAACAATCGAAATACATTTACACACATCTATCTACATAAATGTAAAGTGTGTGTATTGCCACATGAAATTCCCAATAAAATTCCCGTATATTATAATTCCCAAGCTGTGATTAATCATCTCACGTCTGGGTCTTTGTTTTACTTCGACCCTGTACACACAGTCAAGCGGGTATTATGAGCTCAGTGGAAGCAAGGAAAAGGGGAAACTGCTGCAATTAAACTTGTAAGCTAAACGGTAATTTAAGCATCGATAACATTCTAATTACTGTAAACACTCCTTATAAGAGTGCTGTAACTTGTGAGTGTTACCCGCTAAATCAGAGAAGTTGATTTATTTGATTTTTTTTTAGGCACACACATTTAAATATTGTTCATATAAAACTAGGTATATATATATATTAGTTAAGAATTTATATTCCAACTTTCAGCGCGATTAATGCGTTTCTAAAATTATTGCGGATACTTAAAGCTTGTGCTTCTCACTGTACCTCAAGCTAAGTTTAAGAAATAGCACGAGCAAAGCCGCACTACACCCCCAATAGCACAACAAACATACATTTTAAGCAAACCTCTTCATTTCTTGTTGTATTTCTTTGTGTAGCACTGGGTAACACGCAGTCGAGCACACTCAGTCGGAGGGCATTTGTTTGCTTTTGAGAAATTTGGGGGTTTTAACTCAATTGGCATATCTGTTCTATTGATTCGCCTTATTAGCGCAAAGCGGTACTTGGAGGCGCCCCAAATGGATGCATGTAATTGCTTAGGCACACATACGTTGTACACAATGCATAACGGTAGAAAGTTTGCCAAAAATAAATATGATTTATTATTTACTTTCGGAGTTGCAAAGTTGATTAACGGCAATTCATTACGTCAACAACAATTGCGCTCTTTATGAAGAGGGAATTAAGTATATTATAGTATAGATATCCACTTAAAATGCCAAAAGTAACTTCTGATTATAATGATGATGATCATGATGATGATGATGAACCTTATAAATAGAATAAATAATGAGTTACGTGACTAACAAGTTAAACGTATAGCTATGAGTATTCTTTATTTATACTTATATTTATATTTTTATTCGATTTGTAATCGTTATTCCTAATGCGAAACTTGTTGTTTGTGTAGAAGGGAAATTCTTAAAGCAGAGTTGAGTTTAATAATCAATTATATTTATGACAAAATGTGCATATATAACTACCAAATGTTTAATTGTTATTCCTACTAATGATTCACATAGTATATCGATAACTAGAACTGTTGCCGATTACACAAACGTATTGCTAATGATGGACATATCAACATTTGAATTGCTTTTATCGTGACAACTTCAACAGCCAAATACTATATACTACATAGTATATACTATCTGTGCTATCTATATATTCCGAAGTTGCATTCAATGCTTACGTTTCGGCCGATAAAGTCAACTCTTTGACCAGATTGAAGAGTGCATTATATAGATATCAAATACGTGCGGTATTTGTGTGTTGTCCGTACGTGACAAGTCGATGGATTGCTTGACAAACTGAGGCAAAAGTCCCATCAATTCAGCCGCTTTGATTTACATTTATAACATTTATTCAAGGTTAGTCAGCGTTCAGCTTAAATATTTATTATTCTTTAATTAAATGCCAAATAAAAAATAATAAATAATAATAATATTATGTGCAAATATGCAGCTTGAAAATATGCGGAAGCTTTAAATGATTTAAATACTTTTAATAATTTAGTTTGTTAATTTTAAATTTAATTTATATATTTACAATTTGTATTTTATATTTATTTTATATTAATTTGAATTTTTTAATAATAATATAAACTCCTCTTACATTTAATGCATTTGAAAAACATTTATTGTTTATTTGTTGAATTCTAGTAAATTAATGAAAGAAATAACGAGTTTTGTTCTTAATTTATTCAAATTGTTAATTTCCCTAATTCTCTCAAATTGATTTGATATATTTTAATGCTTTTATTTTTATTGTGTTTTAAATTTGTTTCATTTATTTATTTATTTATATCTATAAGTAAACAATTTCAAGTATAAGCTTAAAATTGCAAATTTATTTTTTAATTTAAATTCAAATTAAACTTAATTTGATATATATATTTATTTTTAAAGAAACATAGTTTATTCACATTTAAATTGCAATTTAAATATTTTTGTTAATAAGTTTCGTTAACTTGTTTAGTCAGGTTTTAAGTTTCCCTCTCTCTTTTGCCTTCCCTTCACCTTTGTGCTTAACTTTTTAACTATTATTTGAGCGCGTTCAATTGTAAATTTTTATCCACATTTTTTACATTTTATTTTGGCAAGAACATAAACAACAAAAACAACAATAACAACATGTTTATGGAACGTGATGATTTAAAAATAAATTGTTTGCTATGCTGTCGCCTTGCCGCTTGATAGTCGAGGAATTTATACTTACTCATGTTTATTTCCAGTTTAACTAACTGACTATAAAAGCCAACAGCTCCCCCTCCCTCTCTCTCCCTCCCTCTCTCTCTCTCTCTCTCACTCACACACACAAGTGTGTTAACAAAATAAAGAAAGAAAAATTATTGATAAGCTAAAATACGTAAGCAAAAACAAACATAAATTCTCTGCACTTTGTTGTTGTTATTGTTGCGATTTTTAATACAAAAAACGAAGAGAACAAAAAAAAAAAAAGAAACAGCAACAAATAGAGTTAACGACAAAATAGCAAAGCAGTGAGTAAAATTTAATTAGCCAAGCTAATAGCCAGGCTAATTAGTGTGGCAGCTCGTTAAAAACCAAAGCGCCAAATCGATTTACAGACGCTTCACTTGAAAGCAAGCCACCCCCTTGGCGCGGGAGGGGGTCAGAAGGAGAAGGGTGCGTGTGTGTGTTGCACATTGAAGCAAAAATTGAGCACGTGTCTCAATTACAGTAGCTATATACAGTTATTGTTGTTGTTGTTGTTGTTGTCTTAACTGCTGCAATTGCGCGTAATTTGCATGGTCTATGAATACACACACACCTCACACACACTAACACACACATACACACTTAGTAAGTTGCGGCATTTGAACTCTGCCATTATACAATCAAAAGAGGCCCCTAGCTTACCCCTCTTCCACGTAGCTAGCAAATTGAACGCACGCGACAAAAAACGCGCCCAAAACGCGGCTAAATCGCTAGGCTATGCCGCCCGCGTTTTGTTGGCGTTACTTATCGCAATGCGACTCTAAGCCAACAAAAGGCGATATATCCAGGTCGTTAGGTTTGTGTATGCGTATGTGTGTGTGTGCGTGTGTGTATTTGTGGTGTTTGCTTGTGGTTATTGCAGACAATCGGCGTTAAGCTTAACGCAAATAGCAACAAATTTAACAGGTTAATTGCTAATAGAGATGACAGCGTGACACGACTAAAATATTGAATTTGCATTAAATTCAATTATTTACAGAGAAAACTGACACGATTATCAGACTTAAGATTTGTGAAGATGACAAAACAACAAAGAGTCTTAATGGTTAATTGAGCTGGCAGCGTGACACGACTATCGACAGCAACTTTAAGCCAAATATGAAGAATTGAAAGTGTTTAATTCTAATGAAAGTCATGCGTCATAATCATAAAAAAAATGTAAATTCTATAAGAATAATAATAATAAGAATATGGCATCTTAGTCATGTCATCTCAAGTGGATACATAAGTATCTTCTATCTTATCTATCTGAGCGTGACGTGCATAGATTAAAACCGCATAAAAGGCCAAAACATTCGTAGATAGTCGAACTTCGCTATGACGAGCAAAAAGTTGAGTTGACATATAAAGATCTTGATAGAGTTGATATTTCATTAGAGTTAATCATGAAGTTGATCATCAATTTATCGTTTTGTTATGCTAGAGATGATAGCGATGGCATTTCATTCAAGTGCAGTCAGCTGTGCATAGCAAGCAGCATCTGTCAGACGCTTTACATTAAGAACTATGTAAAATGCGATAAATATTTAGTGATAATTTGTTAATCTTTTTACAATATGATCAACAATTTATGGCCTTTTTATGCTAGAGATGATAGCGATGGCATTTCATTCAAGTGCATAGCAAGCAGCTTCTGTCAGACGCTTTACCTTAAGAACTCTATAAAATGCGATAAATATTTAGTGATAATTTGTTAATATATTTAAAAGTTTATCACAAATTTATCACCTTATTATGCTAGAGATGATAGCGATGGCATTTCATTCAAGTGCAGTCGGCTGTGCATAGCAAGCAGCTTCTGTCAGACGCTTTACATTAAGAACTCTGTAAAATGCGATAAATATTTAGTGATAATTTGTTAATCTTTTTACAATATGATCGACAATTTATCGCCTTTTTATGCTAGAGATGATGGCATTTCATTCAAGTGCATAGCAAGCAGCTTCTGTCAGACGCTTTACATTAGTAACTCTCTAAAATGCGATAAATAATTAATGATAATTTGGTAATATTTTTACAATATGATCAATATGATAGCGATGACATTTCATTCAAGTGCAGTCAGCTGTACATAGCTAGCAGCTTCTGAGAGACGCTCCACATTAAGAACTTTACGTTCGTTTTATGGTCATGCAATAAATAGAAACATGCAAATTGCGAGCTATAAATATTAAACACGATTTTTTTATGACTACAATTTGTAAATCTATTTTAAAGTTGATTATAATATTTATCGTTTTGTTATGGTAATACGTCTACATGTCTCAGACGTATCGATAAGAATTTGCGGCACCAAATGCGAGTTTGAACTATTGGAATAGTTCCTCATTTTGGCCATTTAAAAGTTTACATAGAATCATGTTACAAATGAAATGAGTGTGTGCTTGTACGTGAGTGTGTGTGTGTGTGTGTGTGTGTGTGTAGTATAAGTATTATTTGTATATCGTCTGCTCGATAAGAGACCATTCATTACACAAGGAATGCGTATTGAAGCTACATACCTTGGGTACAACTCTCTAGGCTCGCAGTTATCATCATGGATGGGAATTTTATCAGCTCGTTTCGCTCTCGACGCTCTCCGATAAGGCGGTGCGGTGCGTCTTTGGTGGTGCTGATTGTGGTTGTGGTTGTGGTTGTGCTGGTTTTTATTTTTATTTTAGCCTCGCAGTAATTTCAGTAATCGTAATCAGCATTCGAATGCTTTTCACTTGCAGATTTCGCAGCGCACAAATCACACGCCATTTTGTAGAATGCTTCAGAAATATTACGAAACATTCTAGAGAGGGGGCGTTCAAGTGATCAACAAACAAACAAGCACACAAGCAAGCAAACAAACAAGTAAACAAACAAATAAACAAGTCACCGAAAGAAGGAAGGCCGCTAAACGAAGGAAACACTTGCATCCAACGGAAGAGAGAGCGAGAGGGAAGCACTCAGTGAAAGAGTCAGCGAGCGTGCCACGCCCTAAACATGAGCAGCATGAAGGGCGGCTTCTCCACACTAAATCGTTGGTTTGGCCGCAAAAGGGTAAGTAAACTCCTCCATGTGTTCCACTTATATCGATAACACCGATTCGATAACGAAACGCAGATAAATCTGGCGTCGGCAGCGCCGCATCCAATGGCAAACTATCGAAGTCAACAACACAGCTGCATCATCTGTCCACGGACACGGGCATGCACATCAATGAGGCTAGTCAGCTGGATTATAATCGGATAACCCCCCTGCCCGTTGCCACCAGCAACGCCCCCTTCGAGCAGACATTTCGCATCACTGTCCTCCTGCCCAAGGATCAGCTCTATGTGGCACGGCTGGGCGCCCGGGTGCCGCTTAGCAAACTGTTATCCTTGGTCTGTGACAACAAGCAATTGGATGCCGATAAATATGAGTTCAGGAATCCAGGTAAATATTGCATTTCTTTAGTTATTAGTGGAGTGGTGCCCGATACATGTGAGCTTAGCGCATATTTTCTATTTTAAAAGTTATCGATAAAGTAATCGATATCGATACAATTGATCAAAAGTGTAAATTGGGAGAAAAATGCAAGTTGAGGCAATCAGTTAAGTATTTAGTTGTAACAGCTGTACATATGAGTTATCGATAAGAGTTCTCGATAAATGTCTATAAAGAACTAAGAGTGACTTCGTAGAGCATAGACGCGAACGATAACAACATTGAATTAAGTGGGGATTCTCTGATCGATATTTCGTCTCGATAAACGATAACCGATAAACGATTTTTGTTATCGAAATCTACATATCGATAAATCAGATATTGCTAGGTATACTAGAGAAATATTCGTAATCCGCAAAAATGTAATTAGCTATACATGTATATAAATGTACATAGCTATAAGCTATTCAATAGAAACTTCGATTGTTGCAATTGTATTGCAGATATATTATTATCGATTATGCTACAATACAATTAACGAATCAACAATGATTTGGCACAGTGTTGAGCAGAATCAAAAGAGTATTTGGTGTGCGGAGCTTCAGGAATGGGTTTCTAATGCTCAGCGGGTTCAGGGACTGCGGGCGGATGCGGATGCGGATTCAGAGGGATCAGCATCCCCCTCAACTCGACAGCGTGCCACAAGATCGCTGTAGGGCTTCCCATTCAACAGACAGATGAGAATGACACTGAAATCGCCACACACATTATGGGGGTACTCGTGGACCAAGCAATGGTTCATGAGCTCCTTACAGATCTCCGTGGGCTGAGTGCCCTGGCCAATGCGACGGCGACAAAAGTGCAGCACCTCGGCCTCTTTCATGGCACCCCAGACGCCCACGCAGCCCAGGACAACGAATTCCCAATGCTCATTCAGCTCGAACGACTCCACATCCGGATACGCTGTAAACAACTCATCCACGGCCCTCTTATGGGCCTGTTTCATCTCGAAACACCCTAGGATGCGATGGAGACGAGGCTTACCAGCCGTCGGCTTATGCTCCACTGAAAGCAACTCCTTCTTGCCAGCAATGCTGGCAATCGCACACGAATTTCCCGCATTTGCACAGTACAGTTTGCCCTCCTTGATGAGCACCACAATCGCTGTGGAGCCCACAAAGAGATTATCGTCACCCGACTCGCCCAGCATTATCTCATCATCGATGTCCAGAAAACCCTGCGGAGCAAGAACATTTTATTTGAAATATTTGAAAAGTTTTCCACTTCAAAATGCAATTTTCACAAGCGATTGTTCCTACAAGAGCTATAGCATATAGTTATTCGATTTCAAATCAAAGGTTTACGATAAAATCAAATAAAGAAAATCCAATAAAACTTGATATAGAAACTATACGATAGCCAAAGAACTCCATGAAACCTATGACTATAGTTATCCGATATAGTCATCCGATATAGTTATCCGATATAGTTATTCGATTTCAAATCAAAGGTTTACGATAAAATCAAATAAAGAAGCTATTAATTTCATGGAGTTATTTAAAGAATTAATCGAGTTCTTGATATAGAAACTATATGATATAGTTATCCGATATAGTTATCCGATATAGTTATTCGATTTCAAATCAAAGGTTTACGATAAAATTAAATAAAGAAAATCTAATAAAACTTGATATAGAAACTATATGATAGGTAAAGAACTCCATGAAATCATTAGTTCCTTTATTTTGTATAATCGTAAAACTTTGATTTGAAATCGAATAACTATATCGGATAACTATATTTATTCGATTTCAAATCAAAGGTTTATATTAAAATCAAATAAAGAAGCTATTAATTTCATGGAGTTCGTTGAAGAATTAATCGAGTTCTTGATATAGAAACTATATGATATATTTATCCGATATAGTTATCCGATATAGTTATCCGATTTCAAATCAAAGGTTTACAATAAAATCAAATAAAGAAAATCAAATAAAACTTGATATAGAAACTATAGGATAGCCAAAGAACTCCATGAAATTTAGTTCCTTTATTTGGTATAATCGCAAACCTTTGATTTGAAATAGAATGACTATAGTTGTCCGATAAAGTTATTCGATTTCAAATCAAAGGTTTACTATAAAATCAAATAAAGAAGCTATTAATTTCATGGAGTTATTTAAAGAATTAATCGAGTTCTTGATATCAAAACTATATGAGAAACTATATAGTTATCCGATATAGTTGTCCGATTTCAACCAAATTTCTTGCTTAAAACATTATTCAATTTACAACTCGTAAGTTTGCTTCTGATATCTTAAGATATAACAATGTTTTTCATATGAAACATAGGTTTTCCACCGATCTATCCTATGGTAACTATATTATATAGTTATCCAATCTTAATCAAATTTATTTAGTTCATATAGGACAAGATGCTATGCACCAGCTGTGAGTTTGATTGGGTTATCTCAAGAAATAATAAAGTTATGAAAGTATTAATGATAAAGCTATATGATATAGTCATCTGATCTGCTTCAAATTTGCTCAGTAGCTACAAAACAATATCATTTACATAGTCTGTAAGTTTAGTAAAGATACAAAACGTGGATTTTCAGCTGATTGTTCCTATGGTAACTATATGATATAGTAAACCGATGCGGTAAATGTTGTGTCTACTGCGATAACTCGAGGTTGGGCCAAGTTTCAGCAAAGTGTAACTTAATAGAGGGAATTGTGCTAAACAAGATAATTTATATATATAGGTACTATATATATAGGTACTACATATATCAGGTACTATATATATCAGGTGCTACAGCTCACCTTTATCAGGGCCTTCTCGATGTCTTTGCCCGTCGAGTACTCGGCCTGCTTGACAATGAACTCGTGCAAATGCTTGGCCGCAAATTGAGCAATCACTTCGCTGCCATCCGCATCAAAGATGCCATAGTAGGACGCCGTTGGATCCTCCTGGAGTGAGAGGATGTGCGTGTGCAGATCCTCTCGTCCTGGTTGCCAGCCACGTACACAGCATGATCCCACAAGGAACTCCCCATTCTGGCACTGTGCCGCCTCCGGTTCAATCCCGCAAGAATCCTCCATCGTTATGCTTATGAATGATTATTCTACGTATATGAATATAACTCATATGCAATTCTATAATATTATTATTATTATATTATAGTCTACATAGATCTGCACTTACTCTGCTGATTTTAGCTGATTTTAGCTGATTTTAGCTGATTTTCTGCTAAAATTTGTACAGAAATTAAGGAATTGTTGAACGTTTTCAGTTTTTGGACAGGCGATTAGTTACTCATGCCCTTCTGTGAGCTATATTTTTGTTTTTCGAATTCAATACGTACACACACACACACACACACACACACACACAATAGACACAGAGAACATGTCAAATATTCATTTGAAGTTTTGACTTTTAACTCATTATTTCAGGCAATACTTGCAATCGTCTATTGATTCGACTTATAGATGATTATCGATATTTATATATATCCTTAATTTATGAACATGATCTCTAATATTTCTCTCTCTTCTCTCTCTCTCTCTCTCTCTCTCTCTCTCTCTCTCTCTCTCTCTCTCCCTCTCTCTCTGTCTGCCACAGTGGACGCTAGTCAGGTGTACAGCTGCGAATCAACAATCGGAGCCGTGGGTCTCTCGGAGATCCGTCTGTGCCACAAATCGGAGTCCTACGATAGCTTCAATGCGGACACAATGCTCAAGTTTCAGCGCACGGCTGCTGCACGGGATTCGCTGAGCAGCAGCTCGGACTTTAGCAGCAGTCGGCACTCGCAGTCCAAGTTGATGGCCAAGACGCCGAGTCCATATAGCTCGAGTAATTCGCTCAACTCCATGGACTCCACGGGCATGAATTACACAAGGACGCCGGTGGTGCCGCCCAAGGTGTTGGCACCGCCGCCACGCAAGAAGCGTGTGGCGCCACGACCACCCAGTCAGCTGATGATACCGGAGCAATCGGTGGCGCAGTTTACAGCGGACCGAGGCAGCGTAACGGAACGTAGCGAAAGGGGGACAGAGCCCGCGTATGCGGTGATTGTGAAGCGTCCACAATTGTGCATGTCCACGCCGAATTTGGCCAGCACGCCGGAGCTGGAAACGGAAACGGAATTGGAGTTGGAGTCGGAACTGGATTGCAATGGCAACAGCGCCAAGACACCCGACGTTGGACACTATGCCACGCTGGAGATCAAATCGAATGGGGCCTCGACACCTGGTTTGCCGGAGCCGACGCCCCGCAAGCGTTTGATACAGCTGAAGAAGAAGGCAGCGCCAGCACCGCCCAGCGATGCATTGGCCATGTCAGCGGACAGCATCAGTTTGGCCTCCACAACGGCCTCCATCACAGAGATGGCGCCACAGCCGGCGCCAAGAATAACAACGCCCAATCCCTCATCCAATCTTTTGCCCCCAACTCCAGCAGCGGCCGTGGAGCAGCTGCCACCGCCGCTGCCCGTGAGCGCTGCTCCACAGCTGTTGAGCAATCAGAATGTGTCCAAGGTGCTATTGAATCGCACACCCACGCCGGAGCCACGTTCACTGAGCAGCGCCAACGAGGAGGAGGAGGATGGGGAGGAGGACGAGGAGGAGGAGGAGGAGTACAACAATGATGCCGCCTCCAAGCAGGCAGACTCCGGCATTGGCGAACCGCTGGCCACACCCCTGAACTCCATATCGCCCTCCCCCGAACCCGAACCCGAAGTCGCCTCCAAGTCAACTCACATCGAGGAGCAACACAAGCCTCAGCTGGAGTCCAGCTCGGAGGATGAGGAGGCCGTCAAGGTGTACAATTTCAAGACCAGCCGCGAGACATCGCTGAAGGCAGCCGAGCAACTGCCGCTGCCCAAGGCCACAACGCTGGAGGAGCTCACAGTGTTGGCAAATGCGAATGCTGCCGACGAGCAGGCTGATGAGCAGGCGCTGGAGGAGCAGGCAACGCCGAACAGCGCCAGTGAACTAACATCGCTATCGTCATGGAACTATGCCGTGCCCATTTCACCGCCACCCGATTTTTCCGATGCACGGTCCAAAGAGCGGGTGCCGGGTGGCAGTGTGGCCAGCTCACCGCTGGATGAGATTGTGGATGAGCTGTCGTCGATCATCAGTCAACAGCGGCTGGACACGCTGATCCGCCAGCCGCCGGAGCAGCCACAAATTGAAGCCGCCAAACCGAATCGCTTGGCCAACTTTAGCATTGCGGCGATTGCAAATGGCAGCACCTCAAGATCGGGTAACTGCAGCAGCTCCAGCAGCTCCAGCAGCCCAGCCACAACCCCAACAACCCCAGCAACCCCAGCCACCATCATGCGTGCCGATTCCTTTCAAGCAACTGGTCAACAAGCAGCATTGCGACTGCGCAGCTCCTCGCAGCTGTCGCTGAACAGACTCGAGTTGGCAAACGGAAGCGGAGGTCCGCATCCGAGACGCTCCTCCAGCGAGCTGAGCATTGCCGAGTCACCATCGCTGCAGAGCCTGGAGCTGATCAAGACCATATTGAGCAACTCCAGGAAGAACAGCCTGGCCGACAGTCCGGACAGTCCACAGTCCGCAGCTCAAGCTCCACTCCAGCTGGAGGCGATTGTGAAACCAAAGAAGAGTCCAACCCCTGTGTCGAATGGCGCGGTGTCAGCTGCTGCTCCCGCTCCAGTTGCTGTGCCCGCTCCAGTTGCTGTGCCCGCTACAGCTGCTGCTCCCGCTGCAGCTCCAACTTCATCTTCGGCTGCTCCCATTGCCTTCGAGAGAGCCAGTCCATTGGAGGCCACATCAGCACAGCAGGCAACGCAGTCCGCCGCTTCGGCAACCACATCTTCGTTCTCCTCATCTCCCGCCAGCGCTGCTCCGTTCTTGGAGCCGGAGGGTTCTCCCTCTCCAATTCGAGCTGCTGCTGCTGCTCCCTCTCCCCCTACCTTTGCCTCTCCCGCTCCTTCACACTCTTCAACCACTTCCCCAGCTTCATCTCCTGCTCTAACGCCCGCGTCCGCTCCCGCTCCCGCTCCCACTCCCGCTCCTGCTCCTGCTCCCGCAGCCAAGCCGCTGCCCCCGACCTATCGCTACTCTGGGCCACCCAGCATCAATTTTGCCACATGGAGCGAGCGTCCCAAATCGCAGGTGGCTATCAAAAATGAAGGAGACTACATATTTGGAGGTGCCACAACAGCAGCTGCAACTGCGGCAACAAAACCCGTTGCAGCGCCAGCCAAGCTGACCATTGAGGTGGCCTCGCCCATCTTGCGCATGGGCATTCCACGCAAGGAATACCATGTGCCCATTACGGTCAAGCCGCTGAGGGATGCGAGTGAGGAGCGTGAAGGCGGAAGAGCGAAGCAGGAGTTGCTGGAGAAGCAGCCGCTCGAGAAGGAGGAGCCACAGAGGGAGGAGCCTGTGCGGGAGTCTGTAAGGGAATCTCTCAGAGAGCCGCCGAGAGAACCCCATAGAGAACCCCATGGAGAAACACAGAGAGAATCACAGAGAGAACTACTAAGAGAACCCGTTAGAGAACTGCTGCGGGAACCACTGAGAGAACCACAGAGGGAACCGTCGAGTAATCCCGTCAAGCCCGCAACGCTGCCACGTCCGGCAAAGAGCAATCGCTTCACGTTGCCCGCCCAAGCACACAACACAACGTCCACGACAATGATCACAATGGTGAATGCCACGTCGAGCAACTCATTGCCGCGTCCCGTCTCGACGCTGGAGAGGAAGGCGTTGCCAGCGGAGCCTGTGGCGGCGCCATTCGGACAGAATACGTTGCGTCGCACGGGCTTCAAGGAGCGCATGCTGGCCAAGGAGCTGGAGGAGAAGGAGCAGGCGCTGCGTGTGCGCGTCTCTGTGAATGGCATGGCCACGCCCACGCCCACGCCGACGCCGACGCCCCCAGTCACAGCAACAAGAACAGCAACGGAAGCAAAGTCAACAATCATTAGGAGCAGCAAGCTGGAGCTAAAGTTGCAACAGCAGCCGTCAGAGGTGGCAACTCCCCAGCTGCGATCACAACAGCAGCAGCAGCCAGAGGTGGCAACTCCCCAGCTGCGATCACAACAGCAGCAGCCAGAGGTGGCAACTCCCCAGCTGCGATCACAACAGCAGCAGCCAGAGGTGGCAACTCCCATGTTGCAAGTGAAACTGCGACCCGTCAGTCAAATGCCAGCCGCAGTTGCAACTTCCGCAGTGCCTCCTCCACCGCCGGCGGCGCCACCCGCCCCGCCAAGGCGAAGCCCATGCGTAATGTGGGCGTGGCAGCGCCAGATCCGCGCACGCAACTTTTGGATGCGATACGCAACTTCAAGCGGGAGGAGCTCAACAGAGCCTAAGCGAAGAAGAAGAAGATGAAGTAGAAGTAGTGGAAGAAGAAGAAGAAGAAGTTGAAGAAGAAGCAAAAAACGGAAACGGAAACGAAATGCACAAAGCGAATGCGCAAATTTTTAAGTTTTATTTTTGTTTTTATCGATTTCTTTATTTAATTTTTTTTTTTTTTTACAATTGTAAATAATTAACAAATGTTGTTGTACATGAAATATTAGTAACAATTTGTTGCTTGGCGCGCTTAAACAATTTAAACATATATATACATATATAAACATAATTTTTTTTTTAACTATTATTAATTTCTTGTTATGAACAATGTTTTTATTTTTTACTTTTTTTTTTAAAGAAAAAAAAAAGAATACTTTGTTTTAGTCGTAAGGTCACAAGAACCCAAAAGAAACGAAGAGAAGAAACAACAACAAGAAGCAAAGCAAGAGAAGAAGAAGAGGAAAAAGCAAGTTATACGTCAAATATTATAAATATTATACACATGCTTATATCATGTATTTTGTATGTCATAGTGAATTATAGTAACCAATTTTCTAACCAATGGGACTGGTCTACTTAGTCGTGTCAAAACAAAACAAAACAACACAAAAAAAAAAACAAACAAACAACAATTAATACTATATTAAACGAGACAAGGAAAAAGAAAAGCAAACAAAAAAAAAACAACAACAACAACAGCAAATAATTAACTAATAGCACAAATAAGCAAAGCGAGCGATTAGCGAACGAATAGAAGGCGTTTAATTTAGCGCTAATAAATTATTATAAATACTTACACATACACACACACACAGGTATATATATATATATAAATATATACATATATATATTGTGCGCTACAATTAGTTGCATATTGTATTGATACATTATTAAATAAAATGCAAATATAACTGACAAAATCTGCAGCGTTGATCATTTCAAAATGTTCAATTGGCGCCAAGGCTGCCAACACTGCTCATCGATATTTGGCGCAAAAGTTATCGCTAATGGTATATCTAATGTTGATTGGCAGTTTAACTATCGCATACGTCACAGTTGCCCAAGAAATATCATATGTTTTAGCCGGCAGATTAAAATAAATTGATATTCAACTTAACTCTATGAACAAAGATGCTTGAGCCAATATTTTGATTATATTAATAAGAAGTTCTCAAATATTTCGCAGATTAACAATGTCGAATTTAATATTTTAATTATTTTTAGTATGCAATATAAATTTATTACGAAAAGTCAATGTTGACGTCACTGTTGACTATTGTAAAAAGCGTATCGATTATAACAGCTATCGCGTTGAAATATGCCTTTATCAATGTGCACTCAACGTGCTTTCGATACATCGATAGATATTGTATAATCGTTGTATTTGTTGTGTTAATATTCAGCAGCAGGAAGACGAGCCTTGGTACAAATGGCCCAAATCCTGTTAAGAAACGTCACAAGAGCCAGCAATGTCAAACTGCTGGCCAATACGCCAACACTCAGCCCACTAGCGGTTACAGCCAACTCCAAATGTGAGATACACACAACGCCGGCATGCTGCGAGATACGAAAATTAGCCCGACTGCGAGTCGTGGATAACAGCGATCTGGGGAAGCGTGCCATGGCTGAAGGACGTCCACCCCGCTGCATACATGTGTACAACAAACGTGGCGTTGGCCTCATTGGCGACAAAGTGCTGGTGGCCATCAAGGGACAAATGAAGAAGGGCATCTTGGTGGGCCTCAAGCAAAAGCAACGAATGAAGCAGCCCCAATTCGATAGCAACAATCTCGTGTTGATCGATGACAATGGCAGTCCGCTGGGCACACGCATCCATGTACCGATACCAACCGTGCTGCGTACCATCCTCAAGGAGAAGACATTATCAAAGGGCGCCGATTACACAAAGGTCTTGGCCATTGCAAGTCGTTACGTTTAGCAGACAAATTCATGCGATTTATCATTATATGTGTGTGCGGAGAATAATAATAAAGATGGAACACGTTCATTGTTATAGTAATAAGTAGTATATTTTTGTTTTTGTGTTTTATAATGTAATTTTACGATCAGCTAGTTTAGTAGATGCCTAACGTGTATGGTTGTGTGTGAGTCTGTCTGTGTGTGTGTGTGTGTGTAGGTGTGTGTGTATATTTATATGTATGTACATATGCGCGTTTCATTTGTATTTAGTTTACAGTAATAGTTGTTGCTGTTGCAGTTGTAGTTTTGATAACAGAAATGCACATTGAAGTTGCTCCATTGGAAACACAGCTCAGAGGAGCACATGCGACAGGAAGAGAGCGCAACATGCATCACAAAATTGTCGATTGTCTCGCTCTGACTTGTGATGGGGTGAAAAGAACCAAGAAATTTGAAAAGCATCATCTCCCTTATCAATGGGGTAAGTACAGGTACAGCCTCCTCCTCCTCCTCCTCCACCTCTTCCTTCTCATTCTCCTACTCGTCCTCGTCCATCTCCTTCTATACATGCTCCCCCCTTGCAATCCACATCTTTTAGATATTGCCAGCACTATTGTAGAACTGAAAGTTATTGTAGTTCACCGGAGTCTTAGGACTGGGACACATATAGAGAAAATCATCGTTTTGTAGCTGGGATTGGCTTAAATTTGGCTCGCTGGCGCTACGATGAATCTTGGGCAGCGTGCGCAGCATATTCTCCAGCATATTCAATAGCGGCCGGAACAATGGACGCTCCTTGGGATTATATTTAATGCAATCCTCAGCGAGGCGTTTCAATGCCTGCGGCGCATCCGAACGCACCTGACTCATATCCGGACGCAACAATCCACGTCCGACCATAAACAATATTTGATCCTTGTTGCTAATGTTACGATATGGCAGACACTCGGCCAACAGTTCATACATGACAATGCCAAACGCATAGACGTCCGATTGAAATGAATAGGGATTCAGCTCCTGCATGCGTATCACCTCCGGTGCCATCCAAAGTATGCTGCCAGTCGGTTGATTCGCCTGCTTCTCGCCCGACCAGCGTGTTTTGGCCGTCGCCAGGCCAAAGTCCCCAATCTTCACAGACAGATCCTCGTGCAGGAAAATGTTGTTCGTCTTGAGATCCCTGCGATGGATGCAGTTGCAACAGATTAGCTGGATGCTGCAACATCATTGGCAGTCAGTAAACTCACCTGTGTATGATATTCTTGGCATGCAGATAGTCCATGCCCTGGGCCACCTGTCTGCCAATGTCAATGAGCGTGTTCAGCTTGAACTTTGTCTCGCTGACATGGACATGCTTGTAGAGGCTGCTGCCCTCACACCATTGGGTGACAATGGCCAACGATGGCTTCGATACGCAGCCCATGAACAGAAGTATATTGCAATGGCGCGTCTTCTTCAGCATGGCCACCTCGTTCTTGAACGCCTGCAGCTGTGCTGGACTTGGCGTCTTCACCTTCAGCGTTTTCACTGCCACAGAGCCATGCCAATGGGCGCGATAGACGGTGCCAAAGGAACCCGATCCAATGAGTGGACCAATCAGTATCTCCTCCGCTTGTATGTTCTGCATGGACGAAGAAGAAGGAGTAGAAGCAGTGCGTCAAGCATGTGGCGGCAATGACTTACCCAATTCTCCTCGGAGTTCTTGGCATCCCGTGAGAGTAGATTCTTGTTGCTTTCATCTGCGGAGCGAGCGCGTGGTCGATTGTGCTTCAGGGTGCTGGTGGGCGATGACTGCGTGGAGTTGGAGTGATCTGTGCAGGGATGCTAGACAGAGACAGAGACAAAGAGAGAGAGAGAGAGAGAGATTAACTGGGATTAACTGGCGTCCGGCAGAGCACACTCACTGGCAATGGTGGACGCGCCTGCATGATGAGACTGCGCTGCGTCTCCGTTGTCAGCGGTCGTATGTTGTTGATGCACACATTGGGCGCTGAATTGGAGCGATCATCTTGGCTAATCCTCGGCGGACGACCCTGTCGGTTGGCCGAGCCTTTCGAGTTGCTTGTTGCTGGTGTTGTTGTTGCTGTTGTGGTAACACTGCTGCCGCTGCTGCTGCACCTGCGGCTGCTCACATTGAAGCGGACGGCATTGCCGCGTCCCACGGGCAAACCGACCGAGTTCTCTGGATACGAGGACAACAAACGCTCGTAGTAGCTATCAACGGAGAACGGTTGACACAGCAATGGCACCCAGCCGACGCATCTCTGATGGAAACGGAAGTTGCATTGGCTGCAATAGAAGCCACTGAAGAGGAGACGGCGACAGCCCTCGCAGAAGACCAAGGAGAAGAAGGTTTTGCGTATGAACTGATGCTTGATGTGTGGACCCAATGGAAACTTATCCAACAGTCGCACATAGATCTCCTCCACATGGAGTGTGCCAATGTCCGTGTTCCACGGTATGATATGTCGTCCGCTGTGCGGTGTTGTGCTCACCTCGCACATCGATGGCTCCAACTGTCGCAGCTTGAGTGCCTTCATCAAGGCATCACAGAGTCGGGTCCCGGCAACGACCTCAACGGATGTGCGCTGCTGATTGGGCAAATGGGCACGCAGCAGTACCTTGGGTTGTCTGGTCAATGTGCCACACTGACTGGCCGTACCCGAGCCAAAGCCCGAGCTGGAGATTAGGCTATCGCTTAGCTCGTGGACATGTCGCGCCAGTTGACGCTGCTGCTGCAAGATTTGCGTTTGATTTTGATAATGCGGCTGATCCGTGTGATCAGCGGCCATTTGCTGCTGTTGCAATTGCTGATGCAGTGCCTCGCTCTGGCTCTGACTCTGACTGTGACTCTGACACTCCTCATCCTGTTGCAATGCATTCAATTGCTCCATTAGCTCATGCTCCTTGGCCTCCAGCACATGCAGTTTGGAGGTCAGCTCTTGATATTCTATGGAAACAAATGCAAGTGAATAAATGAATTTGCGCAAGTGTGTGTGAGTTGTGTGTCTCTACACACCTGTTAAGTACATGGCTGGTGGCTCCTGGAGATTGGCAAACTTTGCATTGAGCGCATCGATGTTCTCCCGCGTCACATGCTTCACCAGCTGCACATTGTGCAGCTCATCCGCAAGCGGATCGTAGAGTTCGCTGTCGCTCTCCGTTGATGATTCGCTGGACATGTTGCTTGCGGTACCTGGGGCCCTCGCGACACTGACAGCCAACAACAATAACAACAACAAAATAAAACAAAAACAAAAATGAACTCAACTCAACTACAGCTACAGCCTGACCATGACCCTGAACTTTGTTTTTGATGTTTGCCGTTTGCCGTTTGCAGTTGCTGTTGCTAGTGCTGTTGTTGCTTTTGTTTGCTGCGTTTGCTGTGTTGTTGCGGTTACTTGTGAATGCTATTCTTTTTTTTTGTACTTTTTTTTCCTTTTGTATTTTGCTTCTTCGTTTATGCTTGTTTGTTTGCGCTTGCGTTTAAAATTTGCTCGCTTGACACTGGATACCACCCACGTCCGTATCCACTTCTATAACCACAACCGCATTCGGAAACATTAACAGCAGAGAGGCGACGCCTGCTGCTGGCAGCCAGCGGCTGCATTTTTTTCACTCGCCCGACTTTTAATTGATTAAAGACGCGACCCGCGGATGCCGTTTCTATTTCAACTCTTGCTACTTCTTCTGCTGCTGCAGCGTTGCGTATATTTTCGATTCAGTTTTGAACTAGCTCGTCTGAATAGTGAGTCAAGTTATCGTTAGAAGTGCACTTCATTCCATATGCACACACATCGATACCAACGGTTCATTTTACACTTATCGATACGTTATATGTGCATTACTAAATGAATTGCGCGTCAATTAAAATAATGGCATTAACAGTGTGCAGATATAATATATAAAACAAAAATTGTTCAAAACTCAATTTGATAATAATCAAAATTCGATCATATTTGTAACTTACAACAATACTTGTATTAAGAGTCAATTAATGAGAGTATTGCAGTCTACAATAAATTAGCACTTACTTGACTTGAATCGAAGCATGAAATCAAAATAAATTAAATTCCTTTATTAATTATTTATTTAAACCACTGACCACTGACCGACCACTTTTAGTAATCGACTATATTAAGCTGAACTAAATGAACTAAATCAGTATATCGATACTTATGTTGCTAATTGTAAAACATCTTATAGCTTTCTAAAAACGACAGACTTATTGACAGAAATACAACAATATTGAATAGACAAAGCATTAACTAACCATAAGCAAAATATTTTTAACTTACAACTTTTCTAATTGCCTGCAGCTCTTTTCAAATACAAACGATTTCGAGCGTTGCTCAACACTGTTGTGATATTTCTTATCAGCGGTGACTGGTTGTCCCCTGTTGTTTGCGAATTTGTTTGATCAACCGCAAATCGATTTGCCGTTAATGCTGGCCGTATCCCATATTATAAGAAATCTAGGCAATTTAGTTCGCAACCGTAGCTGGTATAAAATGACCGAAGTATGCTGTGGTGTTGGAGATTTCTGGCCAAAGCCGGATGCCGGTGAAATGCCGGCTCTGAGTGAATTTGCAAAGGAACAATTGGAAAAGTGCAAAGATGTGGTTAAGCCATGCACCCAGGGGGATGCCGTGGACTTGGATAAGTTCATGGACATATCCGAAAAGTTTCCCATTGAGGTATGTGCGGGGAATGTGCTGATAAATGAGATAATATAGGAATGATTGTGACTTTGAATGATTGCAGTTTGGCACGGACACTTGTCGGGTGAAGTCTCAGCCCAGGGAGCGCAGACAGCTTATACGTGAGCAAATTGCATCAGCCTATCCTGTTATACACGAGCTTACGCTGTTTCTCTACTTGAACTTCCTGGAGCATAAGCAGAAGTTTGGTTAGTTGAATGAATCCTCAGAGATCTCAGAGAGAAATCTATCAGCACACATTATATTCTTATTACTCTCTCGCGCTCTCTTTCTCCCTGTGCAGGCAATTCCAAGGAGCTGAGCGTCTATAAGAACCTAACGCTGACGCAGTTCGTCCAACGATTGCTCGAGAAGCGCTGTGTGCACTTCTTCGGTGGCTGCGACTCGTACAAGCTGCTGGATGGCACTAAAGGCTACGAAGGCTTCGAGCAGATTGGCAGCAATGAGGAGCAGGCACCACTTTTGCTGCAGCATGTGCTCAGCTATGATGAGATCAAGCTGTCCGCCTTGCTGTACGTCTCCACGCAGTCGGAGTTCATCAACGATGGATCCCGGGCCAATGCGGGAGTTGTGGAGCAATACAAGGCCAAGATTGAGACAGAGGGCGTCATCATGGGGCTCATTGGAGCACGCTTCGAGCGCGACAATGTCATGGAGTGCGAGGATATATTGATTACTCAAGATCAAAACACTTCAGCTCGTGGTTATGGATGCAGTTACTCCAGTAATGGCGCTGTCACTCGTACCCAGGACTATCGACGCATTTGGCGAGAGTTCTATCAGGAGCCCAAGGACTTTTGCTATGCAGACGTCAAGGGGAATAGCAAACGCTTCCTACGCCTGTCCCTTCAGGATGCCTGGTTTGATAATGTTGTGATGAGCAAGCGCTATGCGATCAGCTTTGACACGTTGCTGTTGGAGGCGGAGGCACGTGCTGTAGCAGCGGGAAAGCCAGCGTATATACACATTGTGGGCATTGGTCTGGGCGTCTGGAAGATCACGTCGCGGCAGGAGGAGATCTTCTTTGAGACGTTCGAGCAGCGTTTGCGTGCGCTTGGCCCACGTCTCCAGCACATTGGTGTCGTGCACTTCTCTTGGTTCCATTTGGACAAGTGGTGTGGCATGCACGATGGTGCCATCATTCCGGTACCAAACCATCCCCAGCGTGGCATCCAAGTGCGCATCTCTGTGCGCAATCCAGCCGACAAGCTAACGGAGAACATGCTGCCCATTGTCACCTATGCCTGGGATGCCAATGCTCTGCCGGGCAATGAATTCTGGGCGGTGAGTCATACATCCGCTATTTCACAATTTCCTCAATAACAATTCCTATTTGAATCTCTTAGAAAGCGTTAGTCAGCACGGGAGATCCAGCTGCTGCGTGCTCCACATTGATAGCCGAGCTGCAGAATCCTCACATCAACAAGGACTACATGAGTGGCAACAATCTCCACATTGCCTCAATGCAACATGGTATACTCCACATTGCCGACTACGCAAGGACTCTGCTCGCTCAATCCTAAACTGCACAACTAACTGTATACATAGTATTCGTACTAACTTAGATAATCTCTCTCTCTCTCTCTGTCTTTGCCATGTTTGTGACTTGATTTACGCTTGAAACGAAATCTGATTTTATATTCGCTTTTTTATATAAAATAATTAAAGCTTTTTGCAATTTTGTGATAAAATTGAAGATTTGCTTCATTTCCTATTATATATATACCCTGTAATATGTCCAATTGTGCCATATAGTTGGCAAGTCTTACATTTGCAAATAAACAATTACTCATCATACAGTTTGTGTTGGGACTTGATTTTAAGGCATTTTCTGTTTACAGGGTATGCAAAGTGCTGGTCAAATATTTGTGAATTGATGTGAAAGATGTGGGAGTGTATAAAATGATTAGTAAAGCACTTCAGCAGACGGCGTGTGCATCAATAATGTTAATACATTTCGTTAATTTGGGATTACAGGGTATGCAAGGCAGTTATATGTAGAAGAAATGTCTCATTTGTCGTGATAAACAAACTCATCGTATAGAAATGTCTTACAGATTCTCTTTGACATGCTAATTATATGATACTTAGGCATTTTCTGTTTACAGGGTATGCAGAGTGCCGGTCAAATATTTGTGAATTGATGTGAAAGATGTGGGAGTGTATAAAATGATTAGTAAAGCACTTCAGCAGACGGCGTGTGCATCAATAATGTTAATACATTTCGTTAATTTGGGATTACAGGGTATGCAAGGCAGTTATATGTAGAAGAAATGTCTCATTTGTCGTGATAAACAAACTCATCGTATAGAAATGTCTAACAGATGCTCAATTATATGAAAATTGGAAATAATCTGTTTACAGGGTATGCAAAGTGCTAATAAAAATAATCATATTTTATGTAATGGGAGTATACACGACTAGAAGAATATGAATGCGATTCCTTAAGTGCTAATAATGCAACTACCTTTAGTCACTTAAGGTTTACAGGGTATACAAGACTATGGTATATGGAAGAAATGTCCCATTTGACGTAAAAAGAGATTCTGTCAGTAATGAAGTCTTATAGACTGCTTTAGACAGGCTAATATGATATTTAGACATTTTCTTTTTACAGGGTATCCAAAGTGCTAGTAATAGGTGTATACACGACTAGAAGAATATGAAAGTGATACTTTCAAGAATTTCAAAGATTTCTTTAGTGCTAATAATGCAACTACCTTTAGTCACATAAGGTTTACAGGGTATACAAGACTATGGTATATGGAAGAAATGTCCCATTTGACGTAAAAAGAGATTCTGTCAATACTGAATTCTTATAGACTGCCTTAGACATGCAAATTATATGATATTGAGAAATTTTCAGTTTACAGGGTATGCAAAGAGCTAGTAATAGAGTATACACGACTAGAAGAATATGAAAGTGATACTTTCAAGAATTTCAAAGATTTCTTTAGTGCTAATAATGCAACTACCTTTAGTCAATTTAAGTTTACAGGGTATAGAAGTAGAGGAAATGAGAAGCCGCTTGTTTGGTGTTTCCACTTTGTTACAAAAAAAGTATTTAATTTATCAGTTAAAATTAGGCTGAGGCTGCAACAAACTCGCTGTACAATGATGTTGCACAAGGATTACACAACACGCTTGACCTCAAAGAATCGCTTGAGGTAATACACCTGTCCGACGGTCATTAGCACCAGGACAAGGGCCTCAAATGTGGACCACAACACGACACGGGAGTTGGTGCTCTCGTTAACCGAACGATGAATCTTGTCGCGCACCTGCAACAAAATGTTCAAAATGAGATGGGAAATGAAGTCATTGTCCGACTGTCACTTACATGCATGTACTCCTGCTCGTGCTTGACACTGGTCAGGGTGCCGGAGAGCTCGCGTATCATGTCCTCGAGCTTGGTATGTCCGACCTCGTCTTGGCCAGGTGCACCCGGTGCCCGTTGTGGCGCCTCGCCCAATTCGATGGAGAACATGATCACCTTGGGTGTCATGCTGCTGCGCTCGTTGTTGAAGCAGACGGTATAAACTCCCTTAGATGGTGCAACAAATGTGAATTTGCCCGAGGATTCCTTTTCGCTCTCATGCATCACATGCTGATCGGGGCCTGTGATTTTGATGTCCACGTCGTTGAAGCCGCCATCAATTACCTCGAATGTGACGCCTGCAAGTTGAGAGCGTGTGTTATTCATGTGGCGTGGTGTTGCACTTTGCAAACCTGCGAGTTGCACTTACCGAACTTCGTGCCACCTTCGACATTCTCAAAGAAACACTCCTCGTTATGTGCATCGACATTGACGATAAACGCCTGTGCCGCCGTTGACAGCATAATTAGGCCACATAATGTCAGCAGGGCTTTGGCTAGTTTCGTCTCCATTGCGCCGTGTCTGCTGGGAGCTGATTTTTATTACTTTCGCACAAAAATTGTCGTAAATTTTCTAAAAGCGGCAGCCACGTAGTTGTACTTGTGTCGATTGGCAGCTGCGATTGAACACTTGCGATTGTTGTGTTATCGAGCTGTGCTGGTATCTTTTAGGTGATATTTTGGTATCTCTTAAGTGTGGTCGCACAAAAACGGCGAACGCGCGCGCTTTTTGAATCGAAATTTTTGTTTTTATTTCGCGGTTTTTTCGAAAAACCAGCCGCCGTCTAGAATACTTTTTTCACCGTTCTAATCGCCGCTTCAAACTGAGCAGAAAGCACTAAAAAAGGAGCAAGTTTCGAAAAAAGGCGGGAAAAAAACGAGTAACGGAATTTTTTTCACTTTTCTTTTTCCGATTTCTTTTTTATCTGTGGACCGATCTGGCTGAATCTTTCAGCATAGCTTCTATGTGGCACTCTTCAAACACCTGCCAAGTTGGGAGTGGCTACGTTGAGAGATGTGGGCGGTGTAAGTTTCCGTTTGCGGTGCGATTTGCGTGGGAGGGGAGTGAGGTATCGACAATGTAACACAAACTGGCTCCGGATAGGGTATCCAGGAACCTTCGTTCCAAGTTTGGTGTCCCTAGCTCTTCCTGTTCCTGCGGAGGACGCGTCCAAGCCGGACGCCCTTTTTCCCAAATTCTGTCAAGTTGCAGAATCCGCGCCAGCATAACAGACGCTTAGCAGCTGTTAAGTATCGGCAGCACACACCAAATAAATATCGATAGTAGCCGCACGGAGCGCAGCTTTTTAGGTATTTCTCGCATTACACGGCGCGATAGGGCTGAAGTGAATTTCAAATCTGCAAAATAACAGTGAGCTGTAAACCTTTAAGCCAATCGGATGCTGTGCACGGATGGGCGAATTGCGACGCGTTCAAATTGTTAAGAAGACTGAATCACGTGCGCATTGTTGTTAATTTTTGTTGTTGTGTGGTCGGGAGTGCAAGTGCAGTGCTATTTGTTTATTTTTTTTGGTGGCAGTATTCAAATGCGACAAGTGTCAAGCAGTGTTGGCCTGCGCATGTGAAACGGAGCGAAAGGAAATCAAAACCACAAACAAAAACAAAGCCTGGCCGACGCCATGGCTGCTTATTATTTGGCCGCCACGTGCAGACGGCGTCGCCGACAAAGTCAGCGACATTAGTTATCACTGACAGCAACAACAGCAGCAGCAACAACAACCACAAGGACAATAACAATAGTTGTTGACCATAAAGCTTGTAAGCTGCAAGTGGCGCCGCAGCATCTTAAAGTGTTTTGGTCACGCCATAAATCAAGTGACAGGCCCCGCGAGCGGCGCGCATAAACAAAACTCATTTGCACACGTTGTCCTTAACACCGTGTCCTTTGTCGTTGTCCCATAGGCAGCAGCAGCTACAACAGCAGCAACAATAACAACGACGACGACAACGACAACAACAGGCAGCAGCAACATTGGCAGCGCATAAATTTGCCAACAGTTGGCAACACCACATCGCACACGCACAGTGGTCTGATAACAGTCCGCCAAGCCGGGAGTGGTCAGCGAATCTTAAGGGTAAGTAAAATGCCCCCTATCCCCCACCAACACCACCCCTCATTACCCATTCATAAAATGTATAGCATAATTGCTAGCGAAGGCAAATGTTGCGTACATTGAACCACGGTGCGTTCACATATTCAAAATGGTGTAGAGATACCGTTATGTTGTCGCAGTGCCTCACGCAGTTAATGAAGAGCAGCAAAACGCCAAAGAAGAACAAGAACAAGCACCGTTAGTTGACAGGCTGCAGAAGTATGCAAAAATTCTATTCTCATGCCCTTTCTATGTATGTATGTGTGTGTGTGTGGGTGTGTGTGTGTCTGTTTTTGTCTCTTTTTTATATGTTTGTGTATGTTAATGTATAAAGATGAGCACAGCAAATCCGTTACATTGCTCGCGCATATTAATTAAAACAAATTCAAGTTGTGCGCTGTAATTAGCGATGCCAAAGAGTAACGGTAATAGCCAACAGATGGGGGAGGAGGAGCAGTAGAAGCAGAATGACAACGCTGCAGTTTCTTTTTGTTTGATTTCCTTCTGTTTTTTTTTTGTACCCAAAAATTATGTCGTTGGTGACTGCAAAACTGTAGAGAAACACAACAACAGTTACAGCAGCAGCAGCAGCAGCATCAACTACAAGTACAACTACAAGCATTGTACAACCCCACCCCTCCCCTCACTCTGCATCTCATATTTTTTGCCACTCTGCTTCGTCTTCTGCATTATTTTTGCTTGATTTATGCCATAAGCAACGTAGCAACGACAACAACAACGCGTCGCAAAATTATGAAAAATTGTTATAAAAAAAAAGATGAAGAAACAAATACATAACAAGTTAAGAAAATTGCCATATTTTAGCCATAAATTTGCTTCACATATTTTGCGCAGTATTTTTGTTGTTTTTTTTTTGGCACCGTTATTCCTTGTTCCAATTAACATATACAAATTTCTAACACGAACATAAATTTCAACACAAAAACAACAACGACAACAACAAAATCGACTTATAAAGCGCTTAGCCAAAGGTTATAAATTAAATGTAAACTGTTTATACAATCCATTAGCTGGACTGAGCAGTTGTGATCTTTCAATGAGAGAGAGAGAGAGAGAGAATGAGAGAGAGAGAGAGAGAGAGAGAGAGAGAGAGAGAGAGAGAGCGAGAGAGATAGAGGGATACTTAGAGGCCAGGATTTAGGTTAGCAAAGGAAAAACTTAGTTGAGTAACTAATTAAGAACTAACTAAGCGGACATTAAGAAAACATATTTTGCTGCAGTTTTTCATCTGCCTGTTAAGCTTAACATTCACTTTAGATAATTATTTATTAAATATATTAATATAATAAAATTTGACAAAGCTTTAAAAATTACTGAGAACCGTTTGCAGGTTCCCAATTTTGAGTAAGCGCGATTAGCTTGCATTGCCTTGAA
Source organism: Drosophila macrospina (assembly GCA_035042075.1). Taxonomy (NCBI): domain Eukaryota; kingdom Metazoa; phylum Arthropoda; class Insecta; order Diptera; family Drosophilidae; genus Drosophila; species Drosophila macrospina. The sequence continues at coordinate 1,130,124 of JAWNLW010000340.1, forward strand.
GTTTTTCATCTACCTGTTAAATATAACAGTCACTTTAAATAAATAAATATATTAGAAATAGAGCTTAGAAAAGTGCGGAGCATCTTTATCCAGAGTTCTATTTGTTGCAAAAACTATGATTTCCTTGCATATTCACTATACTTGACTTGGATTTATCATCTGCCTGTCAAATGTTAACAGCCGCTTCAGACAAATATGTTAACTAATTAGCAAGGACATTTTTAGGAAAATATTAAGGAATTAACTGATATCTTCTGGTTTCTGTAAAAGTTGAGAATGGTTCAAAGAAGTAGAAATAATTAGTTTTTTTTCATGTGCCTGTCAAATGTTAACAGCCACTTGGAGCAGTTATGATAACAGTTCAAGAAGGAGAGTTCTAAGAAGATATCTATAAATATCTTTTAGTTTCTGCAAAAGTTGTGAATAATTTAAAGAAGTAGAAGTGATTCGCTTTTCTCAAGTTCCTGTCAAATGTTAACAGCGTTGCCACCTTGCAAAGCATGATGCAAAGCATATGGCAACACTGCACAGCTAACTATAACCATTAAGAAGTTCAGCATGTCCACTTGTGTGAGCAGCGCTGTCAACCTAATGTGGAATTGAGGTCAACTCGAGAGCGCAGCGTTGCCACACCTGAAAATGGCACTTCAATTAAGCCATTTAAGCTTAAGCCTGCTCCTAAAACGAGCTCAACTGTTTTGGTAAATTAAGACATGTCTGCATTTAGTTGCCAAACATATCAAAGAGCGTCTCATTCCAAATGCACATGGATGAGAAGAAAAGCCGTTAGACGCACACTTTCCATGGACAGTTTCCTCGGAAAACTCACCTCCTCTCATTTTTTTTTTTTTTTTTTTTTGGCTTTGCTCATTAATATGAATGGTCGCCTTAATTGCTGGCAGTCAAACTGCAGCCATTAAACATGCAGTTGTGGTCACCTTAAAACTGCAATGATACAAAGAAAGAGCGAGTGAGCCACAGAGAGCGAGAGAGAGAGAGAGGGAGGGAGAGAGTGAGAGAGAGCGTGAGAGAGGGAAATGCACCGCAAAGTCGGGAAGCTCAAAGTGGGAAACGCTTGACTGATTTAATGCATGTCAAAGTGTCAAAATATGCAATGCACAAAGAAACTGACCACGCCCACATGCCCCCAAAAACAAGCAGAAGTAGGCGTCGCAGGGGGTAAGCGACCACAACCACTCCCCCTCGCTTGTCCCCCACCCAACAACCGCAATGACCAGAGAAACGGTTGACACACAGCCAAACAATTATAAATGATAAATGCCGACTGTAGAGTTGAGAGAGAGATGAATGTGGAGAGACAAGCAATGAGAGAGAGAGTGAGAGGAGAGAGAGGAGAGTGAGCAGAGTGTGTGAGAGAGAGAGAGAGAGAGGGCAATTGCATATGCTGGACACACGCACACACACTCAACACATACTTGTCCACATAAATACATATATTAAAGTTAATTTGGCTCAGCTCATTAATAAAACAGCACACAAACAAATACAACACACACACGCACACACAGATATACACACGCACACACACACACACACGCACACACTCGCACATCTGCAGTGATGTTCAAACTTTAAAATGTGCTGTTGTTGTTGCTGTTGTTGTTGCTGTTGCTGCTGCTGTGGCTGTTGTTGCTGTTGTTGTTGCTTTTGTTGCTGCTGCTGCTGCTCCTGTTGTTGCTGTTGTTGTTGTTGTTGTTATTATCCTTATTGCAAGCTTCGTCGAGCAGACAAATGACAAGCGCCTGCATAATTTATGCATAATAAACCGAGAGATAGCAAAAGCAACTTATTAAAAATACGTACAACAAACAAGCGACAAACTATAAATAACACAAAGAGACAACGCAAGACAGTCGGCGTGAGAAAGAGACTGCGGGTGTGGGTGGGAGCGAGAGAGGTAGAGAGGGAGCGAAGGAGAGGGAGAGAGCGTAGTACAGGTGGCAAGCATTTGCTAAAAAGCGCTTTAACTTTTAGTCAAGTGCTGCTGCAACTGTAGTTGTTGTTGTTGTTGCTGTTGCTGCTGCTGTTGTGGTTGCTGTTGTTGTTGCCAACAATTTCGGTTTCATTTTCGTTTAGTGTCAAGTGGCAACAACAACAACAACAACAACAACGATTACAACTAACGGTAATAGCTGCACACGACAAGCAACTAAAACTGTTGGCATAATAACAACAACAACAACAGCAACAGCAGCAACAACAACAGCAACAACAACTTGTCACTGGCAGCTGCTTGTTATACCCTACCACACATAGAGTCTCACCGCAGCAGCAACAAGTTTGTAACCCAAGCAAATAGGGAAATTGCAGAGAGCAGCGAGCGCTACGGAATTCTTTAAGTTCATCTACTACTTAATTCTATAGATAAGTAAACTAATTAATTCAATCAATTAAACCAATTTCCTTAAGCTTTTTCAAACTTAAACTGAACTTATAAGGCAATGAGAGAGGGAGACAGCTTTAAAAGCTAAGCTTCTCTTTGCTGCACACTCTTCTTGATGTTCATCAAGTAATTTAATTAATTTAATCTAATTAAATTAACTTCTACAGCAAGTTGCAAGCACTAGACTCAACTTAAACAATTCAACTATTTTCTCAAAGCTTTCTTAAGTCTTTAATTTAACTTCTAAATTTCTCACTCATCATTAGAAGCTTTCTAATAAAAACTTTCTCTGCTGCTTTTATTACTCAACTACAAACTAGGCAAATTTAATGGAGCTTGAGTTGCGCTGCTTTAATTGAAATTAGCGTCAAAGTGCATTGCTAGAGCTTCAAGCTAAAGCTTTCGTAGCCTTGCAAATTAGTTGAAAATTGAATACATTTTTATATAATTAGATAACTTTATTCTAAGCTTCAACTTTTCAATTAAAAGTATATGAATTGAAAAGCTTAGAAAGCTCTCTCCGTGCTGTGAGCTTAACTCTCTGCTCATTTAAGAGGAGAGCTTTAAAAGCGGAAAGATGCTTGTCTTCTTCTTGTGCTTAAGAGGAGAGAGTATTGCTTAAAAGAGGGAAGTAAAGGAAGAGAGAGAAGGGTATAGAGAGAGAAAGCTATAGAGAGAGAAAGGTATAGAGAGAGAGAGAGAAAGAGAGTAAATCTTCTTAAATTAGCAATTCTTCGCATTTCCAAGCTAGAACTACACAAATTGACAGAGAGTGACAGACAGAGAGTGAGCGAGAGAGAGAGAGAGAGAGAGTAACACAAATATATTCTACAAAAAGTGTAACAATAGAGAAGCACAACTTCTCGCTAAGCTTCTTCTCTGCTTCTCGCTGCATTTATTGCTTTGATTTATAAACTTTTTCGCACTCGAACTGATCGTAAAAGTCAACTTAAGAGTTTGTAAGAAGCTTACTGAATGTAAGAGTATAACAAGTAACTTCTCACACTCTCTCTCTCTCTCTCTCTCTCTCTGAGAAGTATAAGAAGTTGCAGCAGTGTAGGGTAAAGCAGCTTTCGTTGTGTCGCCACATTTTGCATTGAGCTGAAAATTTATTGTTGTTATTGTTGTGGCACTCGTTGCTTGCTTAGCTAAGCGTTTCCCGTTGCTTTCCTGATTTATAAGTCCAAACAGTGTGTGCAACACACGCACACACGCACACACACACACACACATACACACAGGCATTGAGCATAGCTATGCACTTGCAGTGCTGCTCAAACTGTAAACTGTGCACAGACATAAATTAAGGTAAAGCAACTCTAGGCATGCTCTCAGATGTGTGTGTGTGTGTGTGTGTGTGTGTGTGTGTGTCTATGTGTGTGTATGTGTGTCTGTGTGTGTGTGTGTATCTCTTGTGTCTGCGTTCAGTGTGTGTGTGTGTGTGTGTGTAAATGATGCGTTTTCTTAACCTTATTTTTGTGTGCACTACTTAAGCACACACACACACACACACACACACACACACACACACACACACACACACACACACACACACACACACACACACACACACACACACATATAGGTTGGCACCCACTTGAATGTTGCCTTTTAGCTGCTTTCATCATTATGATGCTGTGAATGCCATTAATGATAATGATAATCATAATGAGCATGATAATGATGTGAATGATAGCAGCAGCAGCAGCAGCAGCAGCAGCGGCTTCGTCTCGGCAAAGCAATTTCGCAAATTGCACAAACACGCCAAACACACACACACACACACACACACACACACACACACACACACACACACACACACACACACACACATAGACACACACACATAGACACACACACGCACACACAGCAGACAACACCACATAAAGTTAACTGTTAGCTTTACCTCTATCGTTAGCTTCTTCTTCTTCTTCTCCATCACCAACTCCATCTCCATCTCCATCACCAACTCCTTCTGCCCGTCCATCCTTCTGCCTTTGCCATGCTCCCTTCATACTGCTCCCTCTCTGCTCCGCTTTCTATGATTAATTTAAATGCAATTCTATTTGCATAGAACAGCAACACGCAGGCGGCATGTGGCATGTGTGGCAGGTGTGGCACGTGGCAGGTGGCAGGTGGCAGTTGGCAGTTGGCAGCTGCAGCATAAGACGCCAATGCAAAAAACAAAGGCTTCACTGTACTTCAATTTTGTTGCTTTTTCTTTTTATTTTCGCTTGTTGTTTGCTTCTCATTCCATTGACATTTGCAGACTTTCTATTTCTCAGCCACTGCGTGTGCGTGTGTGTGTGTGTGTGTGTGTGTGTGTGTGTGTGTGTGTGTGTGTGTGTGTGTCTATGTTAATGTGTTTGTTTCTTGAAGCGTGAGCTGCATACTATTCTGCAGGCATCTGCTGTGCTCTGCTTCACTCTCTCTTCCACTCTCTCACTCTCTGTCTCTTTCCACCCACACGCACTCTTCTTCCCTTTCTCTCTCTCTCCTTTTCTCTCTCACTCTCTCGGTGTCTCTCTCACACACACATTCTGCTCATTTTGTTTGCTTAAAGCGTTCGAAATCAATTAAATGCATAGTTTCGAGTTGCTTAAGAGCCGTTTGCACTTTTGGCCCTTGCCCCGCGCCTACCCCATCCTGCTTAGACAACTACTCGCCCTTCGCACACACACACACACAGACACACACACACTTGTAGCCAGCATTTAGTGCAATTTGCAGGGCACCCAAAAAAAGTGCTGCATACTTTTGTGCGCTTGCAAAAACATTTTTATGCTCCACGCTCGAATTCATTAGCACGCAAAACTCGAGCTTGTCTTCCCCTCCCACTCTCTCTCTCTCTCGCGCGCTGTCTCTGTCTCTGTCTAACTGTCAGTGCGTTTGTCTGCTTGAAGTGTTTAGCTTATTGAAAAGTTTTCATTTGGCGTTGCGCGCACGTTTAGCGTAAAGTTGCAGCAACGTCAGAGGCCTGCCTGCCCTTTGCCCCCGAACCCTCTGCCTGCCCCTTCCCCAACCTCACACGCATCTCCCTCTTGCTTGTCACAGCCTTGCCACATGGGCAACTTGGTGGCATCTTCAGTCAGGTGGGGCAGTCGCAAATACCCAAATGACAAAGTGAACTTAACTGACGTCGACTGTCGTGCTAATCAGGCGGCGAATATAACGGTTGCTGCCTCTCACTTGCCGCAGCCCAGCACAGCACCGCACAACAGAACTGTAAGTGCAACTGCCACATTGCGAGTGCAAACTTGCGACGGCCAAAGTTCCGTAAATTATGTAGCGGGACAGTAATTAGAGGCAAACTTTGTTGCACAAATAGTTTTAGACAGCGTTAACGTTGAGCTTGGGTTGAGCTTGCAGTTGTGCAATTGCCATTTGTGGACAAAAGGCCGTCCAGTTGGCTAATCGATTAAGTTATCGATAAGTGCGAGTGTGCTGTGTATGGGCAAGTGCAATTAGTCCGTTTCGCTTAACGATTTCTTTTCTCGATAAGTGTAAGTGCATAAAAGTAATTGTATCAATACCTATTCGATTACCAATAAAGTATCGAATATGTTATCGATAAATAAAAGTGGCCTTTGTGTATAAATGCAGTGTGCATAAATGCAGTTATATAATGACCAATAACCAAAATTGTGCGGTCTATCGATAGGTTATCGATATCCGTCATCGATAAATGCAAGTAGGTTATGTATGCATAAGTGTCGTAGTAAAACAATATATCTATATATCGATAGATTTATTGATTTGTATGTCGATAACGTATTTATTATGTTATGGATAAATGCAAGTGAGTTACTTATGCATTGGTACAGTAGTAATCAGTAGTACAATAGTAATTATAAGCATTCTGGTCTTCAGCCATCTGGCAATTTATCGATTACTCATATTCAAATAATCGATAACATATCGATCGCGTTACATCTTTAAATGTATATAGCTGCGGCGCAATACCTCACAAATGTATGTACCTACACTTGAAATTAATCTATATGTTGCAAGTATCGATAACTGCAAATGAAGAAATAAAAAATGTTAATTCAGCGATAACACTTTGCTATGCTACAATCTGTTGATAGCCTTGCAATAAAAACAAATGTATTCGACAATGTTAGTACATATTATCGATAATTGCGAGGGGGTGGGGGGGGGGGTATACCATGAATGTTGAAAGTCAACTTTTGTACACTTCATTTAAAATTTCCAAATTGTTCTCGTATCTATATAATGCGATGACTCCCAAGGCCATTTTTAATATTTATGTATTTGCGTGTTTATCAACAAAGTGCAATAATCGTTATCGAGATGGAATAACAACAACAACAACAACAAAAGCAGCAGCAGCAACAACAACAAGTGAAATTGAAACTGATTTATGAGCACTTTGTTGTCACACAATGTGTTGCTCTTTAGCGCCATTCTTAACATGTCTACGATAGCAGACAACACACACACACACACACACACACACGCAGACACACAGATCCCCTCTCCTCCTGTCATATAGATATGGTAACTCCCCCTCTTGTTAAGGTCCCAGCTGGCGACCCTAATAAACCTTAACGAATCTGCACAGAAGGCATTGGCAAACGAGTTAGACACCGCTAAGCCATTAAAAATGCCATCAATGCGAGCCAAAAACTTCCTCTCATAGCTCCGCCCCTCGCTGCCCTCAAGGCCCCGCCCCGTTATTTCACAAACCAAAACCGAAACCGAACCGAAACCAAAACCAATTCAAGGCAATCCAATTCAGGATACAAAAAAATAAAGGAAAAAAATGAAAAAACGTATAATAACAACAAGAAATCCATTGTAAATATGCGAGGGGGAGTGTGGAAAGGGATAAGCGAGGGGGCAGTGAAGAGAGAGCGTATGGCATAATAATAACCGCCAACTTGTCACCTCACCTCCGGCTTTGCAGCAACCCAAGCAAAGTCAACCTTTATTACAGAGCAGGGAGTGAGCAAAGGTTCGAGGAGGGAAGGGAGTGAGGTGAGAGGTGGGTGGGTCACCTAGCGTGGTGATCCCAGGGTTCTGGGCCACAAGCTCGTAAAAGGAAAGTCGGAAGAGAGGAAAAAATTACGTGTATCCTTTTTCTAATCGCACAAACATATAACGTAACGTAACGTAACGTAACCTAACATAACGTAACGTAAACGCAATGTAACTATTACATTGTGGGTATCTGAGTGTATGTGTGTGTGTGTATGTGTGTGTGTGTATGTGTGTGTGTGTGTGCACCTTTGGGGGGCCATGGGCGTGGTCATGTCCTGTCACTTTTGCGGTTTAGTCCTTGCTGGCTTAGTTCATAAATGTTGCGTCCGATGCGGAGCTTTAACAACGTGGCCAGGCTGCCGACGTGTGGTGTGGTGGAGTGGTGAGGGGGGGGATGGTAGCAGTGTTAGCAGGCATAACCCCCGCCAAGGACACGCTACTGTTACATTTGTTGTTGGCTTGTTGGTGTGTCGCATACAAAGTGATAACGAAATAAATAAATAATAAAATTCGTTTTTATTTCAACGGTTTTCAGCAAGTTTCTTGCTCCCCCATAAATAAATAGCCCCACCTCCCTCCCGCCCATCCAAGTGACCCTCTTGGTGCCTAGGACTGTCACGAAGCTTGTCGCATGGTTTGTTAAATATGGCATAACATTGCTATACCCCAAAATGGTAATATCCACTTGGTAAAAAAGAAGCTGCCCACAGAGTTCAGAGTTCAGAGCTGAGAGCTCCGAGCTGTCGGAACTGAGAGAGCTCAAATGTAATAACTGAGCGAGTGCATAAATTGTCTCTGCATTGACCATAAATGAAGCATAGCAATAGAGCTAGAAAGAGACAGAGAGACAGTCAGGGACGAGAGAGAGAGAGAGAGACCAAGAGAGAAAGAGAGAGAGGAAGAAAGGAAGCGGCAGCATTGCCCGCGTGACGATTCACTTTCTAAATTATGGGCAACTGGAACATTCTCATTAAACTGCTTGGCAGTCACTTCAAATGCAAAGTGAACACAACGAAAATGTGATAGACTTGCGCAGCCCTGTAGCTGACAAAAAAAAAAGTTGTACGACAAATTTTCAATTTAATTTTCAAAGTTTTTTCCAACAATTTCGGTCAAATTGTTTGAAAAACTAGTAAAAGAACTAGAAAAAGTAAAACTATAGTAATATATGTATGCGATATATATATATGATATATCTGATATATTTGTATTATATAGTTATTTGATTTGAACTAAATTTAGTAAAAATGTTAAACTATCTATAAAGTGTCCTTCTTTCTTGTAAAGATAACTTAAGAAACAACAATGTTTTATTTATTAAAATGCAAATATTGACTGAGTACATTGTGTGGTGTGCAAGCTGTGCCACGCCTCCTTTAAGGCGTTACACATTTAGTAGGAAAACTCATATACTCTCTGCAAGAGTACAACAAACTGTTGTCAGTGTAATTTCCACAGAAATCTAATGGGTATTCAATTAATGCGAGCACCTGAGTGAGTGAGTGTATTTGAGTGTTTAGTTGAGTGCATTTGAGTGCAGTCTACACTGAAATGCATATCATTTTCTATCAGTTTCTATTGCAATCTCCACTTAATACGTATTCGTATTTAACTGGAAACTCTGTAACTGAAGGTTAAGTATCGCTTTCAACTTGACATTAAGCTTCGGGGAGAAAACACTGAGTTACTCACAAAATGGACAAGGCTGGCTTGAGTTCATACAAAATGTATTCACCGTATTCGGTTTTCAGTTGAAGTGCAAAGTGTTCTTGGAATGAAAGTGTAGAATGCTTCAGAGCAAACAAAGTGCATTCACTTTGTAGTATAAGTAACATATACATAACTGGCAAATCTTCTTAGAACTGCATGTTCTTCCAATTCCAAGATATCCACTTGTATTCAATGCAGTTGCTACCCTGGAAATGTAGCTCCCCGTATTGTGTGCTTCGTTCCTTTTGCCGCTTTTCTTACAAATTGTATTTACTATTATTATTAATGTACGAATGTTTATTGCATTATGAATTTTAAGCACTTTAATTACTAATTCCCACTATTTGTTGTTCTGTGTAAGAACTGTTGCCTACCAAATATTTAACTCAGTAATGAGTGCTTCACGAATCTCTTATTCATTTCGCAATTAATCATTCAAATATTTCGCAACTTATGCTTACTCTATTACTAAGTCTATGAGACTAAACTGTGCCCTGTATTCTTAGCTCTGTGATCGTCAACTGTTTTCCTATTAATTCTTTAATTTCTCAATGTTATAAGTGCTGAAGATATTTCTTATTTATCTGTTAACTGTTCAACTTATGAGTTTTCAGTATTTTGAGCTTTACATCTTATATAATTTTTAAGTTTTAAATGAAATATTGAGTGCTGAAAACATACTTAATTCATATCTTAAATGATCTTTGAAAGAGTTCTCAGTTATTTATATTAAAATAGATTGAAGTTGCTGATAATGATTGAAATAATTGCCAGTATTTTTAGCTCTTTGAACAGAAAGTGTTCTCTAAGTTAATTATTTATTTATTTATGATATTTGGTATCTTAATTATTTCCCAGTATTCCCTATCAAATGCTTAAATGAAATACAATGTTTTCCTTAATCTCCTGAGAATTGTTAATTGAAGTTGTTACTCGTATTTTCCGCTCTGTTCTCAATCTGAACTTCTTATAAATGAAGTTAATTACTTATTTATCAGATCATTAAAGATGTTCCCGGTATTCTGGGCCTTTTTAACATAATGCCTTCCCTATCAAGCATTTAACAAGGATATGTAGTGGCCCGTATTACTAGTTTCCTGTTGTCCTACATTTTAACCCTGTCGCGTCTGCACTTTAGCAGCGATAAGTTCGTTAACTGGGCAAAAAGCCTGGACAAAGTCACGTTCCGTTTGTTGCCGTGTTCAATCTGCTTCTTTTCTCTTCTCTTCTTTTTTTGTTGTTTGTTTTTGTTGTTGTTGTTGTTTTTGCTGGCTTGCTGGCAGACGTCTCATCTTCTTTTGCTCCTCCTTTGCTGTCTGCCAGGATGAACCACAATTAATCATAAAGAGCAGATAAAGCTTGAGAGTTTCTCCGGCTGTAAACTGAGCTAAATACATGAGGCGACCCTTGGCCAATTCAGCACCTGAGCTGACAAGAGCATAGGCGAAAGAGGACAATCTGGAGTATGAGGCAGGATGTGGAGAAGAAGGACTGTCACATATGTATGTACTATGTACAGTGAGGCAAATCCCCGGGCAAGAGACGCACACTCCCCGGAGAGTAACAACAGGAGACGCATGGAATGCACAACAGCAAAATAATTCGGTGTGCCACAAACTTGCTGCAAAATATTGCGTATGTGCGTGCCGCACAATCGCAGTCAGCTCCATAGTATCCCCATATGTGGCTATATCTCTCTCACTCTCAACTACACTCACTTCCCCTCCCTCTCTCTCTCGCTCTCTTCTCTGCCTGTGCGTGTATCGCGGATGTTGCTGCCGCAATGCGTAACACGTGTGTTGCAAATGAAAGTAGATGCGAAAGCTTTCAATTTCCCACATTTTCTTTTCGACTTTTCCACTTTTCCCACTTCTTTTCCGCTGCTTTCATGCAGCAAACGAATATCTTAATAAGTATTCGCATAACATGCGCGTTATCAGATATCTGCTATCAGCTGTATTATCCTGTCCCGTCCCCCTTGCCTCCGCTAAACTTTACTTTTCTTCTGTTCAGTTTGCTTTGTTGGTTTCTTAATCCATTTCTTATCATTTGATTGATTCTCTTTCTTTTTTGCAAACCAAATTTTAATTAATATAATTATAAATTGCAAAATGTTTTTATTTCTCTGTTTTTTTTTATTATTTTCAATTGGAATTCTTTATTGATTTGATTTTCATTTACATTCATTGCGCAAGTTTAGCAGTTTATTTCATTGAAGTGTTTTTATTTCCTTTACAAATTACAGTTTATTTTGTTCACTAATTACTCTAGAAGTTCAACTTGAGTAGTTATTTCACTAAATAGTTCATTTCATGCACCAATCACTATTAAAGTTCTTTAGTTTTTAATCTGTTTTGATTTGGCGTTCATTTAGTTCACTGGTTCATTTTGTTGAACAACTCTTTTTTTCAAATACTATTCATTCAGACCTGTTCACATTATTACTCAAATTGTTCATTTTGTGAACAAGTTCTGTCGTTCAACTGATTAATTCAGTAGACTGACTAGTTTGAATAGTAGTTCTATATAGATAAATCCCATTTGTTTACCTTTGCATTCCTTTGCTTTTTGACATCAGTTAATAGATTTACAATTCAATAATAATAATAATAAGGAATAATAATAATAACAATAATAATTATATTACAGAACATTTAGTAAGATAATATTATAAAATTTATCTTTTTATTTATATATATATGAATATGATTATTATTATTATTATGATTCTTATTCTTATTAATGTTATTAGACTCTGTACTAAGAGTACAGAGTCTTCTAAGTTTGACGCAAGCGAAATGTGCTTTACAGGCAGAAGGCGGCTTGGCAGACCCTAGAAAGTATATATATTCTTGATCAGATTTCAGGGACAAGTGTTACCAAATTTGAAGACAACACTAACACACACTTTAGATCTGGAACACATAGGGGATGTGTCTTTGCGAAAGTTTTCCACGATCGGAACATAAACATAGAAGATATTTAGGAATGAATGAATGGCAGCTGCAGCGTTAAACATTTGCTTTAGTTCATTTGCAACAACAATAACAATAACAACAAGACACGCGAGAGATTTAAGAGAGTGTGAAATTGAAGTTTTTTGTTTTTCCCGATTGGTACAGAGTCTCCACAGTCGAGTGAGATCGACTGTAGCCTTATGGTACTATACTGTCGCTGGCGCCCCAAGTCACGGGCAGATTCCTATTAATGTTATTAATATTACTTTTATTATTACAATTATCATGATTATTATTCTTACTATTTATTTCTACAGAATTTAAGGTATTATTTATATATTTAAGTATTATAATTATTATTATTATGATTAACATTGTTATTATTATTATGCTTATTAATGTTATTGTCATTTTTCTCTCTATCATTACAATTATCGTGATTATTATTCTTATTATTTATTTCTACAGAATTTAAGGTATTATTTATTATTATTATTATTAAGGTATTATTTAAGTATTATTATTATTATTATTACGATTAACATTGTTATTATTATTATGCTTATTAATGTTATTATTATTTTGTTTTTTTTTTCATTACAATTAACTTGATTATTTTGATTTTGCCTTCTTTTAATGAGAAGAGTTTCTTAGCGCTAATCGAATATATAATAAATTTCTTTTAATTTCTATTAAATTTTCCATTTTTATTTTCTTATATTTCTGTTGCTGCGTATTTCTCATAATATTAAATAGATCTATTTTATATTCACACATGTTGCCCACAATTTCCATTGACATTTTGCGTCGAAAACTTCAACTAGTTGCAGTTTCTATTATTGCTGATGATGTGTATTTTATTTGACAGTCAATTATATTATTTAAAATGGACATGATATTCGTTATGCGAGTGTGTGTTTGTATGGGTGTGTGGGTGTGTGTTGTGGGCGTGTCAGCGTTAAATGTGAAATGTGTTGTTGTTGCATTTGCTCAGCTCGACAAATGTCCACCTGCCTGTCCGCCTCTTTGCGACTTTTGTTATAGCCATAATATCGTAGCACTGTCCTAAAACTCTCCCTCTCTCTCTCTCTCTCTCTCTCTCTGTCTCTCTCTCTCTCTCTTTATACTCACTTGCCCCCCCCCCCCCTTTCCTTCTGCTGCCCTTCCTCGCTCATTTTGCTATGCGTGCTGTTTTCTTTCAGTCTGCCTCGTAATTTGCATTTAAATTTGCCAATGTTTTGCCATTTTGCCATTTCGCTCGTTGGCAAAACAAAACGAACAACATGACGGCGCTAAGAGGGTACCTAAACGGGCTTAGCAGGGGGGAAGGGGCGGCGGCAAGAAGAGCATGGGGCGTGTTATCAGCGCAAGTTGACAACTTTGCAATGCGTTCGTTTAGATTTGCTTAATATTTGCCCGCAGCATGCTACAGCGAGTCACCCTACTCAACGCAAAAAATGTAAAACTGCTCAAACTGCTCAGCCACGTTGCCTCTTAGCCACGCCCACGCCCAGGCTCTGCTTTGATGTTTGTTATGAAACGAAATAAACAAAAAACAAAGAACACAAAAAAAAAAAAGAAGAGAAATGAAAAGAAAAAGTGCCAAGTTGGCCAAGTTGTTAGTGAGACGCACAGGCAGCGCAGGGAGGGGCAGCACAAGCAGGAGGGGCAGGCAGATGGGGTTAGGCTGAAGTGGGGCTGGCTGCGGGTGTTGGGGTGCTGGGGTGCTATTATGCTGGGGTAGGTGCGCCAAAAACTGTAGCCAAATATTAAATAACCTTTCGTTTATTGGCTTAGACATGACGCACTCTCCACGTGCTGCCACTTGGCTCACAGCTTGTTTCTCAGCTTGTGCCTCCCATGGTCTCGGTTTCTTCTCTTTCGCACTGTCTCTGCTCCCGGAGCATTCCCAGTCCCATTCCCATACCCAGTCCCATGAAATCCCATTCCATTTTCATTCCGTTTCGTTTCGTTTTATTGCCACAAAATTTCGTTTGATAAGCCGACCAACTTTTTACAGTTGACAGTTTTGTTTCGTCCATCTGAACAAATACTCTCGCCCTTTCCCTATGACACCCTCCCCCCTGCTCATCGCTCAACACTGCCTTGTGCTCCAAACTTTGTGTTGCCCCAAAATTTTGACGTAAAAGCTCATTAACGTGATATAAATTAGATTTTGGGTGTTAGTGCAGAAAATGTAGATACACTTGGCAACACTTGGCATAGTTAATGCTCTCGGTCCCCGGCTCATATAGGAGGATAGGCCCTTTCTAACGGTGCTCACCCTGCCATGCATGTGTGTGTGTGTGTGGGTGTGTGTGTGTGTGGGTGTCACACTCGTTAAGCATATTGTTGTCCCCCGTTTTCCCTTTCTCGCATTTCTCCGCTAGCTAACTGCGTATGAACTCCGCTTTTTTTTTTTTTGGGTACGAAAGTTTATCGAACCCCAAAAATGCTAAAATATTTTGCAATTAGCTTGAGATTCATTGAGCTTGACCTTTTCGTTATTATGTTTTGTGCGTGGAGTGTGTTTCTAACTACCTTTCATTTCAGTTTGCAATCATATTTAATGCGCTCTTTAAACAGTTAAAGTTAATTTGTTTCTTCTACCTCTTCTCCTAGTGCTATTCTCAGGCAGTTGTAGCAAATTCCACTGCCTAGCTAGGTTGCTTTAGAACAGAATTTCTAGAGGAGGAGAACTGCGCTATCTATGCTTCCACATAAATATAATTGCTTCTATTTTATTGTTTTCGAAGCTCAACTAACAAAAAGCAATGAACATTTTAGCAATGTCATTGAATTCCATTTGCTGAGGACAATAGTTTTTACGTAATTAAAGAGATTATAAATCGATGAGTAAACTGTTCATTTTCTAACAAATGCAGATATTTTCCTCGAATCATTCAAACATAAATTAAATTAATTAATTAAAAGAAATAAGCTTAAAAGTCCATCAAGCGAGAAGCAATTTGGTTGGCTTACAGTCATGCGAATTCGACTGTGAGAGACCCTGTATTTGGCTTCAGACTTTCCCATCTTGATATGCCTAATAAACCAATTTTACTTTGTTAAAATTAGGTATAGGGTCTAAAGAGTTGCTTTACAGGACCTAAGGAGTTGCCTTACAGGATCTAAAAGTTGCCTTACAGGATCGAAAAAGTGATTTTATAAATTAGGTACTGGGTCTAAGTCCATATACTAATTTGAGTCATTTAAATTATGTACAGGGTCTAAAAGTGCAATTAATCTTTTAGGCCATAAAAATTTGGTACAGGGTCTAAAAAGTTACAATTACTATATTGAGCCATAAATAAGGTACAGGGTCTAAAAAGTTGCACTTACTATTTAGAACAATTACTATATTGAGCCATAAATAAGGTACAGGGTCTAAAAAGTTGCACTTACTATTTAGAACAATTACTATATTGAGCCATAAATAAGGTACAGGGTCTAAAAAGTTGCACTTACTATTTAGAGCAATTACTATATTGAGCCATAAATAAGGTACAGGATCTAAAATGTTACAATTACTATTTTGAGCCATAAATAAGGTACAGGGTCTAAAAAGTTGCACTTACTATTTAGAGCAATTACTATATTGAGCCATAAATAAGGTACAGGGTCTAAAAAGTTGCACTTACTATTTAGAACAATTACTATATTGAGCCATAAATAAGGTACAGGGTCTAAAAAGTTGCACTTACTATTTAGAGCAATTACTATATTGAGCCATAAATAAGGTACTGGGTCTAAAAAGTTGCACTTACTATTTAGAGCAATTACTATATTGAGTCATTAACAAGGTACAGGGTCCAAGAAGTTTCCATAAAACTACTTCAGCTTTATCATCGTCAATACTCTGACTGTCAATCACAATCAATATGCATAGGGTTGCCAAGTAAAACAAAGCTCTCTTGCCATCTTATATTCCCCATTTGTGCACTATTGTCGCATATTGAGAACGCGCAAATAAATATTTATATTGTTCATATCGAAAGTTTAGCTTATTATATGCATTTGTACATTCCCTTGACAATAAACTCATATGCATATAAATATATGTGCATATATGTGCTTATATTGGCTGGTGCGGTATATGCTCTATGGTGTAGTAATATGCTGAAATCTCTTCAAATTGTTTCCAATTCAATGCCTATAAGTAATCCCATGTCCCGTATTCCGTATTCCGTATTCCGCATCCCGAAATGCCGTGTAATTTGACTCAATTCAAGTGAATGCTTTAGCATTGCACATTCCAAAGTTTTTGCTATCTCTATTTGGGTATTTGTTTTTTTGTGTCGCCACAAATTGCAGCACATGTCCCCCCCTCTCTCTCTCTCTCTCTCTCTTCACCCTTCGCTGGGATAGCGCTTGTTCACAGCGTGTATAACGCTGCCACTTTTCTGCTTTCTCCACAGCTCCACAGCTCCACTGATTCCGCTTCTTCATAGCTGGCCAAATAGCAAATAGCCATAAATGTGCGCCTGCTGCTGTTTGAGAGGCAAACGAAAAGAACCTTTGCAAACTCTGTCTGTGTGTATGGTATGGTGTGGTGTGGTGTGGTATGGGAAAGGGGACGGAGCTAGACAGAGGCGAGGGGAAGTAGATGTAGCCAATGCTCGCTTGTACTTGAACGCATTGTTGTTATAGCCATCTAATATTGGATTTGTTATTGTTACTTCTTTCGCAGAGCTTTTTTGTTCTTATGTACTATGCAGACACACACATATATACATATATATACATATATATATATATATATATATATATATATATATATTATGCAGTACATACACACATGTCTGTATGCCCAAACAATATTCATACAAGTAGAGTAAGCATAGACCTTTCCAATCTACAAAAAAACCCAAAACGACGCCCACGGCCCTTGCGACTCGTGTCTGTTGTTTCAGGACGCAGTTCTGTTCCCTACGTTCCCTACGAACAAAAAGAAACACACACACTCACACACACACACACACACACAAAAGAAGAGCAAATCACGAAGGAACATTTTTCGGTTCCATTTTTTTGTCATGGGTTCCTCCCAACCCGCCCCCCTCGCCCCCTGCGCGCTTTCCCCAACGCGCTACGTACTGCCGCTGTCCGCTGCTAAGCTTGAGATTTATGTACTGAAAGTACGCTGAAATATAAAAAACAAAAAATAAAATAAAAAAAATAAAAAAGAAAGCGCAAAATTATATGTACATATATAGAAATAAAATAAAATAAAACCAAATTTTATTATTTATATTTGTCGTGACTTCGATTTATTATATGGCTATGGCCTTTACACACGCACACAACTGTTTGGGTATCTCTCTCTCTGTGTGTGTGTGTGTGTGTGTGTGTGTGTGTATTCGCATAGTTCAGCTTAGATGCGCAGATAAACTCAAACTCTGTCTGTCTCTCTGTGTGTATTTTGTGTTATGCCAGACGCGTCGCATATGTCTCCCTCTCTCTCTCGCTCTCTCATTCTCCTCTTTGCTTTCTCTGTTTATGACATATATTCCCTGCTTAGATTGACTGTCCGCGTCAGTGTGTGTTGTGTGTGTGTGTGTGTGTGTGTGTGTGTGTGTGTGTGTGTGTGTGTGTGTGCTATGGTACTTTCTTTTCAATATGAGCCGATTGTTTATAACCCGTTGTCATTGCTCGCTTTTAGGCCGTTGTCGTTGCTTGTAAGGTCCCTTTTGCCTAATGGCTTCTGTCGTTTTCCTTATTTTTTATATACCCTGTACACCAGGGAATTGCTAAAGTATGGGCATATTAAAAAGTCATCATGTACCTCTGCTTTTGTTTATCTACAATTTGTAATATCGCTTTCTATGACCTGTAAATTTCAATATCGTACGACAAACACGATGAAAATGTTTTAATCATCAGCGCCACCTAGCGGCTCAAGCTTGTAAACATATTAATGTCATTATGTTTTCAACTTGAAATTTTGAATTTTTAAAGCGCCACCTAGCGGCTCAATCTTGCAAATATATTTTTCTCATTATGTTTGCAAATGAAATCGTTTAGAAATTTCATATTTATTTCATTATGATTTCAACTTGAAATTTTGAACTTTTAAAGCGCCACCTAGCGGCTCAATCTTGCAAATATATTTTTCTCATTATGTTTGCAAATGAAATCGTTTAGAATTGTTTCATGTGCATTTCACCTGCCTATGATAGTATCTAAACATCTCTTAGAGGGTAACTAGCAGTCGTTCATTCTCGTCTGCTTGCCCTTTATTTGCCGCTCTGTTGTTGTAGCTGAAGTAATTGTTCGATTTTTCGATTTTTTATGAGAATTTGAACACACATTTCGTTAGTTGTGTTGTAGCGTCAGTTTTGGGTGCCATTTAAGGAGGCTTTCACTTTGCGGTTGTTTTGGCCCATTACTATAACGGTTTACAGTTGGCTTACAGCTGAATTGCTTGCGCTTCCTTACAGCTTAACAACTTTTATAATTCTATTGTAATTTATTAAATTTTAGCACAATTTTCTAGTTTCTCTTATTTTTAATACTAAAGTTTAGTTAAAGTTTTTTTTTTTGTTTGGCGAACTTTGAGCTGCCGCAAGGCCAAAACATAAACTTGGCTAACATTTGTAAATTGTGCCACGCCCATTAAATGAAGAGTCTGGTCTTAGGCCAAAAACGAAATGGGCCAGCAATGCAGCAATGGTCGAATGGGAGGGAGAGAGAGAGAGAGAAAGAGAGAGGGGGGGGAATGTACGTAGATAGGCTGGGCTGTAGAATTCAATTAGAATGCCAAAAATCATGTCGAAAACAATCATAATTACTTCCGGGTGCTCGTTTTATTTTTAGATACCGCTGCTAAACCAATCTCACTTGCCTCACACCCCTTCCTCTCCACCCGCCCCCTTGGCCCGTTGAACAACTGCGACCCTGGATTTGACTGCCATTAGAGTCTAAGCTCATTAGACCGCAAACTTTGCCCAGCGCGCAATGCTGACCAGCGCAGAGAGAGCGAGAGAGAGAGAGAAAGACAGAAAGAGAGAGAAATACAGAGAGAGAGAGAGAGATAGAGCTGACATGCTAATGACAACAACAACAATCATAATAATAGATAGACAACAACAACAGCAACAACAAAAAAGAAATGGAGTAAAGCGAAAATCAAATTCAGCAAATCAACAAATTAGCGCTGTCAAATCCCACAGCATGTTCTATGTGTGTGTGTGTCGTGGTGTGTGTGTGTGTGTGTTTGGGTATTTGCTCGTGCATACGTGTGTGTGCGTGCGTGTGTGTGTGTGCATCCAATGTGCGGCTCTTGGCAATAATGTAATTTGAAGTGACCCTCAGCAAACAGTGCGTCGTTGGCGTCATACAAAACTCCAATTCAATAAGTCAATATTTACGCATTTCATTTACTCACTTTCAATTTATAACCATTAAATGTAATTTCTGTTTTCACGCCGCTCCATTCCTCCCTCCTCTTCCCCATGGTATGCCCACGCTTTAGCTCTATCTTTATCTTTATCTTTATCTTTTATACTTAAACTTTCACTAAGCTTTCTCGCTTGCTCATTTGCGCATTCGCCATGGCAATTTTTTAGCGTTAATTTCCGAGCTACTTATGCACAGCAGTAGACATCGGACATGGCACTCCAAATCTGCCATATCTCTGCCAGAGTGGGTGGGCTCTGCTTAATGGGAGGGACGGGGAGCAGCCCCATCACTGTCTCTCGATGTCTCTTTCAATGGGTAATACATCTCATCCAACTGTCTGGCTGAGAGTGTAGAAATTCAAGCATGCTCTAATTTTTTTTAGGGCAAATTTACTTTGTCGCACACTTTGTGGTCCTCTTGTATGCGAACTAGTTCCATTTGGGAACCACTTTATTTTCTACAAAACTAAAGTTGCTTCTATAATTATTTAAGCTTCTGCTTATAACTTTGACTAACTTTCCTTTGACTTAGATCTTTATTAGTTACTGGCAAACTTCAACTGATGATTTAATGTAGATATTTTCTATTAATAATTTCAAAAGGAACCAGTAAATATTGCTGAACCACTTGCTGTACCACTTTTGAACTGTTTCTTTAATGAAAAGATTTTTTAGCAATCTACTGCATCGATTTAATATTAAAATAGGTTTCATTTGGAAACTTTCATAACCAATTTCAACTTTATACTTTCACTTATTTGCTGTAAAAGAAAGCTGAACCACTTGCTGTACCACTTTTGAACCGTTTCTTTAACAAAAACGCATGGAAACAGTCTATACTCTATACCAGTTAATATTTCAATAGGTTTAACTTGGAGACTTTCATATCAAATTTCAACAATATACTACAAATATTTGCTGTACAACAAAGCTGAACCACTTGCTGTACCACTTTTGAACCGTTTCTTGAACAGAAACATGTGTCATCAAACTTTTGTGTAGACTTCGCACTCAGCTGGGCTACAATTTGAAAGGATTAATGGGGGAACAGATTCAGAAAATGAGTTTATAATGCTGTTGAACCGGTTCGGTTCACCAGGCACCCAGAAAGTAATAGCATCTAAGTGGTGATAAACCGGTTCCAAACGGCCTTAAATCGTTCATAAATGAATCGCCCGACAGTTGCTTATGCAAAGTGAGAAGAGCACTCATTGTCTGCTTGACTTGAAATACTTGCGAACTGGTTCAATGAACTTGAAGTGAATGCATTTGAATAGATTGAGTGTGAGGGAGGGGGGACAATTAAGAGCATTTCGGGTTCGTTGTGCCTTCCAATTTTAGTGCATTGAACTTATTCGTTTCATTTGGAAATTCCATTTTAGTTTTACGCTGACGATGGCGGCATTTTTAATGGTTGCCATTTTGTCGTCGTCATCGTCATCGCCATCGTCGTCGATGGGCACACAAGTTGTAAATTTGGTTAGTGGCGCAACCCCAGCTCCTTTGCCTTCCCCCTTCCATACACATTCCCCCCGCCGTCGTCTACAGTTTATGCCAACGGCTTTTTCAATTGTTTTCGGTAGCCCATTGTCATCTAATTTATTTTCTTTGTGTTCTTCGCTCTGTTTTTTTTGTTGGTTGTTTGCTCGCCAAAAAGTGGAAACAGCGCGGGAATGTATGCGGGGGAGTTGGAGTTCGTAGGAATACTTCAACCGTCCCATCATATCTGTTTAATGTAACTGCCTAAGGCATTTTGGCAAAAAGTTTACTTTGGCGCTCAATTAACGCTTAGTTTTATAACGCAAAATTGTTGTTTAAAAGACGCCGCCAAGTAGGCAACACTTTTTCTCGCCGAACTTTCGCCGAGGCCTCTTGGCAATTAGGCAGCAGCTTCTTCTATTTCACACTCCTCCTCCGACTCCTCCCCCATTGGTTGCTCATTTGCGAGACGCTTGCTCAAACAAAAAAGTAGGCAACAAATAATGCTACGACTGGAGTATTGTGTGCTCCTCCTCATACTTCTCCTCCTCCTCCTCCTCCTCCTCATAAGGCCAGTCCAAAAAAGTAACCCATTCGCCCCTCCCCTCTACTGCTCTTCTGAGCATTCTCTTGCTGTTTTTGCTAGGCAAAATAGCTTCATTTTGAGCTACAGTGAAATATGCTCGTAAGTGAACTTGCCTCAGCTGCCTCGTCGACTCTGCTTGTAGTTTGCCTGTGCTGTTGTTTCCTTACCCAATCTTCTACCTAGTCTTCAGCTTCAGCTCCAGCTGTCGCACAATTTTTTTTTCTTTTTTTTGCTCTATTTGTTGCCTTGTTTTTATGTTTTTTAAATGCCTTCCCCTTGCACCGCTGGCTACGCACAAACTAAGGCGAAACTTTTCCACTTTACAGGGGCTAGAGAGTAAGTCCCAAAGTTCGTAAGAAGCAGCAAACTGTCGGTCCAATCTCTGACGAACAAATACACCCAGGCCGTGCCACATTATAACATTCCTCATGCCGCCCACAAAAGAAAAAAAAAAATTATATATATATATATATATATAGTGAAAATCTATTTTCGAATGCCAGGCCAGTCAGCAGAGCAGAGCAGGAGCAGGAATTCTCCGACTCCCACGGGCAACTGTTTAGCGCATTACAAAAAGTATTTTTCATTACATTTGCCAACAATTGAACGCACAGACAGAGCCAGCGACAGACATCCATCCAGCTTGAAGACCAAGTCCAACCGTTCCCCCCTCCCTCCTTCTGCTCAACCAGCCAAATCCGAAAACCCCATTTACTGCCAAGTTGCCCAGTTTGCAGTCTTCAGTTGTTGCCTCTTTCCTTCCCCCCCCCCCACTCTG
Organism: Drosophila macrospina; assembly: GCA_035042075.1. Taxonomy (NCBI): domain Eukaryota; kingdom Metazoa; phylum Arthropoda; class Insecta; order Diptera; family Drosophilidae; genus Drosophila; species Drosophila macrospina. The sequence continues at coordinate 1,152,442 of JAWNLW010000340.1, forward strand.
TGTGACCAACGTCGACTTAATTTATAATTACGATAATTTGCGCGTTACGTTTTCTTTTGTTGCTCCATTCCGGACTCCTCCTCCTCCACCTACTTCCACTGGCTGGGCAAAAAGTTTTTGTTGGTTAGTTGGAAGCTGACTTAGTTGGGAAAGCGTTGCCGGGGGCACTGATTGGTCACCAGAGAACTCTGTGGATTTCCACAGCATTTCTCTGTTGATGACAGGGCTGCCCATGGCTCTTGTGACACCCTGTCTGCTCCTCACCTCCTGCCGGCACCATCATCAGCGAGCTGCTTCGTGCTGCTCTCTTTCTCTGACTCTCTCTCTATCTCTGTCTCTCTGTCTTAGTTCCTTTTTTTCCCCCATGTTTTTGCCGTTGTCCTTGCGGCTTATCAATAATGTTGATTTCACTCTGTGTCGCATAATTGAATTCTGAAGTTGTTAAGTCACAGCGCAGACCAAATTTACGCGCAGCGCATTCCCTAAACATCCTGCCTTTGCCCCCTCCTAACATCCTAGACGTCGACTACCTCCAAACTCTCAGCCAATGTCATTCCGGCCGCGTCGCTGATTGAAAATTTGCCAATTAGAAATAATGAAGCGTGTGACATTAAATGCAAGACAAGCAGCAAATCGGCCTCTTGACGGGTGCCAGCAGAGCGGCGGGTGCAATGGAGGAGGGAAACGAGGATGGGGGCACCTACCGTCACTAGATGGCGCCACTACTTATTCGTAATATATAGATTTCGCGCCATGCTGTCAGTGGGATAACAAATTTCTGTTCAGTCGGAAGTGGAAGCTCTTAAAATCTCATTGCCGCCTAACCTGCTTGCCCGCCTGCCTGCCGACCTGCCTGCCTGCCTGTTTGCCCTACGACCTGTCCCTATCGTACGTAAGTACACCCCGTACACCCCGTACACCTCGCCATCCCACCTAACATTCTAGTGCTTCTACCAATCACTGCCGACATACCAACAGTCCCGGCAGTCGTTAGGCACGGATATCGAAAATTTTCATGTCTTCCTTTAGTTTGTCTTAAGTCCGCTTGCCGCCTCAATGTTCAGCGCAGTAACCATCATTAGGCCCAGGCCCACCCAGCTTATAGCTACCCGCTCACCATACTCCACCTCTATGCTGCCGGAAATTTATAGTCTTGAGACGGTGCCCCATCAGGGTCGTAGGTAAATGCGCATTAGCAGCGCTTCGAGACGCAGCACACGCCCAATCGCCACCCTCTTTAGCAGTACCTCTAATGTAGTGCGACCCTACGCCTCTGCTCTAGCTCTACACTAACGCTGGCCCCTCCTATCGAGCCCCTGCAACCGCCTCTGCACCTTACTAGCTCGGTACTACCTGCAGCTCTCTACTCTATCCCTTCAGCCTCCAGCCCCCTCAGCTCTGCCTCGGCACTACCTCTACTCTACCGCCAGCTCTCTGCTCTATCCCTTTAGCCTCCACTAAGCATGCCCCTGCCGCATCCATGCAAATACCTCTAGCTCTCTCCTCATACCCCCTATCATCCGGACCTGCCTCTCTACCTCTACTCAATCTCTACCCTATCCTATCCCCTATTCCCTATCCCCTCGCGACGTTCACCTATGCTCGTTGCCATTTAAACGTGATGCATTTTTTCTGCCCTCCCACAACTTGCCTCGTCGTTGCCGGTTGCATTTCAACGCTGTAAGCAGGAGGGCGTGCTAGGCAGCAGCTCGACAGTGGAGCAAAGCACCAAAGGTGCAAAGGAACAGAGGGGATTGTGCAGGCAGAAGGACAAACACGCATACATATTTCTTTTAAGTAGCTCATTATTTTTGTGCCGTTAACTGCCAATATACATAAACCAGGTTCTTTTATTTTCATTTTGTTTTTTCCTCTCCCTTATTCTTGCTGACAGCAGAGACATGTTTAAGGTAGCATCCATAACTTGGTTGACTGCCTGTTGAAGCGAGAAGTGTTATGTTAAATTGATTGATAGAATCAAGTCGACATCAAGAGTTGCAACACTTTGGTTTGATTAGCAGACTGTGACATATTCAATTTACTCGACAAATAGCATATTCTTGTTGGCTGTTTATACTTAGTTTTCGGAAGGGATGGAGGGAGGGTGGAGGGTCGGATTTAAGTCTACACTTGACTCACAATCGCACATGCCTTCACATCACTCATGCTTGCAGCAAGTTCGCATTTAACCTGACTGACTGTTAAAATGTATCCCCAACTTTCTCCTGCCATCAAAAGTCGGCATCGGAATTAAATTAGAAGCAACTTGTCTTCAGCTGCGACGCCCTGCCTGCTTATATGGCCCCCCTATACTACATCCAACTCTACAATATATGTATAAGCCTTCGCCTAGCCTTCCACTGCGCCTGCCAGCAGGGCGAGTGGAGTTTGTTCGGGGTGTGGCTAAAGCATCGCTCACCTTAAGCACATAATTACAATTCTGCTTTATATTTACGTGTATTTATATTACCTTTTCCTGTAGCGTCGACGGCACGACGTCACTCGTTACCACCAAGCAACTCATCCCCAGAGCCAAATATGCCAACAAAACATGCCACAACGAAACGGCAATACCCTGCAGCGTGGGAGCTTCTGAAGTTATTTTAATTAGAATTTTATTGAAGTCTAAGCAGTTGGAGAACTCACAATATTGAGTACAGAGCGAGCTTATTACAAATTTAATAATTTGTTGAATATACAAAGTATCTCAATATTTCAGATGCAATGATCTTAGCAGGGGTTCTCTTCGACTCTGGTGCCTTAGACCCTAAATTTCAATGGAAAACAGACAGAAATATCAAAAGGTTAGACTTATTCACTTAAGCAAATATATAGCTGAATATTTTTAGTTAAAAAAGGAAGCTGAAGGAAACAGAAATGTGTTTAAGATTGAACGTTCAAACTGGCTGAAAGTATTATCCATAGATGCCAGAGTTCAAAGTGCATTAGACCCTTGATTTCAGTAAAAATCAGAAAGGAATATCCAAGTTATAGACTTGTTACCTTTAGCAGATAGTTAGCTGAAGATAATGAGCTAAGAAGCGAGAGCGTAGTTAACAGAAATGTGGCTAAGATTGATGTTTAGGCAAAGTCCAAGCGGGTTCAAAGAATCATCAGTAGATGTCAGACTTCAAAGTGCATTAGACCCTTGATTTCAGTAAAAATCAGAAAGGAATATCCAAGTTATAGACTTGTTACCTTTAGCAGATAGTTAGCTGAAGATAATGAGCTAAGAAGCGAGAGCGTAGTTAACAGAAATGTGGCTAAGATTGATGTTTAGGCAAAGTCCAAGCGGGCTCAAAGAATCATCAGTAGATGTCAGACTTCAAAGTGCATTAGACCCTTGATTTCAGTAAAAATCAGAAAGGAATATCCAAGTTATAGACTTGTTACCTTTAGCAGATAGTTAGCTGAAGATAATGAGCTAAGAAGCGAGAGCGTAGTTAACAGAAATGTGGCTAAGATTGATGTTTAGGCAAAGTCCAAGCGGGCTCAAAGAATCATCAGTAGATGTCAGACTTCAAAGTGCATTAGACCCTTGATTTCAGTAAAAAACAGAAAGGAATATCCAAGTTATAGACTTGTTATCTTAAGAAGATATAATGCTGAAGATTGTGAGGCAAAAAGGAAAGCGTAGGTAACAGAAATGTGGCTAAGATTGATGTTAGGGCCAACTTTTACCTGGCTTAAACTATACTCCGTTGGCTCGACAGCTGACTGAGCAGACAGAATTCATTCGTTACTGTTTAGTGAGCGTCACAAGTCTGATGACTACGTTGTGCTAACTCTGGATAACAGTTAAACAGCATTTCACAAGCATATACACCTAAATACACACACACACACACACACACATATATATATAGAGAGATGGAGGGACTAACTGGGCTCGTCGTCGTCGACATATTTCACGTTGATGTATGGTTTAATTACATTTGCGTGGCGGCAATGCGTACGTGGATGAGACGAAGGCGACGTTGAGGCTAAAGGGAGAGTGAAAGGTGGTGGTGGGGGTGGAGGGGTTGATGCTTAGACAGACGGGTTAAAGCATACGCCTTACTGCTAACCCCAATTCGGTATGCTTATAATATCCATTGCAAATGGGAAGCCGGCGGGAACTGAGAGATGTCTCTCAGCGCTTTTGTTTAGCTGTCGTCGTCGCCATTACCAGGCGACGTCTTGGCATCAACAACAACAACAACAACAACAACAACAGTAAACATCAAGATAGAAGACTGCCTCAAGCTCTCATAATTATGAAGCCGAAGAAGCAACTTCTGCCCTTCCCTTCCACTTCTCGTTTGTGCGGACAACAGCTTCAGCTGCCTCTCCCGCTTCTTCTTCTTCTGCATCTTCTTCTTCTTCTTCTTCTCCTTCTTTTATGACTTTTACACGTCTTCGTGCAAAACTTTCGCTCTCACCTCGAGGCTCGGCAAGTTGCTCCGCTGATTTTTTCGGGCATGGCGTCAAGAGTGATGCCTTCATGTCACCGCTGGCTATGGGTTAAGTGGGTATATTAGGTTTGTGGGTCTTTAATTGATGTTAAGCACATAGTTGACGTCAACTTGTTACGTTTATTGCACTTCTTGCCATCTCTTTCACACTGCCGCTCTGCCTGTGCCTGTGGCTGTGGCTGTCTCTGTGTCTGTGTCTCTTCCTTCCCCTCCAACTCTTGGAATTATTTTCATCTCGCCAAAGATTGCAAACGATTGCGTGCGGCATTTTTCATTATCAACAAAACTATAATTTCAATTGCTGCACGCACTAAGCTCATCACAACGAAACTTTGCCTCATTAAAACCGAAAAGAGAGAAAGGAAACTACGTTGCCGAAGCAGTTCCAATTCCAATTCCAATTCCAATAAGAAGTGGCGTGAAAAGCTGCCATAAAACAGCAAAGAACCGGAAAGTGCAGACAACTGAGAGAAAGTTCACAGATTGTTATTAGAGATTTGTCGTAAATGGTTTAACTGCAAGTTGGTTTAATTGAGCAAAACAGCAAAGATACAAAACTTTTAAAGCTTTTTTTCAAGCATTAAAATCTACTTAAGATTTGCATTTCTATGGTGGCAGTAACTTCTTTATAGAAATCCACAAGTTCTATATGCAACATCGCTAATTTGGACTCGAGGCACAGATAGAGAGACAGAGAGAGAGAGAGAGTTTGCTACTCAATCTGTGTGTCTCCAATTGTTAATAGATCTCTGTCTCTATTTCTCTTTATTTATTTATTTTGTCATTCAATATCTTTCAATCTCCAACTTCAACTTCCATCACAGCCTCTGCTCCCTCTTTTTCTGTTCTTCTATCTAGCTGTCTCTATCTGTGTCCCACTTGACTCGTTCTCTCTCTTTCTGTCTGCCTAGGACATTCTATCTGTATCTCCGTCTCTCTCTCTCTCTCTCTGTCTTTCTCTCTCTCTCACTCTATTTTTCTCTCTCTCTCTCTGTCTTTCTCTCTCTCTCACTCTATTTTTCTCTCTCTCTCTCTCTCTCTCTCTCTCTCTCTGTCTTTCTCTCTCTCTCTTTCTCTCTCTGTCTTTCTCCCTCGCTCACTCTCTTTCTGTCTTTCTTTCTCTCTTTCTCTATTTCTCTCTCTTCCCTCATCTCACTCTCTCTCTCTTCCGTCATCTCACTGTTTCTCCCTCTTTCTTTTTCTATCCGTGACTCCGTCTCTCTCTCTCTCTCCTTCTCTCTCTCCCCTCTCTCTCTCTCCCCCTTTCTCTGCCTCATTTCGTGTTTGGCCTAAGACCAGACTCTTCATTTAATGGGCGTGGCACAATTTAGAAATGTTAGCCAAGTTTACGTTTTGGACGTTTTGGGCAACTCAAAGTTGTCAAAAAAAAAATTAACTAAACTTTAGAATTATGAAAAGAAAAACTAGAAAATTGTGCTAAAATTTAATAAATTACAATAGAATTATAAAAGTTGTTAAACTGTAAGGAAGCGCAAGCAATTCAGCTGTAAGCCAACTGTAAACCGTTATAGTAATGGGCCAAAACAACCGCAAAGTGAAAGCCTCCTTAAATGGCACCCAAAACTGAAGCTACAACACAACTAACGAAATGTGTGTTCAAATCCTCATAACAAATCGAAAAATCGAACAATTACTTCAGCTACAACAACAGAGCGGCAAATATAGGGCAAGCAGACGAGAATGAACGACTGCTAGTTACCCTCTAAGAGATGTTCAGATACTATCATAGGCAGGTGAAATGCACATGAAACGATTCTAAACGATTTCATTTGCAAACATAATGAGAAAAATATATTTGCAAGATTGAGCCGCTAGGTGGCGCTTTAAAAGTTCAAAATTTCAAGTTGAAAACAATGAAATAAATATGAAATTTCTAAACGATTTCATTTGCAAACATAATCAGAAAAATATATTTGCAAGATTGAGCCGCTAGGTGGCGCTCTAAAAGTTCAAAATTTCAAGTTGAAAACAATGAAATAAATATGAAATGTCTAAACGATTTCATTTGCAAACATAATCAGAAAAATATATTTGCAAGATTGAGCCGCTAGGTGGCGCTTTAAAAGTTCAAAATTTCAAGTTGAAAACAATGAAATAAATATGAAATGTCTAAACGATTTTATTTGCAAACATAATCAGAAAAATATATTTGCAAGATTGAGCCGCTAGGTGGCGCTTTAAAAGTTCAAAATTTCAAGTTGAAAACATAATATACTATCATAGGCAGGTGAAATTCACATGAAACGATTCTAAACGATTTCATTTGCAAACATAATGAGAAAAATATATTTGCAAGATTGAGCCGCTAGGTGGCGCTTTAAAAGTTCAAAATTTCAAGTTGAAAACATAATGAAATAAATATGAAATTTCTAAACGAAACATAATGAGAAAAATATATTTGCAAGATTGAGCCGCTAGGTGGCGCTTTAAAAGTTCAAAATTTCAAGTTGAAAACAATGAAATAAATATGAAATTTCTAAACGATTTCATTTGCAAACATAATCAGAAAAATATATTTGCAAGATTGAGCCGCTAGGTGGCGCTTTAAAAGTTCAAAATTTCAAGTTGAAAACATAATATACTATCATAGGCAGGTGAAATTCACATGAAACGATTCTAAACGATTTCATTTGCAAACATAATGAAAAAATATATTTGCAAGATTTAGCCGCTAGGTGGCGCTTTAAAAGTTCAAAATTTCAAGTTGAAAACAATGAAATAAATATGAAATTTCTAAAACGATTTCATTTTCGAACATAATGAGAAAAATATATTTGCAAGATTGAGCCGCTAGGTGGCGCTTTAGAAGTTCAAAATTTCAAGTTGAAAACATAATGAAATTAATATGTTTACAAGCTTGACGCTAGGTGGCGCTGATGATTTAAAAATTTTCATCCGTGTTTGTCGTACGATATTGAAATTTACAGGTCATAGAAAGCGATATTACAAATTGTAGATAAACAAAAGCAGAGGTACATGATGACTTTTTAATATGCCCATACCTTAGCCAAAACAACCGCAAAGTGAAAGCCTCCTAAAATGGCACCCAAAACTGAAGCTACAACATAACTGACGAAATGAGATCGCCGATAGAGAATGAGAGAGAAGGAGAGAGAGAGAGAGAGAGTGAGAGAGACGGCGAAAGAAAGCTATCTCTCTTCTCTTTTACTTTTAATCTGCGCTTTAGACTTATCTTCCTTATTCTTATCTTCTGCTTTAATCTTGGTATTTTGTTCTCTTCTTTCTATTATATTCACTGCTTCGGACTTCGAACAATAATCGAAATTGTTTCGCGATCTTTGTCTCTCTCTCTCTCTCTCATTCTTTCGCAATGTCTCTCTCTCTCTCTCTCTCTCTTTATGATTTGTCTTTCTGTAGAACGAGGCGTGGTAGAGCCTAGAAAGAAATATATATTCTTGATCAGCGTCAAGCACTCAGCTTTGGCGTTAAACAAGCTTAATGAAATAAGCGGAGATGTTTTGCATATTTTTGAAAACACTTTAAGGAACTGTACAGGGTATTATACTGTCACGTGCGCTCGACTTTCGTAATTTTTTTCTATCTGTTCCCGTTGCCCTCCAACTTTTTCTCGCTTCCCTGTTTTATATTTTTCTCCTTCAATCTTAGTCTATGTCATCTATCTCTCTCTTTCGCTTTGTCTTTGTCATTTTTCTTCTTTCTTTGTGATTCTTTTTTTTTTTTTGCTTTGCTTTAAAATATGCTTCTCTCTCTTTGTTTCTTGCGCTCATTCTATTTCTTTGTCCCCCGATAAATTAATGTATATATAGCTTCTGCTTCCTCTCTCTCTCTCTCGCTCTCGCTCTCACTTGTTCTTTCTCCTGTATTCTCGTTCTCTCTGTCTCTCTCTCTGAGTGTTTGATTTAACTTTTTTCGTTAAATTTCCTCAGACATTTTGACTTTCATTTAGCTTTGGTTGAAGTTTCTTGTGAATGCCCTAGCCCCGCCCTCTAACCAATTACTCCCCCATTCATTAAGGCTAACCTCAATTTGACCACACTTCCATTTCAGTCAAGCATCACACACACACGCACACACACACACACACACACACATACACATGGTCGCTGTTAAATTGCAACGCTTTCAACTTTTGCCTCAGCTCAACACCGCAATGTCCTTTCTCAGCTCTCAGCTGGTAGTTACCGTTGCTCGGGCAGTTTTCCTTAACCGTTACCCGTTAGCCATTACCTCTTAACCGTTAGCATCTGCTTTCCACGGGCAGCGGCACGAGCGGGCAGGCACTGGACGCACTGCTCGCCTCATTAATGAGTCGCCTTCATTTACTCGACTTTTTACTACTTTTCACTTCTTGTGGCAGTTGTTCGTTGTTGTTGTTGTTGCTGCTGCTGCTGTTGTTGTTGTTGTTGTTGCTGACTGTTCGTTGTTGTTTCTTCACTTTTCAGCACATTTCATTTATTTATGAGCAAGTTGACTTTAATTAATGTATTTATCGCTCCAATAACTCAGACATAACTTTCAGATAGTCCAAGGTTCTTCTTCCTCTCTCTCTTTCTCTTTCTCTCTGTGACTTGTGGGCGTGGCATGCTATTGAAAAACTTTTGTTAACCAACTGTGTGTCTGTCTGTCTCGCTCTCTCTCTCTCTCGCTGTCTGCATCTCTTTCCTGCTGTGGTCATTCGCTTTTCAAGTTGTCTCATTAGAAAATCTTTGTAATTCGCCTTCGCATTGTGTTGACGCGACTTTGTTGTTGTTGTTCGTTTGGAAAACTTTGGGCTTAAAAGCTCCAGCTGCAGCTCGGAATTGTAAATTATATTTACTTATTTGTCTCGGTGTCAGTTACTACCTGGCCTCTCACTCTCTCACTCTCCCATCCTCTCTCCTCCTCTGTCTGCAGTCACTTGAAAGACACACTTCGTTTAAGGCAGCTTAATAACCCGCACTCCAGATAGAGTTCTACCTTTGCTCGATCTGTCTGTTGCTGTTCCCGCCTGCAGCTCCTACTCCTGCGTCTCCTCTTTCTACAGGCAATTAGGCACAGCAGATACCCAGTGAAAATATATGTAAGTGAGATTGAGAGGCTTCATTCCCTCGTCGAGCATCTCAAATTATGCGCACTTTACATTTTGTGGCTTTTGGAATTCAACACAATTCCAAAGTGGACGAGAACTTTGGGGATGCTTATTTACTGAGTTCTGTGAACGTGAATTTAACAAAATCATTTTGTATCTTAAGCACAAATGAATTACTTAAGTATCATGACAACAACAACAACAACAGCAGCAGCAACAACAGCAACAGCAAGGACAAGTACTCTAACAAGCTTAAGTCGGGGGAAAAGATTCCAATGTTGGTCAGAAGTTCTCTGACTGTCGAAATTGTTTGTGGCCAGGCTGTGGAAATTGCAGAAGTTACCAACTGAACAATTGAACAATTGAAACAATGACACAGATAAGCAGGCTGAATGTGGGTATCACAAGTTCAGTGCAAACAAGACCTTAAGGTGTGCTCAGTCTCAGTCTCAGTCTCCATCTCAGTCTCAGTCACCATCTCAGTCTCAGTCACAGTCTCAGTCTCTGTCTATCGGGAAGCGGGAATGTAATAGAAAAGCGATAAGCGTTTTTTTTGCCTCAATTCCTGGGAGAGTCATTCAAAAAGGTCACCTAGATCAGGCACGCAGGGCAGGGCGGCTGTGGGTAGGTGGAGAAAGGGGAAGGCGGCTGGTGCTGGGCAATTGAAGGTCAAGGGTATCGCCAAGAACTGGCATACCAAAATAAAAAGAAGCAGACAAAACTGGCAAAAAATTGCGTATAAAATCAGGAAAAGTAGACGCTTTGCTAAGGAAGGAAGGAAAGGCGGGAAAAAGGAAAAATAACGGGTGATGGGGAGGGGTAGAGGGAGGGGATATTGTCGAGTAGCGCGGGCACATTAATATGATTAAAGGCAGCTCATAATTGAGCTCAATACGTTTGGGGTTAGAGCGAGAGAGATAGAGCGTGACATAAAGAGCGAGAGAGCGAGAGCGACAGAGAGAGAGAGCGAGAGAGAGGGAAGGTCAGGCAAGTGAATGGAATGGAAGTTTGCCGAGTGTGCGACGATGCGATAACTGAGTAAAGGCAAAATGTCAGGTAGTACCCATAATAGGTAATGGCATTGCGATTGAGTTTGGGGAAAGGGCAAATTGTGAGTAGAATGGGGGATTGGGGGAATGGGGAGTGGGGATTGTGGACTGCGGATTGGGATTGGGATTGAGGAATTAAGGATTTTGGGGATTGCAGCAGCGCTGGAATTGTGCAAAAGTAAAGAACAGAAACAATAGCATAGAAAATAAGGTTAATGAGAGGTTGATGAATAGACAATGAGATGATATTACACCAGAAATGGAATGGAATGAAATTCACAGAAACGAAACGAAACGTAACGAAAAGCCCAATCGCTTGCCTAGTGTAATGAAAAGGTTTAGCACAGCCAAGAAGTGAAAAAAATTAGAGACATTGCCATCCCATATCGTACTTCAAGCTAAGAAGCTCAACTACCAGCAAATAGGAAAGAGTCTAAAAAAGAGGAGTAAATTAATGAGCACTAGATGAATAGACAATGAGAAGATATTGAAACGAATACCAAATGAATTAAATGAATAAAGCAAAAGCAAAAGCAAAAGCGAAAGCAAAAGCAAAAAAAAAAAGAAGAAGGTGCTTTTTTCTTGAAGTGAATATGAAATGAGTGAAAGCAGCAATAGATAGAGCCGAGTAACTAGCGAGTTGACTTCAATCTGTGGAGATGCGTTCCTAATCTCACTTTCAACTCAATGCCATTGCTAAGTCAGTGTGCCCTCAAAAGTATGCTATAGATATTATAACTGTGAAATTGAGGTGAAAGTGAGCGCAAAGCGAAACATGTATATTTACATTTAAATGGCTTTTCAATCGTAACTTCATCATCATCATCATCATCATCATGTCATCATGTATGATGTATGTATTCTTAGAAGAGCGAGTTGAAAAATGATTTGATTTTTAGTATTGCATTACAAGTTCTTTCTTTGCAATTCAATTCCCATCAAAAAGTAGGCTTAAACTTATTGCGAAATTGAAAAAAAAAATAGCGAATTCAGTTGGCTGTGTTCTTACTTCTTATTTCCATCTGTCCGTCTGTCTGTATGAACACCCAGATCTCAGAGACTATAAGAGCTAGAGTAACTAAATTTGGTGACAACACTCTTATAGTGTGCAGGCAGATCAAGTTTGTTTTAGATTTTTGTCACGCCCCCCCAAAAAAAGTGTTTCTAGATCTACAGAAGGCTGCTGGGTGGAGGATCGAGTTTGTTAGACTTTCGATACCTCACATTGTGCAGAGTATTATACTGTCGCGCGCGCTCGACTTTCGTATTTATTTTTATTTGTTCCTGGGTTCTTCCACCTTTTTCTCGGTTCACTTTTTTATCTTAATTTTCTTTTTTACACTTCTATTTATTTTTCTATTTAATTTTTTATATTTTATTTTATATTTTGCAATATAGTTATTTCAATATTGTCAAAACAATTACAAATTAATTAAGTTGAACTATAAATTATTGATTAATTAGTTTAAAATATAAAATGAGTCAGAAAATATATTCAACTTATATTTGTTTAAATTTTATATATTTTTTTTTGTATTTTATATTTTACTTTTATATTTTGCAATATAATTATTTCAATATTGTCAAAACAATTAGTAAATTAATTAAGCTGAACTAGAAATTATTCATTAATCAGTTTAAAATGTGTAAAGAGTCAGAAAATGCATTCAACTTATATTTTTATAAATTTTATATTTTATTTTTATATTTTATTTTTTATATTTTATTTTTTATTTTATTTTTTACAATCTAATTATTGTAAAATTGTCAAGTCAAATAGAATATTAATTAAGCTGAACTAGAAATTATTGATTAATTAGTTTAAAATATAGAAAGTCAGAAAATATATTCAACTTATATTTTTAAAAATTTTATATTTTATTTTTTATATTTTATTTTATATTTTGCAATATCTTTATTGCAAAATTGTCAAGTCAACTAGAAAATTAATAAAGCTGAACTAGAAATTATTGATTAATTAGTTTATTAGTTTATTCAACTTATATTTGTTTAAATTTTATATATTTTTTTTTGTATTTTATATTTTATTTTTTATATTTTATTTTATATTTTGCAATATAATTATTTCAATATTGTCAAAACAATTAGTAAATTAATTAAGCTGAACTAGAAATTATTCATTAATTAGTTTAAAATGTATAAAGAGTCAGGAAATGTAATAAGATAATATTTTTTTAGAATTTATTTCAAGTTGTCTTTGCGAATTCATTTGCAAATTGAAATCGTTGTGTTGCCAAGTTAAAGCGAAGCAAAGGAAAATTGATTTGGCCATAATTAGAGTTAACGCTTATTCCTGTCTACAAGTGATAAACTTGATTAATTATTGTGAAATTGAATGGGAAAGAGTTGTGACGCAAAGGCCTGTATCGTGCTCGGTCTCTCTCTCTCTCTCTCTCTCTCTTTCTCACTCTATCTCGCTTTGATTGGCAGAGACAGAAAGCAGGAATTGAATAAAGAACTATTAAAGAGATAAATGCAAACTTGATAAATTGATATTGCAGCCCCAAGAGATTGCGAACATATGGCTAGGCTGCTGTACAGTTTAACGAAGGACGAAGCCAGTCACAAAGAATCAAATCAGTTTCGTGTAGTTGTTTCTCTCTCTCTGACGCGCTGCTGCTTCCACTTCAGCTCGTTTCCCCTCCGTTTTGCCCTGCAGCCGCAACGTATTGCATACTGTTTGGCGCCCCCTTTAAAGTGTTTTCACTGTACTCTCGCTTAGTACTGTGCATTGGCATTGGAATTTGGGCATTCGTCTCTCCTCTCTCGCTGCTCTCTCTCCCTCTAATCCCACCTCGTTCGGCCGCTCTCCGCGTACGCTTGCTATGTTGTGCAGTGTAGCATACATTTGGGCGCTAACCGGGCCCATAACCCATTATCCATTATCCGTTGCCCAAATTGACTGGCTACGTTCTGACATGAAAACTGCGCTTATTTCACTTTTCCACTTGGCTACCAGTGCACACGCAAAGAGCGAGAAACAGAGAGAGAGTAGAGGAAGAGGCAAGAGAGAGCAGAGAGTGGAGTGGAATGAGAGAGAATCGAAAATCCCACCATATAAGTTTATACAAATGAATGATGTATGTAGCTTGGGGCGCCACGCAGCTGCTTGCTATAGCTTGTGTCTGAAGCTGCACATACACACACACACACACACATGCATACACACAATGCACAGAGACGCGGGCAAGCAAATACCACATAATGTTGAACGTTGGCTGCGAACGAGGTGTAAAATCATGTTTGAACATCAACCAGACGAGAGGCAGGCAACAAAGGCCATACCAATACACAAACATAAAGGCGCACACACACACACACACACACACACACACGCACACACACAGCGAAAGAGACAGTAATTTATTTGGTGCGATGCTGCGATTAGTTGGCTTTGGTCAGCTGTGCTTAGCTGCTGCTGCTGCTGTTGCTGCTGTTGCTGCTGTTGCTGAAACAAATCTGCGTTTCAACGCGCCACACCCTATTTGCAACCCCCCTTTCCCCCCTTAAAACGCCCTAGGTAGCCCTATTAACACGCCCCTCGCTGGCCACTAACTCCTCCTTCACCATCTAGTTAAAAACAGTTCAGAAATTCTTGCCGAATTTCAGTTGAAAATGTGGAATTAAGCGCAAATTGCAGGCATTTGTGAGTCAGTGCAAGCTACCCTGTATTGCCAGCATCACAGGGTATATACAATGATATGCAAACGAGAGAAATGGTAACAAATAGGTAAAGTCTAATTAGAAAAACTGCAGTCAAGTCGCGCGCTGCACTTCGCTCGCTCTCGTTCGCTCTCGTTCGCCCTGTCTCGCTCGCACACATGCGCGACATGTGATTCAAAGCAAGATTTCCTTTTCGCATGACTTTCAGATTTCCTAGGCAATCTTTAGCAAACTTTCAGGATCGTTTCACATGTATATTTTCTACCCATCTGTTAAGTTTGAAGAGTATGAATTGAGAATTTAACAATTTGCAGCGTAAGAGAAGTAAGGTAATTGAAATTTGAAATAGTTATTAAGATCGATGCGTTCATGCAGCCAGACAAGACAGCCCAGTTAGACAGACATTCTGCAATTGACATGGCTATTGATGCTGATCAAGCACACACATATATATTTGATGGGCTCTGTCACGCCTCCTTTTGCCTGTTGGATACAAATGCACAAAGTAAATATTATATGTCCTGGTTAAGGATAGAAAAATGGCTGAAAGAAACTGCTGCTCGTTACCTCCGAAAGCGTATCAATTTCATCATGCGTGTCCTTGCTGTATGTGTGTGTGTGTGTGTGTGTGTGGTGTGCGTGGGTGTGCATGAATGTGTGTGCTTGTGTGCTAAATGCCGCAAATTGAAATATGGTTTTCGATTTTCAGTTTATATGCAGTCATCTATAACACAACTGAACCGTACCCATTTCTATGTGTGTGTGTGTGTGTGCCTCTGTGTGTGTGTGTGTGTGTGTGTGTGTATTTGTGTGTGTGTGGGTGTGTTCGTTTGTGTATTTATGTGTTTTTGTTTATTTTGTGTTGGTTTATCGTTATTTCGTTTACTTTATAAAATTTCAAGTCGTTCATTTTTATGCATGCTTCGCTTTCGGCTTTCAGGAAGTTCGCGTTGCCACAGCTAAATCAAAAGCTTTGTGCAAACTATCGATAGTACTATCGTTGCCATGAATTTATGTAAGTTTGAAAAGTTGATACGAAAACATTTTAAACGGAAGCCACAACCATTTGAAAGGCAATAGCTTAGGGGATATTTATATATTTGTTAATAGTTTGATAGCTTCAAGTAGATTTACAGTGTTATCGATAGTATTATCGTTGTAGAATTCAATAGCGTTTAGACATTTAAATATACAAAACTTTCAGAATAACTTTAGTTATGAAATTTATAAAAAGCTTATTTGATATATATGCTTTATTGACACATTTAAGACTGGAAAATTGTTTGATTTTTAATTGATCGATAGTATTAAAGTTGCATAAAAGAAATGATAGTATAAACAGAGAGTCAATATAGAATATATATGGAATATATTTATAGAATTGTTTAATTATATCAAAGAATAAAATGAAAGTAAGAATTAATAAAAATATTCGTTTACCAAAGATTCTTCATTATCTATAGAAGTAATTTCCCAATTAAACTGTATTATTTCTACACATTTTAATAATATATTATTATAACAAAAAGTTAAGAAATCATAGCTATTAAGTAATCTATCCTCTCTTTTTTTATTCAAATTTAATCAAATCCAAGCGACCTTATCAGCTGTTATCTGTTTGAGCATTGGACTAAGTATATTCGAGGGTCCGTTTTACATTTAAAATATACGCCCATAATATACGCAAATGTTTGCTGTTAGTTGTTGAGGTATTTTTGTTGTTGTCGTTGTTGTTGTTGCTGCTGTTTTTTTAGGGTATTTGAACTTTGACTTTGCCAAAAATTACAATTTCTAACTTATTTTAGTTTTGTATAGTTTTGTGATTGAATAACGGCTTAGCCAGGCCACTGTATATATACATATATGGTAAAGCAAATATAAATATAAACACACACACACACACACACACACATTGTCATATTAAATCATACAATTGGTCAGGCGCGCCCCAAAAAGCGGGCAACAAATTTGTGAAACCGAAGCGACCTCGGTATATACCTCCCACCCTCCTTTACCCCTTACGCTTACGCTGCCAACGAATGCTGACACATTTTGCCATTCACTTTTCACGCTCACATTCACATTCACACACACACACACACACACTCATGGAGAGAGGCCGAACGATTTGTGTATCAGCTGCGCGTGAAAATAAAGCGAAAAATTTGCATTCCCCCGCGCTCGCGTCTTTTTGCTTTCATTTGCCCAGTTTCCGTTTTGGGACATACCCTGTAAGTATCGAAAAATAAAATGAACTCGAAAGCTTAAAATAATAGTGCATATTTTTAAGCTACTTTACAGACAGTTGCATCTAAGAGATTAGCATAAAAATATAGCTACGACATTTTGCTTTCATGCAAAGCAGCAGGGTTGCATCGACTGGAGGAGGACTGGAGCTGCAATCGCTTAGCTGGCTAAATTATCTCAATTGAAATTAATGGGTATTTGTTAGTCGTGCAGCGGCTTGGCTATTTGTCAGTTCACTTTTGTTTGGGTTTCATTTTTTCGAAATTCTTTTTATTTTTATTTTTTGTTGCCTTTATAAACTTTTCGATTTCAGTGAAGTTGGCAGGATGATGAGGGTGTGGCGAGAGGGAGGGGTAAAGGGGGCGTGTGTGCAGCTGTTTGTCTATTTTTGTCGTTCGATTCGGTTGTTAGTTGTTGTCGTCATCATTGTTGTTGTTGGCGGCTTAGCTAAATTTGCATTTATTGTTAAAATGTTTCATTTCATTTCATGTATTTTACGCCCCAAAGCTAAAAACTCAAATCCATTGGACACGTGCGTATGTGGAAATGCACGATTCGATGGCTCCACATTCTCTCTCGCTCTCACTCTCCCTCTCCGTCTCCCTCTCTCTTTCCCACTTCATTCATATGTGGTTTTTCCTTTATTTTCCCATACATTTTTCTTCTTTCTTTTTCCCGTTTTTGACGGCATCAACGGTGCGGTCTATTGGTCGATTGGTCTATTGGTTTTTTGGCTTTGGATTATGACAAAGTTTGGCAAGTGTGATGCGACCAAAGTGGTTCAGGGGTTGCCCAACAAAGTGGTTGATGGGTTTATTAAGCCTCCCCCAAACCTGCCCCATCCATCCCCACCTCCCACTCCACCTATCCACTCTTCACATGTGGCCTGAGAAGCAGCTTAAAAGTGAGGTTAGCTTTCGATATTCCCTTGCAAATTGATAGAGCGCAGTGAGCGTCGACTCGTCGAAGCATAGAAATCAGCATTGTCCTAATGTAATCGGCTTATATATAAGCATATATATATATATATATATATATATATATATATATATTCATGATATATTTGAAAAGATTTGATATTCAATTTCACTCTGTGCGTTATTTCGAATTTCAAGTTTGAACTCTGACTCTGACACTTCAGTCAACGTGTTTTTACCGTTTGGGCTGTGTGTTAATTCACCAGATATTAGTTGGACGTCACCAGTCATCGATAACCGGTCACTAGTCACTAGTAACAAATTACTGGTCATCAATAACCAGTTACTAGTCACTAGTCATCATTGAGTCCAGTTACCAGACATCGATAACCGGTTACAGATACCAGTCTCTAGTCATTATTGTGGACTGTCACCAGTCATCGATAACCAGTCACAGTTAGTTACTAGTTACTAGTTCATAGTTACTAGTTACTAGTTACTAGTTACTAGTTACTAGTTACTAGTTACTAGTTACTAGTTACTAGTTACTAGTTACTAGTTACTAGTTACTAGTTACTAGTTACTAGTTACTAGTTACTAGTTACTAGTTACCAGTTACCAGTTACCAGTTACTAGTTACTATTTCCCAGTTACTAGTTACCAGTTACCGTTACTGTTACCAGTTACTAGTTACCAGTTACTAGTTACTAGTTACTAGTTACTATTTCTCAGTTACTAGTTACCAGTTACATAAGTTACCAGTTACCAGTTACCAGTTACGGTTCCTAGTTATCAGTTACCGGTTACCAGTTACTAGTTACTAATTACTATTTCCCAGTTACTAGTTACCAGTTACTAGTTACCAGTTACCAGTTACCAGTTACCGGTTACTAGTTAATAGTTACTAGTTACTATTTCTCAGTTACTAGTTACCAGTTACTAGTTACCAGTTACCAGTTACTAGTTTCCAGTTACCAGTTACCAGTTACTAGTTGCTAATTATTATTTCCCAGTTACTAGTTACTAATTACTATTTCCCAGTTACTAGTTACCAGTTACAGTCAAAGACACAAGTCACTTTTGTGGACTAGCACCATTCATTGATAACCAGTCACAGTTACCAGACACAGTTACCAGACACAGTTACCAGTCACAGTTACCAGTCACAGTCACAACCACAGTTAACCGTCGCAGTTACCAGTAACAGTTACGAGTCACAGTTACCAGTCACAAGCGATAAGTTACAAGTTACCAGTCTCCAGTCACCAGTGACATGTAACTAGTCGCTAGTCACTAGTATTTGTTTGCACTAAACTCGCTTCGTTACACTCCAAGTTCAATTCGTAGTCATAATTGCTGTAGATCGCAGAGTTCTTTTCTAATCTTGGCTCTAAGCAAAGCTCAGCACCGTTTGCCAGCAACAATTGCCACTTGCATTATTTGCTACCAGTTTTCCTCAATTTCCTAGCAAATTTTCCTCTTTGACATAGGCGAACCAAAAGCGATTCAAGCGAATATAACTTAATTTGTGTGTTAACAAGTAACTGAGTAACAAAACAATGAACAGAGAGCGAAAGAGAGACAGAGAAAAGGAGAGAAAGAGAGAGAGAGAGGAGCACAAACAGCAGAGAGAGAAAAGGCAGAGGAAGTGGAAATGGAAGTGAGGAAGTGCGGAAGAGAAGCAGAGAGAAGGGCCTGTCACAATGACAACACGTGACTGACAGTTGTCGTTGGTCTTTTGCCACCCCCCTCCCCCTTGTGGAAACTCCGCCCAAACTTTCCCAAAAACTGTGGCAAGTTACAAAAAGCGTTGCATACAATTTGGGCGTTGCGCTTTGTGCTGAATTCGTTGAGCTAACTGACCAAGTGACAAATTGAATGACGACTGCGATGAATGAATGAACACACACACAACCAGACAGACGGACAGATAGACAGATAGACGGACAGACAGATAGACAGACAGTCACTGCTGTATGTGTGTGTGTGTGTGACAGGGAACATTTAAAAAGGCATTTCCATTGCATTTTCATTCATCGCTCGTAATTGTGGTGTAAAAACGAGCTGAACAAATTTTTTGTTCCATTTTTCGTACGCAAGGCAAATGGCAATAACTGTCATTTCCTGGGCGACCTACTAAATTTTGCCACACTGTGCGTGTGTATATATATATGTGTGTGTGTGTAAAAATGCAGCAGCTAAAATGAAAATTTTGCTGACCTCAGCTAAAGCAAAGGAAAAGCCTAAAGCTATACAAATGAGACGAGCACACGTTACGTGCGTGTTGAGACGCCTCAGACACGCAGAGCAAGACATAGAGATAGAGAAGGAGAGATAGAGAGAGAGAGAGAGAGAGAGAGAGCGCGTGACAGAGAGTGAGCGAGACAGAGAGTGAGCGAGACTTGTGCAACAATTGTGCTTGTAATGTCGATTGCATAATTCGTTATCTAAATTCAGGTTGTAACATATCGAAATGCCTTGGAAATGTTATACTGATTAAATTTTTCACACAAGCGAGAGAAAGAGCGAGATAGGGAGAGAGAGGGAGAGAGGGAGTTGTATGTATGTAAGCATGCTGCTTGCATTGAAAATAAAAATCCTTCGGCTCCTTAACACGTTTCAGGGCATGAACGGAACGTGCTGGTTACATTTGCGAACACTGCGAATACGTATACGCCATATACAGTTTCCTTCGATCCCTCAATCGTGAATAGCCCCGTGCCCCCTGTCCCCTGTCCCCCCCTCCACTGTTCACGTGACTGCCTTGGCCATAACACGTCCTTACGTTTCGATTTCGTTGGCTGGCCGCGTAATTTCAAGTTGGTTCGTCAGCCCGACAGACGACTGTGAGACAATCTATGGGCTTCGGTTACTCTCTGCTTGTTGTTTATGCATTTCACAGCGAAAACGCAACAGTCGCCAGTTTCAGGGACTCGCAATTCCCTAACCCCTCCCTCCAGTCTCAGCCTTCTTTCATTCTCTCATTCTCAACCAAGACCACACGTACTTCATTCGCTCTCGATGATGCAAAAGATTACCAACTTGCTTGGCATGTGATACAAAAAAAGAAAATGAAAAAATAAATAAAATGAAGGAAAAAACAAGAATGAATATTTAGCTAGAGCAAACCGAAGATTTGATACACTAACGGAATGGTAAAGAATTTTCAACCAGTTGTAAAGCAAACTGCAGAACTTCTGTCTAAGGAAGAAAAGGTTTTTAAATAATGTAATGTAATGAATTTATATAATTTTAGATAAGATTTCCATTTTCAAGAGATCTAATTATACATAATACATATGATATATATAAAAAAAAACTCAGCAAGCTGCTGATAAGTTTTCGTTTAGTTGAAATATCTGATATATCTGAAGAAAGCCTAATAGTTCCTTATGCTACAGCTGGAGTTGTGAACTGAGAGCCTAGCTAGCTGCATATAAATAGATAAAGACAGCCCATCATCCAAGCAAATCTATCTCGTAAGTCCTCTGCAAAGTCGTTACACAACACGCCACAATATTATAATACTCACTGCAAGTGTATAAAAAGAGAAAGAGAAAAACGTAGAAGAAGCAAAAGTTTTTTTCTATGCTTGTGGGTCATTATGCAGTCACCCTATGCTACCCTACTCTGCCCTCTCTCTCTCTCTCTCTCTCACTCTCACACTCTCGCCACATTTCTCTTCCATTCCCGCTGGCAATGGTTCCTTTTACGCTTCCGAAAAGCCCCTGGCACAAGAGCTGACAGCACCAGAGACGCGTCAGTTATGCCTGTGTTTGGTTTGCATCCATGACTGGCCCCAAAAGATTTATTTATTGCGGCTTTTAAGTTGCCGCTCTCTTCTTCATCCTGGTGCTTCTTCGCCTTGAGTTGGGTCTTTGATTTTCAGTTCTTAGCTCTCAGTTCAGTTCAGTTTCTGGTTTGGCTCGTCTCGTCTTGCCTCGTCTCGTTTCGTTTGTGGTGTATTCGCTTGGGTTATCGTTTTTGGCAACCGCACGAAGCCGTCACGAAATCGATGAGTGATTTACTTAACTGATGCACGTCCAATGCTACGAGTAATGAGTCTGCTAAAGCGATGGTCGTTCTCAAGCTTTTCAATGCACCGCACACAAGCCAAAGTGGCGTGTCAACTTTGTAGTTTTGTGAGTTGGGTTGATTCGTTGTCAGGCAGGCGCACAACGAGTGCGAGTAGCATAAATTGTGGCGAGTGGGTAACTCGTTGCGTTCTTAAGAGCGGCAAATAGAACGAGTAGTATTTGTAGACCGATCGTGTGGATTAAGTCTAGCTCACTCGTCGAAAAGACGGAGCAACTTATGTGTAGCGAGTGCGCAGCAATTGTAACGAGTATCAATTTTAGATTAAGCGAGTAGGCAATTCAAAGAGGAGAAAGTTATTTGACAGCAGCTTAATTTGAAGCGAGTATAACTTTCCTTAGTGGAATTGACAAAATGCAACGAGTGGGCAACTCGATGAATAAGTCATATTTAAGTTAATTTATAGACAGAGACAACGATTAAAAGCGAATAACTCGCTGAATATAGTTAGTAATTTACTCATTGAAAACATAAATAACACCAGTTCAAAGCTAGCGAGTAGGCAACTCCTTAACAAGTAGCACAGTCAACGAGAGCTAAAGAGAACTCGCTTAATATGTAACGAGAATTGAACTCTTTAAGTTGTTTGATGGAACTTTAAGTGGTCTAAGTGTAACGAAGAGCACAAACGAATATCATATAACGAGTAGCAATTTTTTGATTAAGCGAGTAGGCAATTCAAAGAGGAGAAAGTTATTTGACAGCAGTTTAATTTGAAGCGAGTATAACTTTCCTTAGTGGAATATGCAAAATGCAACGAATAGCGATTACATGTCAACGAGTGAGCAACTCGTTATGTAGGTCATATTTAAGTTTAATTATTGACAGAAACAATGATACAAAGCGATTAACTCGTTGAATATATTTAGTAATTTACTCGTTGAAAATATAAATAAAACCAGTTCAAAGCTAGCGAGTAGGCAACTCCTTAACAAGTAGCAAAGTCAACGAGAACTAAAGAGAACTCGTTTAATATGTAACGAGAATAGAACTCTTTAAGTTGTTTGATGGAACTTTAAGTGATCTAACCAAAGGAAATCACAAAAGCTTGAATCATGCCGAGTAGGAGTTCCACGTGTAGCGAGTAGGTTACTCGTTGAATGAAATCTCCACTAGTCGAATTCGATTCGCTGCTTAACAAGCGAGTTGAAGGAATATAGACTTTTAAAAGTTCCCTTTTGACAACAACAGCGAGAAATGTGTAACGAGTAATCCTAGTAAATAGCGTATATTTTCCATAACTACGAACAGCAGCAGCGAACCAATTCAGCCAGTCTACAGGGTATCGATAAGTGCCAAATAATTGCGACATGAAACTATATACAAATCTGCAGCTATTCACGTAGTTTGGGCAGCTGTCTCAATGCCAAAATGTCCGATTGCTAATTGAAGGCACTTGGTCATTATCTGTGATACACATTCGCATTCATTTCTGAACAACACTTGAGAGTTGCCAGCTTGTTAGAGATACAGATGATGATGCACAGACACACAGACACACAGAGAGGCGACCTGAAATAGACGAGATGCTGGGCATAAGGGCTTGTGGGTAGGGCCAGGGATGGTGGCAAGAACAAGAAGAAGCAGAAGCAGCAGCAGAAGGAGAGCAGAGCAGAGCAGAGCAGAGAATACAGCACATGCAGTGCCGTCTCTGGCCTTGTGCCAATCAACGGCAGCGTCGCCTCAGCGTCACCGCCACTTGTGGCAGTGACCCAACTCAGCCCCAACCAGCCGTGCCCCTGTTGTGCTGTGGCATCTTTATTGTGTTGCACACACACACACACACACACACACATGTCTGTCTCTCTCTGTGTGTGTGTGTGTGTGTAAGACACAGGACGTAAATATTTTGTGAGTGCATCAAAATTCGTGGCACAGTAGTTGAATTTTGTATCTTGTTTTGTTGCAGTTGCAGTTGCAGTTTGTTTTCCTTTTCTTTTTCTTTTGCTTTTGCTTTTTCTTTTGCTCTGTTGCTATTTTAAGGCAGCCGCAGCTGCCCCTACCTATCCGCTCACCCAGCCCTGCTCCTCCTCCTTCTGATCCTTCACTGTTCCCCTCTTATGAGCCACGCAATCTTGTAGTTCTTTTTTTTCGAGTTTCCATTTCTATTTTCTATGTGTGCGTTTCTTCCTCATTTTAGTTTTTCTTTTTCTTTTTTTTTTCACTTAGTTTACCTTACATTTTTCATGATTTTTTACATGTGTTTTTCTTCCATTTTCATGTCGTTTTCCGTTTGGTTTTTATGTTTTGCACAACAATTTTATGTTGGTTTGTTGCCCACTTTCCCCTTCAGCTGCACACCGCTCTTCTGCTGCTGTCTTTGTACGTGCTGCTGTTCTAGAAAAATGCACACAAAATTCTTCATTTGCCATTGCAGCGACGTCAACGTCAACGTCGGCGTCAACGTCAACGTCAACGTCAGCGTCGACGTCGAGCCAAGCTGAGCCGAGCTAAGAGTTTCAATTGAATTTAGAGCTGAGGCTTTTCTATATACATATATATATATATATATATATGCATGTGAGTGTGTGTGTGTTTGTTTGTTTGTGTGTGTTTGTGTGTGCTTGTTTGTGTGTGTGTGTGTGTGTGTCTGTGTGTATAAGCATTCAATCATTGCAAGACTCGAAACTGACGGAGGGGCCAAGTTGGCTGGCTGAACGATTCTTAGGGTTGAATCTGATGGAATGACTGTGAGGGGGAAGGGGAACAGTTTGCCCTCCCTTCATTCCTGCTCCTCTCCCCCTCCCTCGCTCAACTGCCTACCCAGCTGACTGATTTTCTTGCATTTCTTTTGCGTTTTTTTTTAATAGAACGTTCTTTTTTCAATTTATTTGCTTGCCCTAAAAAATCACCAGCTAAGCAACAACAGCAGGGGTAGCTTGGGTAAAGAGGGGTGTGTGGAGTATTGAAGGGGGGGGGAGTGGGATTTGTTTGGTTGTCCAGAGTGGGACGTGCCTGCGTTACAGTTTTTGCACTGAAATTGTTTTTTCATTCTCATTTTCCATTTGGCCTCTTCGTGTATTTGCTGGCCTGCGGTAATAGCAACACCATATCTTAGCTTCCCCCCCCACCCCCTTTGACCCTCACAAAACCAGCTACTCCCCTGCCCCCACACACACACATAGCTCTTGCCCCCCCCTTCCTGACGCCCTTTTAAACACTTTAGCCAGCTCTATTTGTATGCAATTTTTGCTATGCGGCAGCGCAAGTGCTGACTTATTCCCCTCTCCCTCTCCCTTTGCCTTTCCCTTTGCCTTTCCCTATCCCTTTCCCTTCTCAACTGTATGCCTTCTATTATTACCGCCTTCGTTGCCCTTTAGCGCACTAATGGGTTAACTTGAGTTTGTTACAATCTAACCCAAGGGCCGCCTTAAGTGGGTAAGCCTAAGTATTTGTCTGACAACGCTCCTAGCTCCAAGCTCCAAGCTCAAGGCTCAAGGCTGAAGGCTGAAGTCTGAAGGCTGCAGGCTCAAGTTCAACTTGTTGGCCTAGCAAATTGTGAGGCTTTTGCGAGTTATTGTTGACCAATCTGTTTCGGGCCAAAGTCCGAAACTTCTGTCCAGTTGAGTATAGAGTGGGACGGCCGACTTATGTAAGCAGAATTAGACATGCATAGCTCGTAGTAGTTTGTAGTGATAGCTTTGCAGTTGTCAGTTTCATCTTTTAAGCTATAATTTGTAACTCACTCCAGTTTTACGCTTTACTCCTTTCCCTCCACCTTGCCCCACCTTCTGCCATAAACTACGAGCAGTGTGTAAACTTTTCTCACAATTTCTCTCAACAAATCTTTTGCTGATTTACAGTTGCTTTTAGCTGATTTTCTTTTTTCAGTTTCCATCCACACACACACACACACACACACACACACACACACACACATATCTACATGCACATACATGTTTCTTTGCAGCTTTTCTTCTGTTATTCTTCTTCTTTGGTTTGCTTAAATCATCATCAACTTGCAAAAGTTCTTTGATTCTCTGTTGTCTTTCACTTAATTCTTAATAACTTGGATTAATCTGTTTATCTTCTCTTGTGCTTTTCAAATTCTTGTTGCACATTTATTCTCCACTCTTTAGGCATATCTCTATCTTTATCTTACTCTACTCTCTGTGTCATATCTGTTATTTGTCCGATTGCTTTCTTTTCTCTCCCCTTAAGTTCAAGTCGATTTTTTTCTTCTTTGCCTCTTACTCTCTTTCTTTAGCAATCTTCTCTCAGATCATAGCTTTCTTTCCTTCAGTTTTCTCTGCGCTCCTCAGTGCACAGCTCTCTTCTTTACTCTACAGCAAATCTTCTATAAACTCACTTAAAAGCTCAATTCACTGTTTGACTCTCAACTCCCTTGTCTCACAATTCTCCTCTCACTCCTCTTCACCTTCTTTCTTCTTATTACTTCATCACACTCTGCCGCCTTCTCCTGGGTTTTCTCTCAGCTGTTCGCATAGATCTTTTCCCAGCTCAATTGTTAAATTCTCTGCATTTTATTTTCTCTACTTTCTTCACCCTTTTACTCCTCAATTCTATCCACTTTCTCTTCTTTTCTCTTCTTAACTTTTCATTCGACTCCTCTCTCATCTCTACTTCATTCTCAGTTCCTTTCTCCCATTCTCCTTTAAGCTCTTCGCTAAAACATTCTGCTGTCTTCCCCTGCTTCTCTCTGTTTTCTCTTCTTTTCCTCAGATATTTTCAGGAGCCTTTTTTCACCAGTCTCTCCAATCCCTAAAAGATATCTTAGGGATCTCTTCCTGTTAGCTTTTCTTACAGTACTTCTCTCTCAATTTACTCGCTTCCTTTCAGTGTTTTCCCAAGTTCTTATCTGTTCTTACTTTACATTCTTTGCTCATCTCTTTCTCCTCCACTCTACTCTCCTCTCTCCTTTTTCTCTGAACATTTTTCTTTCCTCACTTTCTTTCTACAATATTATCTCTAAGCTTACCCTTTCCTCTTATCCATTTTTCTTACAGCACTTCTCTCTTACCCTCCTTACTCTACTTTCCACCGCTTTCTCTTGTTTTTCTCTGATCTCCAACCCTCACTCTTGTCTCAGTTCTTCTCTTTACTTTCTCCTCGCAGCTGTATCCTCACCCTGGTTCTATCTCAGCTGTAATCTCTCAGATCTCACAAGTCTCCTGCCTGTTCCCACTATTTCCTGCCTCCCTCCCTCCCCCCTCCCTCATGCTATCTGCTTCTTCATCCATTCAATGCAAATTGCAATTGGAGCAATTGCAGCTGGTGGTGTTATTATTGTTGCGTTGCATTTCTGGCTCATCTGCTTAATCCGTAACTGCATCTATTGCATCCTCTTGTGCATTCTCCCCTCCCCCCTCCCCCATCTAGTGTCCCACTTTGTGCCCCATTTGGCCATTTTGGCTCTAGGGTCTGTGGGCCTTGTGTTCGTTTAGTTTGGTTGCGTTTCATTCTCGTTTTGGTTTTGTTTTTGTTTTTGTTTTATTTGGTTTGGTTTGCTTTGGTTTCGGTGGCTTGGCTCAGCTTGGATGCGTTTGGCTTGGCTTGGCTTGACTTGGCTTCGGTACGCTTCGGGTTCGGATTCGGGGTTCGGGTTCGGGATTGCTGGGCTGCGCCTTTAGCCATGCTCCAGTTTTTGTGCCATTTTGGAATTGCTTTTTGTGCGGCTTGTGATTCTGCTCTCTGCTTTGTTGTTGCTGCTGTTGCTTTCACCAAATTCGAGGCGTGATTTGCCGTTTAATTGTGCAGCAAGCTGCCAAAAAAAAATAAGAAAGAAAAACCGTCGAGAATACAAATACAAATATTTGGATATTTGCATACTTCAAATGTTGCTTTTTGTCTCGTCTTTCATTTTATTTATCAGCCTGTGCTAAAGGGTATCTCTCGTCTATCGACTTGTCTCGTTTCAGTTCAAGGCAGCAGCTGCTCTCTTGGTATGCAAATGAGACTCTGCTTTCAGTTTGAGCAGTATAATAAGTTTGGCAGGTAGCTCATCAGTCCAATCGAATAAAATTGAGTATATATATATGATCGTCTATATATACATATATATTCTTGATCTGCACAATTATCTCTGTTAAGTTATATGTTGCGCTGCAAACTAGTTTTAGTTATAAAGCTGCTTTGCTTAAAGTTGTTCCTACCTCGAGTTATCGCAGTAGACACACAATATATCGCAACTGCTCGCAACGGTTTACTATATCTTATAGTTTCTATAGGAACAATCAGTCGAATATCAAGCTTTTGTAGGAACAACTTCGTTGTTTCTTGACAAACAAACTATTTGATTAAGTCTTATATTTGCTGTCTAAATATCATTTAAATCGAACAACTATATCATATAGTTACCTTAGGAACAATCTCTTGAAATTCCATGATTCGTATGCAAATCTTCTGATATCTTTGCTAAACCTACAGGATATGTAAATGGTTTAGTCTTAAATATACTAATCAAATTTAGTAAAGATTAGACTACTATAGCATATAGGAATGTTCGCTGGAAAATTTAATTTTCATATTGAAAACTTTGCTATTTGTAGAAATATTCTTATCAAACTCACAGCTGATGTATTTTAAAATGTTTTACGCATTCTCACAAAATTGTGCTTAAATCGCTTGACTATATCATAGTATAGCTGTCATAGGCAGAAGAGCTCGTTTCTTTAGGATTGTTTATTTGATGAAGTCTTACGTCATCTGTTCACTATGAAGGATTGCACACATTTTTATAAATTTCTTTCCTTACTTAATAATGTAAATTTGTTGTTCGTATGATTCTGAACCAAATTACATTTACATAATATTGATATGGATAAAAGTGGAGTAAAATGTTAATAAACTTTGTTAACATTTGGTTGGCTGAAACCGAAGCACAATATTGCTTATTTGTCATAAGAATTGTCGCTCTAAAATTAGCTTTTTTTATAGAATTCTCAATTGTTTATCTATTATCTCAATTGTTTGAACTAAATTGAATTTTAAGAAATTACATTAATTACATTAATTAAACATGTATTTATTACTTAGAGTATTTTAATATTTCTTTCTTATTTGTAAATATTTATACAAATATTTATTTGAATATTAGAAATATTTAAAATCTGTGTAGCGAGTATCGCGCTGTCTAGCATGCTCGACTGTTGCTCGAGTGTTGCATCGCAGCTTGCTTTTCCTTCGTTGATGGCCTGCAGGGCGTATGCGTAATATTGTTGGTCGACCCCATTTGGTGACCGTTCGCTCATCAATAAGTTAAGAGCGCAAACAAAACTCACAAACAGACAGCGCAATGCACTTACACAAATGGCCGCAGTTACAGCTAAGAGTGCTGTGTATCTGTTAGATACAGATACAAAATGCACTTACACTACACTTTTAACGGGTGAGGAGTGTGGAGGAGAAGTGTGGCGGGGGGGACGTGTTGGACAAGTGTGGGGGGAGCGACAGATGGAAACTGATGTTTTAGACAGGCAGACGCTCCATTTGATTTGCCAGCCAGCAGGAGGAGAGTAGAAGAGCGGGGGGACAACGTGATCAAATCAGTTGCAAGGTTCTATCAAAATTCCACAAATAGTTACACGTGTGCGTTCTGAGGTCCCGACGTCCCGACGTCCCGACGTACCGATGTCCCAGAGTGTCCTGGCATCCTGGCAAGTTACTTCACGCTCTCTCTCTCTCACTCTCTCGCTCTCACTCTCTCAATCAAGCATATTGCAATGCCTTTGGAATTTGTGAAAAGCTTCAGCGTCTTGACAAACGACACACGAACTGTCCTGGCAGGCAGTTCAGACAGATAGGCAGACAGGCAGACAGACAGACAGGCAGACTGGCAGACGGGCAGACTGGAGGGCAGCAGTGGAATGCTAGCATGGGCGACAGACTGCGGCTGGTTGACAAGCTGTAGCAGCAGCTGCAGAGACGCTCATGATTCCTTATCCACCTTCTCCGTCTCCTTCTCCTTCTCCTCAAGGAGCTGCAGGATTCACGTCGATGTCTCCCAGTTGAAGCTGAAGACGAAGCTGGTCTTGCATTTGATTAAGTGCTGGACTGTCGTGTGTTTAGTGTGAAGAAAAGAAAAACATGTGAACTTTCTCATCGTAGCTAATGATCCGTGTAATCTACACACACACAAAGAGACACTCAATGTGTGTGTGTGTGTGTGTGTGTGTGTGTTTGAGTGTAAAAGTTCCATGGGTGGCAAAAGGAAAAGCGCTACATGGCAGGCAAAGCTGCACATAATTGGCATAAGTTTGCACTTAAGTCAAAGGCACACACACGCACACAGCCTAACACACACACACCCACACACGCACACACGCACACCTACACACACACACACACAGGCTTACAGGTGCTTTCTGCTGTGTGCTTACGGTAGATTTAACACACGGCAAGCGTTCAATAAATGTCAGCAATTAAAAAGGTGCGATGAATGTGTATCGAGTGTCAGCATGAAAATGCCAGGCAGGTGTGTGTGTGCGTGTGTGTGTGTGTGTGTGTGTGTGTGTGTGTGTGTGTGTGTGTGTGCGTGGCATGGGCAATGGGCATGATTAAGCAGCAGCAACTGACTGATGAGGGCAACTGCCGATTTAAATGGCAGTTGCGTCAGTGCTCCCCTCTCTCACCCCACTCCCGCTACGCCCCCGCCATGCTACCATTAACCATATGGGCCAATTGCAATTATTCACAAAAACGAGTTGAGTTGCCAGAGAGAGAGAGAGAGGAAGCGAAAGGGAGAGGGAGAGATTCAAGTCCCGAGATACCTTCCACTCAAGTCTATCTCCCATCTCCAGCTTCTGTGTGAACCGTGAATGCGAAATTGAAATAAAATAAAAAATACTTATCGACATAAGTATATACGATGCTTTCTCGTATGTGAAAGGTGCTCATTTATAAAATCGATGGCAACCGTCCAGAGACAAAGACACAGATAAAGACAGAGACAGCGACAGCGACAGAGACGGGGGCAGAGGCAAAGACAAAGACAGCGGAAGAGCGGTGCCGAGGGAGGCAGATAACGGAAGTGAATATCAACAAAATTATGCGCACAAAAAGGAGAAGAAATTCATATATAATTTATATCTATATCTATATATATATAAATATAAATACATATAAATTTATATCTATATATACAAATTTGTGTCTTTGATATTTCTGGGTGAACGCATCTGATTGACATGTGTTCCCAATAATCGAGAGTTCTCCCTGCTCAAGTCGTTAAAAGCAATGAAAGCAAATGAAAGCAACTACTTAGTGTTTAATTAAGTGATTATTAATCGCACTTCTTTTCGGTCGTTCTTATAAGTTAATTGATTTGCGAAATCATTAAAATATTTTATCATTTTATTGTCTGAAGAATTTAACTCAAAATTGAAGCCGCAATGATTCGTGGTCTAACAGTTAATTAAACTGTTTTTATTTATATTTATTATAGGAATATATTTTATAATTTACTGAGTTGACTAACAATGTTGGGTAGTAAAGTCAGTCTACATATCTCAGAGAAAGAAGTTTTAAAAAAAAATATTCTAAGTGAATCGACTCGGTTAGACTATATTTTTAATATATTAATATATTGGACCAATTTCAATTGCCTTTAAATTATAACACTATTTAATTAAATAATTATGTTTTCTATAATGTTTTTTATTTTTTATATAATTCTCAGAGTCCTGAGTCACATGGGTAGTGAGTAAGTTACAGGCCTGAAATTTGTGTTTGTGCACATCAAAGCAAACTTTGCCTAATTGAATGTAGTAGTGCCGGCTTTAGCCGTGTTTGGGCATGTTGTCTACTGTTAAAGAGTAGGAAAATCAGTCAGCTATGACATTTGTTGGCACTCTATGATGTCTATGCACGATTTACGCGGGCATTGCCGCTTAAGAGCAACTCTAGTCATAGAAATTCAATAATAGTGTTGTAAAATGTTCCATATTGAGACCACTTGTTTATTTCGATAATAGCATTAATGAAGTATGATTTTCTACAACTCAATAAACACATCAACTATTGCAATTTCTTTTTTTTAACTTTAATTTGATCAATAAATTTAATAATAATTGAAATGAAAGCAAAATAGAATATGCCAAAATTTGCAACACTCTTTTTGTTAGTACTGCCAGTTGTGCGAATCAATAAATTTGATATTCTATTTGTACAACGTATTAGAGACACAAAAGTTGGCAATTCTGCAAGCCAAATTGAATAAAATATAGTTTTTTTTTTGTTTTTTTTTGTTGGTTTTTAAACAAAATATGACGTTATTTATGTGTATTGCCGAGCTCGGTGGCAACTCTGGTGGAATATGTCATTGTTATGCATGATATGCGCTCGCGCGAATGTGTATGAATAAAATGTATTCAATTGTGCGAGAAAGTGCTATTAATTCATTTGATTCATTTAATTCGTCTCGTTATTTCCATAATTCATTTGGCGTCGCAAGATTAACAGCGGCAGCTGGAGCAGCAGCAGGAGCAGCATCCTCTTAATAATCTGACAAATCTATTATGTCTCTTAACAGTGCTCTCTCTCTGTGTGTGTGTGTGTGTGTGTGTGTGCAACCCGTTAAGCATGTGTGTGCGTGTGTGTGTGTGTGTGTGCTGATGTATGTGAAGAACGTGACGTGACTCTGTGGCGGATTCCCGTAATTAGCATTGAGGCTGAGACAGCAAAAATGCAAGTAATAAGCTAAGCATACAGCAACAAAATGTTAACTGGGTCCTAATTGAAGTGCCATTGAATGTACATGGCCTGGACACGTGATACAACAACAACAACAACAACACAACAACAACAACAACGGCAACAGCAACTAACAACACAACACAGCCACAGCAACTCGGCAACTTTTTGTGCTTGGCGGACAATCTTTAATTTAAATGCTGGCCATCTTCACGTTTATCAGATTACGCGACAGCAACACCCACGACACACACACATACACACACACACACACACGACACACACACACACACACGACACACACACACACACACAAAAGCCATCCCAGCATTGTTACTGCTGTTCGTGTTGCTGTTGCTATTGTCATACACTCTCCCCAAATGAAGCACATGGGCTACAACAATGCATATATGCAACAGTTGTTGAAATTCCTCAATCTTCAAGTATTTTCTCGATTTATCATCTTCATGATAATGTTATTAGTGCTTAGTAATCGCACTTTCACATAATGCCTAGTTGACAGCACTGCATCAACAAGTTGGCCGCGCTCTTGAGCTAAAATATTTAATAGTCTAATATATATATATATACTTGTATATATATTTGCCATTAGGTGGCAACACTGTCACTTAACAACTTGTCAAATATTTAACAGTCAGCTCAACTATAGCTGAACTCTATTTATCACTTTCATATAATGCTTAGTTGACAGCACTGCATCAACAAGTTGGCAGCGCAAGATATTAGTACGGTAAAATATTAGTTTAGTGTTGTGTCAAATATTTAGCTAGCAATTAACTGAACTATAGTTCTTAACCAGGCTTAAACAACTCTACAATATATTCATGGAAATATATGTAAAAATAATTTAGTAAAATTTATATATTTCCCAACAATTACAAAATTCTAAATGAACAATGTGCAGCTTTGTCCAAACATAGCACATTAAATGCAGAAACTTTACAACACTAATACATTGCCACTCATTTATCAACACTTCAACTATTTGCACTGCATTCAAAATATAAATTTGCCTCAAATTTCCATTACCATTAAATGAATATACAGCTAACAACACTAACTGGCTTACAATACCAACAGTTTAGCTCATTAATCAACACTTGTCAATTGCTTGAATTGTTGTAAACTATAAATCTACATAAAGCATAAAACATGCGCAATGAAAGCTATGCAAAGTGCACAGAATATGCACATAAACATACACACAATTTTACAACACTTGAAGTGCAGCTTAAGCATAGATAAAAGCAACTTACAACACTAGTAATTGAGCTCATTTATCAACACTGGCAACAGTTATTAGCTGGCTGCTATCGAATGCTAGATTGAAGTGCTCTCAGCACAACACGATTTGCACACACACACACACACACACACACACACACACGCACACGCACACACACACACACAGCTCAGATACATCTCCTTTTACAGTGTATTCACATTTTTTCATTTAAATATATTTTGCAGCTGAAATAACTTCCCTTTCTTCCTGTTGCTAACTCAATTACGCAGCATTTGCCATGCAATTTGTCTACATCATGTGTGTGTGTGTGTGTGTGTTTGTGTGTGTGTGTGACTGTATGTGTGCATCGCAATTTTCATTTTCATTTCGCCAGTTTTCTTTTTTTCTCACCAACAAATATTTTGCATTTGCAGCATCCGGTGACAATTTTTGCCTCAAACGCCGAAAACATTTGCCGCGAGCAACAACAAACAAACATTTTTCATTGCTGTCGACAACATTTTATGACGGTCACATAATAACGGTAAGCGCAACGCCCAAACAAACGGACAGAAGGCACACGAGCCGCAACGGGGAGACGCAGGCGGTGGAGGAGGAGGAGCCGCAGCCGGAGCCAGAGCCGGAGCCGGAGTCGCAGCGGAAGCAGCAAGTTCAAACGTCGAGTGAAGCATGCAAATTACATGCCACATGACGCGCCAAAGCTTTTGATTTGATTGCGATTCGGCAATCGCTCATTTGTTCAATCGCTCATTCGCTCATTCATTCATTCGATTCAATCGTTCAATTCGGTGGCGATAGCCAGCGTTGGGGGCATATTAACTGATTGATTGACGCGACATCAGCAGCAGCAGCAGCAGCAGCAACAACAGCAGCAACAGCGACAACAACAGCGACAGCAGCAGTCGAAGCAGCGTGTGCGTTGTGGCAAGAGGCAGAGTTGCATGCGCAACACAGCAGCAGCCTCTTTGACCCGCAGCTTGCAACACAGCATGAACAAAAAGCCGCCATTGCCGTTGGCGGCATTTTTCAGCAACGACAGCAACAGCAACGGCAACAGCAACAGCAGCAGCAGCAGCAGCAATAACGCAAGCAACAGCAACAACAACACAAGCGGCAGCAACAACATTCCCGCACCACCCGGCGGCAATAGAGCCAGCGGTGCTCGCATGGGTCGACAGAGCGGTGCAAGCATGTGCTTTTCCAGCAGCGCCTCAAATGGCGCCCAAAGTGCCGGCAATTCGGCAAGCGGCAGTGGCAGTGGCAACGTTGCCGGCGTCGGCGTCGGCGTCGGTGGTGGGCCCACAGCATCCACATCGAAGGCGGACAAACAAAGGGATGGCAACGGTGCCATCGGCAGCGGTCTATGCGGCTGCCAAAAAGCCCCCAAATCCCATTGCATATCAGCGACAGGTAAGTGAGACTTCAAGTGCTTCAATTGCTTCAATTGCTTCAATTGCCAAGTTGCCAGGTTACCGTGCTGCAAGGCAAGGCCAAGTTACCGGCAACTGCACTAGCGACTGCATTTGCATTTATTCAATTGCCAAAACCAAATGTAGTTTACTCAAATTGCGGGCAACTCTGGCGAGCGGAGTTAACTCTAGCCGTATCGGTTAAGCTTCCATTTCATATTTTCAATTCGCTTGTGAATAGAATCAACAGAACTCTAAAGGTAACAAGGCAACACAAAACTGAGTAGGTAGCGGTTAAGTTTTCCAACCGATTCGAATTAGAGAAATGAGACGGTAACTCTGAAACAGAACAACAGCATTCTCTGTATCTCTATAGGAATAGGTTAACAAGTCAAAACTGAATGTGTATCGGTTAAGCTTTCTAACCGATTTGAATAGGTTAAGCTTTCAAGCTTTATATTTTCAATTTAGAATAGAATCAACACAGAGTCGTGTAGCAAGTCAACATTGAATCTGTATCGGTTAAGCTTTCTAACCGATTCGAATTAGAGAAATTCAATGAGAAGGGAGCTCAAGAACATCACTCTCTGTGTCTCTATAAGAATATGTTAAGCTTTCAAAATGAAGTTTTCTAGCTTTATTTTCAATTCGTTTTAGAATCGAATCAACATAATTCCTATTCAATATTGAATCTGTATCGGTTAAGCTTTCTTACCGATTCGAATTAGAGAAATTCAATGAGAAGCTCCCTCTTAGCACAACAACAGCACTCTCTTTATCTCTATAGGAATAGGTTAACAAGTCAAAACTGAATCTGTATCGGTTAAGTTTTCCAACCGATTCGAATTAGAGAAATTCAATGAGAAGGTAGCCCAACAATACCACTCTCTGTGTCTCTATCTGAATAGATCAAGTTTTCAAGCTTCATGTTTTCAATTTAGAAAAGAATCAACACAAGTCGTACAACAAGTCAAAACTGAATCTGTATCGGTTAAGTTTTCTAACCGGTAACTCTAAAGCACTCTCTGTGTCTTCATCCGTATTGGTGTAGCTTTCAAGCTACATTTTCAATTCGATTTGGAATATAATCAACAGTATTTTAAAATATATATGTCGTGTAATAAGTTACAGCTATATGCTAATCGGTTATGCGTTCAAGCTTTCTTAACGATTTGAACCAGCAAAAATTCGCAGACAGAGTTACCTTACTCTAAATATAAAGCTTCATTGAAAAGCAGTTGTCCTAATCGGTTAAGCTCGCTGGTTTTTGTCGTGTCAAAAGCTCTCTGTGTCTATTCTCGATCCATATCATATTAGCTGTATCGGTTAAGCTTTCAAGTTTGCTTTGCAATTCAATTTGAAATATAATCGGCAATACAAAAGTGATAAAGTTCCATGCAGAAAAGTTGCATGTCCGCATCCCTGGCTTTCTTCAGTTTTCTAGTTTATTTTCAATACGAATCAAACTGTTTAAGCTTTCAAGTTTTGACTTCAATAATTCAAAATTAAAAGAACTTGTCATACACAAGGTAGAGTTACCACAGATACTCAGAAGCTAGTTAAAATTTATAGTTAATTTTCAACTCGATTTCGATTTTTCAAATTATTATTAAATAATTTCTCAAGCACACAAAGCTATAATTAGGCTAGTTGCAACTATTAACTCTACAGATCTAACTAGCAAGTAATATGCTGATAGTATTTTCAGTGCCTTTTCAGTTAATTTACGTGTTTTGTCCGATTACAATAAACAACAATAAACAAGGCTTATTGTTGCTACAGTTCAGGAATCACTCAGTTACATTCAACTTGTTTACTTGCAAAGCTTACAAAGTCAGCATTTAATTAGATTCTTCGCCACTTCGCAGTCAAAGTGCTCAGTTGAGCAACAAATTGAATAAGAAACAAAAGAATGTGCAAATATTTTAACAATTCACAATGATTTCATTTCTTTTTATTTTTATTTGCTGTTAGGCGTGCTGCTGTTGGTACTGCTGTACACGGCCATGGGGTCCATCATCTTTGTGACGCTCGAGGGCGAGCTGGAGGATGCGAATGCACTGGAAACAGCTGTTGCCGCCTCCAAGCCATATCCCCGCACCGAACTGGCCAATGCAGAGATTCGTTCAAGGTAAATGCAAAACAAACCATGAACACTAAATATAATTAAGCTTTATATAGCCAACTATTTGGTCAGACAGCTGAAATTAGCTGTATTAGTTGACTTTTTCTTAAAGTATAATAACTTCAGATCAAGATCAGCCACAATCACTCAACCATAGTTAACTAAGTTTATTATAAACTCATTGTTTCATTGTCTATTTCCTCCCAATTGCATTCGTAGAACTGTGGATCGTCTGTGGTCCATAACGGAGGATCTTAATATACTCTACAAGGAGAACTGGACACGTCTAGCCGCACAGGAGGTGCAATTGTTTCAGGTGAATATATGGCTGCTTCTCTCTATGTCTTCTACTCCCTCCCTCCCTCTCTCCCTCTCTCTCCCTCTCTCTCCTCCCTCCCTCCCTCTCTCTCTCTCTCTCGCACTGTTGCTAAATTGTGTGAGTTTTCTTGTATCTTGCAGGACACGTTGCTGCGTGCAGTGCGTCAGTCGAAGGTTTATCAGCCAGGAGGTGTGCAAATGAATGCACCGACGCACAAATGGACCTACGCCTCGGCCTTTCTCTACTCACTGACATTAATTACAACGATAGGTGAGTAACTGTCTTTCTCTCTCGCTCTCTCTTTTCTCTCTTTCTCTTGTGCGCTCTGTGCCCCTATTTCCCTTTCTTTGCTCAGCTCAGCTTGTTGATGGCAATGTGGCAATTTATTAGCACTGAGCACTGACGTTTTGCGTCTGCCAACTGCAGAGTTGCCACCCACCCACACACACACACACACACACACCTCTACTGTATGTGTGTGTGTGTGTGTGTTTGGAGACGTTGACTGAGCGCCTCAGTGCACAGCTGACTGGATGACCAGTTGACCGCCGCCTGACCGGCTGCCGGTTTTAATTAACAAACTGTCAGCTGGCGGCAAAGGCCGAGCATAGTCTCGTCTCGTCTCCATATTTTGTTGTATTTTCTTCTATTTTTATTTTTATTTTTTTTTTTTGTCGATATCCGCCCACTTGACAACATTTTTCAATTTACGAGCGCGTTGATTTTGCAATTTCCCCCCCAATTGGCGAAACGACAGAGCAAAGACTGCAGGGCAAGTGATAGGGACTGGTATAAAGCTGCTGATAGGGACTGCTGATAGGGACAGTAACTGGGATGTGTGTGCGAGTGTGCGAGTGTGTGTGTGCATTGGGCGTAGGCCAGTCCGTGTCCTTGGCTGCCCCTCTTGCCTCCTGCGAAGGCAGAGCGAAGCATTCACGCAACGATTTCAATAAATTATAAGCAGCTCGAGGGCTAAGCAATTTGGTTGACAAGTGCAGAGAGCGTTGATAACGTCGAAAGGACTTCCAGAACAGAACAGAATCGAACAGGACGAAACATGTTGGCCTGGCCAGAGCAATTTGCCTGAAGGATGCGGCAACAACAACAACAACAACAACAACAACAACAACATGGACAAAAAACCAGAGACACGCAATTAAGATGTATGTAAAATGTCATTAATTTGCCAATTTCTGCCAGCTCACTTCCTCTCCCTCTCTCTCTCTCTCTCTCTCCTTGCTCTTTCAACTTCAACAGCTTCACTTGCTAATACTAATTGTAATTGATAATTACTTATAGCAAGTGTCATTAAGTCGTCTACAAAATGTTTGTTACTATCGAAAAATTGTTGCGATTTACTTAGTATTTTGTTCACTTTGGTTTTTGACCTGAGCAGGACAATCGCATTGTCATTAGTTATGTAAATATATATATATATATATATATATATATATATATATATATATATATATTTATATATATATATATATTTATATATATATGAATTGCGTCGCCATCTAAAACATTGATTAACAGACTGATTGATTGCTGGTTTGACTGACAGACTAATTGATGCGAAGAGCACGAGACCTGAAATAATTTTCATTAGGTTTCATTTTACTCGTTAATTGAGTGCAGAAATAGCCGATTGCTGCCTATCGATAACTGTAAGTCGATAAAAATGAGTGAAAAGGGATTTTTATCATCATCACTGCGAACTCTTTAAATAAAAGATGCTGAGAGCAGCAAGTAATTGTGTAGACTTGAAAAGTCCACAGTAAACTAAAATAGAGTATTAAAACTGTTAGATTAATTAATTATATCAATTAATTAACTAACTAAATGAAGAGAAATCGATTGTTAACTAACTTTCAAGCTGAGTGGATAGTAGAAGAGGTGTGGCCTGTGCAGCTCTATCCAATTAAACACATAAAGTGAAGGCTGTCAAGTGACGCACACACACACAGCACACACACACACACACGTACACACAGGGCTTGGCGGTCGTTAGAATTGTGGCTACATTAACTGAAGCAAGTCAAACGCAAGCAAACATCAAAAGCAGCCTCAGCTGACCTAAAGAATTTCTTTCTTTTTTGTTGGGATTTCGTTCACATGTGTATATGTGTGTGTGTGTGTGTGTGTCTGTGTGTGTGTGTGCGTGTGTGTGTGTGTGTGTGGTCAAAATATAAATGCGCTGTGAAATCAATCGAATTGTGGCAATCAGCGGCATCAACTTTGACGTCAACATCAACGTCGACTTGACATTTGTCGCAGTGTCAATGGTCGCCAGTTGCCAGTTGCCAGATTGCCAGTTGCCAGTTTGCCCGTTTGCCAGTTGATGGTTGTCGGTTAACGGTTGTAGGTACGCTGCCAGAGAAGAGGAAGACGCGCATCGCATTATGGGAAATTGGGTTTGAAATCAAAACTCAATTTCAGGCACGCTCCATAGCAAAGAGTGGAACAGAGTGAGAGAGAGAGAGACAGAGAGAGAGGGAGAGAGAGACAGAGAGAGCGAGAGAGAGAGCCATCAAAAATCTGTCTAAATAACTCAACCAAGCGCCTCGCGCTACCCACACGTTACCCCACCGCACGGTGCTCCCCCTCGTTGCGCCTAAGCCTCACTTGAATGTTTGTATTGAGGGCGTCATCGAAATTATTTTGACATCAGGACAGAGACACGAACGGAGACAGACCGTAAACGTTCTGCGGTTGGCAGCTAGGGGCAAAACCAAACAACAAGCGACTGCCAACTGGCAACTGGCAACTGGCAACTGGCAACTGGCAACTGGCAACTGGCAGCTGGCAACTGGCAAACTGGCAGGTCATACAGGACAGGCATACATACAATTAGGGGGTGAAATCCCTATACCTAAACCTAAACCTAAACATATACCTAAACCTAAAACACAATCACAATCACAATCACATTCAGTGAAGCGCCTAAGCTTGCCCACATGTAACTGCTCTCTCTCTCTCTCTCTCTCTCTCTCTCTCTCTCTCTCTCTCACTCCCTCTCTCTCTCCTTCTGTCTCTGTCTCGCACCTTATATCTGTTTGATTATATCTTGCAATCTTTCTATCTCTGTATTTGGCCTCCTTCTGTGCCCTCCCTACCGCCCTCCCTCCCTTTGTGTATGTTGTGCCTGCACATCAATCAATTATGAAACAATTTATCCAAAATGCGTTTTGGGTACATTTTGTCGTCTGGTGGGGATTTTGATTGTTTTTATGCATTCCCCTTTGGCCACCCCTTGGCATGCCCCTAACTCTCCTCCCTTCCCCTGGGTTACCCCTTGCCACAACTGTTTGCCAGCTCGCTAAAAGCGTCAGCTGTCGCAACTGTAAAACCGAGTTAATGTGTTTTCTATAAATATAATAATAAATAGCCAGTGTCTGGGGAATTGCTATAGACCTTTGCCATACACACACACACACACACACACACACACACACACACACACAGACTCTATATATATACACACAATCTATATATACACACATGAACGAAAACTAAATCGAGCTTCAGTTATTACACAGGTCTACAGTAGATTTAGCTTGGACAATTTCATTTTGCTTGTTTAGGCATTTCACCAAAAGATGATTTTCTTCTGCACTCTCTCTCTGTCTCTCTGTCTCTCTCTGTCTCTTTCTCTTTATAATTATAAGCTAAGAGTGAAGGTCCTTCTGGTTAAATAATAAATAATAAAGAGAAGAAAATGCCTAAGTGCTTGATGACCTTTCTTATGAGACTCTCGTCTATCCTCATGTTCCTCTCCAATGGGATTTGTTGCCTAGTAACTAGAAGTAGCTCTGTTTTTAGACTCTGAACTAAAAGTTCACAGTCTATTAGGTTTGACGAGAGCGAAATGTGCGTAACAGACAGAAGGAGGCGTGGCTGACCCTATAAAGTATATATATTCTTGATCAGCATCAACAGCCGAGACGATAAGCCATGTCCGTCTGACCGTCTGTCCGTCTGTCCGTCTGTATGAATACCTAGATCTCAGAGACTATAAGAGCAAGAGTAACCAAATTTGGTGACAACACGTGAATAGTTTGCACGCATATCAAGTTTGTTTTAGATTTTTGCCCCGCCCCCTTCCGCCCCCGCAAATAGAAAAAAACGTATTACTGAAGCCACCGACTTTAGATTTAATTCAGATTTGGCACATATAGAGGATGTCCTATTTCGGACGTTTTCTGAAAATTTCAGCACGATCGGATCATAAACATAGAAGATATTAAGGAATGAATGATCAGCAGGTTCATGGCACCTCTGCGGCCGAAATTGCCGCACAGGCGCGAGTTCGAATCCCACTGCTGACAATTCCAAATTACATTTTTTAATAATTATAAATTAATTACTTTTATTTTATACATACATATAATATTAATTTTGCCATATTTGTCAGAAAATGTTGAGAATTCAAGAGAAAGCAATAACCAAATTTCGTTAGAAATTCGTATATATATATATATATATGACAAATGCAAAAACTCGTGCTGTAGTTCAGAGTCTCCCACAGTCGTACCCCGACTGTAGCTGCCTGACTTATTTCTATTGCTAGAATCCAACCAATCTTGGTCGGCACTTGTGTGAGCTTACGTTGACTTACGTTACGGGATGACTGCAACAATGTCGTCTGTAAATCCTTCGAGCAGAGTGTCATGTGGAGAACCTCGTCGTATGCTATGTTCCAGAGATCTATTCCAAGTATCCAAGTATCCCTGTGCTGCTCCGGCTGTAAGTTGGCTACATTTTTCCTTCGTCATGATCTGGCACTTAAGCTTCCGATTGTCGAGATAGCTGTGTAGGTTTCGCATCCGATACTTAGGTAATTGGAATTGTGGGCGATGTGCCTCGATCAATTGTTGACAGGCCTAGTCTAAGGACGTACTGTCTCGGGGAGAGGTCTGCATTTTCAACCACAGCTGCCAAAAGGGGTTTAATTAGCCCGTCTAGTAACTTTCCTGCTGTATTCAGGAAGGGAATTCTTTTTTTGGTTACCATTTGAAATGTCTGTTGTCAGGGTTGTGTTCCTTGGCTCCTTATTCGCTTCCAGCTGTGAAGAACTTGTGGCAATTCTTTCTTGCAACACAGGTGAAGTGAATTACTCCGCCTTCTTCGAAGATCCTGGTTTCTCATACTTTTCGGCGCTCTTCCAGCTATTTCTGTAGCTTGCAATCAGGACGATGATTCATTGTATGTAGCCCCGCTTAGCATTCTTCCTGTAAGATTCTCATCTTGAGTATTAGTTCCCGTCCTGGGCAACTATTATTTAAATAACAACAATTTATCTTCGTTTTCTGAACAATAATCTTTGCATAGAAGCGTTGCCACCTGGCAATATGTTGCACAC
The DNA here is from genome assembly GCA_035042075.1 of Drosophila macrospina. Taxonomy (NCBI): domain Eukaryota; kingdom Metazoa; phylum Arthropoda; class Insecta; order Diptera; family Drosophilidae; genus Drosophila; species Drosophila macrospina. The sequence goes on from JAWNLW010000340.1 coordinate 1,195,091, forward strand.
ACACATATGGCAGCACTGTCGCAGCCACAACAGCAGCGTTGCCAATTCAGCTCAAACTGATAATTATATAAAAGACAACAATTAACAATTAATTTTGTAGTCCTGTGTCATTTGCCATTCACCGACATACGCAAATCGCAATAATCTCTGCTCCGTAGCGTGTGTGTCTGTGTGTGTGTGTGTGTGTGTGTGTGTGTGTGCTTGTATGTGTTGCCAAAGTTCGCTGCAGCTTCCAAAGTTTTGTTATTTGTTTGGCTGCGTTAATGCGCTTAGCGGGCATTAAAGAAAGCCACAAGAAGGGGGAAGGAAGCGGTTATGCAGGGAAAGCAAGAGAGAGACATATATATATATATATAGAGAGAGAGAGAGAGAGCGACGTTGGGTTAAATCCAAAGTAACCAAGGCTATTAGCCCGAATTGGTTAACTCAAATCGATTACAGGGCCATTGCTCATTATGCGTTATTTTCGGTTAACAGGCAGTCAAGCCGGCTTCCTGCTAGCCGTTTACCCAATTCCCCTTTGAGCTCTTTTTAATGGCTCCATTTTGCTTGGTTCCTTATCCTTGGCCTTATCCTTCCACTTGGCTCCTTTACCTTTCAATTAAAATGTAGTCCTGCCACGCCCATGCAGAGAGGCAGCAGCAGCAGCAGTAGCGCCTGTCTATTGTTTAGGCCCGAATGAGTGACTGTCGTCGCAGGCTGTTAGCCTGGCTCTTTGCCTAATGGCCAACTGCGTTTGTCAGCAATTGGCACATAAAACAAATTTCATTGCCTACTTTTTGGGGCCATGTCTCAAATACTTGTAGATGTGTGTAAATTATGGACGCCTTCACACACACACACACACCTCGCTAATGATGCCAAGCTACTTCTGTGCAACACACAACACACACCACACACACACACACACACACTCACATGCGCTACATAAATTCTATTGCCTACTTTTCTGCGCTTTTGCAAATGATCAAGAGATTTTTCTCGCTCTCTATCTCTCTCTTGTTGAACTTGCAACCTTGTGGCAAGTGCGTAAATCTAATGAGCCGTTTATGCAGTTTAAGAGCTTTTCAACTATTGATTGATTGCACCCAGGTGTGCCACACAACACAATTGTCTGCCGTTAAATCACTTTGGCAAACGCACAATTTCTTCTTTTATTATTATTTTTGCTTTTTTTTTCGTTGTATTTCGATTTGAATAATTTTCAAAAGTGCTTTCAACTAATGCGATGATGTTGTTGTTGTTGTTGTTGCAACACAATTTCAATTTATTTGCCAGCTAATAAACGAGCCGAGATTATGGCAAATTAATATTACGCATACGCCGTGCATAAGTAGGAAAGAGAGTGAGAGAGAGAGTGAGGGAGAGAGAAAGCATTTGCCCAGTGTTTGTAAAGTAATAAAATTAACACATATGCACATAAATATCAACATCTACGTTACAACCAAATGCGCTTCTATTGAGCTGAATACCGCTTACTCTCACCTCGCTTCCTTTTCCGCTCCCCCACTCTCTCTCTCTCTCTCTCTCTCTCGCTCTGCCTGCGCCTCTTTGTTGGCTTTATGAGGCCACTCTGTGTGTGAGTGTGTGTCGCTGTTTTGATTTATGCCTTTCCCGATTGCTGACAGCCCATGTGCTGTGGCTTTTATGTGTATTCTCTAGCTCTCTCGCTCTTTCTACCTCTCTCTCTCTTTATCTCTGTCAGTCTGCCTCGCTCTCTTCGCGCGCTGTAAACATAATGTAATTATGACTATGACAGCGCCAATTCACTTATAGCAACTGCAGTTATAGACAAAAGCACCACACGCACACACACACACACACACACATGCATACACACACATACACACACATAGAAACACACACACACACACACGCACAGCTGAGTCCACAAATATGTTTACCATTCACCTGTTTGCTGTTCATTATAAATTTATCATAAAAAACAGATGAAACGCCATTTCTACGTTGTAATATCCTGTTAATGTAGATTCCTTATTAGTGCAAATGCTTCCTACATATAGAAAGCGACATCTTTGATACTGATATGCACATTCATAATTAATATTATTAACCAGCGCCATTCTAACGTTGACAGTCTATACGAGTTCGTGGCTAATTCATATTTAGCTTAAGTTACCAATGCCTCAGCACTTTGTTTACCCTGTAAATTTGTTAAGAGAGGCATTTACAATGGCATTTGTATTCATATGTACTTGAACTTCCACATTTATCGTATAAGCAAAGCTCTTAAATTATCCTGAAAACTTCAACACGATTGCTTAGTAAACACAAAAGTTATAGAAGAAATGAAGAAATTGTTTGAGACTAAGGGCAAAAGTGTGGCGGTCTGGCAACGCGTCAGCTACAAAAATACTAAAACGATAACTATCATATTGATACTTTTTCATTAACTAACCCACTCGATATCAACTCTTTGCCTCAGCGCAACGGGCAAAACTTGTATTCCTATTCTTGGTGTTAAAGATAGAACAATAATAGATCGAGAGTATTTCCAACTTGCCAAAGAAGTGTGGCAACCTTGGTGTTATAGATAGAACAATAATAGATCGAGAGTATTTCCAACTTGCCAAAGAAGTGTGGCAACCTTGGTGTTATAGATATAACAATAATAGATCGAGAGTATTTCCAACTTGCCAAAGAAGTGTGGCAACCTTGGTGTTAAAGATAGAACAATAATAGATCGAGAGTATTTCCAACTTGCCAAAGAAGTGTGGCAACCTTGGTGTTAAAGATAGAACAATAATAGATCGAGAGTATTTCCAACGTGCCAAAGAAGTGTGGCAACTTACCAACTTGTCAAAGAAGTGTGGCAACCTTGTCACTTGCACGTCTCGCTCTTCTGCTGAATATCTCTGATATCACTGCAATTTGTAAAACTCTAATCTCATTTGCACTACATTTTCATTCGACTATAGCGACGCCAAAGAGGAAGCAACACTGGCGTCATCTAGCGGGCATAATTTGTAACATGTTTGCTTATGTGCTCATATGAATGTTCTCCGCTGTATTGGACTGAAGTTTTCCTCTGCTTAAAGTGCTTCAATTGCTTCTTGTTTTCAACTGGAAACTAACAGATTCGTTTGTTCATTTCTCCCCCCTTTTTATGTTGTTGTTTATTGTGCAAACAATGGATAAAACAAAACATCATAGCATACTTTACTTTTGGGCATTCAATAGCAGCAGAGCGTTGAATGGTTGCGTAACTAGTCTACAATAATAATAAGACTAATTGCATTGCACGAAGCTCAATTGCCTAGGGAACAAACGAATTCATTTGATGATCATTTCAATTCACATTTCTCTCCCTCTTGCTCTCCCTCTGGCTCCCCCTCTTGCTCTCCCCCTTGCTCTCCCTCTTGCTCTGTCTCTGTCTCAACGAATTGCTACGTTTGCCACAAAATATTTCATAACATTTTTGCCATGTCTGTTTTCAGACAAACGTACACACACACACACACCCACACACACACAGCTACATACTCCAGTTGGTATTAAGTATCTCTCTCTCTCTCTCTCTTTTGTAATCGTACTTGGCTTTCATTTCTGAGAAAAAGAGAGACTTTCCCTTTGTTGTGTTTTCATGCCGAGCTTGCAATGCGTATTTGGAAATTCGTAGAACTGCACAGCGCATCGATGCTTGGCTTACATTAGCTATAAGCCAACATATCCATGAACCAGAAATCTCTTATCAGCCATAATCCTTAGAGCCGGAAATTCCCACTGTTAATTGGTATCTCATGCGCAATGTCTAACAGCTGCGGAGAGCAACGCAATGGGCTACTCTGCCTCTCTCTCTCTCTCTCTCTCTCTAACTCTCTCACACACTCCCCCCTCTCTCTCTCTCTCTCTCTCTCTCTCTCTCTCTCTCTCTCTCTCTCTCTAGCTTTCTCCTCTTCTTGTCTTACTCCTGTTGCGCTCGAAACACATTTCTGCCTGTTGTTTAGGCCATCGCGATTGTTCTTTGCTTCCCTCCTCACATCTCTCCTGCTTTGCTTTCGTTTCTTTGCTTTTCTTTTGTACTATTCTCTACTTCGTTATTTTGGGTTTTCCTTCTTTAATTTTACTCTAATTTAATGCGTTTCCTTGACTCATCACTTTCTTTGTTCTGTTTCTTGCTCATGCTGTTTATTTCTGGATCCTAATTTGATTTGAATTTACAATTTTCTCATTGAATTTTTCATATTTCTCTCATTTTACTCGATATCATTTATCATTTCTCCTCTCTCCCCTGCTCACTCTATCCTTTTATATATATCTTTCGGCCTTTCTTTGTGATAGATTCCGTCTTTCTATCCTTTACACTTTCTAACTTTTTGCCTTTGACATGTGCTCTCTTGTTGTCATTATGTTCATTGTTTCTCTTCTCTTCTCTTCTCTTTATTACGCACTCTCTGCCTCCCTCTCTCTTTCTCTCTTTTAGATTCTATCTCTCTCGCTCTCTCTCTCTCTCTTTCATATTCTCTCTCTCTCTTTTTATCTCTTTCTTGATACTCTCACTTAATGCTTGCATCCTTTTGCCTCTGTTGCCCAAACGTTTCTATTTACATGCCCTGTCACTGTGCCGTTGATTTATTTTGTATATTGAACAAGTTTATTAAGCGTTTTGAGTATTGAACACATTATTTCATGCGTTGGCCACAATCAGGGGCATCAGTGGCAGCTGCAACTGCCCCCTTTCCCTATCGATTCCCTTTCGCATTCCCAATTCCCCTGCGCATTTCTCACACCAATTCTCATTGAGCTCATTTTGCTCATCAATGTGACAGTTGCTCTTGTTACTATTGTTGTTGCTGTGGTTGTTGTTGTTGCTGTGGTTGTTGTTGTGTTGTTGCTGTTGTTGTGTTGTTGTTGCTCTCGTTGATGGACCCTGACCTATGACAGGCGTCACGTTTTGTTGTACTTTTGTAATATATAAATATTATTATTACACAATTTGTGTGCGTTGCTTTTTTGATTATTGTTGTCACAGTTGTTGTTGTTGTTGTTGTTGTGGTTGTTGACCGAGTGGCAACTATAATTTGTGACACGTGCCGCCAAAAATCTATGGCTGGTCTCTCGGGTGTTGCGCGTCTGTTGCTGCTGCCTGATTGTTCTTTGTTCAGCCTTGTTGCTGTTGCTGTTGCTGTTGTTGTTGTTGCTATCGAAATTGTTGTTGCTTCGATTGCTATTGCTGCAGAGAGCGGAAAAAGCGAAGGAGGTGCGTGGCAGGAAGCAAAAAAGCGCGGCAGTTTATTTTATTTTATTGCAATTCATCGCAGTTCGCACACGCATTTTTATAGCCTCAACGCGTGGGTGTCTATTGCGTGTGTGTGTGTGTGTGTTTGTGTGTGTGTGCTTGATGCGTGTGTGTGTGTGTGTGTGTGTTTGGGCGTGTATGGTGTCAAATATAAAACAAATAATGCCAAGAGCGAATGTACAATGCGCCAACAACAATCACAACAAAGTCAACATTCTGCTGATGTGAACGTTTTTCGCCCGAAAAACTCCCCCTTGCCCACTTCACCCCCTCCCACCGATCCTTCAGTGAGAAGGACAACGCCTACGCCATATTACATGACATGCTTAAGCACACACACGCACACACACACACGCACACCCATGCACTCTCTCAGTTATTCAGAGAAGCGCGTAACGAACCACTCAACACTTTCCTCTTTTGCTTTTCCCCTAACCTCCTCTATCACTCACTTTCTCCCTCTCTTTCTCTCACTCTTTCTTCCACTCTTTCTCGCTCTCGTTCTCTCCTTGTAACAGGCTGCATACATTTTTTAATGTCTTGCTACAACAACAACTGTAGCAACAACTAACACAAGCCTCAAAGCTACAGTCGAGTCAGCTCGACTTTAAGATGCCCGCTACAAGCAATTGCAGCAATCGAAATAAATTAAGCAAGACTGAAACATACAACAATTATCAAAATGGTAGAAACAACTACCGTAGAGCGCACTCGACTGTGAAAGACCCTGTAGAAGAGCAAATTATTAATGAAATCAAATAATGTTAATGAAGGAATGCTGAGAGGGGGAAAATGCCTTCTACATCTGACAATATCTCGCACCCACTAATAACTACTCCTCATCAGGCCTTTCTCCACTTCGGGATAGCTTTCGTATTATTTCGGAGTGAGGTCTATTTCGCGCTAAGCACTCTCATCTTTTGTCCAGAACTGGGCTCTCTCATCCAAGTGGAAGAGTCCCTTTCAGGATTTGTGTAACGTAGTAGTCTACATTGCCTTGCTTTCTTCGTATTCTGACTTTAAGACGAGGTAAAAGTCTTCCTGTTTACCTTAACTTACTGTCGTTCGCCCCCCTATCTTGCTACGGGTTGAGGGGTTCTTGCTGTGCCACATATACACAGTCAGTGTTCTCTTTTCTCTTCTTCCCTAACTAAATTTAAAGTTTACAATGCAATGGTGATGTAATTTACTTCGGATATGTCGGAAATCAGGGATATATATGCCTGCTAGGTAACATAGATGGCACATCGAGCTATAATACTCATTTACACATTGGTGTGCTGAGTATAACAACGATAACAACAAGAGAGAGAGACTCGATATGTGTCACACTAACTTGGCAGTCGGGACTTACCATGCCACATTGTGTGGCGTTGCGTCGCGTGGCAATACCCGCTTCTCTTCTTCAATCGCTCTCCCTTCGGCAACCCGCAACCCGCAACCCGTTTGTCTTTGTCCTTTGACCGAGCTCGGCAGTTTTTCATCGACAATGCAGCAACAGCGACAACGAGAACAACAGCTGCTGTTGCCGTTGCCATTGCCGCTGCCGCTGCTGGTAGCTTACTGCAGCGCATCAATCTTTTAAGCTAAGAGGAGGCGGCGGCATGCATGTGGGGCAGCAGGGCTCTGCGTGCTGGAGGGATGGGGATTTGTGTCACAGTTGCCCACTTTTTGTTTCGGCAATCAAATGGACAATTGTTGTGCTGCTGCAACAGTGAATTCAATATTATGGCATATCAATGCTTAATAATGCCATCAAATCAAAAAGTCAAGCTTGCAACGTGGCAACCGACAACAGCTGCAGTTGCAACAACGACGGCAACGACAACGACAGCGAATCATGGGGCAAGGCTTTGGCTTTGGCTTTGTGTGGCATTTGCATTAAGTTGCCTTTTGCCAGCAGCGTTGCCAGCGCCTTTCGAGTGGCCACTCTGTCACATGCCATCATCTCTCTCCCCCCCCCTTCTCTCACTCTCGCTCTCTCTCTCTCTCTCTCTCTGTCGTTACGTCCCTTTCTTTCGCTCACTCTTAACCTTCAGCATGCTTGACAAATTGTTCAAAAACTGTTACAGCAAACTTGCAACGCGCAGCGGAAAAACTATTCGCTTGCCTTCCTTTCCATCTCAATTTTTTTTTGTCGTTGTTGCAAGCTTGCGAAAAATGCAAAAATTGCGAGAAAGAAAAGTGTTATACAAACACATTAAGTCATTATGTATTGCTCGATTGTTATGTAAACGCGTGCGTGGCAACTTAACTGATTCAGCTGTTGGCTAAATTTAAGATTTGTATGACACTTGTGATTGCATGGCAACTGTTATACAAACTGTTATACAAATATCAGAGCCAATTGATTTGCTTTTTGAATTCATCATATGGAAACTAGCGCCTCTCTTTATTTACATGCTGTTAAATAAACTGTTATACTGTTATACAATCTGTTATACTGTTATACAATCTGTTATACTGTTAAAAGTGCATTAAAATTTCATCACCTCGCATTGTAATCCGAATTTAATACCAATTAATTGAATAACGTCCATTGGCGCTGGCAGTGCAACTGTTATACGCGGCATTATTGCCATAATTGACCATTTAACTCAACTGTTTTACGATGCTCTAGACGAAACTATGATTTTAATGATAATAGATTTCATTCTTCACACTCATTCTCTCTCCCTCTCTCTCTCTCTCTCTCTCTCTCTCTCTCTCGCAATACTCTCACTCTCACTCTTCACACTCTTTCTCTCGCTCTCACATTCTTATGCTTGTATCAATTTGTTTGTTGTGCATGTTTGGACAATTTTATGCATGTTTTGACATGTTTATGCCCCACTGGCGTCATCTCACAATGTCATAAGCGCATTCATCGTTTTACGAGCAAATGCCACGCCCAAAACAGCGATTGCCTTGCCCCGTTCAACTCGCTGCCGAGAGATTGCAGCAGCCATTTCGGACTGTTTGTCATTGTTGTGTGTGTGTGTCTGTGTTTGTCTTTGTGTGTGTGTATGTGTGTGCTTGGCATTTATTTCCATTTCGCGTTTGTTTGTCACTTAAATGGCCAACAACGCGTCGTTGCTGGCGTCGCCGCGTCTCGATAACAATTTTAATAGGCCATTTAATTTTTAATTAATTCCTCAAGCGGCAGTTGGCATGTCATAAAAATGTTTGCTGTCATGTTGTAGCTGTGTTTTTGAAGCAGGCATCGCGGGAGTGAGAGAGCGAGAGAGTGAGAGAGCGAGAGAGCTGCATATCATTATGATGATTATATATGTATGTTGTCTTTCCCACTCTGAATTACCATTTCCACAAATTTTCTTTCCTTTCTTTACTGCTCGCTTTGTTTATTGAACATTTGTCTATTTATAACGATGAGGCGCGTGATTCTGTCACAATTTCATTACTCAACGCTGACAGACACACACAGATTCACACACACACACACATACACAAACACACAAACAGCGACACCGTCACAGTGTTGCATAGTGTTTAATTGAAACGTTTCAACTTCAAATGCAGTCGTGTAGTATTCTATTGAATTGGCCTCGTGCTTCGTCTCGTGACACGACCTATGTATCTAATTGACGTATCCCATGGGTACACAATTACATAATACAATTGCGTGCATGCTCGTGCGTGTTTATGCCTGTCCACGTGGAATACAACAACACACATAAGCGTAACTAAACACGGGACGACCCAACACGATTTAACACTTGATTCAACACGACTAAACACAGCTAACCATCGAAGTAACCCAACAAAACTTGTCTCCACTCTGCGCTACACAACTCAACATGTTCTGACACGACTAAATTTGTCCCAACAGGACTGAACGACAACAAGAAAACATGACACTACGCGATATACAACACGACAGAACATGACGCTTTTACACGCTGTGTGAACGAAATTTAAAAATGATGTAAATTTTCCAGTATACTTATTTGTTTAGCTAATGTTGGTCACACTTTCGCTAACAACAAATACCAACTAATGTGCAATTTACGCAATTTAAATAGAATAATTGTTGAGTAACTTATGGAAGAAATAGCATTTTTATGGTCACACTAATGCTACAAAAAATACTGAAATAAATCTAAAGAGCAAATAACTAGATTAAGTATTATTATTTGGTATTTTTTGAGAGTTTTAGTATTTGATTGCCAAAAGAAAGTAAAGAAAGGCTAAGTTAAGTCAAGCAAGCTACATATCATTGCTTAGTATTTCTGAAGAGTAACAGTATTTTTTGCCTAAGCTACTTGAACTGATAAGGAAACTACGCACATCATTTAAGCATAATTGCTTAGTATTTTTTTTAGTATTTTTCATCACTTTTGTGTCTGATATAATTCCATCAAATAGGCAAGCCAAATTGTTCAGTTGAGCTAGTATAGTTATTTAGTATCATTTTGGTAAATACAGTATTTTTGCTTAAGCTACTTTTGGTCACACTATTCCTACTTAAAATAAACAAATATTATACAAAGTTATAAAGTCATATTCGATCTTGTTTGCTTAACATTCTCTCAATTAGGCATGTGCTCTCTTTATAAGCACGAGCTCGTCTCTGTTAGAGGTAAAGGCAGAGCGAGAGAGAGCGAGAAAGAGACGGAGAGAGATGGAGAGACAGAGTGCGAGCATGAAGCATGACGACGAGTTGACCTCTGTCTGTTTTGGGTAGCATTTTCAGCGTTAGCTTTCAGGCAGCCACGCCCACATCTTTTAGTCAGCTGGCAATAGTAATATCATCCAGTGGTGTCTTCCCCGTTTCGCCGCTCTCAACTCATCGCCCCTCGCCCCCATTTATGCGCATTGTTTGGTTTTATATTTGAGCAATTTTTGTGACTCTCTTAATAGCTTTTTGTGAAAATTAATTTCTTAGCTATTAGAGACTCTCACTGGGTCGGTCTCGCTCTGCTATCCCCTGCCCCGATGCCAGCAGCACTCCCCCCCCCCCCCCCTAGCCCCGCTTTCCCCATTCCAATGGCCATCATCAGCACGAAGCTTCTACAATCTACGCTCTTGTGTGTGTGTGTATTTTGTAATTACTTTATGCCCGAAAATTGCCGTAGTAAAATATTTTGTTGGTTTTGCCCCCCTCCCCACACCAAATAGAAAGATAGAGAGGGAAAAGCAGAGAGAGTGGGCAAGGGGAACACAGAGAGTGAGAAAGAAGTGGCAATGGCAGCGAGAGATTGAGAATGGCTGGGGAGAATGGTTGGGCAGCCTTTGAAGCTCGAGGTCATGCTGCCGAGGCCGGACGTTGCTCGTTGCTTGCTTTGCATTTATTATTGTTGCTGCTGTTGTTGTTGCTGTTGCTGTTGCTGCTGCTGCTGCTGTTATTGTTGTTGCTTCTTTAGCTGTGCGTTGTAATCAATGGCCACTAATCAAATCAAACGACTTGCGTTGCTGCATGCGCAATGTGCTGCTCGCTGAGAAAGCGACAGAGTGAATGAGAAAGAGTGTGTGTGTGTGTGTGTGTGTGTGTGTGAGAGAGAGATGAGGGAAGCGGAAAGGAAACAAGTCGCAAATTCGGGATTTTTGGGGCTAAATCGGAACCGTTGCCACTTTTGCCATGAACCGGAAACTCAAAGTGGCAACCAGAAAGAGTCCACTTTCCACTTTGATGGCAGCACAACAAGATGAAAACGCACTCAAGTGAGCAGTTCGACAGCACGGCCAGTAAACTCTCTCTCTCTCTCTCTCTCTCTCTCGCTCTCTCTTTCTCAGTTCAGAGAGTGTTGGGCTATTGCAAGAGCAAGCCTATATTTATACTAGACCAAGTGCCTAATATACTTTAACCAACTGTCAACATCAGCCTGCCAATTGCCAGGAAGATGCTCAGTTGATGCAATTAACCTTAATGCGGCTAAACTGACAGGCAACATGCATTGGAATTTCAACTTTGATCAGCGCATGAGAGATTGAAATTCTTTAGATTACGAAAACTGCAATTGCAATGAAATTCACTTTTTATAGCATACTTTTAAGGGCACGATCAACAGTTGGCAAGCAGTGCTATTAGTTATGAAGAAATGCCGTCAAGCAGTACATGCTGGCAATTGAGGCGTGCAATATATAAGCAGTGTAATTTTCATTTCGCAAAGCAGTGCATTGTCTTCAGTTGCAACACATCAATAGGCAATTTGAGTAGTATCTAATAGTCGTAGAGTAGTGAAAAATATTTGTAAGTCATTGACATGCTGAGCGGCCATTAAGTGCAGCCCACAAATGGCAACACCACCTACGAGTGCAGCATGAAGAACAACAATAATAACAACAACAACAACAACAACAACAGCAGCAGCAGCAGCAACGACAACATTTACTTTAACAACAACAATATTTCAAATAGTTTTACTTTTATGCTGGATAAACTTGAAAATTGCTACGCATACTCGTAATTGGCAGTTTTTCGGAAGCCTGCGGCCTTTTCCCCCCGTCCCCCGTCCGTCCGTCCGTCCTTCCCCGTCGTCAAGCCTGCCCATGCCCCGTGCCAGGCCACTGCTAGTATTACAAATCTTCATGAGTTGAAAGGTCCAAACGTTGCTCAGAGCGGTGTGTGGTCGGGTGGGGGAAGGGTATAATGGAGGACTGTATCTATATCCACAATTTGAGGCCGACATGTGCATGCCGTTAGTTAGTTAGTTATAACTACATACAATTTTATGCAGACCATATTGTAAATGTTATAATTTTCACTAGCAATTTTCACCAAGCGGCTGCTGCGGGTGTAAATTCATGACTTTGCGCAGGCAGTGGAGGAAGGGGGGAACATGGGTTGTAGTTAGAGAACGTTGCGTAGGTGTGTCTGTATGTATGTGTGTGTGTGTATGTGTGTGTGTGTGTGTGTGTGCTTGTCCATGACCATAGGGCAGTTGGCTTTCGGCCTGGGATTCAGTTTCAGCTCAGGCTTTAGTATCATGATTATAATTTTTAGCAACTTTTTCGTAGCTGGCGGACTGCGAGCGGGTTACGATGCCCCACACCGCCTATTATCCTCATTTGGCCCCACCTCAGCCGCGCTCTTAGCCTCTTCCTCCCCCTCTCCCTCTGCCTCTCACACTTTCTTGCTCTTCCTCTCCGCTGCTCGCTCTAGCACATGTGCACTTAAACGTGCTTGGGGTTTTAAAGTATTATTACATTAAGGGTACAGCCAAAAGCATTTGCTATATTTTGTTGTTTTTTTTTCTGTTATTTTCGTTTTTAAATACCCTGTAAGGCCGGCTTCTGCTGCGGCGTTTTGTGCCGCAATTTGTCGTAATAGAGCACGAACTTTTTTGTAGCATACTTATTAGGGCAATGCTGTGCTTGATCTGCAGCTGACAAGCAGTGGTGTGCGCTGTAGTGCAAAGCAGTGCATGGCATTCAAATTCAAATATCACTGACTATCAAGCAGTGCTTCTTTGCAATTGCAGCATTCAAATATCAACTGCTTTCAACTGGAGTACATAATTGGTTACAAGCAGTTCATTCTTTTAGCGTATTCAGTTGCTACTCGGCATATCTTGTCGCTTAATTGTTATAATAATTTGCGTAGTATCTTATAGTCTCGCTGTGCAGCTTTTAGCGCATTTTTACTTGTTTTCTCAGATATTTTTGCAGTCGCTATGTTGGCTTTTTTATTTTTAAGTAATAAAATTTAATACATGGCTACATAGTCGCATCACACACACACACATGTTTGTGACACACACACAGCCACAGATCTTTATATATGTATATATATATATATATATATATATATATTTATATGTATACGCACATTTTACTCAATTATAAAAGTTTCCACATTAAAAGTTCATTGCTGGAGCCGGCCAAGCGAGATCCGGCGCCGCATTCGGTCCAAGACTCTTTTGGGTACGGTCGCCATGTTGGGTTAGGTCGTGCCCGGCGGCTGTACCATCTACGTAGCTGCACCCTCTTCCTCCTCCACCCCTCTTCACTTTTCCTGTCGACTATAGGGGCGACAACATCAAAGCCATAGTCAAAAGCAAAACGTCTGGCCGTAAAAGTTCTTGTTGTTGTAGTTTCTTTTTCTCGATTTTTTTTTTTATTTTGTGGCCAACACAGGAAAAATTAAAAATGTTGTTGCAGTTCGTATAACATCAGGCGAATTACTCTATCAAGGGCTGTGTCGGTAGCGGGGAGGGTGGGAGAGGAGGAAGCCCTATGGGGTAATCCAATGGTAATGTCATGTTCTTCAAGTCAACGAAGGCAAATTAACGTCAGCAGCAGTGTTATGAGTCCATTGACAGTGTCAAGTTACGTATTGCAGTGTTATACGGGAAACTGTTATATAGAGCTGAGCAGCAAGAACAGATATGGAGAGTTTTGACTGTATAAGAGAACTGTTATACTTGAGCAGTCATTTTTGTTCTAAAAACGCTTATACTATTATACAAAAAGTGTTATAAAAGTGTTACATGCCAATGAATTGCTCTGAGCAGCAAGAATATGTATATGATAACTGTTATACTTGAGCAGCTTGATAAGAAGAAATCCTTGATAGGTTCAAACATGTTTGACTAGAGCTGAACACTGCTATAGTGCTACATATAAAGTGTTATACTGTTATACATAAAGTGTTATACTGTTATACACTTTAGAATCGACTTTCCTGATAGGTTCAAACATATTTGACTAGAGCTGAACACTGCTATAGTGCTACATATAAAGTGTTATACTGTTATACATAAAGTGTTATACTGTTATACACTTTAGAATCGACTTTCCTACTAATTACAACCTCACTCTCTCTACCTTTACAGGCTACGGCGGCATTTCCCCTCGCACACAATGGGGCCGCGTGGCCGCCCTCGTGTACGCCCTGTTCGGCATACCCATCGTACTGCTGTATCTATCCGCCATGGGCGAGGCACTCTCGGCCGGCATGCGATGCCTGTTTCGACGTCAGCGTGTCAAGGGCAGCGTGGGTAGCGGCCCCGCAGCTGGACCCAGCGGTGGCCGCAAATCGGACAAGGTCAAGGGTCAGCAACAGTATGGCCATCCGGCGGGTAAGCTGCATCAATATGGCTTGCCCCCCTCGGTGTATCAGCAGCAGCAACAGCAGCAGCAGCAACAACAGCAACAACAACAGCAGCAGCAGGGCAGAAAATCCATTGCGGACGCATCCCGAGGATCACCCAGTGTGCCCATCTCGATCTGTGTGTGCGTCCTCCTCTGTTATGTGACCAGCGGCGCCATATTGTTCCATAAGCTGCAGAACTGGAGTGTGCTCGAATCGCTGTACTTTTGCTTCACATCGTTGGGAACTATTGGCTTCGGCGAGTTGGCGCCGAGTGGCACATTGACACTGTATACCGCCTCCGCTTATATATTGGTGGGCATGGCTGTGGTTGCCATGTGCTTTAGCTTGATACAAACGGAGATTGTGATGTGGCTGCGTCGCTTCAGTGTCCAGGATCATGTGATGCCCAAGGCCGAGGAGTTGGCCCTAGTCTCCGTCGCTGTCACCCCGAAACCCTCCTGACAACGACCCAGTGCCGAGCTGATGGGCGGCGGTGCCACAACCGTCGGCACTGGCGCTGGCGGCAACAGTCTGGGCCAGCATCAGACCATGTTCTTTGGCCCGGCCCACACATTGACACAGTACAGCTCATTGCCCCGGCGCAGTCACATGGCGCATGGCGGCGGTGCTGGTGGTGGTGGTGGTCTTGGTGTGGGCATTGGCGGGGGAGGCGCCTCCACATCGGCGTTCCAACGCAACACGCCCATACGCCGCTCCACGGGCATCCCAGAGCATCACATGGAGTACTTTGTGCCACGCAGCATCAGTGAGTTTAATCTGTCGGGAGTCGGCGACTTGGCGTTGCCGCCGCCGCGTCGCTTCTCGCCCAACATGGGCATGGGCATGCCAATGGGCGTGGGCGTGGGCGTTGGCGTCAACATGGGCGTTAACATGGGCATGGGCATGGGCATGCCACATGGGCTGCAGTTGGGCCCACCACAGACACTGCTCTGTGCCGCCGCCACGCCCGCCGCACCGCCGCCCGCCCAACTGCAAATAGTCACATTGAAGCCGCGCAGCGAGAAAATGGTCACCTTTGAGGATGAATCGAAATCCGCTGCGTCGTCAGCAACAACGTGTCCACATGGCGTGCCAACCACGCCGCGCAAATCGACTGCAGGTGGCTCCTCAGCAACGGGGGACATCTTCATGTGACCAGCCATCTGACCAACTGCTGTGGACCAGCAGCCTCCAGCCGCCGTGGAGGATGGCGCCGAGTTGAGTGCGGCATTGCGACTTCGCGATAGCATCGACGATGCACTCTGTCCCAAGCAGGCACCTGGTGAGGTGATCCGCGTCTAAGGCGGGCAGGAGGAGGAGAACATGTTGATGGAGCGAGAAGTGCGTTGGGGAGAGGGGAATGCAAATACACACACTGTAAGTAAATGCACACGAATACATCTACACAAACACACGCACACACACAAGCAGACGGAGCGACAGCGAGAGCGAACGAGAGCGAACGAGAGCGAACAAGAGCGAGTGAGTGCGAGAGAGAGCGAGATGGAGATAGAGAGAAACGGAAGTCGTTAGAGCTGAGAAAGTAAGAAATCAAGTGACAGAGATTCGTTTTGCTAATTGGACGCCCAACAACAACAGCAACAGCAACAACAACAACAATTCTATAGTGTTATTTAAATTATGTAAGTTAAGCAAATATTTCTGATTATGCGTGTAAATACAAATTAAGAGCAACAACTGCGGCGCGTGTTGTAAATAAGTATAAATATACATATATTCAAATGTGTGAGAAACAACAGCAACAACAACTGTTACTACTACAACAACAGCAAGCAGTGCAAAAGCAACAAACAAAAGAAAAATGTAAACTTAAATTTAATTGAAATTGAAATTTAAATTCGAAATGTTAAATGCAAATTGCATAAATAATTTGAATGCTTTGGCTGTTAATGCCAAAAAAAAAACAACAAAAAAACAAATGAAAAAAACAAAAACAAAAAAAAACAAAAAAAAAATAAATAAATAAATAAAAAAGTGAAAAGCGAAATTAATAAATACAACAAACGACTAACTATGAATAATAAATAACTATGCGAAAATCCAAAATTGCCAAAGTGCAAAGCAAACAAAATGCAAATGCAAATTGTGCACAATTGCAGAATGCTAAAATGCCAAATGTTAAATGAAAATGAAAATGAAAATGGAAAATGGAATATAGAAAATGGAATATAGAAAATGGAGAATAGAAAATGCCAAATGAAAAATGACAAATTGTACTACATGTTGTGTTCTGCCAAGGGACAAAGTTTATTTAAGCGATTTGTTAGCTAGTTTATTATTCCCTTTCATTCCCCCTCTCTCCATTATATATTAACTGCTCTTTTTGTTGTTGGTTTTTTGCATTTTTACATTTGTGTATCTAACACTTGATAAATGATGTTGAGCTCCCCAATTTGCAGTTGCAGTTAATGTTTTCTATTGCTTTGTTGAGTTATTGTTATTGTGTGTATAACAGTGTGTCAGAACTGTTATACTTCATAGCAGTCGATTGCAAATTGAGTGCGGCACCTCATTCGACTAGCATATGAAAGCCGCAAATTACCAGAAAGACTGTTATACTGTATTCAGCTCAGCAAAACTGTTATACGTTTATTACGCATACACAATTCACGTGTCCATGGACTATTAGACAGTTGCGCAATACATAAAAAAACAGAGCTAAATGGTTAATTCTGTCTATGCACTGGCATTCAGCAAAGCTAGCCAAATAATTCTCAAAGCAAATCAATTGGAATTATAAAACGTAAGCCGTTAAATGTTGTCAGAGCTTTGCTGAACCACAGTTCATAATTAGTCAAATACATAAATTAACCATTAATATTTGATATTATTACAAAGTGATATAAGAAGCGCAGCATCTACCGGGCCAGTCATATTAACACGGGGTCCATTGTTGAACTTCTTGAAGCCTGATCCTGTTGCTCGCCCGATTTGACAAAGTTGTTGTACTTTTTGTTGGGCGTTGCCTGAAAGGTTATTGAAAATGTAAAGCAGAATTTGTTGTGATTTCCACTATGCTTAGCAAGACTGTTATACTGTATATCAATTCAGTTTAGATAAACTGTTATACTGTAGAACAACGATTAAATATATTACGTATTTGTTTTGATTTCCATTAGAAAGTTACACATTGCTCTGCAAGACTGTTATATCATAAACAAATTCAGTTTAGATAAACTGTTATACTGTAGAACAACGATTAAATATTCTACGTAGTATTTGTTTTTATTTCCATTAGAAAGTGACACGTTGCTCAGCAAGACTGTTATACTGTATAACAATTCAGTGTAGATAAACTGTTATACTGCATAACAACTATCAAATTATTATTTAACTTCTAACTCAACAATATATCAGCTTTGCGTTTCAGGGATGAGACAGTATAACAGTCTAGCTGAGCACTGCGTTATATATTATACAACCTTTAACAGAACGTCCAACAAAAAGTACAACAACTTTGTCAAATCGGGCGTACAACAATGGATCAAATAAGCATTTCAAAGTCGATAATTGCTCAGCAAGACTGTTATACAGTATGACAAAATAGTCACTATTTGAATTAGCATTTTAATGAGACCGCAACTGCTAACTAACACCTTTTGCTATATATTCCATTCAATTAATCAACAAACCAAATTGCAATTAATTACAAACTAAATCCATTAAAATTGCCAAATTGCCAAAAAGAAAAAAGGAAACCATCAATGACTGTCAGCTATAAATGTATGTGTATATATATACTATATATAACTTAAACCCCGCCTCGACTTTTTTGCAATTTGCATTCTTCAGCGCCAGTCTGCTCCCCTCCCCCACACGGTTCGTGGCCTGCCCCTTTCCCCACCCACAAACTTTTATAACAGATTTTTCATGTTTTAATATCGGTTCGTTGTGTTCGTATTAATGTTATACAGCAATTAGGTTTAAATGCTTTTTAAATGCATTTTGATTGTAGGTAATTGAGCGGCCGGAATGTCATTTGTTATACTGGTATTTGAATGGTGCTGCCAACTCGTTTTACAGTCGCCGCCGCTCGCCACGTAATTTGAGGCTGTCAACTGAGTGGGCCACTTGAATTTTCACTTTAATTGAAAATAAATTAAATTTTAGTATGCGAATGAGTGAATGTGTGTGTGTGAATGTGTGTGCATGTGTGTGTGGGTGTGTGTGTGTGCACATAAGTTAATTTTTTTTGCCATATTTAAATTTGTGGCGTTAAATTAAATTAATCGAATAGAAGAAATGGTAGCCAAGAAGAAAGAAGAAAAACCAGCGGATGCGATGAGAATGTGGTTGAAAAAAAGACGCTTTAAATTTATGGGTTGTGGCAATGAGAAGAACGAACAGAACGAAGCAAAAACAAAACAAAGTAAAAAAAGAGTAAACAAATAAACAAAAACAAAACTGAAAATGAAAATGAAATATTAAAAGCAAGAAAGAAAAACAAATAAAATGAAAACAAAAAAAAAAAAATAGATACAACTAAATATGCATATGTGTGGCATTCGTATTTGTATAACATTCCAATTGTGTCATACTCGTACTGTCATACCGTCATACTGTCATACTGTCATACTGTCATACTTACTTACATAGCTAATAACAAACAATGCAAACCAAATATTTAACATAAGTTCATGTAATTACAATTAAGTCCACTACAAAAACATTCTCCACACACTCACACACACGTACACACACACACACATACACACGCACACACACTGAGACACTCTTTAATACAAATATCAAGAAGAAAGCAAAAAATGAATAGAAATTAAAAAGATACCAAAGACAACTGCGGTTGCCGTGGTTAATATACTTTTGCAGCGAGTTCGTTGATAAGGCTACAGTTATATCGAACTTCGATCTGAGCTATACACAGAGATCAAGGCAATTGTGAAAATTATAAGAAAAGTTTTTCATAGAAAAACTCAAATTAATGTGTCAACTATAAGATATTCTAAGCTCATCCGATTGACATACAGAGCAGCAACTGTAGCAAGTTTCACTGCAGCATCATCATACCCCACTGCAAGGGTATATATTAATGAAAATCAAACTAAAATATAAAATAAAAAACATGTGTATTTTTTTTTTTCGATTCCTAGTAAAGTAAGTTGAACTCTAGCATTTAGGTCAACAGCAACTAAATAATATAAACCAAAAAGAAAAAATAAAATAAAATAAAACACACATATATATATAGAATATGTACTTTTAGTCAACTATACGAGTAAATGTTAATAATAAACTGCAGTTAAACACATCTATGTATAACATATGTAATACCAATTGGGGATATATGTATACATATATAAAAATACTTATATGTATGCGCTCTCCCTCTACACATACATACGTACATACATAGATTACAATATTCTCGTAATGTATGTATATTTTACATGAAACTAATTGAACGTGAAACAGCAAATAAAACAAAATACCGCAGTTCGCATTATATATATTAATAATAATAAAAATAATATTATATACATATATATATATTAATATATATAATTATATATATATATATATATATATATATATATATATATATATGTATGTATGTGTATGTGTATACAAAATGAAAACCAAATAAATATATATATATATATGTATGTATACATACAAATAAATACATCATGGAATTTAGTCAAACATCAGAATCAAAAATTGTGTTTCATTTGTTGTGTTTGCAGCTTTTGGTGTGAGCATTGACCAGGGCCAACTGAATTGAAGCGCATTTAAGTAAGTAAACATGGCAATTTGAGGAGAATATACTTTCTATTTTACGCAGAGACAATTCGAGAATTATATATTAATAAATTGATATTTATAATTTCAAATTTTCAAAATGCACAAATGAAATTAAATTCAATTAAAATAACATTCATTGCATTATTATTGTTGTTATTGCATAAAACGAACGAAAATGTTACAATAACAATAATTTATTGAGCTTTTTGCAAAATCACAATTTAATTACATAAATGCTGAAGGAGACAAGTATTTTGTATTGTATATATTATTGCAAAGTATGCGCACAAATGATGGCCCAAAGTTGTTTTAATATGTTGCAGAGGTGAGTACTTAACATAGTCAGGTTATTAGGCAGGTGGGCAGGAGACAGGTGAGCGGATTCTGCTGGATCACGATGATGCAAATCGAACTTAACAATTTAAGCAAACTAATCAATGAATGTGAAAAAAAACAGACAGCTTTGTATTTAATTCTTATAATTAATTAATTAATTGAATAATTATGTATGCATCTACATAATTTAGTTGCTTTTGCGGCTTGCAGCGAATGGCAACCGGGAAGTCGCTGACATAAACTCTCCTCAATTATACACATATAACTATGGCGCAATCTACAGGTATATCAGCTGTACATACGCTATGTACACATCTGATAATTTTCTTATATACTCGAACATTTGCATTAATGCAATTGTCGCTTTAATTAGCAAATGCAAATGCCACGAAGTAAAAAAAAATCTATAAAAATCATTGCAATTAATCTGAAAGCATTAAAATTAACTCATTCTCTCTCTCTCTGTCACGCTGTCACTCTCTCTTTCTCTCTCCACCTATGCGCTCCCTTTCCTCTTTCTACCTATCTCTCTCTCTTCCTCTCTCTCTCTCTTCCTCTCTCTCTCTTTCTATATGTCACTTGGTGTTGATATTTTGTTTGCTTTTGCCATTTTTTCGTTTTGTTTCCATTTTTTTTTTTAAATATTTATCTTATCAGTTATATTGCGAATTATTTATAACAAACAATTTGCGTTCAATTTATTTTAAGTCGATTTTTTCACATTTTGATGTTACACATTATTATTATTGCACTTTTTTTTAACGCTGTACTCATTAAATATGCTCACATAGGGTAGAGCCGAGTAGGCTCGACTGGCTCTGTGTGGGACAAATGGGAAATAAATGTTATTAATTTTGAATAAATAAATATTTTGTATATTATATTTGTCTGTTTTGCTTAGTTTGCTTAGTCTAGGGTATCTATGAAGTCTGGCATTTAAAGTCTATCGCCGGTTTTGCAAGCTCGTTGTCAATTTTATGACAATTTCAGCTGCAAATTTTTTGTTGGTTCGAGCGACAGTTGCGAGATATTCCAGGTGTGCCTGGTATGCAGGTGTGCAGGTGTGTGTGTGTGTGTGTGAATGTGTGTAGCATGTGTTTTTTGCCGTAGCAATTTAATTTACTTCTGATAAATATGCTTCCCTGCCTTCCTTCCCTTCCCTCTCCTCACTCACTCCCGTTCCTGTTTCTGCTTCTGTTGGCAACGCAAAAAAGCAATAAGATTTTTAGCCAAATGATGAAATGTGAATGGTTTTGGCAAAAACATTAGCCATTAATGATAAAGTCTACAGTGGTTGCCATATATATACATGTATACTATATACTATATACATATGCAGATATTTATGCTCGCACATCAAAATAAATATTACTGCGGTTTGTTTAGATAGCCGTCGCTTTCCAATAAAATAAGAATTATTTGTCAAATGAGGTTAACTGTTAACTGCATAGGGGGAGGAGGAGGGAGAAATGTTAAGTGATGCGATTTATTTCAGAAAGTCATTTAAAAAATGTTCAGTGCGATTTTATTGCAAATATCTGCATTTGTCTGCTCAACTTCAAATGCGATTACATCAATATAATATAATATCAAATATAAATCGACTTATGCTACACTTAATTTTACAAAATTAAATAATAATTCCAGCAGCTTAATGTGTCATTTGTAGAATATATTTATAGGCATTGACAACAGAAGGGAAACGTTCGCCAATAAAGTAGATTAACTCGGTTTGAAGATGTGATAAATTTGATTATCATAAATTTTATTATTATATTAAGGCTATCAAAAGCAAATTCATGTGAAGTACTTGATTAACTCGATTTAGCAATGTTATCAACTTGTTCAAAAAGCAGAGGTGCTCTCCTTTGGGAGTATTCTAAGAAGGGAAATTCATAACAACAACTTGATCAACTCGGCTAAAGATCTTAAACTTCAATCAATAATATAAGATTCGATCCATATCAGAAAAGACAGATATACATATATATATATATATATATTTATATATATCAGCAATCAGCTTCGACTGCAAATGAAAATCGTTGCCAAAAGCTTGATCAACTCGGCTTAAAGTTGTCATAAACTCGTTAAATTGCAAGCAAATCGAGTCTCAACTGAAGTAGAAAACTTAATAAATCACTGCATTTGCTTGTTTTGGGGAAAAGAGTGGCAAATCCAGTTGGTAAATCATATTGTAATCAGGTAGATATAAAACTCGTTCTATTTATAACATATCGAGGTTCAACTGAGGTTATTGCCATGGCTCAAATGGACGCGTTTCGTCAGTTTTTAAACAACAAATTCTTCTTTTTTTTACTTTTCACTTCGTTTTTGTTTTTTGGGTGTGAAAGGAAAGGAAAGGAAGTGCAAAGAATGGAGAAAGTAAAAAAAAAACTCATCGAAGCAATAAATTCGCTTAAATGCTCTTTGTTCGAGTCATTAAAATCGCATTTGGAAGTCGGTTAACTGAGTGTTGGCCCATAATGATGATAATGTTGCCAGTTGCTCATAATGTTGACGATGTCTCAGCTGGCGTCTCAGTCGACGTCGCAGTCGCGGTCGCAGTCGCAAGTGACGGCGCAGCTAAAGTCAGAGACGCGCTGTTGACATTAACGTTGAATGTTATTCGTTGTCAACACACTTGACATATAATTTGATTACGTATACGCATTTTATTAACTCATTTTTAGCGTGCGAGCGGATAACGACAACAACAACAGCAACAACAACAACATTGGCAACAACATCGGCAACACTCTCGTTCTGTCAGCCTATCCGCCTCCGCTCTCCAGCCTCGAACACCCTTCGTCATGGTGCTCATTACAGCAGCTGATGTGTATATGATATACTCTCTCGCTGCGTGGGGCAGGGGGACGCGTCTCGGCTGGGAAGCACTTCACATTAACGGTTACGTTGTAGAGTCCCTTGCTTATCCACATGGTATCCTCCTTAAGCCACCTGCCACACCCTCACTTCTATTCTCTATTCTCTTCTATTTCTGATCCTCCTTGTCCATTCTTGGCTCAAGTCACAGCAAAATAACAACAAGGTCTACAGTTTGCTGGCAGCAACTAATTTCTTTTTACAACTGTGTGTAGCAGTTCTTAAGCTTTATAGCAAAATCTAACACACATGGCTGTGCACGCTGTGTGTGTGTGTGTGTGTGTGTGTGTTTGGGTGTGTGTGTGTGTACGGATGTGTGTTTACATAGCCGCACAGCTGGCGTGCCGCATAGTCAAGCCAGGCAGAATCAAGTCAAGCCAATATTCCGAAGAGCGACAACATACACACAGGCAACAACAATAACTGCGTTTACTTAGCTATCCTCGCACACACACCCACACATACAAACATACACAGGCTGGCAGAAAACTTATGCCTTGACGCAGGAGCCATTGAAAAGTCGTTAGCAAAACGTCAGACAACAACAAGTAAGAGGAACCCCTTTTTGGGGTTTACCTCTCCGACTCTCCCGCACTCTATCTCTATCGCTAACCCTCTCCCACTCTCTCTCTCTCTCTCTCACAAACTCTGTTGGGGTCGAGTCTGCATCTGGAACTTAAACTTTGTTGGGAGTTTTTCAGGCTGTTGCTGCTGCTGATGCTGCTGATGCTGCTGCTGTTGTTTTTCCTCGGCTCTCGATGGCAACAATAACAGCCCGAAATCCATATTGAGGGTCAGAAACTATGCGGGAGCAGCTAAATAGACTCAGCAGCAGTGTGGCAAGATCTTGTTGCAGCATGCAAAACTTATCCTTCATTAGCCTTGGACAGACCAGCGAAAGCACTCGGCAAGCGCATATGTTTCAGTTATCGATATGAAAAAGAGTTTACATTGCTCTAATGGATTAAAAACCCTGAGGGTCTCAGACCACTCAGACAACTCCCACTGTCTTATCGACTATCGATAACAAATGACTCAAAAGTTGTGCACAATATTCATGAAACATTCCAAGCAAACCAAAAGTAAACTAAAATCCAAATTATCGATATGAAAACTATTTATTTAAGTCAGTGTAAATTCCGATGACCATCGATTTTCGATAATGTATCACACACTTATTGCTTATAATTTAAAGGAAAACTCTAAATGCTCATTGAATCTTATTATTGGATATATAATACACAAAATGACACTTCGATTACTATCGATAACGTATCTGTGATAATTAAAAACAACAACAAATATATTTTATTAGATTATATATTTTACATATATACTTTGGCATATATTCGATAGGCATTTCTCAATAAAGTAATTTAAATTATTCGATATATAGCTGCTTAAATATTCAGTACAAATACACTTCGCTTACTATCGATAACAGTTGTATAATTAAAATCCACAAATCCATACACAAAATGACACTTCGATTACTATCGATAACTTATCTGTGCTAAATAAAAACAACAACAAATATATTTTATTAAATTATTTATTTTACATATATACTTTGACATATATTCGATAGGCATACACAAAATGACACTTCGATTTCTATCGATAACTTATCTGTGATAAATAAAAACAACAACAAATATATTTTATTAAATTATTTATTTTTTTCTCAATAGTATATTGAAGAAACTTTGCGCCAACAAAAGCTGCAAAGCAGAGGAACTTTCGAATTAACAAACAGTGGTTCGTTTATAACAAACGCCTGCAATTCGATAATTATCGATAAATAATGGCACTTCGATATACTCAGCTAGGCCAGAACAGCAACAACTGCTAGGCAAATGCAGACAAGTCCCACTGTCTTATCGACTATCGATAACAAATGACTCAAAAGTTGTGCACAATATTCATAAAACATTCCAAGCAAACGAAAAGTAAACTTCAGTCTAAATTATCGATATGAAAACTCTTTATTTAAATCAGTGTAAATTCCGATTACTATCGATTTTCGATAATGTATTGCTTATAATTTAAAGGAAAACTCTAAATGCTCATTGAATCTTATTATTGGATATATAATACACAAAATGACACTTCGATTACTATCGATAACGTATCTGTGATAATTAAAAACAACAACAAATATATTTTATTAGATTATATATTTTACATATATACTTTGGCATATATTCGATAGGCATTTCTCAATAAAGTAATTTAAATTATTCGATATATAGCTGCTTAAATATTCAGTACAAATACACTTCGATTACTATCGATAACAGTTGTATAATTAAAATCCACA
The DNA here is from genome assembly GCA_035042075.1 of Drosophila macrospina. Lineage (NCBI taxonomy): Eukaryota > Metazoa > Arthropoda > Insecta > Diptera > Drosophilidae > Drosophila > Drosophila macrospina. Next base: position 1,220,711 of record JAWNLW010000340.1, read on the forward strand.
AATCCATACACAAAATGACACTTCGATTACTATCGATAACTTATCTGTGATAAATAAAAACAACAAATATATTTTATTAAATTATATATTTTACATATTATACTTTGACATATATTCGATAGGCATACACAAAATGACACTTCGATTTCTATTGATAACTTATCTGTGATAAATAAAAACAACAACAAATATATTTTATTAGATTATATATTTTACATATATACTTTGACATATATTCGATAGGCATTTCTCAATAAAGCAATTTAAATTATTCGATATATAGCTGCTTAAATATCGAGTACAAATACGCTCCGATTACTATCGATAACAGTTGTATAATTAAAATCCACAAATCCATATCAAATATATTATATTAGAATTATATATAATTAGAAATATGTATATTGAAGAAACTTTGCGCCAACAAAAGCGGCAAAGCAGAGGAACTTTCGAATTAACAAACAGTGGTTCGTTTATAACAAGTCCCACTGTCTTATCGACTATCGATAACAAATGACTCAAAAGTTATGCACAATATTCATAAAACATTCCAAGCAAACGAAAAGTAAACTTCAGTCTAAATTATCGATATGAAAACTCTTTATTTAAATCAGTGTAAATTCCGATTACAATCGATTTTCGATAATGTATTGCTTATAATTTAAAGGAAAACTCTAAATGCTCATTGAATCTTATTATTGGATATATAATACACAAAATGACACTTCGATTACTATCGATAACTTACCAGTGACGAAAGTTGGATAATTAAAAACAACAACAAATATATTTTATTAGATTATATATTTTACATATATACTTTGGCATATATTCGATAGGCATTTCTCAATAAAGTAATTTAAATTATTCGATATATAGCTGCTTAAATATTCAGTACAAATACACTTCAATTACTATCGATAACAGTTGTATAATTAAAATCCACAAATCCATACACAAAATGACACTTCGATTTCTATCGATAACTTATCTGTGATAAATAAAAACAACAACAAATATATTTTATTAGATTATTTATTTTACATATATACTTTGACATATATTCGATAGGCATACACAAAATGACACTTCGATTTCTATCGATAACTTATCTGCAATTCGATAATTATTGATAAATAATGGCACTTCGATATACTCGGCTAGGCCAGAACAGCAACAACTGCTAGGCAAATGCAAATTTTCTATTATTTCCACTATTTGCATGTATATATTGTCTTGGACACTTGAATGGGGCAAGTCCTTGGGCTGTGTGTGTGTTTGTATGTTGCTACCTAAATCCAATTGGAATGCTATTAAGTCAGGCTAATGTTGCCACTGGCCCACAATCAGAGTCCGTCCCTCTGCACCCAGTTCTCTATCTTTTCGAGAACAAACAAATGGGTTTTTACACACACACACACACACACACACGCAAACACACACACTGTAAGCTGAAGCAAATGCAAAACCGAATTAAAAGTTCTGACCAAACACTGCACGGCTCTCTTCCTTAGGTACGACGACAGAGAGAGGGAGACAGACGGAGAGAGAGAGTGAGGTGAGACCATAAGCGAGAGAGGGAGAAAGCCATAGCGTCCGATAGTGGCAGCGAGAAAGAGAGGGGCAGATCAGGGAGATCAGGGAGACCCTCGCCTTGATGTTCAAACTGTCGCTAGTACTATTTCCGTTTCCGTATCGCTTCGTTCCGTTTCGTTCCGTTCCGTTTCGTTTCGTTTCGTTCCGTTCGCGAGGGCCCAAAAGCAAAGTGCAGCCATTTTGCGTACGCCCAAGGCAGAGCACACACACACACACACACACAGAGACACACACACACACACACACAGAGAGACACACACACACACATACAGCACACGGCATTGAGAGGCTGACAAACAAAAGTCAAGTTTTTTATCCTTGTTTTTTAAGTACTGTCAAGGGTATCGCTATCTATCTATATATGCATATGTATGCATATATAATATATACACACATGCGAGTGTGTGTGTGTGTGTGTGTAGGAGGGGGAAGGGGCAGGGGATGATTATATGACAAGGTGCTGGTGTTGCACATGAATCCGCAGCTTCCTTTCAACATCGACAGGCAAACACACGCAGCATACGCTTCACGTCTCAGCTTCTCCCACTGTCTTGCTATCTCTCTCCCTCTCCCTGTCGCTGCCATTAACATGGTATTTCTTTTAGCCAAGCTGCCGCTGCCGCTGCCTCTGCTGCTGGTGCTCTGCCTCGACTTTCGACTTGGCTGTTTGACTGTAATGTGGTGCCGAGACTCCCGATTCACGTTAGTGTCAACTTGGCGCATTTGCTTGTGCGCCTCTAAGATACTGTCACAATTCCCCTTGCCATTCCCCTCCCGTCACCCGACTTTCTACCCTGACACGCTGCCACAGTCCGTGCCGCATTCTGTAATAATCTATCAAAAATTGTACGCAAACAAAATGTGATTTGGCGCAGTCTCTTGGATATAGTACTAGTCAACTTATGTATGTATATACACTCGCTCCACTTATGTATGTGTATAGATAAGTATATGTATATATATATATATATATATATATGTGTATAGTCATTCCCAAGTGGTTCAAGTGGTGCGTGGGTGGCATAAATTTGCCTTCGCTTTTCGCATTTGACAATTGCGTGGGAAATATTAGCACACGACATTTTTGCAAATCGCATTTGTTTGGCAGGCAACAGAATGCAACTAGTTGAGTCACTCACATTCACAGTTGAAATAAGCAAGCAAGTACACTGCGAGAAACAAGTGTGTGCTTCAATCAAGTTGCAATGAACATTAGACAAGTGAGCGAAAAATGCTTAAGTCTTAAATTAGCATATTTCGTATCTCATATCTCAAATCAAGAAATACAAATTTAACGCTGCTCGTTTGCTGTTTCTACACACACACACACACATATACAAATTAATATATGTACATCAAAGTAATCTTCCTCATCTACTGCTTCTGCTTCTTCTTCCTCATTTTTTGTTTGCCATGTTTTCCTTTTTTGTTTTCCCTCTGCGTATAATTTCCCAACGGTTCTTGTTTGTCTGCCATGAGCAGCAGTTTGATGGGCAGTGAAAAGTTAAGACTATACTTAACAGAATAGTTTCTGCAGTCTGTACTCTGTACCACTTACTTTCAGCCTTCACACAAGCTGAAAGGTCTTAACACCCACGCTGATGCCTTTGTTTTATATCGTTTTATTAGACAGCATGAGGTTTGCCATGTTGCTCACAAACATGAACTTTAAGCACATTTCATACATAATCATTCCAATATCCCAGCATTCCAATATTCCAATATCCTAACATTCCAATATCCCAGCATTCCAATATCCCAACATTCCAATATCCCAACATTCCAATATCGTAACATTCCAATATCCCAAATATCCCAGCATTCCAATATCCCAAATATCCCAACATTCCAATATCCCAACATTCCAATATCCTAACATTCCAATAACCCACATATCCCAGCATTCCAGCATTCCATTATCCCAAATATCCCAACATTCCAATATCCCAACATTCCAATATCGCAACATTCCAATATCCCAAATATCCCAGCATTCCAATATCCCAACATTCCAATATCGCAACACTCCAATATCCCAAATATCCCAGCATTCCAATATCACAACATTCCAATATCTCAACATTCCAATATCCCAACATTCCAATATCCCAAAAATCGCAGCATTCCAATATCGCAGCATTATAAAATCCCAAACATTCCAATATCCCAAATATCGCAGCATTCCAATATCCCATCATTCCAATATCCCAAGTATCCCAACATTCCAATATCCCAACATTCCAATATCCCAAAATTCCAATATCGCAGGATTAAAAAATCCTAAACATTCCAGGATTCCAATATCCCAGCACTCCAATATCCCAAGTATCCCAATATCCCAAATATCCCAGCATTCCAATATCCCAAAATTCCAATATCGCAGCATAAAAAAATCCTAAACATTCCAGGATTCCAATATCCCAGCACTCCAATATCCCAAGTATCCCAACATTCCAATATCCCAGCATTCCAATATCTCAACATTCCAATATCGTAACATTCCAATATCCCAAATATCCCAGCATTCCAATATCCCAAATATCCCAATATCCCAAATATCCCAATATCCCAAATATCCCAACATTCCAATATCCCAACATTCCAATATCCCAAATATCGCAGCATTCCAATATCGCAGCATTATAAAATCCCAAACATTCCAATATCCCAAATATCGCAGCATTCCAATATCGTAACATTCCAATATCCCAAATATCGCAGCATTCCAATATCCCAAATATCCCAACATTCCAATATTAAAACATTCCAATGTCCCAAAAATTTCAATATCGCAGCATTATAAGATCCTAAACATTCCAGGACTCCAATATCCCAGCATTCCAATATCGCAGCATTATAAAGTCCCAAACATTCCAGGATTCCAATATCCCAGCATTCTCATATCAATATCTCAGCATTCCAATATAGTAACATTCCAATGATAGTGTATGTATAATTCGTTGTCAAATATTTAACCATGTATTTTGCGTACATTTACCAGCTGAGTGAGTGGCTAGCAACCTGATCTATGAGACATGTGCCACACGGCAACTACTAGCACCCAAAGTGAAATAAAGAGAGAATGTGACACAGAGATAGAGAGAGAGAGAGATACAGGGAGAGTGAGAGAAAGAGATATATTGTGGGGGTCAAGGGAGAGATGTAGAGAAACTGGCAAAGAGCGCATATGTCACCGCTGCCCATTTATGGATATTAATTTTTATGCAACACTCCCAATTGATGGGCCTAATTGTTTGTTGCATGTGGCACATGCAACATGGCCTGGCTTGGCCTGCAACCTTTAACTGGCACAAATGGAAATTGAAAAGTATTTTTTAAAAGTTTCAATAAAACTATTAAATGACTTCCCCTTTAATAAATAAAAATCGTTGATAATTTATTGGAAGCATTTTCAATGCAGTTACAAAAGCGAAACGTGCGCGTAACGACAAAGCAATTAGAACGAACGGTCACACTGCGTACGTTAGTCATTAAGACCGTAACCAGCAAAGTCAAAGGTCACACTCATTCGAATCATATTAAAAGTCCATCGACTGTTTTCAGTTATTTATGTGATCGAACAGAAAACAGTGACAATTCATTTTGTAATGTCAACGGTCACACCAATCATTGGTCTAGAAATTAGTATAAAACGGTCACACTTATTAGTTTTAGTAATTATACTGGATATGAGGTTAGGTAAGACACACTAGGAATTATCACACTTGAATCGTGTGAGCACGAGCTGGTCACACTAGGAATAAACACACTTGAAAAAAGTGAGCAAGAATTGGTCACACTAGGAATTATCACACTTGAATCGAGAGAACAAAAGCTGGTCACACTATCAGGAACAAGTCACACTCGCAATTTAAATCGGTCACACTCGCAGCGATTATATTTTTCAATACTTTTCCTGGCAGCAGTGTGACCATGCTGCCTTAAGCCTCACTTTAAAGAGCTCATATTATTGTTGCGTCGAGTTTTTTAAATTGAAAACTCAACTTTGATGAAATGTTTGTTCGTTGATTTTGTGAAACTCACGTAGATCAAGAGTTATTCTAGTAAATTTTGTGAATTCCAAATGAATTCCATTATAAGTTGTGTATGCATGTATGTGTGTGTGTATGTATGTATGTATGTACGCATAAGTATATGAAATTTAGATGTTTTGCCATTCGCAACTCATTAAGAACATTTTTGCCACCTGCTGTGAGAGACAGCGAGACAAAGAGAAATAGAGAGAAAGTGCAGCTCACCTCAGACTGAATGAAAACAAACACAAATACGGACAACATCTCGTATACAGTCACACACACACACACATACACACACACACACATACACGAAGATTCACATCGAGACTCAAGGCTCCGGCCAGATGGAAAAACAAGACAAATACAATTTATAAATAGTTTGGCCTGAGACGAAAGAAAATTGAAAAACCGAAGCGTGCGCAAGCCAAAAAGAAAAAGGACGCTGGCAACAGAGTGGAAGGGGGAACAACAACAACAACAACAACAACAGAAACAACAACAACAACAAGAAGAAAACAGAATAAGAAAAACAGAATAAAAAATAGTACACGAAGAAGAAAAAGAAACGTAGCAAAAGGCAGAAATAATAAAATAGAAAAACTTTTAGCGGCGCATTAAGTAAACCGAAAAACTGTGACTCTGCGGTTGTCCTTGAAGCGGGGTTTTGCCGGCTGCTTGATAAGCGAATGCTTATGTGCGGTGTGTGGCGCAGGCAGTGTGAAAATGTGTTGCTAACTTAAATTTATGCGACACGCCGCCATCATCTCATACTCCCAACTTTCCTGCTTTCCCCAAAAACAACAAAAAAAAAAAACAGAAATACACCTCGATCGGGCATCCCGTCCTAAAAGGGAAGGGAGGGAGGAGGGGTTGAGTAGGGGAAAAAAATGAAAAGGAGGAAAAAACGCACATAAAATTCAAACGCAAGCGAAAAGTTTTTGCAAAGCCCGAGCCAAAAGCAACTCACAATCACAGCGTACGACCTCGTCGAAAACTATAGACTCCATATAATGCTACATTCCCACGCTCCTTCAGCTGCCTTTAGTCCTGCACTTTCTCCAACTCTTTCACCTGTTCGTGTACTGCGTATTTTCCTTCTCTGTCTTCTGCCTTTTTTCTACTGCTTTCCCACCAAATACTTCTCTCTCACATACAGCTTCTCCTCGTACCCTTACAACTGTACACTCATATTATAAACATTTTCCTGGCCCTTCTGCTGCCTCCAGTTTTGTATTTTCTTCTTCCCTTTCACCTGTTTGTGTACTGCGTGTTTTCCTACTCTGTCTCCTTTCCAACCTACTACTTCTCTTTCACATACTATATATTCTCCTGTTAGTTTTTCTACTTCCAAAACTATAGACTCTATAATACTACACTACCCCGCTTCTTCTGCTGCCTTTAGTTCTGCATTTTCTGCATCTGCTTCCGTCTTCTGCATTACTTTCTGCTCCTTCCTCTACCACTTCTCATTCACATACTATTTCTCCTACTTTGTTAACTGTTCTCTTCATTATGCAATGTTTCCCTGCTCCTTCTACTAACTTTAGTTCAGCATTTTCTTCGTTCTCCGTTCTTCCTTGTTCACATTTCTGCATATTTTCCTTGCTTCTCATACTGCTGCTCTTTCTTTCTCTTTTTCCTGCCCCTCCTACTACTCCTTATGCTAATTTTCTACCTTTTAGACTCTGCATTTCTCAGCATTTCTCTATATCTCCTTTTCCCTCTTTCCGACCATAGCCCCCTGTCTTCTGTCTCATCTTCTCCCCATTCTTCTCCTGCTACCTCTTTTGCTGTGCACTGGTCCATGCCTTTCTTCAACTTCTGCTCCTTATCTCTTCTTTTTCTTCCACCCCTTCTACTTCTCCTCCTCCTTTTACTCAACTTTACAGATAAAACTCCCATAAGAAAGTAATATCAAAACCCTAATGCTTCAAAAGACTGGACAATGCTCCTCAGATGAATCTTTTCACACACACTCACGCACATACCGCATATACCCTAATCACACCCACACACAAACACACACACAATCACACACACTCAGTGAAAAGCCGAGACAAATTGTGGCACAGTTCGCACACAACAAATCAGCGACATTTTGATTTATTTATTTTGACACGATGCGAACCTTAAATACATTCACAGTTCAGTGCAACTCACCCCTCCTAAAGTGGCAGCTCATGTGGCAGCTCTTGTGGATCTGCTTGGGCCGAGCAATGGACAACCAAAGGGACAAGGGCAAGGGCGCAAAGACATGGCCAAGGGGGTGTAGATGTAGGGGGTGTGTGGGTAAATAAAACAGTATGATACACTCGTATGGAAAGTGGCTTAATTAACACATGAGCTCTGCGCTTCTGTCTGCAACGAGGAGCTGGGATTAGTGTCGAGTTAATCAATCAAAAGGTTCTAAAGCAAGCGTAAATATTGAATTAACTTCTTGAAAAGACTTTCACTCATTGGGGTGAAGTGTTGGATTGTTGTCCTTTGACTTTAGATGAGATTAAATGGGAACTACTTTATGACTTCTGTCTAAGGCAGTTTCTCTTGATTGTGAGATTTGCTTGTACTTTTTTAATTACACACTGTGTACCTTCAAAATGGGCAACCAAGGTATTATAGCTTTGTGCAAATGTATGTAACAGGTCCGACAAAGTTCATATATTCTTGATTACTAGCAACAGTCGAATCAATTGGGGAATGTTCATCTTAAAAGATGAAAATTGTAGTGATGGTTTCTGCATTATCAATTTTGGAACCTTTATATATATAGCTAATTAATTATATAGCTAGTTATATATCCTATATCTTTCGGAGTATACATTTTCTACTAAAAAGATGCCTAGGGAATAGCATTGTCACACAATCCTGAGAGTTTCATAATCGGAAGACTTTATTAAAGAGATTAACACAGGGTATTGAACTGTCGCGTTAACTCGACGGATCTGTTGGTTCTTTGTAATCTATGTCTTTGTCTACATATCTCTCCCTTTCAAACGGAATACCAAAGAAGTGACTCCCCCTTCTACAGTCCCCTCTCCACAACACAGCAGAGAATACACTGGTCTTTTTCGCTCCCTCGCTCACTTTTTGTATCTTCCTCTCTCTTCCTTTTACTATATTCTCGTGTTAGGAGATTTATTCTAAGCTTTTCCTGTCTCCCATGCTTGACAACACAATCAGAATATTAGTTTTTGCTATAGAAAATTTTCTCTTAATCTAGAGACTTTCCCTCTCTTAATTTATCTTTCTATAATTAATATATTACTTATACGATGCCTTGCTCTCTATACTTTCATATTAAATATTTCCTTTCCTGTGTCTTATTCAAAAACCACATTTCTCTTGTGGAAAACAAACAGAAAACTCCACTTACATCTCTATATGCAATCTGCATGATCGATATCAATGTGGAAGGTCTGTTGTTTTCATTCTGGATTTCAGTATAAACTGCTCCACTTACAAGTTCATTCATAAAATATCTTATTTACTCACTTTCAGATAAGCCCCCTCCCCCCATAGATCTGATATTACATTGCTGCCAGACACCTGCGTCAGCTATGCCCCAGTGGCAACTTAACTTCACTTCCTCTCTCTTCAGAACTTCGTGTTGCAAGCGCTGAAAAGTATGCTACAATTTGAGTCCCTGAACTGCAGCAACTAAGGAACTAATCTATTTATTTACTATTTTTAGTACCAGTTGCAGTTGCCGAGAGAAACTCAGAGCGAGAGAGAGAGAGTGAGAGAGAGTAGGAGAGTGGGAGCGTACTCTGGTGCATTGTGGGGACTGGGGAAGGGGAGTCACTCATTTGGTTTTCCGTTTGAATTTCCTTTGCACTCAATGAAATTTCAACTTGATTTCCGTCGGGCGTTTGTTACTTTTATTTTGAGCTTAGGCGACAAACCGTTCCACACACACACACACCCACACACACAGCGATGACAGCTGTTGACCGTGTGGCTAGTGCACATGTGTGTGGGTGTGTGTGTGTGTGTGTGTGTGCGTGTGTGTGTTTGTTTATTTGGCTTAATAGTTGCCAGCAAGCAGCAACCTTGTGGGCGTTGAACTGTGGGTGTCTTGCCTTTGCCAGCGTGAAAATATGTGAAAAAAGAAAAGAACAAGCATAAACGCATACATCCACACACACCCACACACACCCACACACACACACACACACTCTTAAATATATATACATATACAGATGAAACATATAGCCAATTTTGCGAATCCGCTTAAGTGCGACATTGATTTCCGTCACTGATTCTTGACACTGGGCCAGCAGTGAGAGACAGAGACAGACGAAGACAGAGAGAGAGAGAGAGAGAGAGAGCAAGCGCATGTGGCTACTGAGCCACTGAACCACTGGGCTTGAGCCGCAGCACCGCTTGGTTTGAGGCGTGTGAAACTGAAGTACAATCTATATTGAAATAGCAGCTAAAAGGCACTCATACACACACACACACACGCACACACACAGTCACATACATACACAGCTATGGACTTAAATCTAGTATTCAAGAAATACCATGTTCATAAATTTCCACATCTAATTAACAACAAAACTTTTCTTTTCGTTTTATCATTATGATTAATATTTCATTATCAATATTATTATGAGCGCCACTAAATGTTATTTATGTATTTAATTTTATTTATTTTAAGAATAAACAAAAAATTCATATGCATTATTTAATTTTTAAAATTTTAAATATTGCTGAATTTTAATATTTTAATTTTGTCAATATATTTAATATAGAAATTTTAGAATAATATATTTTCTAATTATTAAGAAACTAAATCTGTTGTAGATGAAAGCGAGCGTTTGAGCTGAGTGTCAACAGTCAGCAATCACTAGTCAGAAGAAAGTATTCTATTTATACAGTTTAGATAATAATAATGGTTTGAATAGTCACCACTCAGGAAAGAGAATTTTTTTCATAAACATTTGACATGATTAGATTATTTATATATATTATATATTCTATTTTATCTATATTAAAAATGCAGTCACTTAAACTGACCCCAATCACCAGTCCACTAAACACCAGTCACCAGTTACAATGAAGAATTATATTTCTATTTATATAAAAACAATTCTATTTAATTTGTATTTAAAATTGTGTTGTCATCAGTGACCATTCATCAGTCACCAGTCACGAAATCGACAGTAACCAGTCAAATTAAATAGTTATATTTATAATTATTTATTTACTTTAATTCATATTAAACAAGTCAGGAAGCTACAGTCGGGGTACGACTGTGGGAGACTCTGAACTACAGCACGAGTTTTTGCATTTGTCATATATATATATATATATACGAATTTCTAAAGAAATTTGGTTATTGCTTTCTCTTGAATTCTCAACATTTTCTGACAAATATGGCAAAATTAATATTATATGTATATATAAAATAAAAGTAATTAATTTATAGTTATTAAAAAATGTATTTTGGAATTGTCAGCAGTGGGATTCGAACTCGCGCCTTTGCGGCGTTTCTGGTTGTTGTTGTTCTAACTAAAGCAATTTTGGCCGCAGAGGTGCCATGAACCTGCGGATCATTCATTCCTTAATATCTTCTATGTTTATTAACCGATCGTGCTGAAATTTTCAGAAAACGTCCGAAATAGGACATCCTCCATATGTGCCAAATCTGAATTAAATCTAAAGTCGGTAGCTTCAGTAATACGTTTTTTTCGATTTGCGGGGGCGGAAGGGGGCGTGGCAAAAATCTAAAACAAACTTGATCTGCCTGCAAACAATACACGTGTTGTCACCAAATTTGGTTACTCTAGTTCTTATAGTCTCTGAGATCTAGGTGTTCATACAGACGGACAGACGGACAGACGGACCTGGCTATATCGTCTCGGCTGTTGACGCTGATCAAGAATATATATACTTTATAGGGTCTGCCACGCCTCCTTCTGCCTTTTACGCACATTTCGCTTTCGTCAAACCTAATAGACTGAACTTTTAGTTCAGAGTCTAAAAATTCAAGTGTCTCTTACCAATCACCAATCCCCAGTCACTAATCCCCAGTCACTAGTCACCAGTCACCAGTCAGAAAAATATCGTTATATTTAAATAAGATTAGAGTTGGACTGGATTCTCGTCAACGACCTCAAATATTTTATAAAGTATAAAAAGTGACCATCTAGGCTTAAATCAGCATGCACTTGTGCTATTTGTATGGCCATGGCTGTACATGCATATAATATTAACTACGCACAGAGGCGAGTGGACGAAGTGATGCTTTAGGTGTGCCGCCAGCAACTGTCCCATATCCCGTATCCTTTGCATTCACATCCGGTTTAGCACGTTGCCTGAGTGTGTGTTGTTGTTGTTGTTGTTGTCATTGTTGTTGTTGTTGTTTGTTGTTGTCGTCGTCGTTGTTATTGTTGTTGCCACACTCTCCGACTGCTTGGCGCCTGTGGCACTTGAAAATCTATGAGTTTGTATGGCTGCCACACACACACACACACACACACACACACACACAATATATATGCACTATGTTGCTATCAAATATTGCTGCCAAGCAATTTTTACATACCTCACAATTTGTGTTCGTCTTTCAAGTACACTGTGTGCGTGTGTGTACGCGTGTGTGCGTGTGTGTTGGTGTTAGATTAGATTCAACTAGGTCAACACAGTACAACAAAACTGTGGTTAGTCAAGGAGGGGGACAGGGGACGGACGACAGAGCAACAAACGACATGTCATTAATAACTTAGCAATCGTATTGGGGCCAGCTGCTTATTGCCATATTCTCAGTGTGAGTTTTCACTGGCCAAGAAGCCTGCTAGCCGGTTTGGCCAGCCTGGCCAACGCTTGGCTTAGGGAGACTTACAACTCAACTGAAACTGACACCTGACCGAGTGACTGTGAAAATACAAGAACTCAAGAGCGGCTGGCAGACAGGTGTGCGTGAAGCTCAACTGAGAACACAACTGAAAAGAGTGGCAGAGAGAGAGAGCGAGAGAGAGCGAGAGAGAGAGAGAGAGAGAGCGAGAGTGCTGGGCTTTAAGCAAAGATAAAACAAGAGAAAAGCGTGGGAGGAACCGAGAGCAAGAGTACAGAGAAGTAGAAGCAGAAGTAGAAGTAGAAGCAGAAGCAGAAGCAGAAGTAGAAGTAGAAGCAGAAGTAGAAGAAGTTGAAGCAGAAGCAGAATCAGAAGCAGAAGTAGAAGTAGAAGAAGTTGAAGCAGAAGTAGAAGCAGTTGAAGCAGAAGCAGAAGAAGTTGAAGCAGAAACAGAAGCAGAAGAAGTTGAAGCAGAAGCAAAAGCAGAAACAGAAGTAGAAGTAGAAGCAGAAGCAGAAGTAGAAGTAGATGAAGTTGAAGCAGAAGTAGAAGAAGTTGAAGCAGAAGCAGAAGCAGAAGCAGAAGCAGAAGCAGAAGCAGAAGTAGAAGAAGTTGAAGCAGAAGCAGAAGTAGAAGAAGTTGAAGCAGAAACAGAAGCAGAAGCAGAAGCAGAAGTAGAAGAAGTTGAAGCAGAAGTAGAAGAAGTTGAAGCAGAAGGAGAAGTAGAAGTAGAAGCAGAAGCAGAAGTAGAAGTAGAAGAAGTTGAAGCAGAAGCAGAAGCAGAAGCAGTAGCAGAAGCAGAAGCAGAAGAAGTTGAAGCAGAAGCAGAAGCAGAAGCAGAAGCAGAAGCAGAAGCAGAAGTAGAAGTAGAAGAAGTTGAAGCAGAAGCAGAAGTAGAAGAAGTTGAAGCAGAAGGAGAAGCAGAAGAAGTTGAAGCAGAAGCAAAAGCAGAAGCAGAAGTAGAAGTAGAAGCAGAAGTAGAAGTAGAAGAAGTTGAAGCAGAAGCAGAAGCAGAAGCAGTAGCAGAAGCAGAAGCAGAAGAAGTTGAAGCAGAAGCAGAAGCAGAAGCAGAAGCAGAAGCAGAAGCAGAAGTAGAAGTAGAAGAAGTTGAAGCAGAAGCAGAAGTAGAAGAAGTTGAAGCAGAAGCAGAAGCGGAAGAAGTTGAAGCAGAAGCAGAAGCAGAAGAAGTTGAAGCAGAAGCAAAAGCAGAAGCAGAAGTAGAAGTAGAAGCAGAAGCAGAAGTAGAAGTAGAAGAAGTTGAAGCAGAAGCAGAAGCAGAAGCAGAAGCAGAAGCAGAAGCAGAAGCAGAAGTAGAAGTAGAAGTAGAAGCAGAAGCAGAAGCAGAAGCAGAAGAAGAAGTAGAAGCAGAAGCAGAAGTAGAAGAAGAAGTAGAAGTAGAAGAAGAAGCAGAAGTAGAAGTAGAAGCAGAAGCAGAAGTAGAAGCAGAAGTAGAAGTAGAAGCAGAAGCAGAAGCAGAAGTAGAAGTAAAAGCAAAAGCAGAAGCAGAAGCAGAAGAAGTTGAAGCAGGAGAAGAAGAAGAAGTAGAAGCAGAAGCAGAAGCAGAAGCAGAAGAAGTTGAAGCAGAAACAGAAGCAGAAGAAGTTGAAGCAAAAGCAGAAGCAGAAGTAGAAGTAGAAGCAGAAGCAGAAGTAGAAGTAGAAGAAGTTGAAGCAGAAGCAGAAGCAGAAGCAGAAGCCTGAGAAGCAGAAGTTGAAGCAGAAGTAGAAGTAGAAGTAGAAGCAGAAGAAGAAGTAAAAGCAAAAGCAGAAGTAGAAGTAGAAGAAGTTGAAGCAGAAGCAGAAGAAGTTGAAGCAGAAACAGAAGCAGAAGCAGAAGCAGAAGTAGAAGAAGTTGAAGCAGAAGCAAAAGCAGAAGCAGAAGTAGAAGTAGAAGCAGAAGTAGAAGTAGAAGAAGTTGAAGCAGAAACAGAAGCAGAAGAAGTTGAAGCAGAAGCAGAAGCAGAAGAAGTTGAAGCAGAACAGAAGCAGAATCAGAAGCAGAAGCAGAAGCAGAAGTAGAAGTAGAAGAAGTTGAAGCAGAAGCAGAAGTAGAAGCGGAAGCAGAAGCAGAAGGAGAAGCACGAGAAGCAGAAGCGAGAAGTTGAAGCAGAAGCAAGAAGCAGAAGCAGAAGTAGAAGTAGAAGCAGAAGCAGAAGTAGAAGTAGAAGAAGTTGAAGCAGAAGCAGAAGCAGAAGCAGAAGCAGAAGCAGAAGCAGAAGCAGAAGTAGAAGTAGAAGTAGAAGCAGAAGCAGAAGCAGAAGCAGAAGAAGAAGCAGAAGCAGAAAGCAGAAGAAGTTCAAGTAGAATGAAGTTGAAGCAGAAGTAGAAGTAGAAGCAGAAGCAGAAGTAGAAGTAGAAGCAGAAGCAGAAGCAGAAGTAGAAGTAAAAGCAAAAGCAGAAGCAGAAGTAGAAGAAGTTGAAGCAGAAACAGAAGAAGTTGAAGCAGAAGGAGAAGCAGAAGAAGTTGAAGCAGAAGCAAAAGCAGAAGCAGAAGTAGAAGTAGAAGCAGAAGCAGAAGTAGAAGTAGAAGAAGTTGAAGCAGAAGGAAGCAGAAGCAGAAGCAGAAGCAGAAGCAGAAGCAGAAGTAGAAATAGAAGTAGAAGCAGAAGGAGAAGCAGAAGCAGAAGAAGAAGTAGAAGCAAAAGCAGAAGTAGAAGAAGTTCAAGTAGAAATAGAAGAAGTTGAAGCAGAAGTAGAAGTAGAAGCAGAAGCAGAAGCAGAAGAAGTTCAAGTAGAAATAGAAGAAGTTGAAGCAGAAGTTGAAGCAGAAGTAGAAATAGAAGTAGAAGCAGAAGCAGAAGGAGAAGCAGAAGCAGAAGTAGAAGTAGAAGAAGTTCAAGTAGAAGTAGAAGTAGAAGCAGAAGCAGAAGCAGAAGAAGAAGTAAAAGCAAAAGCAGAAGTAGAAGTAGAAGAAGTTGAAGCAGAAGCAGAAGAAGTTGAAGCAGAAACAGAAGCAGAAGCAGAAGCAGAAGTAGAAGAAGTTGAAGCAGAAGCAGAAGCAGAAGCAGAAGCAGAAGTAGAAGTAGAAGAAGTTCAAGTAGAAGTAGAAGTAGAAGCAGAAGCAGAAGCAGAAGCAGTTCAAGTAGAAATAGAAGAAGTTGAAGCAGAAGTTGAAGCAGAAGTAGAAATAGAAGTAGAAGCAGAAGCAGAAGGAGAAGCAGAAGCAGAAGTAGAAGTAGAAGAAGTTCAAGTAGAAGTAGAAGTAGAAGCAGAAGCAGAAGCAGAAGAAGTTCAAGTAGAAATAGAAGAAGTTGAAGCAGAAGTTGAAGCAGAAGTAGAAATAGAAGTAGAAGCAGAAGCAGAAGGAGAAGCAGAAGCAGAAGTAGAAGAAGAAGAAGTTCAAGTAGAAATAGAAGAAGTTGAAGCAGAAGTTGAAGCAGAAGTAGAAGCAGTTGAAGCAGAAGCAGAAGAAGTTGAAGCAGAAGGAGAAGCAGAAGAAGTTGAAGCAGAAACAGAAGCAGAAGTAGAAATAGAAGTTGAAGCAGAAACAGAAGCAGAAGTAGAAATAGAAGTAGAAGCAGAAGCAGAAGGAGAAGCAGAAGCAGAAGAAGAAGTAGAAGCAAAAGCAGAAGTAGAAGTAGAAGAAGTTCAAGTAGAAATAGAAGAAGTTGAAGCAGAAGTAGAAGTAGAAGCAGAAGCAGAAGTAGAAGAAGTTGAAGCCGAAGCAGAAGCAGAAGCAGAAGTAGAAGTAGAAGCAGAAGTAGAAGCAGTTGAAGCAGAAGTTGAAGCAGAAGAAGAAGCAGAAGCGGAGAAGAAGTTGAAGCAAAAACAGAAGCAGAAGTAGAAGAAGTTGAAGCAGAAGTAGAAGTAGAAGCAGAAGCAGAAGCAGAAGTAGAAGCAGAAGCAGAAGCAGAAGCAGAAGGAGAAGCAGAAGCAGAAGCAGAAGATGAGAAGAGAAGTAAGAAGTGAAGAAGTACAAGTAGAAGTAGAAGCAGAAGCAGAAGCAGAAGCAGAAGTAGAAGCAGAAGCAGAAGTAGAAGCAAAAGCAGAAGAAGTTGAAGCAGAAGGAGAAGCAGAAGCAGAAGCAGAAGCAGAAGCAGAAGTAGAAGCAGAAGTAGAAGCAGAAGAAGTTGAAGCAAAAGCAGAAGCAGAAGCGGAAGTAGAAGTTGAAGCAAAAGCAGAAGCAGAAGTAGAAGAAGTTGAAGCAGAAGTAGAAGTAGAAGCAGAAGCAGAAGCAGAAGTAGAAGCAGAAGCAGAAGCAGAAGGAGAAGTCAGAAGCAGAAGAAGAAGATGCAGAAGCAGAAGTAGAAGTAGAAGAAGCAAGTAGAAGCAGAAGTAGAAGAAGTTGAAGCAGAAGCAGAAGAAGGAAGCAGAAGAAGAAGATGCAGAAGCAGAAGTAGAAGCAGAAGCAGAAGTAGAAGCAGAAGCAGAAGCAGAAGAAGTAGAAGCAGAAGCAGAAGTAGAAGTAGAAGTAGAAGCAGAAGCAGAAACAGAAGTAGAAGAAGTTGAAGCAGAAGCAGAAGCAGAAGTAGAAGTAGAAGCAGAAGAAGTTGAAGCAGAAGCAGAAGTAGAAGCAGAAGCAGAAGTAGAAGTAGAAGCAGAAGCAGAAGTAGAAGAAGTTGAAGCAGAAGTAGAAGCAGAAGTAGAAGTAGAAGCAGAAGAAGTTGAAGCAGAAGTAGAAGCAGAAGCAGAAGTAGAAGTAGAAGCAGAAGTTGAAGCAGAAGTAGAAGAAGTGAAGCAGAAGCAGAAGTAGAAGCAGAAGCAGAAGTAGAAGTTGAAGCAGAAGCAGAAGTAGAAGCAGAAGCAGAAGTAGAAGCAGAAGTAGAAGTAGAAGTAGAAGTAGAAGTAGAAGTAGAAGTAGAAGTAGAAGTAGAAGTAGAAGTAGAAGTAGAAGTAGAAGTAGAAGTAGAAGTAGAAGTAGAAGAAGTAGAAGTAGAAGTAGAAGTAGAAGTAGAAGAAGTAGAAGTAGAAGAAGTAGAAGTACAAGAAGTAGAAGTACAAGAAGTAGAAGTACAAGAAGTAGAAGTAGAAGAAGTAGAAGTAGAAGTAGAAGTAGAAGTAGAAGTAGAAGTAGAAGTAGAAGTAAGTAGAAGTAGAAGTAGAAGTAGAAGTAGAAGTAGAAGAAGTAGTAGAAGTAGAAATAGAAGTAGGTGAGAGAGAAGGAGTGCGAGCAACAATCTACCTGGAGTTAACTAAGGACATTTTCGGAAATAGCTGCAATCATTGCAGGAGGCTTTCTTAATAGCCTGACCATCAGTCTCATGAAACCAAAAACAATATGAATTCAAAAGGCAAACACATTATTTTGCTCCTTTCGACTATGAAAATGCAGCAACTAAATCAAAGGGAAATGCTGTGAGGGGTAAAGGAAAAACAACTTACCAAAAGGTCAATCAGCTGCTACATTTATCTAAAAAGCCAAGAAACAGAGACAGATAGGACTCGTGACAGGTCCCTGGAGGACCTGACTAACTGAGGGCAACGTCAACATCAACGACAAAACTGAAAGATTGCAAAATGCTTTCAATCAGAGCCCATCCATCCGTCCGTCCATCCGTCCACCCGTCCACCCGTCCGTTCGACCCATCGTGCATCCGTCCGACCCTCCGCCCGTCCGGCAGACCCTCCGCTGGTTCACGTTGATGATTAATTGCCGGAGCATGCATTTTAAGAATGTTAATTTGTCATATATGCGACGTTCCATCCGCCTGTCCCCAAGAAAGGAAACGCACAGACAGACAGACAGACAGGCAGACAGACGGAGGAGAAAGGAACGCAAACGAGAAGAAAATCTGTGTAAGAAAATGCTACAGAAATCAAATTAAAAATGTAAGTATTGAGGTATTGGGCACATGGGGTGTGTTGTGGGGGTGTTGGGGGTGTTGTAGCAGAAAAGGATTACATAGAATGAGAAGCAGCAGGAGTGAGATGGGCTGGACGGAGGAGTGGGTTAGGGAGAAGAAAATCTGTGTAAGAAAATGCTACAGAAATCAAATTAAAAATGTAAGTATTGAGGTATTGGGCACATGGGGTGTGTTGTGGGGGTGTTGGGGGTGTTGTAGCAGAAAAGGATTACATAGAATAAGAAGGAGCAGGAGTGAGATGGGCTGGACGGAGGAGTGGGTTAGGGGAGGGACAAGGATGTACTCAAAAATAGAGACAGAAGGCAACGAGCTATCAAATCAATAATTCATATTATGAGCACGTTAAGGCTACGAGATGCGCCAAAAATGTTGACTTGGAGCTGAAATAAAGCAAATGAGAGCATAACTGAAAAACGAGAGGGATAGGGATAGAAAGAAAGAGAGAGATGGGAGGCAGGAATGAGAGGGGGAGCAGAAGAGCCAGCTTGCGGATAGAACGTGGTGGGCGGCAAAGCAAATGTACATTTTCAATGACAACGGTAAGTGCATGTAAATGCAAACGATAACGACGATAACAACAACAAGAACAACAGCAATAATCTAGCAAATGTAAAAGAAGAATGCTGCAGCAACAAGGGATACAAAAGGGGGGGGGGGGGGGGGGGGCAAGTGGCAGCTAAATGAATTGCAAGCACACACAACGCAGACACAACAAAACTGCAATTGAGATAAATTTTCATCAATTTTAGTTGTTTTTTGTGTTATGTGAGTGGAGGGGGATGGGGGGGGGAGTTCTCTCTCTTCTGATATGTTTCATCTCTTTGCTCTCGGTTCTCCTATTTCATATCTGCTAAATTCTTGCTCAAAGCACTTACCGCTTTGGCTGCATTTAAATACTTGCACGATTTCCGGTTGTTAGCGCTCTTAAGTTTCAAAATGGCTGCCACACACACACACACACACACACATAGTAGGGCTGACCAATTTCCATAGCCTACATTCGAGCGTTGTCGAATTTCTCCTCGTTTCTCTTGTCTAGAGATTGTCATTTGGATATTTCAACAACTGAAAATGAAAATGAAATGAAATGACACACAACAACCCAACTGCAACATTCTCTCTTTCTCAGTCTCCTTCTACTCCTCTCTTTCTCTGTCTCCGTCTCTAAATGATGAATGACGTTTCTTGCCTTGCTTGTTGCATTCAATACTTGATCGGGCATTGACTGATCAGTGCTGCATTGTGCTCTGTATTACGACTGTGCATACCCTGTAAGCAAAGGCTCATTTATAGGGCATGCACACACAGCAAAAGTTAAGCTCTAAAACTGCAGCATTAATTTCTACTCTTGTAAAAGACTGGTCACACTTTTAATCGATAATGCGTTATCGATTGTTATCGAAGCTATAACATTAATCAGAAGTAAAGCTAAACAACCAAACTACTCTTCAATCAGCTGCTCTGGGCATATTCATTGCCACACGAAGCGCTCTTGCGCTTCACACACGCAGAGGCACACTCATGTACACACACTCACACCATACCACACACACGCACTCCAATGTTTTTCCATAGCTTTCTGTCTGTTGTGCTTTCTTCACATTCTTGTAGTTCTTTGAGCTTTCTTTTTATAATCTTTGGTCTTGTTGCTGCTGCTGTTGATTTTGTATACCCTGTAACCAAAAATAGATCACAATAATTTCGCTTCCTGTATTTCTTGGTTGGTCTACTCAAACTAAATGTAGAAATTTAGATACTTTGGAGCGCTTGCAATACAAATTTTTATAATATTTTAATAAATTGAGAAGAATTTTGAATATTTATATCTGAAGAGATTGCTCAAGTTTGCATACATTTTGTTGTACTAATTATATATATAATATTAATTATAAAAATATAATTAATTGCAAGTATTTAAATATCTGCAAAGCTTTAAAATTGATCGGTCTGTTTATTTATTTTTAATATTCTACGATATTAAAGCCATAATTTGCATTTAGCTGAGAAGAAGACAAAATATTCTTTAACTAATTTCATAATTATTTAATTTTCTGTTGACTGAAGGGAAATTGTGCAATTCCAAAATAATAGAACAGCTACAAATAGTAATTGCATATTTATTTGAAGTCTAGACTGATCAAAGACTGGAGATTGTTACTGAAAATGATAAGAAAATCTAGTTGCGTTTGTTTGGCATAGAAATACTAATGAAATAACCGAGGATATCTGTCAGTTGCACACTCCCGATGGCCGCACATTGTCTTGTTTACTTTTGCATTCTGCGCCGGAAGTTCATTGAAGGAATTTCGCTAAGGCATTTCTCTGGCATGCCGTTTATACTGTGTGCTCACAGCGGCAGCTTCAACAGTTGACGGCCACGCCCACAGGCGGGCGTATGATGGGCGGGCGAAGGGGCGGCAGGGGAGGAAAGGACGCAGTAAACATTTATGCCATCGACTGACTGAAATTGGTACATGCTATTCACAGCCAATCACTTGAATGAGGATAGAATGGCATGGAATGGCATGGCATCGCATGGAATGAATGAATGAATGAATGAATGAATACATGAATGAATAGCCTGATTTATAATGATTAATGCGGCCACGTTATGTGTCCGACAAGTGGGTGCCGCAGGCAATTGCCGCGAATATTAGCCAAGGGAGATAGGGCGTGAGAGGGAGAGGGAGGGGGAAGAGAGAGAAAGAGAGAGAGAGATGGAGATGGAGATGGAGAGGGAAAGTACACCTTGAGAGAACAGCTGACAGTTATTCAGTTATTAAGACATAGACACAGTAAACGATTCACTTCTCCTCTCTCTCTCTCTCTCTCTCTCCTTATTTCTCTCTTCCACTTCTCTTATCTTCTCCTTCCTTGCTCTTACAACTGCCTGCAGTTGCCAGATAGTGCTAGGAGACATAATTTTAAGCTGCTTAACGCGCTCTCCAGGTGGCCAGCAGTGTCAACTCTGAATGGCAAGCTGCTTAGGTATCCTAATGTGAATGCCAATGTGAATGTGATTGTGATTGTGAGTGATATTATGCAGCTGAATGTGAATGTTGCGGCGTTCCTCTCTCAATTTCAATTTCAATTTGAACTTTAATTTGCTGTTCTGCTCTGTTCTGCTCTGTTGTGAGAGCAATCATCAAATATTATAATTATGTATTTTTGCCCACTCGCCAAAGTGAAAAATAAACTGCCAATTTTGCTGGTGACTGGCTAACAATAAGCTACAACAACAACGGCAACAATCACAATAACAATGAGCGAAAGTAAGCTATTTGTTTAACAGCTGCAAGTCAGCAGAAAAATAAGAAAAATGTTAGCGAAAATTCAACTGAGAAAAGCCGAAAGTACAAATACTCTTACCACTGATTTATATGAGTAGAGAATAATTGTAATTTAATTAAATTAAATTATTTAAATTAACAATTTATTTGATATGTATTTTGAACTTTAACTGTGTGGAGAATTATTTTTTATTAAATAAAAAACATTTATTACTTTTTTGTTAGTATTTTAAAAGATTAATAAATCAATAAATAAGGTATTAGTTATATTCATATTATTTAGTATGAGAATTATTTCTTGTAAAAAAATAAAATAAAATTTCAAAAATGTTTGCAGTCATTAATAGATAAATAAATAAGTAAATTAGGTAGTTTGTTCTTCTTAGAAATATTGCATTCTTTAAAATATTTAATTTCATAAGTAAAGCAAAATCTTAAGCTTATAGAAAAGAAATGTCAATGTTATTTAATATTTATATATATATATTTGAATATTTATTAAATCAAGCTCATTTTAAGCCTCAATTTCAACTAATTTTAAGCCCAGCTTGCATGACTATTTATATTATTTTAAGTTGACAGCAAAAGGAGCTCAAATGTAAATGCAGATAGCTGTCATATGACATCAATGTATAATAAATAATAATGTAAACACACTCATACATTGTGTTGCCTGGCAGGAGAAGAATCACTTTTCGTATGAAAAGTTCTTGCTTTATTTTAAATATTTATTATACAATTTCCGTTACAAATAACTTGTTAAATGCAAAGTACTTTGTGCGTTTCATTGTGAAAGAGCAGAAACAGTCGAAAAAGAAAAGAAAATAAAAGAAAGAAAGAAAAATTGTTGGTCCTCTGCCTAGGTGCGATTGTTATTTGTTGTTGTTGTGTTGGTTGCCGCATGGACGGAAACTGAAACCGCATTTATGCCACAAGCACACAAACACACAAATTTGTATATATATATATATATTTATATAGATTTGTAGGTGTATATATATAAATATATATATGTGTTTGTTTGTGTGTGTGTGTGTGTGTGTGTGTAGTCATGTATGAGTTACTTGTTGTTTGCTTTAACCGCCGTTTGGCCTACAATTTTTACCAGGATTTTTACCTATAGCCCCTCGAGTGAGCGGAGCGTTGAATTCATTTAAAATTTAATGACCTAACCAGTGCTGTAAAATGTTGTTATTGTTGTTGCCGTTACTTGAACATGCATAACGCAACAGCAACAACAACAACAACAACAATAACCAAACAGCAGCAACAAAACCATGGAGTAACAGCAAAAGCGATATTAAAATTCATTAAAAATGATTTGCGTAAAACGCAATTTTATTTTTTAACACACAAAAAAAAAAACAAAAAAAAACTGAAAAATAAAGAGAAGCACAAATTTGGTCAAGGAGGGTAGCAAGTGTATATGTATACACTCGTAATACACAACACTAAAAAATGAAACAAATAAACAAGTTGAAACTCGCGAGTTTCCCAGTCTCCCCAGTTTCCCAGGCACCGAGCTCCCGATTCCCAACGAGCGTCAGAGGCTGATGAACCACTCAAACCAAAGCTCCCAAAATTGAACCTACAAAACAACGCAATGAAATCAACTCAAGCTCATTTCAACGTTATGAAAGATCAGCGAACTGCAAAATTTACCCTAAACCCATAAGTGCTATTAAGTAAGTCAAGTGGCGATTTCCGGGAAGCAATAAAAATTAATTTGATTCTCTAAATTATGTAAATAAATCGTTGACCTTTAGTTGCTAATAGCTAATTGCTAATCGTGACTGAAATGCATACAAAGTGGGAGGGAAACCTACCAGCTTTAGCTAGTTATATAATATATTTTCTTATACTTTCTTTCTATATCTATATTAATTATTGAACGAAGTATCTGTAGTTTTAATATTAATCACTTTAGTCAGTTAATTTTATATATATTCTATATATATATATATATATATATATATTTTAGACAATATATCTAAATTAATTAATGAACTTTGTAGTAGTTTTAATATTAATTAGTCAATTAGTTTTCTATTAAAATTATTGATCTATATAATATATCTGTAATTATCTGAAGTTACCCCACTAATCTTACCATTAAAAATGTATTTTAATATTAATCACTTTAAGCAATAATTGTTATATGGTAATTTTGATTAAATTCTTAACTTTATTTATATCTTTATTAAATATGGATAAATATACTAATCACGAACTATCTGTAGTACGAAAGAAACCTATTATCTTTAATATATTTTCTATATATTTTGTATATCTATAGTAATTCACTAAATGATATAGAATTGAACTATTTGTTGTAATAGCGTTATTTTAATATTAATTACTTACAATTCTTAGATTTAGCTAGTTATATTGTGTATTTTTTATATTCCATATCTTTATTAATTATTGATAAATATAGTCAATGAACTATCTATAGTTGCTGTAACTATTTATTTTTTCTATCCTTGAAAATGTATTTTAATATTATTCACTTTAAATTTTATATTATTATGATTAAAGTACATTCATAGTGAGAAAAACCTAATAAGTATTGATCTGTGTAAAATAATCTAGTATCTGCAATTAAAGCAATATTTCTTTATCGTTTTCACAACTATTTTAATATAATTCTTACTTTTATTGTAATATTTTGATAAGTTATATTTTATTGTGTGTGTGTGTGTGTGTGTGTGTGTATGTGCGGGCATGTTATCGGCTTTATTCACTGGTGCAATCAATTAAATGTTCTGCTCTTTGCCTGTCCCCCTTCTCTCTCACTCTCTCTGTCTCACTCTCTCTCACTCTCTCTTCTCTCTCTCTCTCTACGTCTGTCATTCTGGAGTTTATGCTTTCATTTTATTGATGGAACCGCCGCATAATCCCCTTGTACTCTACTTGGTCCCTATCTATGCCCTGTTATGGAGAAGCCTCATCCCGCAGCGTTCAGTGGACACTAAAAAATTAATGAAAAAATTGGCATACAAGCACAGGCGTACACACACACACACACACACACACACACACACACACACACTTACATAGGCAATACATATATGCATGTACATATAAAATTAAAAAATTTATTGCTTTCGCTGATAGGCATCCAGGCCATTGGCTGTCCATTGCCCGATGCCAGATGCCCGTTGCCCCACTCCCCACTCCCCACTTGGACCCCCATTTTCGCGGACAGCAAATTAAAAACAAGAATAACATGGAAACAGGCTCGACTAACCGCTACCCTGTAAACACATTTGTACTGTAGTCTGCAAAGTCTGTATTTATTACGCGATTCTTATGAAATATTCAGAATACTTTAATAATATTCTAAATAATTTGCATGCCAAATTTTATAGCTCTAGCTGGAAAATAAAACAGCATACACTATGATCTTCTGACTATCAGCTAAGATATACATTTAGTTTAAATAGACAACATTAAGCATACCCAGTCCGTATTAGTTGCAGGGTATATGTAGATCTTCTATGCCTCATTACTGCGTAACGTTACAACTTTTCAAAAGCAATGTGTAGAATCTTCCATTGCTCACATTATAAGCACTAGCTTGTGTTTACAGGGTATGCGAATGTCACATTTAATACAGTTAAATAGACATGGTATTACTTATTTATCTAATTAAAACAGTCTGTTTGCTTTAGCTTTAAGCATAGGCCACAGCTTAGCATACCCAATCCACAATAGTTACAGGGTATAAGCAGATAGCTTTCTTTCTCTAATAACTCAGTATAGTCTCTACTTTTCAAAAGGAATCTGTAGAATTTTCCATTGCTCACATTATTAACACTAGCATACCCTTTCGGTTGCGTTTACAGGGTATGCGAATGTAACATTTAATACAGATAGATAGACATGGTATTACTTATTTATAATATTAAAATAGTCTTTTGGCTTTAGCTGCAAATATAGGGAATTGCATACCCAAACAGTATTAATTACAGGGTATATGCAGAACTTCTATGTCTCTTTACTGAGTATCGCCTCTACTTTTTAAAAGCAATCTGCAGAAATTTGCATTGCTTACAATATTCACACTAGCGTAGCATACCCGTTCGCTTGTGGCTACAGGGTATGCGAATGTCGCATTTAAAAATATTTCGCAACGCATTTATTATTTTTAACAGTTCATGCATTTTATATGATGCGCCACGTTGCCCATTTTGGGCGTGGCATGTGTTGTAATTTCGTTGTAGACAAGGCAACAATAAGTGTAACAACAACAACAACAACAACAACGACGACGAAAACAACGATAACAACAACAAACAGCAAATGGAGCAACAACAGAAATAACTTTCACCTTGTCACATTTTCAATTTTCATTTCCATTTCAAAGATTTCACAGACTGTTGCCAATTTTTAAGCTTTTTTTTCAAAAGACAAAAATAATGTTGTTGCTCACGTAGAGGCGTCGGCGAGGTGGCGATGGGGCGATGGGGCGAGTCGGATGAGAGTGTGGGGAAGGGGTGTGGCAAGGACATTGGCTGTCTGCTTGGTGCGCCCAGAGTTGTCGCTTGTGGGTTGCCGTTCTACGTGCACGATTTTGAGGCTCATTAAATTTGACAAAGATTTGCGCAAAAGTTTTCTTGCCGCTTTCAACTTTTCCGACTCGCTTTTTATGAGTTTCCTTCCATGTCTGGTATCAAATTGATTGCCTAGACATGAATATAACTGTATACATATGAACGAGTGTGTGTGTGTGTGTGTGTGCGTGTGTGTGTTTGTGTGTGTGTGCGTGTGAATTGCAAGTGCTTTGTCACAAGTCACAGCCTCGTCCACTTTTCCCACGTTTCGTCTTCGCTTTGAGCCCCAATTAGCCCCAAAGTGGGCAAAGTGACAAAGTGGGCGGCATGAAACAACCGCTGGCTGTTTTCCCCTCAGCATGCAACAAGAGGCCACTCCCCTTGTTCACACACACACACACACACACAGACACACACCTAGGCACAACACAATTGCAAACTAAACTCGAATTAGACCAATCTGCCCAAGGAAAGACGTAACTGGCTGCTTGCATAGGGGGGCCACATCCCCAGCAACATGCAACATGCAACATGCAACAACACTCAACATTCAACGTGCTGCATGACGACCTTATAGAAAACAAAAGATGGAAATTGAAAGCGTCTCATAAAATACACAGACGCAAAAAACATGCGACACGGTCAGTCAAAAAGAAAAACAAACTGGAAACGCCACAACGCACATTGTATACTCTGCTACAGTTCCACATTCCAAGTAATATCTAACTCGAAGCCATAGAGTAGAGTTGAGCTTCTCTATTTGTAACTTTGTGCACTAGCACTTCGCTAACTTCGTTTATAATTAGAACTAGGTGTTTCACTTTTATACCTTTAACATGCTCAGGCAAATATATTTTCACCTGAAACTTCAGCAAAAAGAACTTATTCAGTTCTAACTGAAACTTCTCTAAGTGAATCTATGTATAAATCGACTTCAATTCATTGACTAATAACTTATTTTCCGAAAACTTTGCTAATACAAACATCCTACGCTTGCAATTCTTTCAGTCAAATTTCTTCAGCTTTAACTTCTCTCATACTAAATGTGAACTTCTCTTACTTTAACTGAACATTTTCTAATTGAAATGGCCTAGAAAACAATTGTTATTCAAAATATTTGATTGAAATATTTATGATATAATTTTCTAAATTTCTGTTCACTTGACTATTTACTTTTCTCTCTACTTTACTTCTCTGACTGCTGAACTTGCTCAAACTGCTTCTCCTTCAACTGGGACTTCTCCAAATTCGACATTCTTTAAAGTAAGCTCCTTCATCTAGAACTACTCTAAATATAGCTACTTTAGTTAGCATGGTTTTGCATCAGATTTCATATTATTTAAAACAAACTTTGCAAGATCTTTAAGTCTCTTTTCTTATTCAAGGCAACAATCTTGAAGACTCTGTAACTCTGTCTAAAACATGTTTTTAAAACGGCGTCTCAGTTAAACTATTCTTTGAGACATGTAGCTGTTGTTCTGTTATTATGGGCATGGTCAAGCCCAGAGCGAAACGGACCCAAAACAGAGCAGAACAGAACAGAAAAAATATGAGAGAAGAGAAATGAACGGAGCACGAGCACTTCTGCCTAAAACAGAAACCAACTGAGCTCAGCTAAGCAGAGGCAGCAGGTTTTGCCCAAAAGCAAATATGCAAAGCTACATACGCACCTACACGCACCAATACACACACACGCACACACACACACACACACACACACGCACACACACACACAGAGAAATATAGCAAGTAACAAGCGGTGGCTGAGTTGCTTTTCTTGTTGCTGTTTCCACGTCATGTTGCATTGCCCCAACGTTGCTGTTGTTGTTTTTGTCATTTTTGAGGTGGGGACAGGTATGAGGAAAAAAGAGAGAAAGAGAAAGAGAGAGACGGGAGGGAGGGAGAGACAGGGAGGGGAAGCAACTCTAGACAGCACCAGAGGGAATATTTCGTGTGCGTGGTGCGTGTGTGAGTGTGTGTGTGAAAAGCAGCGTAAAAAATGCTTAAGCTAAAATGGGATTAGCAACAACAGCAGGATGGCCAAAAGGACGGCCCAGCCAGACGTCAGCCTAAAGCAGAAAATGCGCAGGATGCGAGGTGCAACGGGAACGCGCCACACGGCAATGCCACGGGGCACTGACCAAATTTGTTGTCGGCCACGTTTCCAAAGTGCTTAGATCTACGATCTGTGTGTGCCAGTGTATGTGAGTGTGAGCTTGTGAGTGTGTGTGTGTGTGTGTGTGTGAGTGTGGGGCTGTTGATTTTACTTGAGTGGCCGCACAGTTTTGTACATTACAAAATGAAACAGAATCAACGCACTATTTAAACAGCCTAACGATTCTCTTAAAGTGTGAAAGAGAGAGAAAGAGAGAGAGAAAGAAAGAGAGTGAGAGTGAGAGAGAAAGAGAGAGAGAAAGAGAGAGAGGGAGGAACGAAAAAACAGCACAACATATCTAACTGAAGCACATAAGTTTCAAATTGTTTAATTGACCTGAGATCAGATCGGTCTGCAGTTGCCGTCCCTCTATGAAATCGTCGATCCCTAGGCAACCTCTGCACTACCCCTGAGTAATCACTTGCCATTGCAAGAGCGTCCTCTCACCTCACCCTATAGATCTCCTGGGTCTCCTCTGGGCTTATACTGGGCTTCTTCTAGGCATCTTGGGCATCCCCTAGGCATCTGTTTGGCATCCCCTAGGCATCCCCTTGACATCCCCTGAGTCTCCTCTAGGCATCTACTGGGCCTGCTCAAGGCATCTATAAGGCCTCCTCTAAGCATCCCCTAAGTATCCTCTATATATCACAAAGATATCCTTTAAACATCCTCTAGGCATCTATAGGGCCTGCTCTAGATATCCACTAGGCATCTCCTGGACCTCCGCTAGACATCCTCTAAGAATCCTCTAGACGTCATCTAGATGTCACATACGCATCTCCTAGATATCCCCTATTCATTCTCAAGTCATCTTCTGGGCCTACTCTAGGCATTGCCGTGGCATTATCTAAGCGTCTCGTGGGCCTCCTCTGGATATCCTCTAGACATCCTTTAGGAACCGCATACGCATCTTCTAGATATCCCCTGGGCCTCCTAGGAAATATAGAATTTCTGACGCTCGAACATGCTGAGCTTACTCTGTATACTAGAGCTTTCTTCCATCTCAGTTTTTTCATTCTGCTTACTTGAACATCCCATTTTCTTTCTTTCCATTTATATAGATTCTTTGAAATCTTCTTAATTTTGTCTTTTCATTCGTCGCTTTCAATTTGCTTCTTTCAGATTGCCTCTCTCAGTTTGTCTCTATCTAATGCTCTCCCGTCAATCTTTATCAGTTTTACCCATTCTTGAAGTCAAATCAGATCCGAAATTTTTAATAATCACACTTACTTTTCTATCATATATGTTGCCCAGAAAAGTATGCTATTGAATTTTTGATAGAGTTGACCTTTAAGCGGAGGAGACTTCTGTTTCGTATTCTCTAGAAGGCTTACCTCTCCAATTGTCAAATTAGAATAACGAATTCAAGAATCAATCAGTCTGATTGCAGTCTTTCCCCACAAAAGCTTGTTCTCTTCAACTATCCCATTATTCATCTCACGTCCTCACTTCTCTGCTGACTCTGAGAAATTCCCTGAGTTCCCATATTCGATGTGCCGCTTTTAAAAATGTATTTTCAATTCATTCAGTTGCTTCTGCATCTGAACTCAAAACTAAAATTATTTAACACAGATCTCGACATGTCCAGGGAGAGATAGTGAGTGAGAAAGACAGGCAGGCAGACGGACGCAGATGCTAACTGATTCTGCTACGTGTTGCAGACTCATCAGAGACTTGATACTGAAGTTGCAAGTAGGCTGAAGTTGCTGCCACACAACTGACTAGTAAGTGCCGCATGCTGGGCTGCGCTGTATGTGGCATAACAATTGCTTTAAAGCTTAAGCAAAAGTCTCGACAACTTTACACAAAGAAAGTCTAAAAGATGAGAAGCTCCGCTCTCTGTCTCTCTCTCTCTCTCTCTCTCTTACACACGTTGTCTTTGTCTACTTCGCTTGGTTTTGTGTTGTCTCTGTCTCCATTTGTTTGCTCCTCGGCTTATTTTTACCTTTTCGGCTAGCCACCTTTTGATGTGGGCTTATCAGATATCAAAGCGCATAACTGATAATGTGGCAAACGGAGGCCAAAGCCAGCAACAACGGCAACAACAAACAGCCGACACAACAGGTGGTTGCCCCGCCTCCACCTCCCCTCGCAGCCCCTTGCCACATCTCTTTTACTTCCTTTCTGTGCTTTTTCCTTCCTTTTCCTGCCCTTTTTTCCCTCCTGTTGTCCTCGCCTCTGCCTGCCTTTTCTTTGCTTCAGTTCCGTTTTCTTTCCCGCTCGGCCTTGTCTTGCCATTTCCCGGGCAATGTGGTCTTTTAACAGTTACCCAGGCATCGAGCCAGTAGTATCTGCCCGTTGCTTACTTGCCTTGGCTTTTCCACATGAGATTATCTTGATTGGACCTGACTTGACCTGCTGCAGCCTCAGCAACAGCAACAGCAACAGATACAGCTGCAAAAAGGGAAATTCTGCACAAATGATGGACGGAAAATACCCTGGAAATACTGCACAAATGGTAGACTGCAAATATCCTGACAGAATGGAAATACTGCACAATTTATGGACAACAAATACCCTGGAAATACTGCACAAATGATGGACAACAAATACCCCGGAAATATTGCACAAATGATAGACTGCAAATATCCTGACAGAATGGAAATAATCCACAAATGATAAACAGCAAATACCCTGGAAATACTGCACAAATGATAGACTGCAAATACCCTGGCAAAAAGGGAAATACTGCACAAATGATGGATGGAAAATACCCTGGAAATACTGCACAAATGATAGACTGCAAATATCCTGACAGAATGGAAATACCTCACAATTGATAGACAATAAATACCCTGGAAATACTGCACAAATGATAGACTGAAATACCCTGGCAGAATGGGAATACTGCACAAATGATGGACAACA
This sequence comes from Drosophila macrospina, assembly GCA_035042075.1. Classification (NCBI taxonomy): domain Eukaryota; kingdom Metazoa; phylum Arthropoda; class Insecta; order Diptera; family Drosophilidae; genus Drosophila; species Drosophila macrospina. Next base: position 1,251,815 of record JAWNLW010000340.1, read on the forward strand.
AAAACCCTGGAAATACTGCACAAATGATAAACAGCAAATACCCTGGAAATACTGCACAAATGATAGACTGCAAATACCCTGGCAAAAAGGAAATACTGCACAAATGATGGACGGAAAATACCCTGGAAATACTGCACAAATTATAGACTGCAAATATCCTGACAGAATGGAAATACCTCACAATTGATAGACAATAAATACCCTGGAAATACTGCACAAATGGTAGACTGCAAATATCCTGGCAGAATGGAAATACAGTACAAATGGTGGACAACAAAAACCCTGGAAATACTGCACAAATGATAAACAGCAAATACCCTGGAAATACTGCACAAATGATAGACTGCAAATACCCTGGCAAAAAGGGAAATACTGCACAAATGATGGACGGAAAATACCCTGGAAATACTGCACAAATGATAGACTGCAAATATCCTGACAGAATGGAAATACCTCACAATTGATAGACAATAAATACCCTGGAAATACTGCACAAATGGTAGACTGCAAATATCCTGACAGAATGGAAATACAGCACAACTGATAGACAACAAATACCCTCGAAATACTGCACAAATGATAGACAGCAAATACCCTGGAAATACTGCACAAATGATAGACTGCAAATATCCTGACAGAATGGAAATACAGCACAACTGATAGACAACAAATACCCTCGAAATACTGCACAAATATCCTGACAGAATGGAAATACAGCACAACTGATAGACAACAAATACCCTCGAAATACTGCACAAATGATGGACAACAAAGATACCCTGGCAGAATAGAATAAAATGGAGATTTGATTTTAATTTTTGTAGTTCTTAATTTAGTTTTAAAAATTATTTAAAAATACAGAATATATTTTCAGCACAAAGTTACTCTGCAAAGTGATTTTGTGGTTCGTTAAATTAAGTTATTTTCTAAGCAACAACACGAAATATAGATGGCATAAAAAATTTAGCAATTTCAATATACCCAACCTACGTATTGGCTTAACAGGGTATAAAAAGGCTGGCCGTGTTTTCTTTACCAAGCGCTTATCGCCAAGTCTGCTTAGTTTCTCTCTTGTATTCCCGCTCCTGCTTTTATTTATGCTTTGTATATCTCACTCACTCTCTCTCTCTCTCTCTCTCTCTCTCTCACTCTCTCTCTCAGGCTGTGTCTCTCTCTGTCTGCCTGTCTGTTTGCCTCTACTTTGGAGGCTTTGCGTCCATGTTTTCCGCTTGTGATTTCAGGCATTTTGATTTGTTTATGTTGATAATGATTACAGTGTTTTCGTTGTCAGCCAGCGCCGGCCCTCAAGCAATGCAGAAAATCCAATGACCCCTCGCCATCCCCTCCCCCAGTCGTCCTTTCCCCAACCCCCCTCCTTTCCTTTCTTGGCCACTCGCTGATTGCCTTAAAGTCAATTGGCAGAACGCTTGGTATCGTCTTCAGCTGCCCCGCAACGCCCCCCTCACACTGTTTCTCTTACATCTCCATCGCCTCATTATCGCGAGCATCTTTCAAACGTTGCCAGCATATGTTAGTTTTGCGTAAACTTGAAAAGCTCCTTCACATTGTCAGGGGCGGCACTGAGACTAAGCAGGCAAAGGGGTGAAGTACGGACATATATGCATATATATATATATATATATGTATATACATACACTCGCAATCCGATTTAGCCTCGACAACGGCAAACGCCAGCAAAAGTGTGGCCTACTTTTGGGGCTGCGCAACGGGGGCGACGGGCAAAGGTGCCTCCATTCATAAACACACACACACACACAGCCACAGACATGTGCCGCCTGCATGTAAGCATAACATCTGTTAAAGCGTTAACACATATACTCACACACACACACTCCTCTCCTCTCTCTCTCTCTGTCTCTCCCTTTCTGTCAGCACATTTATGCCTCGTGCTGAGCCTCGACACAGTCTCCACACCTTGTGGCATTTAATATTTGCGACGCTGCCAGCGGCGTTAAGTAGGCGACTAACGTAAAATGTTTTTCACTGCACTTTTCCAAACCCCTTTCCCTGCCCCCCTGCCGCCCTGCACCCCGCTACCCTACCCCTAGCCAGCCCCCTGCTCCGTTCTCATCCTGAACATTTCTCTTCTCCCACACACAAACAAGACACCACAAAACAAAAAAGTTTTTCTCGGCACCTCAAATACTTAATACCCTTTTTGTCACACTTGCGAAGTGCTACAGTTTTTGCTATTGTTTTTTAAAGCATTAAGTAATTTGTTTAAAATCCCTTGAACACAGCAAAGATTTTTATACACAATTGAAGTTTGCAACCATTAAGATAAAAGTTGCATTTCATTCGCGTAAGTTTAATCAAGAAGTTTTTACATACTTTTCTCCGTTTCGTTGCACAATTCGACACACATTTCAAATACCCTTTGAAAGGGTATGACAAAAAGAAGAAGCCAAAACTCTATTTGGGCAAATATAATAATGTCAGAGCGTCGACTTGTTTACGCTTTTTGCAGGCTTTTGGCTAAAACAATTTATGAATGACCGCATGTCCTGGGCTAACTGTTCTAACTGTGCTACCTCAGATGCAAATTGCCACACACAAACACACACACACACAGCTTTACTTATTGCAATGCCTGCAAGTATTTGTATGCAATGAAATTGTTACAGCTTACAGCAAATCTGCTCTGGCCTAAAGGTCAAAGTGCAAACACAGTTCGAACAGCTATAACTCAGTGGAAACCTGTTGAGAATAATATAAGCGCAATATGAAAATTGCTTGGGGCATTGCTACAATACTGTGTACGCGTTCTTCACACGATTCTCTTATTCTCAACATATTGTGTAATTATTGAGCAGAGCCTTTAAAGGGTATTTCAACTATCAGATATGGAATGTGATACTCATATACTACTATATGTTTCTTCTCCTTTGTTCATACTTCATTCCCCCATCTCTCTTTAATTGCAACATTGTAAGTTAATATCTGAAAGTTGAACTGTTTCTTTATAAATCCTGAAAGTTTCACAAGAATCGCTTAAGAGAAAGTTTGAGAGAAAGCGTTGGCTAGAAAGCTATCAGATTTCGAGTTGTCGCTTTAATATTTTGAGAAGCTTATATAAATTAATATTGAATGAGGTATTTATTTATTATTATTTATTTAAGCAAAAAAAAATGTAATTGAATTTAATTATGCCCGTAGAAGTGTTTAAAAAGTTAACTCCCAGTCGAACGCTCTCGACCACAACAATGGCTCACTTAATTTCCTGTTGACTTTAAATGGCAGCGTTGCCACCTTGCTGAACTTAACTGCATGAAATGCATTTAAAATTAATAAATTAATTAAGTTCAGCTTATATTTAATCACTTTCATTTTATTGTTATACATTGTATGTGTAAAATAAACAAAAACACAAACAAACAAATAAACAAACAAAAAATCAGAAGATTGACAGAATGCAGTTGCTGCTGTTGCTGTGCTTTTGTCCGCCGCCATAAACAATTAAATTAATAATATTTTTTGCATTTTATGCGCTTGATCGCCTTCTAATGAAGCCACAATAATTACAAATGCCAACAAACCAGCGAGAGAGAGAGAGTGATAGATAGAAAGAGTCAGCTAGAAGCCAAGCCATAAATTCACAATTTGAGGCATATGCAAAAAAAAAATAGAATCAACACAATTTGCTGTCTGTAATAATAACAATAACAATAAAAATAATGTTGACAACAAACAGCTGAAGTAATAATAATATTAATAATAAATTCTTAGTATTATTTTAAATGTTTGTTGTTGTTGTGTTTATTGTTGCTGTTGTTGTCGCTGTGATGCAATCAGTAAGCTGTTTGTTTGAATTAATTAAATTATCATTATAATTGATTAGCTTGCAAATGCAATTGGCCAAACTAATTTATGGACATCTGCCCATCTCTCGACTGTTCTATTTCTCTTCCTCTCTCTTCTCTCTCTCTCTCCCTAATCTCATACCTCTCTCATGCCTCTACTCACTTGCCTTCCCACTGAAAATATTCAATATTGGCAACTGCATTTTGTAGCATCGCCTTTACAATTCAATATAAATCAAAAGTGCATGCCAATAAGGCAAGCCATGTACGTGTGTGTGTGTGTGTGTGTGTGTGTGTGAGGCAGTACATTCATATTTCCTTTACAACAGTCGTGTGGGGGTGGCACATTTCTGCCGCCCGCTGCTCTGCATTATGATGCAAGGTGAAGCGAACAGGGGCCAAGACCCCGGTCCAGTTCGATGCGACCCCGAGTCGACCTCAAAGGCAAAGAAAAATATTTGGTTAGTCTACAATGGAGTGAGCAGCACTGCGAAAAGCCCTGTACTTTAGTTTTGTGATAAGATTTGCAGCACAGTAAATTTAAATTAAATTAAAATGAAATTTTAAATTTAAATTTAAATGTAAACTTAAATTAATCTTATTTTAAACTTAAATTTAAAACTCATTTTTACACTTAAATTTCGTTTGTAATTATTTTTAATTTAATTATCATAAGAGTTTGATTTTATACTTGGGTCGACTGCTGTTAGTCGACGTTAAATAAATAAATAAATAATTGAGTGTAAGATTTGTTTCTAAGGACAGATTGACTTTCAGACAAGCACCTCAACAAAGCTCTATCAACACGGCTGTAGATGCTATTTAGTAACCTACCACTTCGAGATACTGCGAACACTCTACGCACTTTATAAGTACAGGGTCTCACAAGAAGAATAAGAGCATGTGTAGATATCACAGCAACTTACAGCCTCACACACGCACACACACATACATACATCCTTATTTATATATACATATATATATATATATATTCTTCCAAACACAGCGGGACATCGAAGCTGAGACAGAGGATAGCAAGGACAAAGGACAGTTGGTTAGTAGTCAAACAGAGAGAGAATGCGATTCGAATAGCATTTCGTAGACAATATGCAAACATATAGCATACTAGACATGCCAAAGTACACACACACACACACACACACACACACACACACACACACACACACACACAGACAGCGAGTACGACTTGGTCTTACCATATGAACTCGCTGTGCAATTTTGCTTGTATTGTAAAAAGCTTTTCACTTTGTCGTCGCTGGAGACTGTGAAAATATACAAATATTTGCATGCAGCCATTGAAATGCTCTTACCCCAGTAATTATTTACATAATGTTAATAATACCCGCTACTGCAATGCACAAGGTTAAGTCTACATATTTAATACAGTTGCAGTTTGATTTCTTCATTAGTTAAAGTAAGCAATTTCAAAGATCATTTCTTTGCTTTTCTTATTGCTTAAAGCAATTACAGTGCTTATGTTATGTAACAGCCTTTTAACAGCAAGATGAATTGTTAGTAACAGAGCATAATAGCATATGAATTTGCATATCATTTTCTTCGACTTTCTGAAAGAGAATAGTCTGGTTGATAGTTGTTTGTTAAAGAATAAAGCACTTGTCCAGTTTTACTTAATACATTTCTTAACTATTTATAAGAAAGTATCGCTTAACTTATTATAAGAAGAAAAAAACACAATTTCACATAACATTCATTTGTAGATTAAATATTTGATCTTCAGAAATATTGTCTATTTTAAAAACTAATCTATTGAAAGGATCGTCAATCAATATCAATCTATCGCCGTACTATCGCCCTACTATCTCAGATCACTCCTTAGAAGCATTGTCAATCTATTCTTCATCAATTTTCGCACTATCGTTATAGTATATATTCCATTAGCTAAAGTATTATAATTATATTCTCACACTATCGGTATTCTATATGTACTTTTCACGAAAGAATTGCCAATCTAATGTCATACTATAGTTATACTATCGGTACAATATCATTATACTATCGCAACAATATGGCTATCAAGTTAAAGGCATACTATCGCTATACTATCGCCATACTATCGCCTTACAATCGTCATACTATCGTCATGATATCTTCATAATATCGCTATACTTTCACCATACCATCATGATACTATCGTCTACTATCGTCTCACAATCGTCATACTATCATCATGCTATCATATTATCGAGTTGAAAAATGCTCACACAGATGCGAAGACTGATATCTAAGTAAACCATCTAGGGATTCGTTGTGGAGCTGCACTTAGGCCACGACATAGCGAAGCTACTCGTATCCAGTTGCAAGCTGAGCACTGGACTCTCTGGCCGGTCATCTATCTGCTATCTGTGACATATGCAATATACACGAGTATGTTTCTGTCTGTCTACGGGGCAGACAGAAGTGTGTGTGTGTGTGTGTGAGGTATGCGATATTTATATGTATATGAATGTACATATATCTAAGTGTGGCAGCAACAGAAGCTGCAACTGCCAAAGCAATAGTCAAAAGTGGACAATGCACATAACTTTCGCCACGTAAATCGAACAAACGAAGCAGGCAAATGGGGAGATGAGTGAGACGAAGATGGAGATGGAGAGAGAGAGAGGGGGAGAGAGAGAGAGGGGTAGAGAGAGCGGAAGATGGGTAGACAACTCAACTTGAAGATGACCTCCACAACACATGCGTGTGGACAAGTCAAGCAACAGCCGCAAATTGCCATGTGACGCAAATGCAAAAACACTTGCCACATGCTGGGGCAGGCAAGCAGGCAAGCAGCTAGCAGGCAAGCAGCAAGAACAATGCAATGGTAGATTGATAAACATGGACAACAGACGCCGACTTGAAGAAAATTGCACACAAGCCAAGTCCAAGCACATGCCACCACATAAGCAAATTGAAAAGGATATAGATGAAGATGGATGGAGATAGCAGATGGGGATAAAGATAGAGATAGTCAGTGAGGGGGAAATGGGGAGACTGGGAGGCCGATTGATAGTGAGAGTGGGAGGGAGTGTGAGATAGAGAGGCAGAGATGAGAGATGGAGAGCGGCAGAGATGAGAGATGGACTTACAACAGTTCGCTGTGTTTAGACCCTTGCATAGGGTATTATAATTCTAACACGAAATATGTAACACAGAAATAGAGGCGTGGCAGTTGCCTTCTTGTGTATAGATTCTTGTTCCAAAAGACGAGCTGCGATTCATATAAATGTTATGTAAATGAAACTTGATACAGTTACGTTTATTGACTGCAGACATTACATATGACCATATCGCTCAGATCGAATTACTATATCTTATAGTTTTTAGAGAAGGGAACGCAGGAAAATCGAACTTTAATAAGAAAAACTGTGTACTATTTTCAGATATCTTCAACTAACTCACAAATTGTGTATTTGATATTGTCTGACACAGCTTAATAAATGTCAATAACATTGATTTACTATAACATATAGAACGCGTTATAGAAACAATCGTATGTAAAACTATTTCGATTAAAAAAAAAGAAAAACTATTTAAGAAGAAATTTTACAAGAAAAATACATTCAGCGAGAGCAACAAATCTTGCGCTTATAGTTGTTGTTGCTCAATTTAATGTTACTGTTGATGACATGCTTGGAAGATAGTTTGCCGTGCGGCTTAACGAATTATTGGCAAATAGTTTAGCAAATTTAATTAATAATATTTGAACTCTGGTGTCACTTAGTTGCCAGCTAATAATCAAACACTGTTGCTTAACTTCAGGCAGCTGGAGTGTTTCTGCCATTTCCAATTTGATGCTTCATGATTGCGGTTAACACAGACTGTGGTAATGCCACAGTCACAGTCAAAGTCAGACACATTCACATTCACATACACATATAAATAAATACTTACATGAATGTATAATACTAGCTAGCGATTCCTGCTTCTATCCGTTCATCGATTAACATTGTTGGTCAGTCAATCGTTTGGTCAATGGGGCCCCATCAATTCCAATGAGCCGGCAACTATAATGAATCAAATGCATTCCATGTTAGCACATTTAAAATGGTTTAATAAATATGCCAATCATTAAATATGCGCACTAATTGTGTATAATTTTCTTGCTCTTGTCAGTCATTGCTTCGTTATGAATATCACAAGTTTCACAACAGCCCATAACTTTACATTCCTCAGTCATCATGTTTGCAGTCGAGGGCCATCAATTAAATGCTTACTTTTATGAGTGACAGAACTCTGCTCATTAGTTCAACAATATGTAGTTCAAATTGTTTTGGAAATATCTTTAATTAGTTTCATAGCTGCTTGAAAGAAACTTTAGCTGATGGGATCCAATTGAAAAGATTCAATTACTTGCAGTTCACAAATTGACTGAATTGAATATTTGCTGTAGATCTTTCATTTTTTATACATTCAATTATCGCGAAATATTTTTCATGAATATAATCCGTTAATTCAATCATTTTGTAAATATAGGAATTGCAATTATTTAGAAAAATTTAACAAATATCATTGTTGTGCACGCTTTTGCATTGGAATAGATCACAATCCACATTGGGATGAGTCCGCTGCTTACACCTACAAACAGAGTGGGAAGGGCTTGATATTAATAATGTTTTCTATTTTCTATTTTCTTTATATTATCGATTACCTCATGTTTTATTAATCGATGGTTATCGAACTAGGTTTGACCAATCACTTCAGAGGCCAAACTGCAACTCTCTGTTCAGCGTCTCTCACGCAGATCTGCTTTGCGCTCTCATTTGTGTTTGCCAATTCGCCTGTGAGTCAATTCGCCAGTGATTGAATTCGCCAGTGACTGAATTCGCCTGTGACTGAATGGGCCTCTAAGAGAATTCGCCTGTGAGTGAATTCGCCTCTAAGTGAATTTTCCTGTAAGTAAATTCGCCTCCAAATGAATTCGCCTCTGAGTGAATCAACCTCTAAGTGAATTCGCCTGTGAATGAATTCGCCTGTGAATGAAGGAGTAGCCTGTTAGTGAATTCGCCTGTGAGTTAATTCGCCTGTGAGTTAATTCGCCTGTGAGTTAATTCGCCTGTTAGTGAATTCGTCTCCGAGTTAATTCGCCTCTGAGTAAATTCGCCTGTGAGTAAATTCGCCTGTGAGTGAATTCTCCTGTGAGTGAATTCGCCTCTAAGTGAATTTTCCTGTAAGTAAATTCGCCTCTAAATGAATTCGCCTCTGAGTGAATTCTCCTGTGAGTGAATACGCCTGTGACTGAATTCGCCTCTAAGTGAAATCGCCTGTGAGTGAATTCGCCTCTAAGTGAATTCGCCTGTGAATGAATTCGCCTCTAAGTGAATTTGCCTGTAAGTAAATTCGCCTGTGAATGAATTCGCCTGTGAGTTAATTCGCCTGTGAGTTAATTCGCCTGTGAGTTAATTCGACTGTTAGTGAATTCGCTTGTGAGTGAATTCGCCTGTGAGTGAATTCGCCTGTGAGTGAATTCTCCTGTGAGTTAATTCGCCTGTTAGTGAATTTGCCTGTAAGTGAATTCGCCTCTGAGTGAATTCGCCTGTGAGTGAATTCGCCTTTCCATTTGCTCGTCGTCTTCTATACTCATTAATGTTGCATTGTTCCTTCTTGTCTAGGCATCGTTGTTAGTTGATATTCGTAGGGAACTACTTCGAACTCATATTCACATTCATTAATAAATAAAATATTTAATAATATAAAATATATGCTTAATCCTACGACCAAAGAGCACTTGAAGTGCACTTGAGGCATAGATATAACTGTCAGAGATTGAGAAATATAATGATGGATGATACTCGAGATTTACAACACTAGCAAACTCTAAGTATATACTTACGTTTGTGAATGTATTGCACCACACACACACCCAACACACACACACACCCACACACACACACTTGAATTTGGCACTTGAAAAGGCTACTTGCCACAAGAAAATGCTTCACTTAACAAGCAGTTGAGCTGCAACAACTTAATGAATTTCTAATCATCATATGTGACAACTGCTACAATTCTGTGTCCAGTCGTGGCGAGTGCTCCCCTCACTCTCCCTCTCTCTCTCTCTTTCTCCCTTTCTCTCTCTCTCTCTGTGCTAATCTGGCACTGTGCTGTGCTCAGTTAAGTTGCAGCTGCCTGCAGCTTATGCCACATTTCGAGGCAAAGCAAAACTTTACAGGCACATTGCTTGGGGCATTTACTTGGGTAATTTAAATCTTAGAGGTACAGCAGTTTACCTATAAATGGAGGTGTGTGTGAGTGTATGTGTGAGTGTGTGTGTGTGGCAGTTTGTGGTAAATAGTCAAATGTAAACTATTTACCACACATTGAACAACAGTTGCATAACTAAACAATGCAAAGCGACCAACTGCGGTCGCCCCTAAACTGACCAAAACGGCGAGAATATGCTGGGGTAAAGGGGTGAAACAATAGTGGAGGTATATATGCAATTTTAACTATGTCACACACACACACACACACACACACACACACACACACAGGCATACATACAAAGTCAGCCAGCTAGATAGCAGGCTCTGCACTGAGGCAGACACAGACATGAAGCAGTCGAGTGGCACTCCATTAAACATATAAGTACACCTATTAATGGTCAAAAAGGAAGCCAAAGGAAGCCAAGTCGGATGTGGAGACAGAGCGCTGAAAGACGTAAGCAATGGCAAGAACAGCAAGTGGAAGGCGCAAAAGAAGTGGCGAATGGAGAAAGTTGAATGTGAAATCAAAAGCACAATATTACACTTTATACTTTACCAACATTACAAAATGGAATTTCCCTTCAACACACAGATATATATATTAAGAGTGTGAGAGAGACAGAGAGAGAGTAAGTGAGATGAGTATGACCGACCTTGAGATACTCGCTCTGCGTAAATAAACAAAGCAAAGAGAACAAATGAAACAAAAAAGGAAAAGTATAATAAATTATATTAATTATTTGAACAAATTGAAGCGCTTTAGTGAAGTCTGCCGGCTATAAAATACCCAGTAATAATAGCGTGAATTGCAACTATTTAAAAGTTGTGCTGTTAATCAAGTGAATGCACAAACAGACGGATCTAAGAGTTATGTCAGTTGCTGCTGATCATGAATATATATTTAATATACTTTGGAAGCCTCTGCCCTTCTAGCAGATACCTGCAGCTGTCTGCAACATACATTGCCACAATGCCATTACACTGCTGCTGCCATTCGTGTTAACGAGCATAAAAAGACAATTGTGTGACAGCGGGCGAGAGGAGGAGAGTGAGAGAGCAAGTGTGTGCAAGTGAGCAAGAGATAGCCACTTGGCCACATAATGTAACTCATCTTAAGCACATTAAGCGTTTTGGCCCTGGACAAGGCAGCCAACAGGCAACAGCCAACAGTCAGGACAGCGGGCGACCAAATGATGGGACCATCATGGCGGCCACAAAAGCACAGCTACTGCGGTTGTACCATTCCCATTCCCATTCCCATTCCCATTCCCCGACTACCTCACGCACATGTGAGTGTGTGTGTGTGTGTGTTGAGTATATGGATTAAAAGTCCATCAAAATGTACATAAAAGTCATTGACTTAACAAGCAAGCGAGCCAAGTTGGTTGGGCCCAAGCTTTGCCGTTACCTGAGCAAATCTTGAGGCATCATTTGCTATTTGCATGCAGCAAGAGCCATATCTATATAAATATATATATATGTATATATATATATATATATATATATGTAAATATATATATATATATATCAACTTCCTTATCTGTGTATGTGGTGTGTGTGTGTGCGCCGCCGTATCGGATGGCTGATTTCACATGCCGCACGACAACACTGGCGCTCGCGTGTGAAATTAAATTGTTTGTTGGTTCGCGGAAAATGAAAATAAAGTCCTTGTTATTGTTGTTGCTGCTGCGTCGGCATGGCCCTGAAGCGCCGGCCTCAGTGACAGCGACAGCGACAGCCTCAGCCACAGTCACAGTCCCATCCACGCCCCTTTTCTATACGCCCCACACACACACACACACCCACTCTTTTTTAGGGTGATGAAAAGCCGCCGAGCTTCTGTCACCTGATGGCTGCGGTCGCCGTCGTCGTCGTCGTCAGCGTCTGCCCTACGATGATTTTTCTCGTTTTCGGTTTGTTTTCTTTTTTTTGTTGATTTTCCTTTTCCTTTCTCTTCGCTTTTTTTGGGACAAGCGTGTGCGATCAACAATTTGCGGCAAGTTGAGTTAGTACGCCTAGATTGAGTTGTATACTCAGAAAGTGTGGTTAGTTTGCGTGCAGCACAAGCAGAAATTAGACAAAAAATAAATAAAAGAAAAAACTCAGTTGACATTTCATTTAAAATAGATCGTCAAAGTTTTTATAGGACTTCTTAATAGGGAAACTTTGATTGAGTGAGCTTAGCTTGCAGCTTAAGCAATGCAATTCAATTAGAAATGTGATGCAGTTGCGCTACTCAACAAACTATATGTGCAACTGCATTTAATAAGCTTTAAATGAACAATCACGTGATACGGCACAGTTGAGCCCGAGTGAGTTTAAGAGGTTTAGAATCACATTTGTAGTCACACGCGATGCGTTCTTGTTCATTGCCAAACTCTGAATGTTCTCTTTTGTTTCTCTTTTTCTTTCTCTAGCTTATAATAATGTATGTGTGGATCTTGTGGATCTTGTGTATTGTGAATTACTTATTGAATTGTGTATATTACTTATATATATATATATATATTACTTATTGCTACATTTATTGCTATGTGCATATTACTTATTGCTACACATTTTAATATTGTTTTAATTAATATATTTTATAATTTGCTAAAGACAATTATCTTAAGCCTAGTAGAAAGAAAGCTTAGAAAGTAGATGTTAAACACTACAAATGAAATGGAATTTAGTGAGAATATAATGCACAACTGGATGATTTGGCACAATTGGGGAAAAGTGAACCAGGTGATATGGCCACGGTCCTACAACTAAATTCTGTTTAAATTGAGCCTTAATTGTTGAGGGAAAGCTGTCCGCAAAAATATATTTAGACAATATTATGAGTTTTCTTTACATAAATTCGATTAGAGTGAGATTATTAATATTATTATTTATTGAAAGTTAACAATGAATTATTAACCTACATGGCGATGAGCACTAGCTGCCAGGGCTATCAGCTCGAGAGTGAGATTAGAATGAACAGACGATGGATAGAAGTAACTTAAGTAGAAATCGAGGTTATACTCAACTACATTATAGTAAATAGATTAAACGCGACTAAAATAATAAAATATGATAAACTAGCAGATTAAAATAAATATAGCGAGTTTTTGTTTTAGAAATGCAATTAAACAATTGCTGCAAGCAAATTGTAATTATTTAAAGAGCCTTGCAGCGAAATAATGAAGTGCAAATCAAAAGAAGCAGCGAGGAAACAAAGAAATTTGAAGCACAAGTGAGCTAATGTTGCAACTGCATAATAGCATTGGCCCGTAATGAATTCTAATTGCAGAGAGCATGCTGCAAATTGTTGGGTTATATCATTGTCATATCAAGTTTAAGCTCGCACTGAGCTTTGCAGCCAAAATGTGTTGCATGTTGTTCTATACAATTTTTTGGTCATATATCATTCTGGCGGCCATGAGATGGACTTTTGTAATGAGTCGAGCATGATTTTGGTTGATTTTGTTAGATTATTTTTTTCTGGAATGTGAAATTCCGTTGAGATGCAAACAACACACACACGCACTCGTTCACACACACACACATAGATATAGTCTCAACTGTATGTACATAATATGCCAGTCATTCAATTTGGCCAAGGGCTTGGCCTTCTCTCGATTGCAGTGTCCCCCCCGTGGTACTCCCGTCGGTGTCCCCATGGGTTGCCACGGCAACTGTTTCAGCTTTTGGCGTTCCATAATAAAGTGTAAAACAATTATGCTGTGGCTTCCCGTTCTGGCCCCACACCTTGCTGCGGTCGCTGACTACTTTTTTTTTGGTGAGGGGGGCATTCTCTATGTGTATGTATGTGCAACATGCTTTTGTCTTGTAACACACACACACACACACACCCACACGCATGGACACACATGCACATGCACACACATGTACACCTATTAAGCGAACACTCATCCATCAAACTACACACGCATTTGGCAAACATTTTACTTAGTTTATCGATCAGGCAGCAAAAACCTCAAAACACAACAGCGGTGCATCATGGGCACTTGAAGCGTGTCCCCCTCTTTCTCCCTATCTCTCTCTCTCTCTCTCTTTCTCTCTCTTTCCCTCTCTCTTTCTCTCTCATTCCCTCTCTCTCTCCCTCACTTTTCATTTCCCTCTAGCGCAATTGAAAATCACAGCGCCTAACCGAGCCACACCGCAAACATCGCCCTCCTTTTGCGTCCCTCCCCTAAACTCCAACGTTCACCCCACTAAAAAACTACGCCCCTGACCATAAACCTCTTTTCCCATATTCCTTTCCACCCAAAGGCATAAATACAAAATGTATTCACAGAGCATGAAACATATTCAATGGCGAAAATAACTGCAATTGCATTTGTAACATGTGGTATCTGTGGTGTGTGTGTGTGTGTGTGTGTGTGTGTGCGAGAGTGTGTGTGTCCGTGTTTCTACGTGTGTTAGTTCCTCCTAAATGAATACAAAGCTGGGCTATTTTATATGCTTTGGCTGTAACTTCAACTTCTTATTGAAACAATGAGAAGCTAAAAAAACAACGTCTTCTTCTTTCTCCATGGGACTGGAATTATTGGCTCGTCATCTCAGTTGTCGAGTGACCAAGCCTATAAAATAACTGCTTGTAGGGCAGCTAAGGCTTCAAGTGTTGTTAATTAACTCATTTCTCAGGTGCATGGCACATCAAAACTATCGTTAAGCTCCTGCCAACCAGTCTGGCAACTCTATGGGAGATTCGCATTGACATATTATTGAAGTAGCGCCTCCACACCCTTTCGCTTTATGCAAAAGAAAATATGAAGAAGTTATGTTTATTGTTAATAGACTATCTGGTAACTCTGCTCTGTTGAAACAGCGTAGCCAGAGTTTCACACTTTACTTCTTCGAAATACTTTGAACTACATTATCTTTAGATTTGCTAATGAAAATGCAAGCACCAAAACAATTGTTAAGCTAGTACCCACCAGTCTGGCAACTCTGTGGGAAATTCGCATTGAAATAAAATTGAAGTAGTGCATCCAAAGTCACTGTGAGACTTATGCAAAAGCAAATATGAAGCAATCAGGTTTATTGTTAATAAACTATCTGGTAACTCTGCTTTTTTGAAACAGCGTTGCCAGAGTTTCACACTTCTCCGAAATACTTTTAACTATATTATCTTTAGACTTGCTAATAAATATGCAAGTACCAAAACAATTGTTAAGCTTTGCCAACCAGTCTGGCAACTCTGTGGGAGATTCGTACTGACATATTATTGAAGTAGCGCCTCCACATCCTTTCGCTTTATGCAAAAACAAATATGAGAAGTTAGGTTTATTGTTAATAAACTATCTGGTAACTCTGCTCTGTTAAAAGAGCGTTGCCAGAGTTTCAATTGAAGTAGTGCATCCAAAGTCACTGTGAGACTTATGCAAAAGCAAATAAGAAGCAGTTAGGTGTATTGTTCATATACGAACAATCTGGCAACTCTGCTGAGAACTAGTATTGGTAGCTTGTTGAAACAGCGTTGCCAGAGTTTTACACTTTACTTGGATATACTTTTAACGACATTACCTTTAGACTTGCTGATAAAATGCAAGCACCAAAACAATTGTTAAGCTATTGCCCACCAGTCTGGCAACTCTGCTTGCTAATAATCTTCTGCTGGCGCAGTTGCTTCAAAGCGTGCCCACTGTGTATTCATGCCGTGCAGCATTCCGTCACTGTTCAGTATTTATAATCCAATTGGATTCACTGCCATTAGATGGAAAAACATGCGGCGTTGCCGGACCTTGCCACATTTCGACATTTATGAATTATTGGAAATTGGCCAAATGGAATATGCTTCTCTATTTATTTGCTGTTCTTGTTGCTGTTGTGCTCATTCATCATCAGCTGCAAAGTGAGCAACAACTGTGTATTGTTCTCACATAATCCCCTCCCTCCGATTGTCAACTAATTTCAAGCAGGTCAACGCTTATAGTTTCCCCCACCCCTTAGCCATCACACTTTCCCTAGCTAACAATCCCCTGCCTAACAATTGCTAGAACATCTGTGGCTTCTTTCATAATTGTGGCGAATGGAGCACAGAACTTTTGTTTAATAGACCCAATCACAAATGTTAACACCACAGTCCCCGCTTCCTTTAGCACCCGCCGCCACACAATCCCCTCGTGCCAACCTCTCCCGACTCTACCCATATGAGTGCTTTCTAGGCTTTGTCAAAACACTCACACACACACACACACACAGACGCGCACACTTATCTCAAGTTTCATTCAATTATTGTTAAGCACCTCAAGTTTTCTTAGCCACACACCGCAAGACGCCCACCGACCACGCCCCCGGCATGAGATGCCAGCCAAAAACGAGGCCACTTGCTGTGGCAACAACGTTAGCGGCAACCTGAGACCGAATGCTGCTGTTCCTCAACGGACCCCGTTGTCAGGAACGCTCTAGTGGAGTATGCTCGACTGCCAGATACCCTGTAGCCAGCTTTAAGATAGCAAGTATATATTCAGACTTATACAGTGCTACGTAAACACAATCATATTGTTGCATCAGTGGTGCTTTTTCTTCTTCCATTAGCTTCAACTATTTAAGATCTTGTTGCATACATAACTTCAGTGTTTGTTGCATGATCGTCAATGCAGGGCATGTTTGAGTGAGAGTTACCTTCTGCTGCCCGTTGCAAGCAGTTACACAAAACGATAATACCCATTTTCACATTATTACAGGGTATACCTCTATCGTACTATTGAAACTGATCAAGAAAGAATACTCTATACTGTATGAGGTGAGAGTTGCCTTCTGCAGCCCGTTACAAATAATAACACAAAACTATAATACCCATTTTCACATTATTACAGGGTATACCTCTATCGTACTATTGAAACTGATCAAGAAAGAAAAAAAGAAAATACTGTATGAGGTGAGAGTTGCCTTCTCCTGCCAATTGCAAGCAGTTACACAAAGCTAAAATACCCATTTGTACATTATTACAGGGTATACATTTATCATACTATTGAAACTGATCAAAAAAGAATACTCTATACTGTATGAGGTGAGAGTTGGCTTCTGCTGTCCATTGCAAGCAGCTACACACAACTATAATACCCATTGAAAATGACTATTACAGGGTATCACAACAACGACAACTATACAAAGAGGTGGCAACAACAAAACCAAAACCATAACACATCATTTCCTGCCTCGGGGCGCCTGTAACCTTAGCAGCTGTTTGTTGTAGTTGTTGTTCTGTTTATTGTTGTAGTTGTTGTTGTTGTTGTTGTTGTTAAGATTGTACAGCTTCTTGTTGTTGTTGTTGTTCTTGTCTGCTTGGTTTTGCAGTTTGACAAAAATGTTGGCGCACAATTTTCATGTTGGCCAAATGACGCGCCAATGTCTACACAGTCGACCAGACCAACACACACACACACACACACACACAGAGAGAGTTGTGTGTTGAGCCTAGACGTCATGGTGTGCATTCCCATGGCGGGTCCCGACGAGCTCCTGCGGCCTGACACCAATACTAATGCGTGCGATTAACATTCGCAATGGTTTTCGGCCACGGCCCCTTTGGCCCACACAAGGATCACAGGAGGAGCAGAAGGAGTGGATAGAGAGAGCGACAGCGAGAGAGGGAAAGGGTAAGAGTAGGGACTGCAAAGGAGGTAGGCAAACAAGCGGGGGAATGAGACACAGGCTGAAGCAGTCAGAGAAAGAGAGGGAGGCAAAGACAGAGACAGAGACAGAGGCAGCTAAAGCAGAAGCAGAGGCAGGTGCAGAGCGAGGCTACAGACAAGGGAGAAGTGGTGAGTGGAGAAGTGGAGAGTGGAAAGTGGAAAGAGTAGAGCCAGCGGCAAGAGCAGACTTAGAGGCTAGACAGAGATGGCGATGGCGATGGAGGAGGGAGGAGGAAGCAGTGGAAATGGACACGTCTGGATACACGTAGAGCACACGGTTAGGACACGGTCAAAAGCAGGCCAAGGCACATACCTATAATGTAAGCCGCATGTTCACACACTTACCCCCACACACACGCACAAACTAAACACACACACACTAAGCACACATAGATTGCATATGTTGTTATAAGTTTGCCTGGCAAAAATGGGCGATAAACTACTTGGCACTTGGCAGAGGCTCAGAGTCTGCTATGGAAGTGGCAACGACAGCGGCAGCGGCAGCGGCAGCAGCAGCGGGTCAGAGGTCATCCAACGTTGCCATTGCCATTGCCGTCGCCATCGCCCACGACATGACCGAAAATGGCGGCATGTCTCCTCACAGGCTGTGCCACAATTCAGGGCTGCAAAACCAGCCAGAGAATAGAAAAGAAACATAAAAATGCCAACAAAATAACAAAGACGCAAAAAGCAACGAGTGTGCCGAATGAACGACTAAAGGATACGCTGTAAATAAACATTAAGCGCAAAGCAGCAGAGACAATGAGGAGCAGAGCAGAAGTGGGAAAAAGCGAGAGCGATCAGCTAAGAAGTTAGCTTAAACTTAAAATTAGAAATGGAACTGTCCACTGCTGGTTTATAGCTATGCAATTTCTGCATTTATTACAGGGTATTACTAACTAGCTTAGCATTGCAGCATTTGTGAGCAAGTTATCCAAAAAGTATACGCAACGCGTTCAACTCAAGTTTAGTTCAGCTTGATGGTGTGCGATTTGCAACGAGTTGGCAGCCCTAAAAGGCCAACACGTAATTCGCATAACTTCACTATACTTTACGCCTATTTCACATAAAACTCCACTTCACTTTAGTAAAAATAAAAAGCCAGGCCCAAAAAGGGGTATCGAGGGCCAAAATTCTACACAGCTCTGTGTGTGTGTGTGTGTGTGCATGATGTGTGTGTGTGTGTGTGTGTGGGTGTGAGTTGTCCTACATTGAGCGTCAGGTTCTTGAGTGGAGTTTATTTTCAGTGCGGTTTGATTTTATGCAAATGATTTTGCGACGAGTCGAATGTGAAGAGGGAAAATCCAAAGAATGGAATTGGAATAGAGCGGCAACAACTTGCTACAACTTTCATTCAAATCAATTCGAGCTTGCCAAACTGACACAACTCTACAGAGAGGGAAAGAGAGAGGTGAAGAAAAGAGAGGAGAGCAGAGTGTTGGCGAACAAAATGCGAGAAAAGGCGTCGTTTTTGCAATTTGTGCGCGACGCTTGTCAAAAAACATTGCCAGCAACGTGAACAACAACAACAACCGCAAAATGCCAGTAGCAGCAACAGCAACAACAATAACAACAACAACAGCAACAACAACAACATAGACAATGACGAGCAGCATGTAAATGCCAAATGGTATGGCATGGAAACACAGTGCAGGATATGCAAATAGTCAAAGGACATTCGACATCGCTTGCCACACTTGACCTTCTGCTGACAGGCGCATAAGAAGCCCTGACCTTTGACCTTATAATTGACAGAAATACACACATAAATATCACTGAAATAATGTCCACTGTGTGCAATAAATATCAGGCGAAACACAAGAAGACAAAAAAGAGAAAAAAAAATGGGGAAAACAACACAATTTACATTTAATTTAATACTTTATCGAATTAAATTGTCTGTGTAAACTTCACTTAATCAAAAATACTCGCAATAAGCTGAATAAGCAGCGATTATTCAGTTATGTTCATGAATAAACGATGAATACTGTTAATAACTAATTAAATTAACAGATTCGCTGGGTATTTAACAGCAACTTTTGGATAAGCATAACTATCAAGATATTAATTGATTCAGCGTTTCATTCAAATTTATTGCACGACAGCTTCTTCTTCGCTAATTAAAATAAAATATAACACAAATATCAGTGATAAGTCGGACAACTGTGTTGCTCTGCTTATTATGTAATTTGTATTGTTATAAACATAATGTTTTATTTATTTCTTTAATGACAACATAATGCGATTTTCTATATAAATAGATTTTTTAATGCCAATGACAAATGATAAATGCATTACTAAGTCAATTAATTAGGAACCCACATATAATTATGACAAACTAGTTAAAGTAATAGAAATATTTAGTGATTATATATTATTGAAAGTATTCTAGGCAAACATAAGAAAAGGAAAGTATTCCAGGCCAAAGAAAGGAAAGTATTCTAGGCAGAGATAGAAGAGACAGCGACTGCAGTTGCATAAGTATTATAAGTTAGACAATGTTATAATTTTTTGGTAAATTAAAATTAAATTGATTAGAAAATGATCTAATAACGTAAAGTAAATACCCGATCTATTAAAAGTTATAACATTTGTGCTAAAAAAAGAAATTAGAAGCGACCTAAGTTTGTAAGCAAGTAAATAATTCATATAATAATAATAGAAATATGAGATATATTTTAATATTAATATTAAAATTAAGTGGAATCCTCCAATTAAGTGGAATATTGCTCTAAAAAAATTAAAACAAAAATTAAATTGATTAGAAAATTATCTAATAACGTAAAGCAAATACCTGATCTATTAAAAGTTATAACAATTGTGTTAAAAAAATAAATTAGAAGCGACATAAAAAATAAGTTTGTAAACAAGATAAAATAATGTCAGTAAATAATTTATATAATAATAATAATAGGAAATATGAGATATAAATAAATAATAAAATTAAAATTAAGTGAAATATTCCAATTAAAATAAAAAACTAATACAAAATTAAGAAATAACGTAT